>CM067502.1:9844838-10444838 GCA_034509495.1 Acestrorhynchus altus | reverse complement strand
ACAAACAAACTACACTACATGGGAACAAATTATTGAATCACATATTTGTGCTCAATAATGTGTCAAAGGCACATGGGCAAAGTTCATTATTTGGTCCCAGAAATAACTCTAATAAACAATATTTTTGTCATTTTAAGACCAACGAGTGCTCTAAGTAATTAAAATTAACTTGCTGTTTTAACAATAGCTGGTGTACCGGCTCATTCATTCACACTCTCCTTGCAAAAAAAAAAAAACCCAACGGTAAATTTGAGGCTTAGTTCAAAAAACAATTTGATTTCATTGTCATTTCGATATGTTGAAAGTATTCAGTATCTAACAGAGAATGTCAGATGAATACTTTGAATCCAAGAGACCGAATTCGGTGCGTAGCAGCAACCAAAAACTATTTTTCAATGTGAGGCTACATCTGCCTGGAAAAACTGCTATATTTACAGTCCGTTGCTGAATTCCGTGAAAAACAGCAGGCAATTCAGCCTGTAATTTTCTGTTAGACAACAATGTAACTTCCTTCAAACACGAAAACCACAGCTTTCACAGCTATTTCTGAATTAGAATATATTGGGTGAGTCCCAAATGTGCACTATTACTAATACTAGCTAGTTTTCAAGTGTACATCATGCAGCTTAAATAAATGTGTCAAAGTTGAGTACACTCAAATATCCACAATACATACTCTGAACAGTTCAGTTTCTGAACGCAGATATGATGGACAGTCTTCTCCCATAATGCAATGCGAAACGGAAAGGAACAAACTATGCACATCTAGAGAAATTAATAAAACATTACAATGAGAAGTGCGGAGTATATGCTGAAATGTATGTTGGAATATCAATGCGTTACTACTTCCTGTTAGTACAAAACAGCTTGGTACATTAATATTGCTTGGTCCTCCCACAGGAACACAACAGAGCAGGTATTAATTGGGTGGTCATTCTCAGCACCGCAGAGACACTGACATGGTGCTGGTGTGTTAATAAAGGTTCCATTGGTACGAGTGGATCAGACACAGCAGTGCTGCTGGAGTGTTTAAACCCCTCCGTGTCACTGCTGGATTGAGGATAGTCTACCAACCAGAAATGTCCAGCCAAAAGCGTCCGATGGGCACTGAAGAAGGACTAGAGGATGGCCAACACAAACTGTGCAGGTAGTAGAGTCTGCACAGAGTGGGCAATGAGTGGACACATTGTTTAAACACTCCAGCAGCACTGCTGTGTCTGGTCTCGTACCAGCGCACATGGTGGTGCTGACCATTAAAGATCAGGTTGAAAGGAGGGTAACAGAGTACGCAGAGTGCTCCTGTATGGGAAGAGGAGCTGATAAAATGGACAGTGACTGTAGAATGTGGTCATAGTTTTATAGTGTTAGTACCTTAGCTTAGTACCACACCTTACAGTATGTGGACGTACTATGTGTGTTTTTACTTGTTTTCCTTACCGTTTTGTTTAACCCATTACCTAAAATCTCCTGCAGACATGTTCACTTCTTCGCTAACACGCGATTAAAATCGATGGCCACAAATAATCATCATATAAACCGCAGGCCTAAAGCAGCCCACATTGGTCTGACACCACGCCGAGATGTTCAGTAATGTCCAACAGTCTTGTTTATATGGTTTGTGACACCGTATCACACACTGTTAGCTATAAACATGCCTAAAAATAACTGCAAACTGCAGTAGCTGAACTCAGCACCGCTAGAATAGACGAACTGAGGCTTTAAACTGATCCAAGAGAGAGAGAGAGAGTCAGTCGTGTTTTTGCTCTACATCCCAGCTGCTAAAACAATCTGTGTACGTGTGTGTGTGTGTGTGTGTGTGTGTGTGTTTATGTGTGTGTGTATGTTGAAACGGCCCTCTCTGGGTCGCCCGGGTGAAAGAGGGCGGAAGAGGAGAAAGGGGGTGTAACGAGGATTCCAGAGTGCAGAGGGTATGGCATCACTTTCACAGCACTTCCTTCACTTGACCCATAAAATTGACCACAGACTGGAGATGAATAAAACCAACGAGGCAATATAACAATATTTTATCATGTCATGATTCGTTTTAATATTGTGATAAACGATATCCTTCTCTGAGCATATCCTGGATCATCAATGCTTAAAGAACTCGTCGGACTGCGCAGAGACCCCGGGCTCGATCCATGAGGGGTGTAGTTCGCCAGGCAGGTAGGGGTGGGGGGTGCAGTTGTGGTCGGTTATGCTGTCGGATTGCAGTCAGATCCTTTGACAGGGGAGAAGGGGTTGGTGTTCAGGGCCGAGACCAGGCAACACCTGGTAATTAGTCCTGTTTATTGGGCTTTTTGTCAAATTTATTATGCACTGATTTTAGGTGAAGGCAGTGTGTTAATCAAGTTGTCATGACATCACTGCACCAGATCCTGTCCGAATAGGGCTACCCCATGAGGGGTTCGACTAGGCAGGTGGGAGTGGAGGCATGCTTGTTTTAATTTGTACGACCAACCGGTCAGTTAAACTCAGACTGCAGTCAGAGGATTCTGTGCAACACATCATGGCAATTAGATCTGTTTAATAGGCTTTATGTCGAACATCACGTGACCAAACCGGAAAACAGGACTCGTCGTGTCCGCTTATCAGAGAAGCTGGTTGCAGCTTCTTTAGTGTTGTGCAGTGTGGAGCTGTTCTACAGTGGAACATGACAGCATTACATAATATCTTCTTCTTCTTTCAGCTACTCCCTTCAGGGGTCTCCACAGCAGACCATCTTCCTCCATCTTGCCCTGCCTCCTCTACTGTTACACCAACCATCTCTGTGTCCACCTTCACTACCCCCATAAACCTTCTCTGAGGTCTTCCTCTTCTCCTTCTCCCCGGCAGCTCCATCTCCATCATTCTTTGTCCGATATATCCCCTATTCCTCCTCAACACATGTCCAAACCATCTCAACCTGGCCTCTCTGGCTTTATCAGCATTTCCTCAAATTTCAGCCAACTGAACTTTAGACTGGACCGAATTTTGGCTTGATCGGCTGACGTTTCACATGAAATCTCGTGAGCTGCTTTTGAAATAATGGTGGGCCAGGCAAGTGGAACTTGAGCCTCCAATCACGACAGACAGACACGAAAAATCATTGGCAAGAAGTTGTGAACGCTTGCTTTTCACCATCAGCTTCAAAACTAATCTCTCGTCACAGCATGTCAGTCAAACCACCTATGTGCATAGAAGTGTGAACAGATAGTAAGCTATGTCTATGAACAAACCCAGATGAACATAAATACAGTTACAAAGAAGAGTTTCTCATTCTGAAGAACGTAGCTGGGATCATGTTAGTTTGAAGAACAAAGCATGGTTCCAGGTTCCAGCCAGTAGATGTGTTTAATTCCATCATCAGCACCTGATTTAACATCATTAAGCACTGATTAAACTAGGTGTTGGATGAAAACTGTACACACACACACACACACACACATTTAGATATACTCACACATGTTGCCACAACTATGAGAAAAAAACATCATACCCCATGACACGACCCAGTCTCTCTGGCTGACCTGCAGCCGGTGGAGGGCGCGGTAATGAGCTGTATCTAGGTGAGGAAGCAGGATGTTATCGTAAAGAAAATACAGCGGCCCGTCTGCCTGCTAGATACGTTTCAATGAGCTGCTTTGTCTTTGAATGCTCCTTAGGGGGATCTCCTACCACATGTAGGAGCCTTTATGTGTGTGTGTGTGTGTGTGTGTGTGTGTGTGTGTGTGTGTGTGTGTGTGTGTGTGTGTGTGTGTGAGAGAGTAACTGTTTTCCTGTGATTACAACCACAGAACTCAATTTCCCATGGAGCTGTTCTTACACAGAACAGATCTAGGCTCTGATGCTGGTGGAGTGCACTTACAGATTAATACTGTTTATCCAGTAATAAATAGAAGATTGTGTTTGAGGTTGTGTTTTCATGCACAAACAAACCTGTTAAACTGTCTGGTCTTAAGGCCTATTCGGACAGGATAAGTTTCACACGAGGAGCACGGCTGTGAAATGAATCTGGCAATTCAATGCGTATCATCATATAGGAGTCACGATTCGATATAATACCATATATTGCAATATTGTTAGCATACTGTGATTTTTTTTATTCCCTAGGCCAATTTTTTGGAACATTAATTTGATGTATCTTTATTCATGTAGGAGAAATGCTATTTTCAGAAAATCCTAGGCTACTCAAATACAGGACTGATATACGGTATCACAAAAATCTGTGGTAAATGATACTGATGTCATTTTAAGACTAATTGTATTCCACTGATATAATGATAATATGAAAATATAATAACCAATTACACCCTTTTAAAGAGTAATGGACATTTTAAAAAATATTTAGACATTAAAATTGGGATAAAATACATTATGAAACATTTTAGAAATAAATCATAAAATTAAACTGCTGTTTTTAAACAATTATAATCACAAGCCTACTCTTATATGATATAATTTGAGATCTTTCATTCATTCATTCATTCATTTTCAGAACCGCTTATTCCTGAATAGGGTCACGGGTGAGCCGGTGCCCAGCCGGCAACTCTGAGCGCAAGGGCGGGAAACAACCCTAGACAGGGCGCTAATCCATCGTAGGGCTCACACAATTTGAGATCTAATTATAGAATTTACATATTTATATGAATTTCACTATGCTTTGATACGTGTTTTTGATCTGAAAAATTGTATCAATGTTATACAGACTTTTATTCCTAAATTTAAACTCTTCCTTGAGAAATGAGCTGCTGAGGTCATGATGTCAAAACCCTTCCCACCCTCCCCCGATAGCTGATTCCAGGATGATGCTGGTTAGACAGGGTATGTCTGCTGTTTTAATGATATGTGTATCACGTCTGTTGGTTGCTCTGCTCCTGAGTTTTGAAGCTTACGATTGTATGAACCCGCAGCCTCCAACGTGTGAGTATTGGAGTTAATGTTATTTAAAACCGATAGTGTTTTTGAGAATTGAATTTGAGAATCGTGAAATGTAATATCACGATACAGAAGTGTATCAAAATCCAGTACATTCCCCAGTGATTTTAGTCCAGTACAAACGCAGTCATTCGTTTCACCAACTGCATGCTCTCCTCAGTCAAGATTCCGGCATATTTTACCTTCTGTAAAAAAAGCCAACACACTCAGGTTATATTTGTCCTGTGTTGATCCACGTGTGTAAGCATTCCATCATATCCTGTGGAAACTGTGTTTTCAGTTCTATGGAGGTGTTTAGTTTTGTTGTGCATGGCAGAGATACATCGTCTGTGGCAAATATTTATACTTACCACAGACAAAATTATGGACAAAACAGCCAGGTGCAGAGGGGTTACAGTGCGATCATGGCCCAGCGTGGGTCCTGTAGTGCTGGACAGTCCTTGTGTAGCACAGCCTATATCCTACAAATGTGTTGTGAATGTGTAGCTGCTACTTTAGGTACCACAATTTTGTAATTACTATAAGCAGGATATAAGATTATTGGTTATTGACCTCTAATAATGTATCCGTGGTGCCCCTTAAATGGCAATGATAAAATGGGACCCCCTCCTTGATGTAATTATGAAGACCCCCTATTAAATGTTAAGGGCAAAAGCCAGGTTCTTTAGACACACCCCTGATAGGGCTCATCATTTCTTGCTTTACTCTAGATCCCAAAACCAATTCATATTTAGTGTCTAAAATTCACTTGAGGGGGAAAAACAGACCATAGCACGTGTGTTACTGCCTGACCTGGTTTGATCACTGTGTGTAATGAAGCAGTGTGAGTGTGAGCTGTTTCAGGACAGATTTGTCACAGAATCAGATTCATTCTTTTTACCTAACATGTCCTGGCTGACTCTGAACACACACAGAGCAATGTGTTTTAGGGCTGGACGATACCCAGTGTGAGATACTCCACTGCACTCTTAAAAATCAAAGAGATATTCACTATAATTCACCTCAAAAATGCAAATACATTCACATACTTGGACAGTGTGAGGACATTGGTAATGGTACGCAAGCACCCCGGGGATACTGGGCACAGACATGCTTTCTAAGATTAGCTCTGACCATTTGGGTGAACACAGCCCTGCCACATTACCAACACATGGCAAGAATCTCTTTTTTCACACTCACACACACACACACACACACACACACAGAAACAAAAACCTAAGCACAATTTCAAAAAGTGATTCTAATCACCCAAACAAAACAAACCAGCTCCCTCTCTCTTTCTCTTCCATGTTTCTCTCTCTCTCTCTCTCTCTCCCTCTCTCTCTCTCTCTCTCTCTCTCTCTCTCTCTCTCGATGCCATGAGGCAACAGTGTAGATGTGTCCTATCAAATTGAGGGAAGCTGATTTTTTGTCCAATCACATGGAAGCGACAAAGGCGTTTATCAGATTGTAGAGCAAGCCAGCCCCTCTGTTCACCTTCTGTGACCATCTCAAGATCAATAGAGTCACTCCGGAAAAGGTGGAGGCTGGTCTGCACTGACTCATAAAAGCAACTCACTCTGTCTCTGAGGCATTAGAAAAAGGATAAGGATAAAAAGTACACTCCTGTCTGAGTCACTATTGTACACTATAAAACACTACTGTTTCATTACTATATGCTATAATAAACCTCTGCTGCTATCATGCTCTACAATCCAGTACTACGTCATTACACACTATAATACACTACTGTCATTACTATACACTCTAGAACACTATGTCACTACTATACACAATAATACACTACTGTGTCACTACTATATGCTCTTGTACACTACTATACATTCTAGTACTATACTATGTCACTTCTATATGTTACACTACTGTCGTTACTATTTGCTCTAGTAGACTAATATGTCACCACTATACACTATAATACACTATGTAACCACTATATGCTATAATACACTACAAAACATTAAAATACACTACTGAGTCACTGTTTTACACAATAATGTATTAAGTTATATATCAACAATGTATTATATTATATATCACTGTTATACACTACAATACAGTAATTTGTCACTACTATACAGTATAATACAAAACTGTCACTACTACACGTGATTACACTACTATACACTATAATATACTGTCACTACTACAGCTTATTACACTACTATACACTATAATATACTGTCACTACTATACTTTATTACACTACTATACACTATAATATACTGTCACTACTCCAAGTGATTACACTACTATACACTATAATCTACTGTCACTACTACACGTGATTACACTACTATACACTATAATATACTGTCACTACTACACGTGATTACACTACTATATACTATAATATACTGTCACTACTACAGCTTATTACACTACTATACACTATAATATACTGTCACTACTACAGCTTATTACACTACTATACACTATAATATACTGTCACTACTATACTTTATTACACTACTATACACTATAATATACTGTCACTACTATACTTTATTACACTACTATACACTATAATATACTACTGAGTCACTGCTATAAACTTTAATGCATTTTGTGCATTAGAAGAAAATCAGGTTAAAAAAGAACAAAGAATAGAAAGAAAGAAAACAGAAAGAAAGAATGAAAGAAAAAAGACAGAAGAATGAAAGGAATGAAAGAAAGAAAGAAGAACAGAAAAAGAGAAGCCAAGAAAGAAAGAAAAGAAATAATGAAAGAAAGAAAAGAAAGAAGAATAGAAAGAAAAAATAACAGAAATATAATGTACTACTATGCATTAGATGAAAGAAAGAACAATAAAAAGAAAGAAAACAAAGAAAAAGAAACAAAGAAGGAAAGGAAAGGAAATCAAGAAAGAGAGAAAAAAGAACAGAAAAAATAAACAAAGAATGGACAAAATGAAAGAAAGAAAGAATGAAAGAGAGGAAAGAAAAGAAAGAACAAACAAAAGAGAACAAAAGAACAAGAAACAAAGAAAAAAGAGAAAGGAAAATCAAAAGAAAGAACAAATAAAAGGCAGGAAGGAAAGAAGGAAGGAAGGAAGGAATGCTGGAGGACGCAGTGAGGCAGACAGCAATAGGAAGGACAGAATTCCTACACCTGCCATTCTCTCAGTTTTCCTGAATCACTGCTCTCATTCTCTCTCTCGCTCTCTTTCTCTCGCTCTCTCTCGGCCTCATTCCTGAAAAAGAGTCTTGCGCGGCGTGGGAGACAAACGTCGTCATCTGTGTGCACACTCCCACCAGCTGTTCACACTGCTCACACTCATCATAATGATCACTCTGTTCACACTGATCATACTGATCACTCTGTTCACTGAACATACTGTTCACACTGATCACTCTGTTCACTCTTTATACTGCTCACACAGTTCACACTCATCACACTGATCATATTGTTCACACTCTTTACACTCTTTACACTGCTCACACTGTTCACACTCATAACACTGCTAACACTTATTACACTACTCATACTCATCACTCTGTTCACACTGATGACACTCATCACTCATTTCACACTGATCAGACTGATCATTCTGTTCACACGGATCACTCTGTTCACATGGATCACTCTGTTCACACTGATCATTCTGTTCACACTGATCACTCTGTTCACACTGATCATTCCAATCATATTGATCACTCTGTATACACTAATCACTCTGATCACACTGTTTACTCTGATCACACTGTTCACATTGATCACTGATCACACTGATCACTCTGTTGACATTGTTCACACTGATCACACTCATCACTCTGATCACACATCACACTGATCACTTTGATCAATCTGTTCACACTGATCACTTTGATCACTCTGCTCACACTGATCACTCTTCACACTGATCTCTCTGTTCACATTGATCACTCTGATCATACTGATCACTCTGTTCACATTGATCACTCTGTTCACATGGATGACACTGATCACTCTGTTCACATTGATCACTCTGATCGCTCTCCACATGGTTCACACTGATCACTGTTCACACTAATCACTGTTCACACTGATCATTTTGTTCAAACTGATCACACTGATCACTCTGTTTACACTGATCACTCTGATCACTGTTCACACTGATCACTCTGTTCACATTGACCACTCTGTATACACTGATCACTCTGTTTACACTGATCACTCTGATCACTGTTCACACTGATCACTCTGTTCACATTGACCACTCTGTATACACTGATCACTCTGTTCACACTGATCACTCTGTTCACACTGATCACTCTGATCACATTGACCACTCTGTATACACTGATCACTCTGTTTACACTGATCACTCTGATCACACTGTTCACACTCTGTTCACTCACAGCGGCTGTGTTCTGAGCTCATGAATGGAGGCGCATCAAACCCAAGGTCGTCGAGCCTTTATGCTCATTATTTGCCCAATTCGGGGGTTAAAGAGCCCCCCCCCCCCCCCCATGTCCTACTCCATAACATGATTAAGCCACACACACACACACACACACACACCCACCCACACACACGCTCGGCGCGCTCTCCCAGTTTACCCAGCGCGCCGCAGTGATGGTCGGTCGGTTCGTCGCTGGAGCTGAGAGCAGCGGACCGGTGTGTGTTCGCCCCCTCACATAGCGGTTTACACAGCCCCCTGCCCCGGGCTCAGACTGACCGCTGATCACGTGTCCAGCGCTGCCGGTGCTCACCTGCTCCTCCACCTCCTCCACCTCCTGCTCCTGCTGCTCCTGCTGCTCCTGCTGCTCCTCCTGCTCCGGGAGCCGGTAAGCACAGCGCGGCGCGGCTCCGTGCCGGTCAGGGATGCAGGACAACAGCCCTGATCCGCTCAGCTCCCTCCCCGCCTCTCTGTGCGCACTGCAGCCGACAGGGGGCGCCGCTCCGTCCCCACCGCTGCGCCGCTTAAAGGAGCCGCGCAGTGCTCAGGAGAGAGAGGGGACAGCAGGACCCCCAGCACAGCACAGAGACACAGTCTAGAACAGAATCTCCAACATCACACAGAACAAACACATCAGACACACAGACTCTCAGTCATCTCATCTCACTGCTGCTCCACCGGGCCGGACGAGACTGGACCTCCTGTCCTGCTTCCATACAGCAAGTGGAAGGAAAACGGAGGTGTAGGTTTGACTCAGACGACCAGCCCCAGTCTGATGTTTGTGGCAGGTGTAGATTTCATCACATCAGCATTCGTTTGATTTTCACAAGAAAGAAAGAAAGAAAGAAAGAAAGAAAGCAGGAAAGAAAGAAAGAATAAATGAGTGAAAGAAAGAATGAATGAATGAAAGAAAGGAATAAAGAAAGAATTAAAGGAAGAAAGAAAAGAAATAAATAAAGAGAAAAAAAAAACAAACAAAAGAAAGGTGAACAACACATGAACAAAGGATGAAGACATAAACCCCCTGGTGAGACAAAGGAAAAACTCCCTCAGAGCTGGAGGAAGAAACCTCAGGAGGAACAAGGCTCACAAGGGGGGACCCGTCCTCCTCTGGTCAACTGGTCATACAGAGTTATTTAGGGGACACTGGACCCCCACACGTCTGTTCTAATACTCACATGTACTGAAGTAATGTCAGTTCGATGGTGAACATAATAGTGACAGTAGCAGCTAATTAGGGTCTGCAGGTGGGAAACTAGTCCAGGTCCAGTAGCCAGAAGGTGGGCAGCCAATGTGACGTGGTGGCAGGGGAGATCAGGGTCCTTCTCAGATGGGACAGAAGAGCTCAAGGTTAGCAGTTCATCCAGATTGATTTTTGATAGTCTGGGCAAAAAAAACAAAAAAACAAAAACAAAACAACAACATGAAATTAGATGTTGGAATAGAAGACACATTTTAAAACCAACTGCACTTTAATAAACACAAACAAAGGGGAAAACAGATGGGTTTGTAAAAATATACAGATAAAGATATTAATGAATACAAATAATGGTGAGATTCACGGGTGCCTACATTTGTGCTTGCAGGTGTGTTGAAAGCTGGCATGCAGTAAATCTGGGGGTTGTTTTAGGCCTTGATTGGGAAACACTGGATTATACTGTAAGACAGGGTTCAGGCTGTTCTCAGATCAGCAACCGGATGACAGCCATGAAACTCATCAGTCCGTTGTCGGTCCCTTCTGTACGAGGAGCTTGGCAGGATTTTGGTTTGGGATTAGTGCAGAATCTAGATGGGACTCCCCATGCACTGTCTCATGTCTCATCCAAGCGCCACATCCAAAATAAATCATCTGAAATCAGTGAATAAGCAGGAAAATCCCAGCACAAGTTACAACCGAGGCAAGGGATTAGTCGGAATTTGACTAAAGCATATTGCTAGGAAGCGTTTTGTTCCATGCACGTTGGGAGAGACTTTGATGTAGAGCATGGAGACTCACAGCACGCTAAAAATGAAAGGTGCAAAAAGGGTTATTTGGAGGGATGCCATGGAGGAATCACTTTCTTAAAGGACCTTTCAGTAAATAAAGTAAGTCTGAGACCCTTCACTGAAAACCCAGTAAGAAACGGGGGCACACGCCCATTAGAGTCACACCCAGACAAAAACCGGAGCGAGTGAAGAGCTTAATTTTGTTTTGCGTGGCTTTGAAGGAAGCATTGCTTCAGCACACACTGCATCAAGAAAAAGCCTCCAACATGAGTGTACTGACATGCTTCATTTAACAAAAGCCTGACGACCCACCATTGCACGTAAGGAGCTTTTACACGCAAAGGCCAATATGAGCCATAAGGGTCATAGGACTCCATGCTGTCTTTTTTAATAAACTGAACTGTGTGCAGACCTTTCACCACCAGTCTGGCGCTTTAGGTCAGGGTTCTTGAACCTCCTGCAGCCATTTGTGTCTAGGAACTGTGAACTGAATCAAGTTTCCAAACTCCAAGAATGCACTGTGGGTTGTGCTGGTACGCGTGGATCAGAGACGGCAGTGCTACTGGACTGTTTAAACTCTCACTCCACTCACTGTCCACTCTATTGGACACTTCTACCTAGTTGATGCTGCTTGTAGATGTAAAATCAGAGACAGAAGCTCATCTGTTTCTGCACAGGTTGGGTTGGTCATCCTCTAGTCCTTCATCAGTGCTCACAGGATGCTGTTGTCTGATTGTTTTTTTTTTAGTATTCTCAGTCCGGCAGTGACATTGAGAGGTCACATTGTGCCGGATCCACTCATTCCGGCGCAACACACACTTACACACCACCACCATATCAGTGTCACTGCGGAACTGTGATTGAGCACCCACCAGAGCAAGTTAATTCAACCCTGGAATTTAACACAAACCAAGAGAATAACAAAGTGGTGGTGGTGGTGGGGTGTGTGTGTGTGTGTGTGTGTGTGTGTGTGCGCGCGTTCCTGTGAGTGTGTGTGTCAACCTCCACATGACCTTATTGATCCTTCAGCTGTTTCTGCTGGAAGGATGAATTGAGGAAGATCTATGGCGTGAGGAAGGGGGGAACACATACAGTCGCACACACACCAAACAGGAGCTCCATGGCAAACACTCTTAGCACCAGTAGCATCCTGTTGGTTCGATGTCCGAAAGGGGATTTCAGATAATCAACATCCAAAAAGCACTTTATTACTCTAAAAATCCAGCCCTGGACAACGAGCTTTTCCATAATAATAATAATAATAAGGACATGTTTCTGGAAGGTTGGAAGAAACTGAGGAATACCCTGAGGAAACTCACACAGACATGAGGAGACTCAGCAAAGAGAAAGAGGCTGGAGCAAGGATTGATCACTGCCTAAAATCAAATATTAGATTCGTTTTTATTCCCTCTATACATCCAGTGTAATGTGGAGATTTAGAATATTACACATCAGGCATGGCCCAGATTTAGGAGGATAACCGTGCAGGGCTTTACCAGGATCCCCAGGGTGAACTATATAGGTCATAATCATCATCACTCAAACTCTGCTGGGTGAAATTTGCTCATGTGCAAAATCACTCCTGAAAACAGCTCTGGAGGCAATGTACAAAGTACAACAACCTGTAGGTGGCGCTTTAGAAACCTTCATCTTCTCCTTAAATCTTTATATGTGGATGGATTTTATAAAAGGTGTGCAATTCAGTTTTTGTTGTGCTGCTTTGCAATACTTTTTCCTGCAACCAGACTGTTACAAACGTGTTTCTGCTACATTACTCATTGATTTGACTGCTGTTGCTCTTTAAATATAGCTTAAAGTACTCAAGTACACTGATCAACCATGACATTATGACCGCCTCAGCGATACAGATGGACCGACTGTAGTCCATCTGTATCTCTGCATACTGTATTATCCTCCGTTCCCCTGTTCTTCATTGGTCAGGACCCCACAGGACCACCACAGAGCAGGTGTTATGTGGGTGGTGGGTCATTCTCAGCCCTGCAGTGACACTGATATGGTGGTGTTGTTATAGTGTGTGGTGCGCTGGTACAAGTGGATGAGAAACAGCAGTGCTGCTGGAGTGTTTAAACCCCTCAGTGTCACTGCTGGACTGAGAAATGACCACCAACCAGAAATATCCAGCCAACAGCGTCCTGTGAGCATGTGATGTCTTGAGGATGACCAAGACAAACTGTGCAGAAACAGATGAGCTTCTGTCTCTGACTTTACATCTACAAGGTGGAAAAACTAAGTAGGAGTGTCTAATAGAGTGGACAGGGAGTGGACACAGTGTTTAAACACTCCAGCAGCACTGCTGTGTCTGATCCACTCACACCAGCGCAACACACTAACACACCACCAGCACATCAGTGCCACTTCAGTGGTGAGAATGACCCACCACCCACATAATACCTGCTGTGTTGTGGTCCTGTGGGGTCCTGACCATTGAAGAACAGGGTAACAAAGTATGCAGAGAAACAGATGGACTGTAGTCTGTAATTATAGAACTATAACATTCTCCTGTAAGATCAGAGGAGCTAATAAAATGAGAGAGTGATTGTAGAAAGGTGGTCAGAAGGTTGATCGGTGTATCGCCACGCAACTTAGTTTGTACCCTTCATTGCAGCACTGTGAAATGAGGATAAAGCTAGCTAGAGACTATATGGCTTTGTGTGTGTTTGTGTGTGTGTGTGTGTGTGTGTGTGTGTGAAATGTCAGCGGAGGCCGTAAGGTGTGAGAGGTGTGATGTGATTAATTACAGCACATTCAGTATAAACATGGCAGGGTGGCTTTAGTGAACGGAGTGGAACATCAACAGCTGCTGGCAGCACACACACACACACACACACACTGAGCAATGCACACAAACAGTGTATCTGCCTTGATATACACCGCCACTAAGTCTGTCCTCTAATGGAGGACAAAATGTGCAATTCAGCTGACCGGTCCATGCCCTGCCCACAAATATGTTCCTGGACCAGCTTTATAGTACATCAGTGTGCAGTACACATAGACACTGATCGACCATAACATTAAACCCACCTGACTGATATTGTGCTGCTCACCCTTTTCCTGTCACAGCACTTCCGATTCATCAAGGCATGAACTCCACAAGACCTCTGAAGGTGTCCTGCAGTTTCTGGGACCAACATTACAGCAGACCATGTTAAGTCCAAATCCTGTAAGTTGTGAGGTGTGGCCTCCGTGAACATCGATAAGCGCACTCAGTAATCGGATTTTAATCGATATCCTGCAGTTATCTGATAATTCATGGTGTATTGTAAACAACATACAAAAAAGAATAATAACACACCAACATGGAGTAGTTTAACCTCTTGGGCTCTAGGCTAAATGTTCAGGATGCTTTTTGTTGTTTGACGTACATTAATTTTCCCTTAAATTAAAAGTATTTATGGGAGACATTCCCCCGTGTGTCATGTGTCAGCCCTGTTATTCTCATGTCTTCCTGTCTTGTCTTTGATTTGTCTTTCCCCCATGTGCTCCTGAGCACATATGTTTTGTTTTGGTCCTGTCCCCACCCTTGCTCCGCCCATTCCCACCTGTGTCTTATTTGTAACCCTGCCCCTTCAGTATCCTGTTCCAGGTGTGTCTAATGTTGTCCTTGTATTTAAGACCCTTAGTTTCAGTCTGTGTTTGTCAGTTTTGTTTCAGGAGAGGTCCAAGTCTGGCTCATGTAACCACTTCCCCCAACATGGCCGTGACAGTTTGAACCAATGATGTGCCCCCTCGCGAAGTCTGACAACTGGGCAATACGTTGTTGAGTGGATTGTAGAGCCACATCTAGGTACACTAATCAAAAGTAGCCCCGTTATGCCCTCTTGTGCCAAGATCCAGAGTCTAATCAGACCACACCTATAATCATTTCCATATCTGCCTGAGAGATGCTGATGCCACATGTCTATCTGTTGTTTTCTCTCTCAGCACCGTGGAGGAGTTTGGGGCTTCTCCTTCCTGCTGAACTACAACTAGCTTGCTTGTGTGCTTTGCATCTTTACATTCCTGTCCCCAGCTGTGTTTCAGAGTCAGCTCACAGCTACGTGTGTATTTCTCCATGTATCTGTATGGCAGCACTGTGACGGCATTACAGACAGTCTTCCATAAAGCCCCTCAGTCACCTTTACACTGGGGGTGGGGGAGGGAGCTTCAGACACGACCTGACAAAGGGTCGGAGCCTGGGGCACCCAGCCGAGCCTCTGATTGGTCAGTCTCAGTCACGTGGTTCTGTGACTCACCAACACTCCATCACAGAGACTCAGCTGGAGGGGTGCGAGATGACACTGAAGCCTTGTTGCTATGGCGACTTCCCCCTCCAGGCCAGCATCAGCGAGGCTGGTGCTGGGGTCTCAGTAGGAGACAGGAAGGGTCGACCCAGACGGCAGGGCTTTCCTCAAGCAGTGCATTAATATTTCACCTGCATGCCAGTGTGAGCAGCGGAGCCGCTGCTCAGAGCGAGAGAGGGAGTTGTGAATGCAGCTGGGAGGAAGGGAGAAAAGCTGAATGGAGATGCTGAGTTCTCAATGGAGAGAAAGCAGAGCTGTGGGGAAAGTGTGAATGACACAAGAAAGGGTTTTAAAAGGGGAAACTGGAGAAAAATATTGACCAGTCTTTTTTTGAAGGCCTGTGTTGGTTGCTATTCATGCTGGTCGACCAGTATGGTCAGGCTGGTCAACCAGCTTGGTCTCGTTGGTCATGCCGGTCATGTTGGTTGACAAGCTTGATCTTTCTGATCATGCTGGTTATGCTGTTTGACCAGTTTAGTCTTGCTGGTCATGCTGATCATCCAGTTTGGTCTTGCTGGTCATGCTGATCATCCAGTTTGGTCTTGCTGGTCATGCTGATCATCCAGTTTGGTCTTGCTGGTCATGCTGTTTGACCATAATTATATAAGACCATAGAATTATATAAAACAATATGCTGTGTTTAATGAATTCTTACAAAATTATTGTTACTACATTATTTTTGCTTAAAATAGCACAAGAAAAGTTAGATTGGTTAGGAATGTTTATTATAATCACCAAAGGGATGTATGGAACCTGGAATTGCATGCTCAACAAAGGCCAGAGGGAAGAGTGAGACATCCTGCTTCCGTCCACCTAGTTTCATCTTTAGTGTGCAGGTCAAACATCACCACATTGAGGTGAAACTGAGATACTGATGATGCAGTTAGGGCATCACACCAGGACAAACCTAGTCCAGCTTTCTGATCCTAATCCTCTATTAAAAGGGAAAAGTAGTGTTGGAGAAGTCAGTGACACATGTCTGTCATTTATGGAATTAATGTTTCCAGACATCGTTTTTCATTAAAACCAGTTGACCTTCTGACCATTTCCAAAAGAGGCTCACCAAGGCCTCTTATTGCTTTATAGCTTTATTAAAATGTCCACCAAATTATGCAAATCCACACCTGGCAGATGTGTCAATTGACAGGTTTCAGATCCATCAGCCACTGATATTTCCTGCTTAAGAGCTTGACCACAGCTGCTGCCCTGCATCCAAAGCCCTCCTCCATCACTTGCATTTACAAGCTGGTTTGTCTCCCAGACGTTAATAAATGACTGGGGGGTGTTTGCGGCAAACATGACAGGAGGGAACAGAAGGGATATAAAGGAGGAAGAGAGGAGGTGTGGGGAAAGGGGGGGCTTCTTTTCTCTTTAATGAAAACATAAAAGCTCAAGATGAGGGCCCTCATTAAAAAGAGAACCCATATGCATTATTCAGTTGTGTCCAAATAGCTTCCACTGGCGCCCAACACACTGAGAGCTGATAGCGGTCAGCCTGGTATACTGGAGCAAAGGGTTTTGAGTGACATTTGAGGCCTACAGTGGTTCCATGCTAATCTTGCCCTACTAGGGATTATTCTTGATCAGCTGTTTTAGCTGTATTTGGGGGTGAATCCAGATTTAGGTTGAGCTTTTGGTCACCAGGCAGTTTATTAGGAATACTCTTCTAATACTGGCTATGACCTCCTGAGCTCCAACTGCTGAGCCTACCATCCGTGTTCCTCAGCAGGAATCCAGACACATTGAACCCAGTTATGTTTCTCCAGTCTTCAACTGTTTAGTGTTGTATCTCATCCTCTTCAGGTCAGGATGTTGCTCATCCTGAGATGCTTTTCTGATCTCTTGGATTGAGTGGAGTTATGATACACACTAAAATGCTGGGTTGAAACAGTCCAGTTCTGGTTTAATATTAGACAAATTAGCACTGGGTTGTTCTGACTCAGCAGACTGGGTTATTCCTCTGAACCAGCATTCTGGGCCCAAAGTTTGGGTTATGTTTTGATTATAGTTGTGCATTCCAAACTTGGATACCTTCCAAACTACCTAACAACCACCTAGCACATATATATATATATATATATATATATATATAGATGCTACCATAGCAACCACCTACCACTCACTTAGGTATTCTGCTATGCGCTGGCTGTTGTGTCTAATTAACTACAGCATCCCAAGTGGTTGCTCTGGTCTTGCTAAGCAGTTGTTATGGTATCCCAGGTGGTTGCTATGAACTTGCCAAGATGTTGCTAGATGGTTGCTATGGTTCCCAAGTTGGTTTGCAATGCACAACATTTTGGTTAACCCAATGCCGTACTTGTCCAAAACTGACCCAGCGAAGGCCAGGTGTAGCCTTTCTGTTGGCTCCAACCAGTCTGTCCATTCTGCTGACCTCTTTCATCAACAATGTGTCTCCGTCTGCACAACTGCCCTCACAGGGTGTGTTTTCTTTACACAATTCTTAGGAACTCTAGGGACTGTTGTGCTGAAAATTCCAGGAGATCAGCAGTTCTGCCAGTTCCAACCAGTCTGACCATGGACTGAAGGGTTAGGGTATGTTTTAATACATGGGTTACAGAAAGTCAGCATGAACCTGCCGATTTTATGGTAGGAGTCCTCAATCTGGGAGTTCCTTCCATTTACTGAGCATTTCCACAAACGTAATGAGCTGGTCTATAGGAGAGAACCTGCTTTCAGGAAACAGGGTTACAGCCACTAACTTTGATCAGTGATTCTCATTAAATTTCAGCTGATTTATAATCCTTCACCTGCAAGACCTCTGAACAATTTTTTAAAAGATGATTATCTGAAGTGCCTTGTGGAACTGACTCTGAGTACACAAATTCACGTTCCCGCGGTTCCTAAATAATAAGAGAAGCTGTGGTGAGGGGGTGTGGCTGTGGCCTTTGTATAAATGCATTAAAGCTATGTTTATTATGCAATAACAATAAGATATAAAGGAAATTATATATCATCACATTAAAGAAATGTAGTAGAAACTATTCATACATTCTCATTATAAATAGGTCTGATATCAATGTTAACAGGAAAAATGAGATTTGATACAAGACACAATTAGTGGAAACCAGATTATACTCATCAGAACATATTATACTGGGTCCACTAGAGGGCACAAGCACAAAATATGCCTCATATTATAAGATCTATTATTGCTTACTGGCTATTTCTCCTAACTGACCGGCATGTCTGAGCGTCATAATTTATGAGGCCCATTAGGAACAGATTACAGAGGAGCAGGTGTCACAGAAGCTTTTGTTCCCCTGGCATTCAATATGGCTCACAGCCTCATTATAATTGGCACAGTAAACAGGCCATATGTAAACAGAGCAGGTCTCAGCCAGCAGATAGGCAAGTGAAGTTAAATGAAATTGCTGAAATAAAACTACTAACACACTAACTCAGTGTCCAGATATTTGTCCATGTTTCCCAAACATTCCTGAACACAAATTTCAGAAATCACTTGCACTATTTGGTTAAAAAGAGTCATTTTTCACTTACGGTCACATGGGAGTACTGCTTTTCAAGTAGAACGTTCAAATTGATTTCAAAGTTAAAGATAAAAAATTATTTTCAAAGTTTTAATCATGATTTGCAATTTATTTTTATTTTGTAACAAGTCAGTGTTAAAAAGAAATAAGCACAGTGTAACGGTTTGGGCTCCCAATGAGAACATTAACCGAGGTCTCGGCTAAATTAAGACTATGGCTTGTTCACAA
Organism: Acestrorhynchus altus; assembly: GCA_034509495.1. Taxonomy (NCBI): domain Eukaryota; kingdom Metazoa; phylum Chordata; class Actinopteri; order Characiformes; family Acestrorhynchidae; genus Acestrorhynchus; species Acestrorhynchus altus. Next base: position 10,425,519 of record CM067502.1, on the reverse strand, counting down.
TCATTAATCGAGTTTCCATTCAGTAGTTTAGCCAATGGTTTGTGCAATTTCAGGACTAAAAGTGAAATAAATCGTGTTTCCATCCAGTACATTTCTACAAATTAACTTTAGATGATGTAGGTGACCATGATTAGGAGTGGTCTTTTTATTGGCTGTGTTGTTTGCAGTTCAGAGACACCGGACAGGACGAGCAGTGGAAATCTTTGAGCCACCATACCTCTGGGAGTGCAAACACACCAGAGAGTTTGAGATGCGGGTAACTTCAGACCGGAGGTGTGGGCATGTCAAAAGGTTACACCACAACACTGACAATCCGTTTCTCTCTGGTTGTGAAACTGACAGCACGTCCAATCCTCTGACCCGAGTACGTCAACCTGCAGTTCAAACAGAACTGACCGTGGCACCAAAATAACATCGGAACAAGTATTTTAGAAACCTCCTGTGGACTGACGTTCAAATAGAATTTTCTGGCCACAGTGTTTTGTAGAAATTCATGACCATGAGTACCTCAACCAAATGTTAAACTTGGGGGTGGATGGCTCGTGCTGTGGGCTTGTGTTGCACCCAGTGGCACAGTGAGCATTTCACTGGTTTACAAAGGAGTAGATAAAAAAGGTGAAGGTGAAAATAGGAGGCGCTTCTACAGCTTCTTCACCAGTTAGAACAGATTCTGTGTTGACACCAGAACAACTAGTTAACAACAACTTAAAACCGGAACAAATAGTAATAAACAGTAAATGAAGACATGTTTTGGATGCTCAACAATTTTATTTTGGTTCTAAGAGAAAGCGCTGGAAAAGAAAACCAGACAGACAGTTACAGTTGCTCTTACACTGGCCTTACATTACACACTTAGATCACTATGGTGTATCATCATTCTAGGACTAACCTTAAAGATATAAGCACACAAATCTGTTCAGAGTGTTTTAGGCTCTTAGTTACTGGTCGCTGTCATAAACAGTAAGATTATATCAGACTGTCTGCCATGCACTGTTAATCTACAATGAGTCCTTATCCAGATCCAGGACTTTTAAAGCTAGGTTTAATACACCATTATCCAAATATATGGATTGTGTCAAGCGAAATATACTACTGCATAGAAATAAGACAGATAATAATGATCCCAAATCCCCTAAACTCAATTAAAGTGGAAAAATCAATGACAAGTATTGGTTATATAGAAACAATCAGCCACACAATATAGTGCAAACTATCTAATTCAGTTGAATTTTAACCATTTATTCAAACCTTATTCCCTTCATATCATTCCCGATAACAGCAAATCTGGTACTGATCAGACACTCCAAACCACAGAGTAAACTGGTCCCCTTTCTCTAAAGACCCAATATCACCATCTTAAAGTAAATAAAGTAAATATATTGAAATGTTTTCTTTGATTGGATTTATGAATGATCATCATATTTGTGTTGAACTCATTGGTCTAACTCAAAACAGCACCCTAACACAATGCAGATCTGCCATCTAGTGGTGGTGAGTAGATAATGCACCTCAGGAGAGTTCTTGGGCCTTAATGCTGTGCTCAGTGGCGTCCCAGACTGAAGACACTATTCAGTTTTTTAGGTTAGGGGTTTATAGGTACATATTTCTATAATGCCGAGCAAAATGCTTATTTTTTCATATAGTAATCATACAGTATAGGAGTTGGGATGCAGCTGCAGCTAATTCTGAATAAAAATGACTGTGCTGTCAGGGTTTGCAAAGTAAAATCTGGTGCAATTGGTGAATTTTGTCAAACATATTGATAAATATCATGTATTGTGAAGATAAAGATGCAAATATCATAATATACCATTTTTCTTCACATCGCACAGCCCTAGTCATCTATATCAAACAGCAGGAAGCTGTATATGAGACCGATTATCTGACTGAACATAGCATTAAGAACCCCCTAGAACCCCCTCGTGTCGAGCGCTATTCTTTGCATATCCGACATCACTGCCACATGTCTCCGTTGTCGCCATTCTCGTGGAAACGGTGCAGGTGGTCCGAGTATCTGTAAGAAGTACAGGAGGTGAGGAATTGAAGAGAGACAGCAGGAAGCTTTGATGCTTTGATCTCCCGATCTGAACATCATAATCTGAGCAGAGCAAAGCTCTCTACAAATAAACAACATAAAAAAAAATATGCACCATCCAAAAATAAAGAGGGATGATAGTGATTCTGATGCTATCAGCTGCTTTTTAGCACCCGGCACCTGCCTCTGATCCTTGGAGTTCTGGAGAAGCGGCCACTGGTCGTTATGATGTAATCATAAAGAGATCATATTATGGAAATATGCTACTCAAACTAATAGATAGACAGCTGGGTTAGTCTTCATTGACAAGAGCCGACAGTAAGACATTACTATTGTGGTGTTATGACGCAGGCTACAGCTATGGCCCTCGTCCAAATTTGCTAGTCCAATGTTAAAACGCTGGCTACTGGCATTCTCCAACATCCTCCAGGATAAGGCTCTTTGCCATACTGCACACACTGGTTGAGACACATGATGAGGGGTTCAACATATTTCCCAGGTTTCCAAATTTGTCACATTTTACAGGACATCTGCTGATTGTGCCTTGGTGCCAGATACCACAGAACACCTTCAGAGGTCCTGTGGAGTCTGTTGCTTGGTAGGTCAGAGCTGTTCTGGTGGCCCACAGAGGACCAACAGCAGTAAAGTCAAGTGGTCACGATGTTCTGGCTCATTAGTGCAGTTGCATTCTGCTGTATTTGTGTGTGTGTGTGTGTGTATGTGTGTGTGTGTGTGTGTGTGTGTGTGTGTGTGTGTGTTTGGAGAACACTGTAGGACTCACTTCTTTGCACAAAAAGCAGCACAGTCCCGCCCAATGCTCTCACTCCAGGCTGTTTTATAGAGCACCTGAAAAACACACACATGCGTACGTTTGTATTCTTGTCTTTTCAGGAGGTTTCCACGTTCTTCTCTAAGAGGGTATCTGTAGCTATGCTCTGTGGATACGTGTCCTGGACAAGGATTAAACAAGCAGACATGAATCTTATCTACGTAGAGTCAGTGTGCCATTGGTCATAGGTAGCCCCTAGATTAAAACCTCCATATTCGATTTGTGGATAATGTTGCGAAATCCTAGACCAGTTTAAAACCCTGTAGAGCAGATCTGAGGTGCTGGGCATGTAGTACTAATTAAGACCAGGTTGCAATTTACCAGGAAGACCAGGCAGTGGAGGAAGAGAGTGTAGAAGAATGCAATGGTTCTGGCCATCTTATTGGACAGGATGACGCGACCCTGAAACGGTGGACACAGGAGAACATCAGAGCCCATGTTGAACAAACATCTCAGTAGAGTAGAAATGCAGTACTGTAGAGTAATTGTATTTGGAACAAGAATACTTACTCATTGTCCAAAAATAGCTGTACCCAGAAGGAAGTGTCAGACTGACATGCTCCTCCGACAGACGATGATTAAAATAATTACAATAAATGATTAAAAATTTGATATTTATTGATCAGAAATAGTGTCTCTCAGTGTGGCATCGGGTTTAACACAACATGCCAGACGTCCAGGAATGGAGTTGTAGAGGTTCCTAATGGTGATAATCCATCCCATGCATCTCGAATATTCTCACTCAGTTCCTGCATATTGTTCATGCAGTGTTCATAGTCCAATAGCTTCCTCTTCTTTCGGCTGCTCCCTTTAGGCGTCCCCACAGCAGATCATCTGCCTCCATCTTGCCCTATCCCCTGCCTCCTCTACTGTTATACCAACCATCTCCATCTCCACTTTCACTACATCCATAAACCTTCTCTGAGGTCTTCCTCTTCTCCTTCTTCCCAGCAGCTCCATCTCCTACATTCTTTGTCCAATATATCCACTATTCCTCCTCAACACACGTCCAAACCTTCTAAACCTGGCCTCTCTGGCTTTATCGCCAAACTGCTCCACCTTCACTGTCCCTCTGATCTGCTCATTTCTAATCCTGTCCATCCTCATCACTCCCAACGAAAATCTCAGCATCTCCATCTCTGCCACCTCCAGCTCAGCATCCTGTCTTTCAGACAGAGCCACAGTCTCCAAACCACACATCATAGCAGGTCTCACTACTGTCTTGTGAACCTTCCCTTTCACTCTTGCTGCTATCCTTCTGTCACACATCAGCCCTGACACCCGTCTCCACCCACTCCATCCTGCCTGCACCATCATCTTCACCTCTTTTCTGCACTGTCCATTGCTCTGTATGGTTGACCCAAGATATTTGAAGTCATCCAGCTTTACAACCTCTACTCCTTGCATCTTCAATACTGTGTCCAATAGCATGCCACCCAATTTCATTTGGGGAAGGGTCTGCTGATGGTACTGGCCTTGGCAGAGTATCTGTGTCTTTAAGGTGAGTTCTTGAGATGGCAGCAGGATGTGGACGAGTGTCGTCCTGTTGGAATAGCGCAGCGGAGTGTGTGTTCAGAAAAACCAGAAGGGCCACTGGTTGAAACTGCACCCACATAGTGACACCAGGCCTTCTGGACATGTGACACATGACAACAAACCAATGAGCTTTGCACTGACCACGGTGCCTCCAAACACAGATTCGTTGTTCGTCTCCACCAGGACAAACGCGGGACTCTTTACTGAAGGTGAAGCTCTACCATTCTGAACGACTCCAGGACAGTCTGGCACAACACCATTGCAGTTGTGCATTACAATCCGTTGATTCCTTCAGGGTGCAACTATTTTTTGATGATGAGTGGATCAAAACCAGTGTGTGTGTGTGTGTGTGTGTGTGTGTGTGTGTGTGTGTGAACACGAACCAGGCTGAGGGTGGCTTTGTCCCATGGGCTGAGGCTCAGGTATCGTCTCTGGCGCTCCTGGGAATAAATGTGAGATCGAATTACAAAACAGGAAATCACATTCTGACCACACGAAGCTGAATTCTGTATAAAGGTCAGATCAGATTTGCTGTTCTCACCCTCTTACTGAAGGAGGCGAAGGGGTCCAGCCTCTCTTCATACTGGGAAGAGTAGCGCATCACTGTATCATCGGTCCCTCCGCTCTGTTTATACACACACACACACACACACACACACACACACACACACACACACACACACACACACACACACACAAAGTTCAGTTCTCAGATGAATTTATGAATGTGTTTGCTGTTAACACTCCTTTTTCTAACACTTTTGACTGCTAGTCTTCCAGGGCACTGATGGTGCTGTCGGACTCACTCTGGATGGGTAGCTCTGGAGGAACTTGATCTTCTCATAGAGTTTGATGTTGTCAGCCCGCAGGCTGTCCAGCTCGCTCTGCAGGGCCTGCATTGTCTGCTGCAGAGAGCGGCTCTCCTGAGAGAGAGAAAACCATGGTGAGGATCACTCCACACCTTCATAACCCAACACCATCAAACCCCAGTTTCTGCATATTATGCTACGCTCTTCTGAACTTCAGTGGTCAGGTCCCCACAGAGCAGGTATCATGTGTGTGGTGGGATATTCTCTGTAGTGACACTGCTGGGTGTGTTGCACTGGTATGAGTGTGATCAGACACAGCAGTGCTGCTGGAGTGTTTAAACACTCACTCCACTCACTGTCCACTTTATTAGACACTCCTACCTAGTTGCTCCACCCTGTAGATGTAAAGTCAGAGACAGAAGCTCCTCTGTTTCTGCACAGTTTGGGTTCTTCATCAGAGCTCATAGGACGCTGTCGGCTGCATATTTCTGGTTGGTGGACTGTTTTGAGTCCAGCAGTGACACTGAGTCGTTTAAACACTCCGGCAGCTCTGCTGTGTCTAATCCACACATGTCAGCACAACACACTCACAAACCACCACCATGTCTGTGTCACTTTAGTGCTGAGAATGAGCCACATAATACCTGCTCTGTGGTGGTCCTGTGGGGTCCTGACCATTGAAGATCAGGGGGAAAGGAGGATAATAAAGTACGAAGAGAAACAGATGATCTCCATTGTTCGATTATAGAATATCTCTTGACGAGAGCAGAGAGAATGAGAGAGACAGCACTCACAGCTTCCAACTCCTGATTACGAGATCGAAATCTCTCTCTTTGACTGGAGATGATGGACAGCAGGGAGTCCATCTGACCCTGAGGAAGTTCAGTTTGAGAGGAACCGCCCACACCTGAGTACACACACACACACACACACACACACACACACACACACACACATCAGATTTGTAGATGTTACATTAACACCCCCATTTCTTTTATCCTCATATTTTTGTGCATATAATAGTTCATCACTGAAGTCTAATTCCATGGTCAGCTTACCTGAGAACATGGCTGTGGCCTCCTTAATAGGCTCTGGGATTTTGTCCATGCCAGTCAGGTCTGCCCCCTGGTGTAGGATAGGATAGGAGGATAGGACAGAACTTTATTGATCCCTTGGGAGGGTTCCCTCAGGGAAATTAAGTGTAGATGTGAGCACAAGCAGCCATAGCTTCATTTCGTTCATGCAAACAAACAGAACGAAGCCGGAGACGGCATTTACCCTGACCAACCATAATATTCAAACTGCTGGTCTCCCTCATGAAGGTCTTAAGAAGACATTTTGCCTAAATAATGATGAGTGTAGGTGTGTACCTCAGCATCAGGGCGGGACAGGGAGGACATGGTCTGGATGGTGCTCAGGTCATGCTCCAGTTTGAGGATGAGCTCTTTCTGCTCGGCACTGGTCCTCACTGCAGCTGAAAACTCCACCTGGAGCGCTGCATAGCGCCCTGAGACAATCAATTAACATGAATTAACATCGACTAAACCATTTCTCTCAAATTCTGCACTCCTGTTTTACACAGAATACTTCATTACAAAATACACAACATGGACAAAAGTATTGGGACATCGTTTCTTCTGAAATCAATGGTATTAAAGCATTTATCCTGCTTTTGTTGGAGTAACTGTCTCTACTGTTCAGGGAAGACTTTATTGGGGGATCTCATTTTATTCAGTAAAAAAAAACAAAAAAACAACATTTGTGAGATCAGGATTTTGAATGATCAGCTCCCCACCTCACCTCAAAAATACTGGCTGGAGCGCAACCATTCCCACGCTCAATTCTAAGGAGCTTTATACCCCTCTCGCCCACACCTGGCATTAGGCACAGTGCCAAAAGCTTCATGTTTGTTCATCTGCTCCAGAGAGTCCTATTCTATTGGCAGTAGCTGAGTGCATTTATAAGAATGGGTGTCCACAAACATTTGGACATACAAGTGAAATGCATGACAGCATGGGCTTGAGGTGTCTGGCCTCCACAAATTTGGTAAGTAAATGCTTCTGAGGAGCAAATCAGACACATGTGAGGGTTGTCTGATCTTCACTGGAAGAGATCAGACTCAACACACAATGGACCTGTAAGTACAGCAGCCTTAACATTTACTTTGCTGTGAATATTTACCAAGAAATAAAGCAAAATCATGAAAATATCTTCGTTATTTGCCAAACCTTCACTTGATTTCATTTTTCTATTTTAAAATATTTTTTAATCCCACATTTTCAATTTCCACTCATTATGTAGGAAAAAAGGGATCATATTTATTAGGATTTTATTCCAGAGAGAGGAAAATAGTAATGCATCTAAAAAAAAATTATAATAAATAGTAATAAAAAAATAATTGGGATTTTTTTTTTATGCCGACACTGTCTAATGTTGATCCAGCCTGTCATCAGTGAGGATATGAGGACACACCTTCTACTGAGTGCAATCAGGTACTTTGAGTTGCAACCACTGGTGACACAAATGTGCACACAGCTTGTCTAGTCCCTGTAGAGAAGCACTGCCAATAGAATAGGACTCCGGCAGATAAACAAACATGAACCTACTGGCACCATGCCTGACACTAGGCGTGGGCTAGAGGAGTGAAAAGACCCCCAGCACTGAGCTGTGGAGCAGTGGATCTGTGTTCTCTGTAATGATGGATGGTGGTTCCATCCAAAATATTTGGGATGAGATTGAGAGTCATCAATGAAGCGGGGGTGGTGATCATCCAACACCCTGAACCCACTACCTCTCGTACTTGTCATTGAATGCAAACAAATCCTCACAGCAATGCTAAAAATTTAGAAGAAAGCCTTCCCTGAACAGTAGAGACAGTTACTGCAACAAAATCATAACCTTTTTTTTTTTTTTTTAAATACCCTTCATTTCAGAAGAAATTAAAGAATGAAGTGTCCCAATACTTCCGTCAACCATAGTCCTTACCTCCAGTGAACATACAGTGATCTATTTTATGAGGCAAATCTCACACACTGGATAAAGGGTGGAACAGGTTGTGTGATCAGCTGAGGAGACACCAAACATCAGGATTTTGACACCATTTGTAATGGGTTATCTCTGTGACTCCGCCCGGGCCAAAGGAAAGCAGGACTCTCTCTGACTTCAGGATGAGTGAGCAGAGTGAGGCTGCTGTTAGGTGTTGAGGAGCAGAGTGTGTTGATGTTTAGTACCGATGTAAGAGTTTTTGAGAGCATCCTACTGCCCCGTTACTGGTGGCATTCCTGAGGCATCAAGAGAGCATAAGCAGCAGCGTGTTTGCTTTAAACCTGAAGAGTTGATCATTAAAGAAATGTAGATCGGGCTCAGCGTGGCTCAGCGTGGCTCAGCGTGGCTCAGCGGTCTAACACACACTATGATCCGAGGATCACAGGTCTGAATGCTGCTTGATGTATCAGAGGAGACATGCCTTCCTAGTGTTGGGAGTATCTTATGTGAGAGGGGGTCCTAATTTTGGGTAAAAAAAAAAAAAGATCTGCAGGAACTGAGAATTTTTAAGCTGCATGGGATGGATTATCACAGGACACCACTAGGAACCTCTACAACTCCATGCGGAGACATCTGGCACGCTGAGTTATACTCAACGCCACACCAAGACACACTATTTCTGTATGTGTAGATCAATAAATATTGATCATATCAGTCTAAAATGTGAATTATTGTTGTGTGTGTATCAGAGTTTATGACGTATTTCTGCTGCACTGACTTGTACTGAACTCGTAAGCGAGACAAATCAGTTGTGGACATCAGGAAAATTCAGACAGACATCAGAAAGACGAAAAAAGGAACAGACCACAGCACATATGGTTGTGTTTGTATAAAAGATATTTACTTCAATTATCACACCTAGGGTGCTAGTGAATAATAATCATAATAACAATAATAATACATTGTGAAGATTTCTTACAGTGATATTGCTTCTCCATATTGTATAAGGGACTGTCTTACAGTGCTGAGAACAGACTACATGACACACTAAAAAAAAAACCAAAAAAACAAACAAACAAAAAATAAAAGATTAAAAAGATGACATGAAACAAAACCCCAAACCCAACACGAGAGGGCCTCGGAACAGTTCTGAGGGAACTGAGGTGAGGAAGGCGAAAAGATTCCTTCCGTATTCAAAAACGATCATGCAGCCTTAAGTGACAAGGTCATACTGAGGCGCACACACACGCGCACACACTCACACATTCACACACTCTCACATTTAGACACACTGGTGGATTTGAGGGAAAAGGGTTGATGATTCTACGACTGGTAACGTCTGACACAAAGCTGAGCCTTTATGTTTTTTTTACGAGTTCCGTTTTCCAATCGTTGTATTCGAGCTGTACCGAACTAGTGACAAGTATCTTAAACAAACTCTCGCAAAGGAGTGAACACAACTGAGTGCCAATAGGCAGGCCAACCGCTGCACAAACACACACTCATATATGAAAACACACACAAACACATGATCGGATAATGAAGAGGAAAAAAAAAAAGGGGGAAAAAATCAGCTAAAGCTTAGTCCAGTATCGCTCCTGGAGCCTGTAGCTGGTGTGTCTGTGGCTAACAAGTTTCAGTGTTGCATAGCCCCTTTTCCACACTCTCCTGGATGTGAGAAACTTCAGAATAGGGCTGCACAACATATCAGCCATCAAACAATGCATCGTTTGTTAACTGTATTGCAAAATCAGTGTTCACAATATCGATACCGATACAACAGAAGCTCTCCAACTAACCAGTACTTTGTACTGCATGCTATCAGCATCTTGACACCAGCAAGCATGTTTGCAGATGCAAAGACCATCCTTCATTTATCAAACTGGAGGAGTTTGGGAAACTCAAGACAACCAGAGTTGCCCCCCCACCAAATAAACTGCACTTAAAGCTTTAATCTTTCAGGGAGAGGAGAAAAATAATATCTGAAGCTTCTCGCGGTGCTGTTCGTCCACCCACTGTGAGAAGACACTGTAGGTCTGAAAGGCTGTGAGAAACGAAAACTGATGGAACAAAAGAGAATCGATCGACTAAAGCTGCCGATGTTCTCAGAAGCATGGACTGCCCATCCACGATTCCAGGCCTCAACGCGACTGAATGTGTTCTAGGGCTGTGCAATTTATTTTCAGGATACACAATATCTATCGATATTTTGAATAAACTCTCCATGTATAGCAGACTTTAAATACCATCATCCAAATACAATACTTAGTATACTTCGGCTTTGAGTTGAGGGACTGGCGGTTCAAATCATCGGCAGCTTCGGTAAATCGATCCCTGGTCATGCTGCTTGCCATCAGCAACTGGAGTCCAAGAGGTGGCCACATCTCACCCAGTGCAATGCTGGCCAGCACAGGCATCTGTTAGCCATTGTATCAGGGCTGGCGACCCGGAGCCTTACTCCGAGCATGTCGGCTGTCTAGCAACGACGCAATGGTGGCAGTTCGAAAGGAGGTTGAGGCTGACTTTGCATGTAGTGGAGGAAGCATGTACTTGCGTTCACCCTCCTTGTGTCGAGAACATTGTATGTGATAGGGGAGAGTCCTAATGGGGTCGGGTAACTGGTACCTCCATATAAGGATGGAAAGTTGGAAAGTAATTCTAAACTAATTACACTCTTTGTAGAGAAATGTGCAGCATGTCCGTGTCTTTACACACTGATGATATCAACTTATGCGATACAATAAAAAAGTCCTATTGTCCAACCCTAATGTGTTTTTCGTGGATTATTTCGATGGTGAGAAGCAGAAACGTCTTAGAAGAAGTGGAAAGCTGTGATAAAGGTAAAGGTCCACTTTGACTGGATATGAAAAACAAAGGATGGTCTTCACTTTTGCCCTGGCAAGTGATACTGGTCTAAGTAATTCAGGCTCGATGAGTCCAAGGCCCCATTCACAGCAATATTATCACAATATTACTCTTTCCTCTACATCATGCAGCCCTATCCTACCCATGAGAACTCGGTGAGTGCGTAGTTACAGTATCGGCCTTGGAGACCTTCCACTGGCTGAACAGTCAAGAAGGGAGAATGGAGAGATCGGAAACGACTGCAAAACACAGACACAAACTCCGGACCCTGTCTCTAGACTCAGTAACCTTGGGCTTAAGAAAACTTCAATGTGAAGTTCCAATTTTGGTAACAAAAGGGCCTCACTACAAAGAAGAGCTGAGAGAAAGGAGGGAGTGAGGGAAGGAAAGAAAGAAGTAGAACACAAAAACATGAAGAGTATATACACAGCCAACCATACAAAAGGATGTCAAGAGACAGATCTCAACATTTGTGGAGTCTCAGGGTACATCTGAAATAATCTTAGTATTTGGCATTGACGCTCAATCCATATCAGTCCATCACAAATCGTCCAACCTCCGAAGGGTCTTCTCAACGTCATGATCTGATAAAGTTTGTACATCTAATTACAGCTATTATACACATATCACAGAAAGTAAGCATGTCTTTTTTTTCTGTTTTCTTTTTTTTTTCTTTTTCTTCGTTTTGACCGTGTGCATGTACTTTTTAAACCCGTTCGTAATGAGTGCTATCAAACCAGTGGACAAAATAAAGACATTTTCCAATGAATAAGAACGCGAGGGTTTGAGGCCTCTGGCACTTTAAGGCTGTGTGTGGGTGTGGCCCAAAAAAATCCCTGACCCCCCAACCCCACCCCCCCCTTTTTAGTCCCACCCACCCGATTATAAAGTAGTGTCTCAGCTTTCGAAAGCATCAGCTGAAAAAATCCTCCTTTAGAAAAAAGACAGCTAGAAATCTGGCAGGGTGGCTTAAGTAGTAAAGTGATCAAACTCGAGCAGCCACAAAACCGGCATTAAGTAGAGTTCTATTTGAACAGATTTTTTAAAACTTTTTTTTTTTTCTCTCCTTTTTGTAAATACAAATGACAGACATTAATCTCTGAAACGACTTCGTACAAAACAAAACCAATAAAGTGAAAGAAAAAGCTTTTGACCCCAGTTAAAAGGATATGACCAAACAGAACCACGACACAGTGGAAATGATATTTACCAAATAAGTTAACGAACATCTGACCTCGGACCACCGGGTCCAGAGATTAAAAGACAGCGAGCGTTGGAATGGAAACCAACGAGTCCAATGAGTTCAAATGGAAACCATGCAACAAGAGATCAGGACCTGTCGACACGCGACGGACCAGCTAAATAGATAATACAGTGAAACGTGGGAGATATCATTTCGGATAAAGAACTAAAAACAAACCAATCCTCAAAGAAGCGCTAGCAGGATCCATTTAGCAGCAAGGCCTTTCAGACTGCAGGCAAATCAGATTTGTGTCTCAAATGGGATCTGCTGAGATGACTATCCGCAACTGCAATGTGTGAGCGATCAGATCAGATTTGCGTGTCTGTATCTATCTACGTGGGATGGAGTGGTAACAGCATGGGCATCTGTGTTTATGTAGCCTTTGAGCTCTTCTTGGATCGTCCAGCGCTGAAGATCTGACATGGATTTGATGTGGGTGAGCAGGGGAGTAACACCAAAACATGGGCCCTGGAGACAGTTTGACCAGGTGGGGTTGGGGGCCCAAGGGACACAGGTCCATCTTTCCCCGCCCTCAGATGCCCCTTGTTGCGAGTGATCCAAAGATCCGATTTGAAATCTGGTTTGAGTCACCAGCATGTCCAGACTGCGACGCATCTCTACAAATCCGATCGTATGTCAAACCACCAAATGTGATTTGTGTCCGATCTGCAAAAGCGTTTTTGCTGTCCAGACTATCAAAAATGAATCTGGATTCTCTGTAAATCGGATTTGGGTTGGCAGTCTGAACATAGCCTGAATGCCCACTAGCTACCAGTCAAAATCTGCCCGAGCGACACCAGCACTGTACACGCAAAGTGAGGCTTCTGTAACAGTGATCTTGTGAATGTCCAGGTCATACTTGCTATGACTGAAAACAGCTGATGTTGATGTCGATGTCAGATATGGTTTTGTGACACTGAAAATCAAGCGGTTGCCAGGCCACTGGTATTCCAATCCCAACCAAACCCCATGCCGGATTTTGTAAATCGCTGTTAAACGTGAACAGTTCACGGAACTGGTCGACCACTCTGTCATCACACCTGACTGGAGAGTAAAGGGAGAGTGGATGAGTCGTAACAACCAGAAGTCAAGGCCTTGCATTTGGCCTGTCTGTGATAAAACACCACAACATTAGTTAAATCAAGTCCTAAAGCTTATTCTTCAGAGAAAGTGTGAGCAAACCGCTTCGACACCGTCAACAACAATGTAACACATGAAAACGCTCGAAGAGAAATGTGAATGAAAATGGAAGAGATCATAAAAAACGTATATATGTTTAAAAAAAAAAAAAAAATCTAAGCAACAGTCCATAAAGATACAGCCTGACTACGTTGCTCGGCGTGTGATCGCTTGCGTGCATACCAGTGATTTTGAAAGTAGTTTCAGAAGAATCCACTTCATATTAAAGTTCAATAACTACCAAGAAAACAAGACAAAAACAAAGATAAAGAAAAACGTCTGAGGTTTGTTTTGTCCTGATTAGGAGACCAGTGTTGCTCTCCACACTTCCACCGCTAACAAATTAGGTTAGATTCTCATCAAACAAACAAAATGTACATGAACCACTAACAACAATGAACAGCTCGTCACACCATAGTATATGTCTCGATTAAAATCTGTACAACTTTTTGAAGGATGGAGTATAGAATATTTGATTTACCTCTATAGAAAAATAAGTGAAGAATGGCAGATTCCTGAATTCGCAAACCACTCTTTTTCATTAGAAAAACAACAGAAACAGAGCTCGTTTTGAACAAATGTCATCGGAGGACAAGACACAGTGGGGAAAGCCTTGAAATTGCTTTGAACCAAAAATACTTAAGGCCCTATTTTTTTTTTCTTCCCTAAATTCAGTTTCACTTTTTCTCATTTTGCTTTTTTTTGGATTTCTTTTTCCCCCCCTCATTACAATTTCTGGGTGCTCATTTTTCAAAAATTCGTCATCAAATATGAGCAATGAAATATGCCTAATCCCAGAAATCATAGGGCACGAAATACTCTGAAATAAATGCCCAACACGAAGCCCTGTACGCTGCAAGCTTCTCACAGTTTGAAACACACCTGCTTGAACCGTTCCTCGGCAGTGGTTTCCAACGTGGGTTCCAGAGAACCTGGAGAACATTTTCGTAGCTTCCTTCTTGAACACATTAACTCTTCAGCTCAAGAAGGGCTAGCTAATCAGCTGATCCGCTGGACCAGGAGTGCTGGGAGCAGGGTCAACGCTCAAAAATCCTCCAAAATGTGGGAACCACTGCTCCAATGCAATGGTGATCAATGTGTAACATCCAATCCAAGAGCAGAATGCTTTTAATGTAGGCTGTATTCAAAAGCAATGGAAGAACAGTTTCCACTAAAAGGACTGTGTGTACCTTCTCTAGAGCTTAGAGATGGATCGATCAGTGCCTGTGCGAACTAGATATCAGCAGTTAGGCAGAACATTGTGTGTTTACAGAGACGACACTCAAAAGGTGAAAATCAGTTGCCTGGCCTTTAAAGACGTTTTCAGCCTCAGCACCTTCAGATTTTGAAGGCGTATGCTTCCGTAAATGTGGAAGAAACAATAAAAAAAAAAAAACACTCAATGGACACTTCTTTCCTTTTTCCTTTCCTTGTCTGAGATCGAGCTGAGGGCGAAAGAAATCCGTACCGGAGGAAAAGGAGGGGAGTGAAAGATGAGAAAAGGTTCAAAAATGAAACATGAAGAATCTCTGACCTGATAGATGCGCTCACATGCACACAATAACCCGTTTAAGTACAGTATTTGGTTTCTTTTCTCGTAAAGGATTCTCTCGTTTATTTCTTTCTGAAAGGAGAAAACAGCAGACAAATCATGGGTTTGAGTTCTTCATCGAACCATCAAACAGAAGCGCTACTGAAGCCAATGAAAACAGAAGCAGGACAGTTGAAAATGAGCGTCCAATAAAAAAAAAAAACAAAAAAACGACCAAAAACCCCCACAAAACTTCAAATGGGTCCATTCAAGTCATCTGCGTAACTCAGTGTTTTCATCAGTTCATGAATCACTTCTGATGAGCACAAATTCAAAAACAAAATCTTCCACTGACCAGTCAGTATCAAATATGACAGCAATAAGCCAAACAGATGTCAAATGGCAAGAAAATACAGCCTCGAGCTCCATAAAAATCTCTCTCTCTTTTTTTTTTTTAAACGAAGCAACACATGATGCAAGAAAACAGAAGAACCTCGCTACCTGCAGGCCAACCTGTTGGACGTAACCAAACGTGCAAGAAAACCTTAAAAACCCTTCGATAAGCAAATGGAAAAGATAAAATCTCATGGCAAGATGGCCATCTATAACAACCTGTCATGGCTGCTGATGCACAAGACTTCGAGAACCTCTAAAGCCCTTGGGTCAAGATATGAGGAACCGATATGAGGAACCAATGACAAACTGGGTTAAAAAACACAAGGAGGTCTTGCCGGCCGTGCATTTGGGTGGGAGATGAGAGAAGGGTGCAGAGCTGAGTACTGAGCATTCCTAAAGATGGAAAATGACAAATCCACAACCAGGCCTTAACGTTGTAGAGCTGGGCATGAAGAACCCGTTGAGTCCAACAAGTCAGGAAATAGATAACAGCTTTGCCAGGCTATTGTTTACATTATCTTCGCAATGTTCAGTAAATATTCTGTTTATGGTTTTAGCGTTCGACGTTTAAGCCAGTTATTGGGAAAAGAGTAGAACGCATTCATAAAGCAGAACTGATGCATATCGGATCATCTGAGCTGCTTTAGACATCTGTATGTATCGTTCTAGTGCACGCAGTGCACTGACAATCCAACAGGAGGCAGAAAACGTAACGTTAGTTTCTAATTTCTGTAATTAATATTATTATTTAATGTATTAGCTGTATATTATTGTTCTAATGTATATTTGATTTAATCATCATTTTAGATAACCGAATGCATGTCAAAGGAGACAGCCTTGGCTTAAAGAGTAAAGGCCCTGTTTTCAATTTCAATATATCAACAAAATTCAATTTCATCAATATCATTTCATCACTGTCATAATACTCATTTTTAAATATATATATATATATATCAGTTGTCAAAGTTGTCAGTATTGGTGTCTTTTCAGCTAAATTAGAAGGTTTATAGGTTTTTATAGATGTTTATGTCCGATTTATTGACCCTGCTTTGGCTCTTGGTTATGGTACCGCCCACCAGTTGGTTCTGGTTGGAAGCCCTTACTCAAGTGATGCCCACATATGGAAAATAAGGGCTGTTGCTAATGCCTGAAATTTCATGTACATGTCTGCTCATATCAACACATATCTGGGCTACATCCACTTGGACTGTAATTAAGCCCAGGAGGCCAATAAATATGTTCTCAAATATCAGTGAAATTTAAATGACTCATTTTTTAAGCAATCGTCTTCCATCCGATTTCATTGAGCATTCCCAACTAAGGTGCTAGGAATTAGTAAAAAACTATGCTTTTGCTTTTGATAATAAAAATGTCCTGCTTTCCAATAAAGAAAAATTTATTTAAGGCGCTTTTCTTTATTCTTTTTTTTTTTTTTTTAATAACCCTGGAATCTGTTTATTTAAAATCCCAGATTCTTATGTGATTCCAGCTGATTTACTGCACTAGTGAAAGAACCGTGTGTTAATTAAAGGTGAAACACTTCTAGGCAAGGCACTCTTCACACACTGATCTCATCAAACACGGCGCGGGTCAGATTCCAGGAGACTTTAAGTGCTTTGATTAATGTCTGCTCTCCAGAGGGACGATTTAAAAAACACCACGCCTGACTACTTTTAGAAGACGGCAGCCGTGTTTCAAAGATCTTAAAGATCTCAAAAACCTCAAAGGTCTCAAAGACTCGTCCTGAACCCTTGTAAGATTGTGCTTTTCAGCAATCCACTTGAAGACTGGGGAAATGGTTTTAGTGCGTCTGAGAAGTGCATTTGCGTGATGCTAAGAACGAGAGAAATGGGTGTGGATGTTGCGAATGTCTATTGGAAGTGTAGGTGGGCATTATCGCAATATTCCCACCATGACTCAAGGTAATTGGATCACCAGTCATGGTGTGAATGAAAATCCTTTGAGACAAAGCACTCAGTGCAGTATGAAAGGGTGGGGGTTTTCAATGTTCATGCTTGGCAGAAGCCTTTGGCTCTGTATTTTCAGGGATATTAAAAGAGGCTTTAGAAATCTCAGTGTGCAGCTTTAAGTGCTTGGAAAGGGGCTCAATTCAACCTGTAAAGATGCTTCACAGGGGTAATCTCAACGGCAGTAAGAGCTGAAGGCCTGGCCTACGTTCCTCCACAGAGAATTCCCAGATTGGTAGCCTAGGTTCTGACAATTTGATACTCTTGTCGTTGTGCTTCGAAAGCCTGAGGTCCAAAAGTCTGAGGCCTGGTTCAAACCTTGTGAAACGATATGAATAAGTGCAAAACGTCAATAGAACCTCAGTACTCACACCACTGCACCAAAACACACCCACACCAAGACCTCCTTGCTTGTGACCTACAGCGTACTTTGCGTCTTTCCCCGAAACTGAAAAGGAACTACGATAAAAGGGAAATAAAATGCCACAATGCCAACAAGCACACATCACTCCAAAAAACAGAAGAAGCAACAACCACCACTTTGACTTTGGTCAGAAGATCTGACCGTGGGACACAGGGGCCACTCAGACAGGTGTGACTTCACCACCGTGCCAATCTGGGGCAGCCCAGTGGACCGCAGCTTCTGGGGGGGGAGGGGCTTCCGTCTCTGAATAGCACAGATACAACGCCAGTGTACTCAGGGCCTGAGAGGTACGAAACATGCTCAGAAATAATAATAATAATAATAATAATAATAATAATAATAATAATAAAAAACATTGTTAAACGACAAAAGAGAAAACAACTACGTCATCAATATCAACAACAAAGGATAAATGGCAGCATCAGAGAGGAAAGAGATCCAGCGTCCAATGAGATCAACATATTGGAGAATATAAAAAGAGACAAGATGTTTCGTACTATGTTCAAGGAAGAAGAGAGTAAGAGTGAGTAAATGAGACGATCCGAACAAACAGAAAAAGTGAACAGCTTCAACGTTAGCCATAAATGCCATTGTGATCATTTAAGTGACATCATAATAATTCAACGTAAATATAAACAAGTTAAAATAATCTGTAGAATTCATTAATATACAACGTATGAGAACTACATCTTGTAAATATTAACCCAATACTGCCGGCAGTCTATCAGTCTAAAATAAAAAAAAAAAAACATAAAAAAAAGAAACAAAACAAAAAAACTAACTTGCCCTCTTATAATCCAATACACAATAAAACAACCAAACAAAATTCAAATAGAGTCCAAATGAAAATACAGCACCTATAAATAAGCAGAATAAAACTGTAACTCTATATGATGCTTCAGGATATGGCAATTTAAAGGAACCTAAAGGTAATAGTCCAAAAATAAAATCCGCTACTTCATTAGAAGCCTAGTAACGATAATGATTGATAAACAGCTTATGAGAAGAGAGGAAGGGTGGCAGTTGTGCACTCTATGTGTGTGCAAGTATGTACAACCAATCCCACACAAGAGTCGTAGGGAGATCAAATTCACACACATCCCCACACACAAAAACACGCTCACACACACAAAAGGGAGGCAGTGGACTGGCAGGCACTGAACCCCGTCTGATATATCCCATATATCACCGACCTCCAACGTCATCAGTGAAGGGCAACCTCAAGTTAAAACAGCCAACGGGGAAAGAGGAGGGATATCAGACACTGTATTCCGAAAACATTTGGTCGGGACACTTGGTTAACGAAGAAGGAAGATTCACAGGAAATATTAAGAGACACTTTGGCATCTTACTTGCTTTTCAAACGCGTCACTTTAAAGGGACTCTAAGGATACACTAGAAGAACCACTTTCTGATGAAGGTGGGCGGAGCTTCGAAGAATGACGGATGAAGTGCTGGTGGACGGCATATGCAACGGGTTTATTTTTTTCTCTTCTTGCATTCTAGCTAAAAGTTACTGCTAGAACTCATTTCATAAAGCTCCTCCCACTGAGCAGTTTTCATTTTTCCAAACGTTTTTCCAGAGCCAACCAGGCCTGAAGTGGAAGAAGGGAATAAGAAGATGGATGGATGCAACAAGCCTAAAAAGACCAAACTGTCTTGCTTCCTAGCTGTTGGTAACTAAGCTATGTTTGACTGTTTCCCAGTTTTGGGAATTTTTACATACAAGCTCTATTTGAATGAAGGTAGCACTGATGATCAAGTGCTGTTTGTTAGGCTTGTTGATTTGATCTAATCTGCTACAAAATATTACAAAAATATTCCAACTTCACAGGTAGGAACTTTGTTTTCTCTTTTAATTTTAGTCAGAGGTAGGAATTTCCGACCATTGCTAAATAAAAAGATGTTGTTTTTTTATTACGTACAAAAACACGGATACCAGTGAGTCAGCCAAGTTATCTTAGTGGCTGCTGAAGATGACTGTAATTCATGTATAACTTTCTGTAATATAACTGTAATCTTTCCTGCGTCCTCAAATCTGGATCTAAATCATTCCCACAAATGCCCTGAAAGTCGCCTTGTCATTTAAACCAGTGTTTAAACCCAACCCAGGTCCTGGAGGCACCCCTACCCAGTACATTTTAGCTTTAACACACCCCATGCAGCTCCGAAAGGCTTGTTAATGAGCCGATTAGTTGAATGTGTTGGGAAAGCTCTAAAATTTACAGGGTAGGGATGCCCCCAGGGCCAGGGCTGAGAAACACTGGTTTAACAACTGGGTTTTAACTGTCGGGCTTAAGTCTGTATTTCATCAGAGGAGGATTCTCCTAGACTGGCTGGAGTGTCCCTTTAAACTGAGTGACCTTTAACTGTTTAACTGGGTTCCCTTTATAGAGATATATCAGACTGGTGTGGGGGGAGGGGGAGGGGGGGTCCATGGCATTTAGTGAAGGAGTTCCATTTCTACAAAACATAAGTGTATCTGAAGAGAAAAGGGTGGTTACCAAACACAAACACACACACACACACACAAACCGAAACACACAGGACATACTCCTCGCAACCGAAGCGTGACCCTTCCCACGGCTGTAAAACCGGGCGCTAGTGAACGGTGGAGTGTACGGTTTTAAAGTGAACTGTGCATTTCTTGGCGACCTCAGAGGTGAAAAGGGAGATGGGTGGGGAGTGGGGGGGGGGTGGTCTTCAATCTTAAACCTCAGACAGTACCACATGAATCTACAGTACTACAACCCCCACAATCCTCTGCAACTCAATCGATCCTGTTAACTGCAACAGTTACCAGCGGTGAGGTCTTTCTTAAAGACAGTGTTTCTTCTTTTCTTTCTGAAGAACCATCACTGCTGACGTCTTGTTCTGTCCGTGTTTTTTTTTTCCTGTTTTTTTTTTTTTTGTTTGTTTTGTTTATTTAAAGTTGACTTCCTGAACGCTGTCTAAAATAGAGGGCGGTAAGAAATGGTATCCCATGTGGTGCGGACCGTGTACAGGCCTGTTAAAGCTGTGAAATCGATGTGCACTATTAAGAGCTCAATGTATGAAAAAAAAAACCAAACAAACAAAAAACGAAAAATACTACGTCAGCTACCACGATATAGTCTCGTTTTTTTGTCCTTTTTTTTAAAACCTTGCATCTTTTTTTTTTTTTTACTTAAAAAACGTGAATTAAAGTGATTTTTCTTTCCAAGTTTTCTCTCCCCACACGTTTCGATTCTCCCTTCCAAAATGTGTATTTTTTTTTTTCTTCGTCTTGTTTTTGTCCTTTAGAGTCAATAGACTGTGCAATCTCTTAGTGGCAACCGAATTGCTATATAAAAACTTGTTCTTCATTGGAGGATTTCCCGGTTTTGAAAAAGAAAATATCATCATAATAATGAAATAAAACAAAAACGAAGAAACGCAGGAGGATCCTTGGCCATCAGATGGCCAGTGAGTGTGGAGGAGGGGGTGGCCAATGGGAGTTTCCTCCCCCTCGTTCCTTCAGTAACTCTGTAACTACCATGCTTAGCTTGCTTTATTTCATTCTGTTCATCGTTGTTCGCTTCTTCTCTAGGTGTCGATCCTCTCGCATCTCCGCCAGAAACACAGTGGAGCAATAAAATGAAGAAGATGCCCTTTGAATATATTATGAACACACATGAATTTAAAAAAGGCAAAAAAAAGGAGACCACCTTTCTGATAATGTGTCTTGAAGGTGGGAGGAGCTTTGTAAAAACGTAGAAACAGACACAGAAGTGTAACAACAACTAAACATCAACAGTGTGAAGAATCAGAGCGCTTTAGAAGTGGGAGGTGGGTGTGGGTTCGTGTACACATCTGAGGTGGGTATGAGCTGACCTCCCCTTTAAAAGCCCCTGAAGGACAAAACAAGCCCTAACTGAGAAAGAGAGAGAGATGGAGAGAGTGAACGAGGCAGCTTGGCCCTTTGGGCTGCCATGCTTTAATGCTCGTGGTTAATGCTGGGGTGAATCCGGCTGACCGGCAGGAGAGAGGGTTTAGGGGCACTGTGCCGACATGACGGCTAAGTGCTTCATCTCAGTAAAAATAAAAACGACCTGGAAGTGTCCTTGACCCGGGTCGCTGCTTTTTTTTTTTCTTATTGTTCTTTCTTATTGAATCGTCTCGTTCAATTAATTATTCACGTCTCTTCATCAGAAAAAAATAAAATAAAATAAAAAAACAAACAAACAAACAAAAAAATAGTATCAAAGATGGCCACGCTTGGCTTTGGCTGTGCCCTCAGGAGGGTCTCCTGGGTCAAATGTAGGGGCGGGAAAACAGGTAGTGGGAGCCTGCATGTGTGTGCGTGCACGAGTGAGTGCGTGCCTGTGAAAACAGGGAGGCTTAGAACTCCCACTCGGACGGATCCTCTTTACTAGCCGCCTTCTCTAGCCGGTGGATAATGTTATTGAGGTTGGCTGCCTTCTTCTTGCGCAAGTTACTGTCCTTGGGGTTGCGGGAGGAGGAGGAGGAGGAAGAGGTGCTGCCGGAAGCCGAGGGGGCCGTCTCGGGGAAGCCAAACAGGCCCAGGCCCGAGGAGCTGCTGGTCCCAGGCCCCTCTGTGGCTGAGGTAGTGGGGTCTCTTGGGGTCGGGGAGTGGGATGGAGTGAGGGCTTTGGCAGTTGCTGCTGCTGCCTCCTCCTCTGGGGTAAGCGTTTGGGGCTTGTTGTCGTCCATCAACATGTCACCTTCGGTGCCATCACAGCTATCGCCTTCACCCGTTTTGCCCGGGTGGATTGAGGGTGAGCCTCCCTCACCGGCTGCCGCTGCCCCTGCTGCCTGGATCTCCTCTATGAAGAGCTCTCGGCGGATGCGAGACCTGGAGACAAAAAGAGAAATGCAGTCAAGACTACACTGATGATAATGGTGGAAATATTACTCCCGTATGCCCAAACATTCTCTGTCCAGTGAATTTTATTCAAATATGTACTGGACTATATAGGACAGGTCAGTGTTTTAGGTCAGTCTAACACAGTGATGCTCAGAGAAGTAGTTATGATAAAATATGGTGATACTGACCGTCCACGGTCCTCAACCAGTAGCATTACTGCTTTGGCTGTACTGATCTCTGAACGGGCAGCCCAAATTTGACAACCCAAAAATCAACGAGATTCCCAATTTTGGGCCCTATTTTTTCCTTTTCCTACAAAGTAGCCACTTTGGATTTTTTCCATACTCTACACTTTGTTTCTATGAGAGTATGACTAACAAAGCATGCAACTTCATAAGCTTTAATGGGTCCCGGCTTCAGCTGAACATACCTGTAATTGTGGAACCAGTTGATAACGGTGCTGGTTTTGAGGTTCAGCTGAGTGGCCAGCTCCTCAATGGTTTTGGGAGAGGGGTAGGGTTTCTGCTGGTAGGCCCTCTTCAGAGCTTCCTTCTCTTCTGGAGCCAGAACTACACGAGGCTTCTTCAGCTGCTGCTGAGGGTGGTGCTGAGGGCTGCTGCTCTGACTGAAGTCTGTGCCCAGCAGGCCACTGTCCACCGGCTGCGTGTCGCTCATGGAACTGTGGCGTCGCTTCATGTAGGCTGTGGAAAAATGCACAAGGAATGTTGGTCACAACAGCAAACAGGGACAAGCCTTTGAGGTCAGAACTTTGTTTAATATGGGAAATTCAGTGACTGTAATCAATGTTCATCACAGTCAGTCATCAAGATGATTAATTATATATTTTGATATTAACAGGATGAACAGAAACAAAGATAAACAGCTTCACCAATGGGAATCATTTAAGGGTTCAAGATAAAATTCCTGTGGTTTGAGGTTCGGAATGTGGGTTTCGATTAGTTTCCAATTAACTGCCCGAGTTCAAGCATAATTTGGTCCATGACCTCCAATTCACACAATTACAGTTATAACACCTGTGGATCCAACAGTGTCCAGAAAACAACAGAAAAGCATAATAAAGTTGATATTATTGAGTTTATTTTACTATAAATAAAACAAGTAGAATTAACAACTAGATGCTTGTAATGTATGGACACAAGGGCAAACACTCCCAGGAGGGAGATGCAAAGGGGTGGATGTATAGGTAGCTACTTGCCGGGTACCCCATAAAGAGAACACACAGAAGACACACAGTGTGGTACAACTGGAAATGATTTATTGGGCATGAGAGGACAACTTGCTCATTCAGAAAATGTTCCTACACCAGAGCTGGAATGCGACCGTTTGGCTCACTTTTCCAAATGTTCTGGATGGAATTGTGCAATCCTTGGGAAAAGATTTCTATCAGAGCAGGCAGTTGTAAGTCAGGCGTGGTCTACGTGACTAGCTGGAACCCTCTTGTGACGTGTTTTGCTCTAAGATTATAAATACTCTTTTATCTCTTAAATAAATGATGTGAAAGACTACAATGGCAGCAGTCTACAGCAGACTATGGTAAATGTAATGCAAACACTTGATGATGTGATGATGTATTATCACTGTAGGCATATTTCAATTTATAATTACAATAAAAACAACCCATTTAAATTGTAAATGTTACTGTATCACGAAATATGCAATATATTAATGTAGGCCTAAATATGGAGACATGCTGTTGAGGGGTATCTGCTGAAGCTGACCAGACCGATGCCAACAGATTTGGTTTAGGTTTAACATGTGACATCTATAAAGAAGTAAAACTGGTTGTTGGGGTCAATGGCAGCTTTGAGGAAAGCAAGTACTGAACCCACAACCATGTGATTAATACAACCACTAATCCAATACTGTCATAATATAGCTGAAATTCTGTTTTTGACATACAGCGAATCACTAATTCATTCAAAAAAACACTTTAATTAAAGTAATTCATTCTAAAGACACTGGATACTGCAGCTGTCCACCGGGTTTTATGTCCAATTTTAATGGCCATTATGTTTAACCAGGGGATAACAACAAAACATCCAAAACCAGTACCAGTACAATTCAACCATTATCTGCTCCAAGCCTAAAAACTCAAACCCACCACAAGGTGTCAGCATTGTATTACCAGATCTATTAGCAGGGCCTTCAGTGCTCAGTACTCACTTTGTATATTTCACTGGGGAATTGAAGGCGTCATTTATTTTGATTATGACAACACACTTTCCATATTTTGGGGAATATTTTCAGCCGTTACAGCTCAACTGAGATTCATAATGTGTAAATCTGGTGCTATTCTGATCAGCAGAGGGCAGCTAATAAAAAAACAAAGTGGCGGAGAGTGCTAACAGCCCGATGAGGTCATATTCTAATTACTTTAGCATGTGGAGTCAATATTAATAGGGACTTGGTGAGTAAAGAGTCCAAAATAATGGCGTTCTAAAATAAACAGACATGCTGAGATCCTTCTAACAGTGTTTGACTGGCTTCATACCCACAGACACGCTAGCCAGAGTCAAATGCATGGCTCTGCTTCAGGCTTGCCTCTATAAACTCTGAGTTTAACTTCACTGAGGTCAAAAGCACGCTCCGCGGCTCTAAGAGGAGCCCTTGGCCGGGTTACCAGTGGTCATCGCGTGGACATTAGGCTGCTTTATTGGGCAGCGGTCACCCGCATTCTCCATATCTCCTCTGGCCTTCCTCAGGGACCGGTAATGTGAGGTCATGGATCCTTTGTTCGGTTTGTAGGGATGTCTTTTGCGCCCTAACTCTAGGCCTGCTCTGAGCTGGGCCTGGTCAGGCAGTCAGAGGTCTGACACTGCTGGAATATATGCACAGACCCAGATGTGAGCTGAAGCTTCGCTGTGATCTGTGCGAGTGTGTGTGTTAATGACCAGGCCTCTGACCAGCCGTGCTCGGGAAAAGAGCAGTAATGTCATTCCATGCCGGAGAGAAGCGTTAAACAGGCCTAATCACTCCAAGAATTTGCACTTAGCTTCACTTCAGGGAGAGTGAGAAAGAGACGGAGAGAGACAGAGAGAGAGAGAGAGAGAGAGAGAGAGAGAAGGGGGAAGCAGTGAGACGTTAATGATGATGATGACGATGAGCACTCAGGACTTTGAATAAGCAGGGCCCGGCGAGGCCATGGCCTGTCACATCTAATGAAGGGAGTGACATGGCGGCGGCTGATGAGGGGCGACAGCGCAGAGGGGATGACTCCTTTAGCAGGAGCGAGTGAGCGAGAAGAAGACAGCGATGGCGGAGGAGGGATGGACGAGAGCAGAAAACGCAGTGGTGGCCTGTTGAAGGAGCGCTGTCGGCTATAAAATGAGGACAAACCAAGCACAACGGACCCTTATGCGCCCACCCAAACAGTTATGTAAAGCTTGTATACTGAGCAGTCACTTTGTACATAGGAGGTGAGTGTACCTAATAATACTCAGTGGCCACTTTACTGGAAACACCTACAGTACACCTCACACCCTCTGCCCTTATTCCATTTATTTATTAAAACACAAAAAACAACAAAAAAAACAGAACGGGTTGATGGAACAGCAGTGATGCCAAAAGGCAGTATGTCGTATTCATGTTATCCTTAAATCAGCATTAGGTAGCACAGTTAATCACCGGGTTTAGCAGGTCTGTTAGAGGAGGGAAATCAGCAAAGTGTGCAGGAAGCTGGTTCTCCAGCACCATCGTTGTCTACTGAAAACAGCAGCTTTAATTTGATGTTAATCCTCCACTGACTGAAATAGGGAGAACAGCATCCCTACGGTTGCTACAAGCTCAGCATGCTGCTAACTGCACTATGTAACACTGGTGAAACAGGCAGAACTACACTCGCCAGAACTACGTAATGCTGTGTAACCTGTGTCATGTTAGTGTAAAATCCCATGCTGTATCACGTTATGAGAATGTGTGTCTGGCTGTTGTCCTTTACATTGCATCATTTCAGGATGAATGGACCAATACGAATGCTCCAAGTTATTCAATTCTTTCCTCTGTGAAGATCCCATTTTGGAGACTCAAAGGCAATAATATGGCTTTCTGGGACTATCTTGGTCCCCTAAATGCAGCTGGATCCTCTGATCCATCATAGAACAGACCTCACTAAAGGAACCTATGCAAGGTAACAAGCTTTTTGTCAAATAAGGTTAATTACAGCTCTTGTAATTTAATTATTGGCCAGCAAGCCAGTGCAAACTGAAACTGGATGAAAACATTTATTTGAGCTATGGACAACTGTGTGAATCTGATTTCAGAATAAAAATTCCATTATTCCATATTCCAGTCATTTATCCCATTAACCCAAGCGACCAGCAGCTTGCAGAGAAGTTCAGTTTGGTGAAGCTGTTTAATTTGCTCCATCATTTATATTTAAGCTTTAATATAAGAAATCTGAAATATTCATAGCAGCCACTTAAGCACTGACCCACTAAAACACAGGCCTACAAATAAGTACGCCAAGCCCTGCATTAATACATCTGTATGCAAACAAAAGGCTTGTGAATATTTAATGGTGACCAGGTCAGGTGATGGATGGCGTCCAATCAGTCATCTCGAGAGCTAAAAATCTTCACACACTCCTTACCTTTCTTCTCCATTCTCTTCATGTCCATAAGCTTCTCAACATTGCGTGGGTCACTGAGCCACAGCTGCATCCGCACAAATGGCTCCCTGCCCTTCAGACTGAGCTTGTGCCAGGGCTTGGGCCGGGCCAGGAGGTCTGAAACGGAGCCCTGCGTCAGGCCTAGGATCGTCTCCCCGAACAAACGCTGACCTGCAACACAAACATCCACACTGTGTTAGTAATAATAATGTTTGTAATAAACTTAGCTTTATTTAACACAGCCCCTTAAGTATAGTATAGTACTGGATTTACATGGTAGCCAACTGCTGAACAGGACAAAATAGGGTTCTAGATAGCACTGAGACTTGACCACAGTACAAACACGCTTCTCTATCTCACACAAACTGTATTATGAGCACGCTGACAGTGCTGATATAGAGAATATGCCATGCTCACAGTCGGGAGGTCCGTACTGTAATTGAGTTTCTGTTGTATTTCAGTTTCTTGGAAGTTTGTTTGAAGCCTTTAGACAATGAAAGTAATATTCTCGACAACATAAAGTTGTTTGTTTATGTTTCAGAGATGTTGCACTAAATGCTCTGTGATTTGTCAGCTTTGCATGTCAGTAAAAAAATCTTGATTTTAGTTGTTTTAAATGTTTGGGCGCAGTGTGAGTCTGGCTGTTTGAAATGTTCATAATGAACGGAAGAAAATCTCCAAAATGACTTCCATTGAATGTGAACAGCAGCATGTTTTTTTGTTGCTCTGCCACGTTCAGCCAGCTGCAAACAGCACAATGTTACTCTGGTGAAACAGGCAGGAATACACTCGCCAGAACTGTGCAATGCTCTGTCAACAGAGTGATGTTAGTGTTTAATGTTATGCTTTGTCAGTTTTTGACAATAAATGGACCAATAAAAATGGCCCAAAATGACTTGGAATAATTATATATATATATATATATATATATATATATATATATATATATATATATATATACACACACACACACACACACACCCATGTATGTATGCATGCATGTATGTATGTACAGGGGTTGGACAATGAAACTGAAACACCTGGTTTAAGACCACAATAATTGATTAGTATGATGTACTAGGGCCTCCTTTTGCAGCCAATACAGCATCAGTTCATCTTGGGAATGACAGTTTTTGGATACAATCCGGGTTAGAACCCGAACATCCCTTTCAGACAGCTTCCTCTTGCGTCCACAGTTAATCCTGTTGGATGTGGTTGGTCCTTCTTGGTGGTGCTGACATTACCCTGGATACCGTGGCTCTTGATACATCACAAAGACTTGCTGTCTTGGTCAAAGATGCGCCAGCAGGACATGCACCAACAATCTGTCCTCTTTTGAACTCTGGTATGTCCCCCATAATGTTGTGTTCATTGCGATATTTTGAGCAAAACTGTGCTCTTACCTGCTAATTGAACCTTCACACTCTGCTCTTACTGGTGCAAAGTGCAAGTAATGAAGATTGGACACCAGGCTGCTCCAAATTAACCATGAAACCTCCCACACTACAATGACAGGTGTTTCAGTTTCATTGTCCAACCCCGGTATGGCACATACATTAGTACCAAAATGATCTATTGTATATGGAACATATGCCCAACTGTTCAAAAGTTTGTAATCACTGTTTAAAAGGTAAAAATGTTTATTGTAAATTATGAAGCTGAAAAATGTTGTATAGTCACTAATATTTTATAATACGGAGCAAAATTGTATATAAAACATCCCCAATATCAAACAAATAAATGACTGCAAAGTCTAATCTGTAATGCATGGTCTTATTCTTCATCTCAGTCCCTCACGGCACGGACACAAAAGGTTAGGGAACAGTCATCTGAAGCAGAACAGCTTTTTCAATTGGAAAAGAAAACTTGCCCAAAAAAGACCAGCCTTGCTCCTGACATATAAGCACTCCCGCCTTCCTCCTACTCCTAATCATAACCGTGCTGTTATGAAAACACCTATCTGGGGCTGCCCAGCCCAGCAGATGGAAAACCATTCTGAGCTTTCTGAGAACTTAAAAACAATTCCGTGCCCTCCTTAACTGTTTGGGCCGTATACGGGTTCAGGAGTGATTAGAGTCATCACGGCATTCGCGCCTGGCCTTTCTCCTTCACCCTTAATGCACACGTCCTTCAAAAACAGGCCAAACCCATGCGACGACAACTTCATCCACAAACTCAGCGAGTGGGAAAAGTGAACTCATTCACTTTAACTCAATCAGCAATGCTGAGATCATTTCCCTGCAGCGCACGCTTCCCCCAACACACACAAACATCCAAAACGGCTCTAATTTTACACGCTCCTGCAGCCTTTTCCATTCAACTGTCTGGAGAAAAGGGGTCCGAGAGAAGCCGGCGAGTCTAGAGTGAGAGTCAGAGTGTGCGTGAGAGTATTTTCATTATGAAGGGTGTAGTGGTTTATCATAGGCCTGTGAAGAGGTTCCCCAACACAGCTGGAGGAATACCGTGTGTGGGAAGTGGAGAACCAAGACAGAACAGCGACCACAGTAATGGTCAGCCTGCAGCTGAATGAACAACCGACATGGTGGTGGTCTACGCTTCTATATACGCTTACACAGAGTATATGATTATATATACAAATATGGAAAAGCTCACATGCATTTAAAGAATCGGTCCAAAGTATGGACACACCTTCCCACAAAGAGAGTTTTTATATCAGTGCTACTTTCCACTTTTCAGACCCACAGTCAAGAATTTCAAGCTATGAAACGACAGATTCATGCAGTGGCCTAAATATTACTAAATAAATCCTTTGCGAATTTTGGACATTCTCATAAAAAAATAAAAATAAAAAAAAAAATAAATAATAATAAAAAAAAAAAAAATAATAATAATAATAATAGAAGATCAATTATTATTCTCAAAACTAGCTAAAGAATATTGTTGCCCCATTTTTAGTTGTAATTCTAAGGGTTCTTTCACACCTTATTTGGATCCAGACTTTTAGACCTTCCAATTTGGTCTGAACCAACATGAAAGGTGTGAAATATGCTATGGAACATGGTCTGGAACAAAGTACCCAATTACAGGAAGACTGCGGTCACACAAATTCAACAGGAGTGTACATGCACATTTTTAATTATTTATTTTATACATTTATTTCACCCCCAAATTTCATTCCAATTTGAAAGTGCCCATGACCCAACCCCATTAGCACTCTCCCCCTTTTAATACTAGGAGGGTGAAGACAAGTACATGCTACATCCAATACCTGTGAAGTCAGCTATCACCTCTTTTCAACCCGCCATGGTATCATTACTGGACAGCCAGTGCACACGGGCCTAAGCGATGGGTCCTCACTGAATTCACTTTTGGGATGAGCTGGGGAGTTGAGTTGGGGATGAGGTGGGGTGGTGATCACCCAACATCCTGACCTCACTAATGTTCCTATGACTAAATGCAATCCAATTCTCATAGCAATGTTCCAGAATGTAGTAGAAAGTCTTCCCTGGACAGTAGAGACAGTTACTCCAGTGCAGTGCACTCTTAAGGCCAAAACGGAGTGGATGTTGTGTTCCGAGGTGGGACGCAGGTACTACAGTCTGTTTACGTAGGGTGTACTGGGATTTGTTTATGTTGGAGAGACGCCCCGCTAAATAGTCTGTGATTGGTTGGCGTTTTATTTTTTTTGAATGCTGGTCAAAAGGGCCTGATCCAATCAAACTCCCTGGTTCTGGAACATTCCCTATCCATCTTACAGTTTCACTGAAGTCCTACAAGGCCTAAAGAGTTCCCCGCTACCCTGCAGCAACACATAAAAACAAGACCAGCAGTTCCAGTAGCAATGGAACAATAAGTGGTCTGACACAGCAGACGCAATTCAAGGCCATAACAGTTAATGGTTCAAGCGAACCGGAGAAAAAAGAAATGGGACATTAGTTGTGGGACATTAGCTGAGAGTCCAGAAGCTTGGATAAAAAAAGGGTTTAACCTCAAAAGACTCCAGCTACGCAGTGGTTTTAATGACCCTCACAATGACCTGCAATTCCTTATTACCCACTTCAATCTAGAGTGAATAAAGTCCCTCTTAGAACCAAATGGACAAGTGACTCAACAGCGTAGCTCCCCCAGCCTCACTCACCGAGGTTGTTGTCGGTCAGCACCTCTTTGACCTTCTTTGTGATGGCATAGGTGTCCAGCTCAGCCGACATGGCCACCATCTCCTGGATGCTGAGTCCGGAGGGGCCCAGGGTGGACAGGGGCAGGGGCAGAGGCAGGGGTGTGCTGGGTTGGGATCCCTCTGAGGGCTCACTGGACTGGGCCTGATCGACTCCCGATGCCTGCAGGCCCAGTGGCTCCCCCAGACTCTTTACTGACTCCTCAGCCGAGCTGAGCGGCGACTCTGGGGCAGGGCTACAGCTGCCTGACGTCTTTGGGGTGCCTTCTGAGGGATGGAAGGAGGGAGAGAGAGAAAGAGAAGAAACTGGACATGAGTATGTTTTCAGTGATCAGGTGCTAAAAAAAAAACTCTGCATACATCCTCACTGTTGTGAGAATTTGATTGTGTTCAGTGATGAGCGTCAGTGAGGTCAGGATGCTGAATGATCACCACCCCACATTGTGAAGTTGTCCCAAAAATAATGAATGGAGCTTAATCATTCCGGAGAACGCAGTTCCACTGGTCCACAGCTCAATGCTGGGGGGCTTTAGACTCTTATCTGCTCCAGGGAGTCCTATTCTATTGGCAGTACTTCTCTATAGAAACTAGTAGAGAAGCAGATTATTCATTTCACACATCAGTGGTTTTAATGTTATGGCTTTTCCGTAACCATTCATGTTGTTGAAAACACTGATCGCAACCTTTCGGATATTAGTAGGTCACTGATTGTTGATTCTGCTTCTCACACAAACCCGGAATGGGCAGCAACTCAGGTTTATTTAAGTGGTCAGTTGAGAAACCGTGCTCATCCATATTTGAACACAGGAGCATTATTCCCACTGACAGCAGAATGTGTCCCTCAGGCCTGCTCAAAGAACACTCCAAGGAACGCTCTGTCTCTAATTAACTTTTACTCGACACTGGGACTGTGTGTGCAGTGGACAGCTGCTGGCCTTGGACTGCACACTCGCACACAGGCCTGGACTCCATCTGTCCATATTGGAGACCAAAATCAGTGACCGCTCTCTCAGTCAGGCCCTGCTGGAGTGGATCATTCCTGTTTCTAGGAGACCTGCGAGAACGCCACCGTACTCTCTATATTCCCAATGGCTGGTGAGGTTTGTAGGCACCTGCAGTAACAGCCTCAACTCTTCTAACACGTGTTTGACTAAATGTTAGAACATTGCTGTGAGGAACTGACTGCATTCCTCCAAAAGAGTGTTAATGAGATCTGGTACTGAAGGTGGATGACCAATTATGACTCCAACACATCCCAAAGGGAGTGGATGGAGCTCCATCGCTTCAGAGGATATATGTACACAGCTCATCGTTTTTAATTTACATTCATTGTCAAAAAAAAACAACAGTTTCATCCAAAATGAAGTGTGAGATGGAAGGAAGATAAATGTTTAAACAATTTTTAAAAATTAATTAATTAATTATTTTTTAAAAATGAGACTGATATGAGCAATATTTATTGAGCTACACACACAGAAGTAGTGCCTCTCAGTACGGTGTTGGGTATAACGCAACATGGAGCTGTAGAGGTTCCTAACTGTGAAAAAATCATTCCATGGTGGACTGTTTCACAGCGTGTTCAATTGCATCCCATATATTTTCAGTCTAGGATAGCTCTGGTGTTCATGGCATAGTATCTGTGTCTTCAAGGTGAGCTCTTGAGATGGAAGCAGTATGCAGATCAGTGTTGTCCTGCTGGAATAGTGGACCGGAGTGTGTGTTCACTAAACATAGGACCTTGGGTTGCACGACCTCATTAATGTAACATGGAGTGTCAAAGTGTCTGTAACGAAGACCAAAAATGATCTGCTTTGCACCCAGCACCCATGATACCAGGCCTTCTGGACATGACAAGAAACTGATCATTGACCACAGGGTGCAACAATTTTTTTGACTCACACACCTCCACAATCTAACAATAACTAGCCACATATGTTTTGTTGTTACAACCCTAGTGTATTGAATGTCTGCAGAACCACCTCCAGATGTATATATATGGGGAAGAACCAGTGATGGACGTCTGCAGGTGCAGACACAGCCCTACATCAGTGAACATTCAGGGAATGGCCATTGAGAGAGTGGACTCTGTCCTGGCTGTGTACTCAAACACCAAACTGGACTGGTCAGTCAACTCCACTGCACTTCACAAGAGGCCAGAG
Organism: Acestrorhynchus altus; assembly: GCA_034509495.1. Taxonomy (NCBI): domain Eukaryota; kingdom Metazoa; phylum Chordata; class Actinopteri; order Characiformes; family Acestrorhynchidae; genus Acestrorhynchus; species Acestrorhynchus altus. Next base: position 10,391,953 of record CM067502.1, on the reverse strand, counting down.
CAGACTCCACCTCCAACTGAGGTGATTTGGAGAGCAGGAAGCATTCCTCAGGACCTTCTTTGACAAAGTGGTGGCATCCACCATCTTTTTTGGTATGGTATTTCCAGGGGAGGCGGGGAGAGACTGAACAAACCCAAGACCCAAGCTGGCTTCTGTGCTGGAGAATGCACGATGCAGCACTGGGCAGCTCCAAATGTGACCGGCTGCTTCACCATTAAAGTAAAGTAAATCGACACGTCCACATAGAAACATGCACCGCAGAGACAAAAGTATTGGGACGCCTGCTCATTCACTGTTTCTTCGGAAATCAAGGGTATTAAAAAGAGTTTATCCTGCTTTTGTTGGCGCGAATGTCTCTACTGTCTACCGGAACACTTTCTACTGGAGTCTGGAGCGTTCGTGGGTGGATTCGACGGCATTAAACGATAAGTGCTTTTGTGAGGTCAGCTCCACTGCTCCACTGCTCCACAGTTCAATGCTGGGGGGATTTATACCCCTTCTAGCTCATGCCCAGAATTGGGCATGGTGCCAGTAGGTTTATGTTTGGTTATCTGCTCCACAGTGTTCTATTCTACTGGCAGTACGTCTCTAAAGGTAGACTAGACAAGCTGGATAAGCGTGTTCAAGCTTAGATACACCTTAAAATCGGGGGGTGCGGACACATTTGCTCATTTTGTGTACATTAAAGGCATTTTGGTTAAACTGCTTAAGCCCTGAACACCCACGTAGGGCCCTACGAGACCAAAAATGCTTTATTGTGGAAACAGGGCTCCACCCACAGAAACAGTGATGTGGAACTGTGATTGGCTGGGATAGTAAAATAATAAAATTTCACATCTGTTAGAAAGCTCATTTGCATATCGCAGCATTGTACAGTAGCAGGGCTGCAAAGGCAATGCAGTACCATCCAGTTGTGCGATAAAATGCCATCTACACAGCTGTCCTCGTGATGCAGTCTCCTCTGTGGCCGTTTCTGGGATAAACAATTCTCTCGGCCCACAAAGGGACACTCTGTTACCCCGGCTCCGTATCGACCCCTTTACAAACGCACTCCTCCTCATAACGAAACACAGTTTTTGGATGCGTCCCCGCCACAGCGTCCTTACAGGGGACAATAGATATTCAAAGCTAGAACGCTCGCTTTTGCTCTCTCTCTTTCTCCCTCCCACTCATCCCTCCATCCCTCTCGGCAGTCCTGCTCTGCAAGCGGGCCACAAGTGAGCAGTCATGGGAAGCCGTCACTATCGATTAGCTTCCTGCCATGCCGGCGGAGGCCGCTGAGAGAGCGGGCGAGCGAGCAAGAGAGAGGGAAGAGCAGTCTCTTTGGATCATACTCTGCTACAGTGTTCCGGGTGGTGACATGTGGCTCTTGCGGGATTTTGGGTGTTGGAGGGGGGGCAGCCATGGTGCTGAGGCGAACGCTGGCCTTCTGACATGCTGCCACTGACCCAAGCAGGCCAGCAGGCCTCAGAGCCACTGTTAACAAGGCCTGGCGGGGGGGTGCATCTTCTGTGTGTGTGTGTGTGTGTGTGTGTGTGTGTGTGTGTGTGCATCTTTAAGGCTTACACGCGAGACGACCGTCTTTTCATGCCGTCTTGTTTTCACAGCAGAGAGCATCCCGGAAGCAGGACAAACACACATCACTGACTTTGCTTCCACAGCAGAGCACCGTTAACTCCATAAACTGCAACGTTATTATTCAGAAAACGATGATTTCTTTATCAGTTATTATTCATTAATCTTATTATTCTTAATTATTAGTCTTTCTATTCACAGCAATTAGTCTTAAATTTAGATATTACTCTTAATTATTAGTTGCACTTATTATTCAGTCATTACTCTTAATAATAATCATTTTATTCAGTAATTACGCTTAATAATTTGTCTTCGTTATTACTCTTAATTATAGTCTTGGTGTTTAGTCATGACTCATATTTGTATTTTCTTACTTTTATTATTCAGTCATTACTATTAATAATTCAGGATATTTAGATCATTCTCAATCGTTTGCATCATTGTCATTACTCTTCATAATTCAGTAATTATGTGAAACAATCTTAATCAGTTATTACACTTCATTCTAGTTTTATTTGCACACAGAGCCACGAACAGGACAGGCTCACTTATTCTGGCAGGACATTATTACTCCAACACAATCGCTGCACTGACACTTGATTTTCACTTTATCTAAACATGTACATAACAGACAGATGCACTTAATACCTGAACCTCATTACTCTTCTATTCGTATTTCTTTGCACAGACGATATTCATATCTTCTGAGTAGTAACAGCTGGACATTACAGCTCTTTTATTTATATCTCTTTGCACAGAAAATCCTACCTAATGTTCATGTAATTGCACATTACAAACTTAATATTCATAAAGGGACATTTTTGCTATATATATATATATTAATCTTATCTATGTTCCTCTGTCATCGTGCATTGTGCTGCTGTTGTTTGTGACATTGCCTTTGTGATTAGTATTAAGTTATTACTTTTAAATGTAGCCATATAATTGATATTACTCTTAGTTTTATTATTCAGTCACTATTTTTAATAATTAGTAATCTAATCATCCAGTAATTATACTTAATAATTAGTGTTTCTTGCTCATTACTCTTAATTATAGCTTTAATATTTGGTTATTAATTATTAAAATATTACTTTTTGTCAGAATTACTCTAATTTTATTATTATGTAATAACTCAGTAATTAGTCTTATTGGTTGTTACTCATAGTTCAATTATTTAGTTATTACTCAGTTTTATTATTCAGTCATTACTCAATAAGAACTAAAAATTCACTAATAACTCAACAATTAGTCTGATTTAGTTATTCCAAGCTACTCGGCAGAGAGCAAGTGTCATGCCTTCTTCTTGTTACTGAATAAGTATTAAATAAGACTAATTATTCCGTTTTATTGAGTAATTATTCCTCACTTGTAGCTCAAGAGAGGAGAAATGTAACTGCATCGCAAGTGTGAATTGTAACTTCCAGTCTGTTCGTTTGTAGAGGCGGTTTTTGAAGAATAACTCAACTTTCTGAAGTATGAAGTTAAGAAAAACGCACATCTAAGAAAGAAACAAAGATGTAAGTTCAAACGACCAAGTTCTGCAACACACGGTCCTGCTGTACAAACTCAACGTATGTTCTTAAAGGACTTAGTGGGGCGATAGAGGACAAATCAGTCAATCGAACTGGTCCACCGTCAGAGTTGCGTGGAGAAAGGCACGCAAGACAACTTGGCTGTGACTGTAGCGCCCCTTGTGGCAACACTCAGAATGCAGCTTGCGTTTGCATCGCGTTAAGAAATGTGGTGTGATCTTTCAGAATGCAACCAAGTGTGAAAGCCAGTGTAGCTCCAAGTGTGAAGTAAGCTTTGGGCCTCGTGCGAACGCAAGCTTACACGTCGACATCTGCTAACATGCGAGATGATGCAGCACTACAGTACGCGGTTATACTATGGAATTACGTTGCACTCCACAAGCCTAGTAAATCAAATACACAGCAAAACAACTCCAGTGGATAGAAAACATACCAACAATGTTTCCCAGCATTCTGTTTGGCTCTTTCTCTACTTATTCATTTCTGTTATACATTCACACCAGTCGCCCTCAAAGCATCTAATCAGTGTTTTCTCCGTTTATTAAAACCCATCAACTTCTATTTCTCTCCCTCTCTCAGACGCCTGACAGGAATTTGGCTAAGAGCTGAGTGAGAGAGAAATAAGGAGGGAGGGAGGGCTATCCTCTCTGAGAGACTGGACACAAGTCCCCTGTGGACCCCTCCCCCAACAGCTTCCCCGCTCCCCTCCGCAGGCCGTGATTGGCCAGTCATTTGCATGTTAATGGGCGGCTGGAGAGCAGTAGGCTAAGAGGGATTGGTAATTACCATGCATCAGTGTTAGCGTGGGGTAATTGATTAGAGCAGCACTATAGAGCCTCGAAGAGCGATTCTCCTCTGCAACACCCCTCCCCACTCACCCCTCCCCCTCTACTGCCCCAGTTCACCTTCATCTCACTGAATTACATAGCAACGGGTAACTGATACAACAATGCTTAAAGTAATTACAAACAGATCAGCATGCATATATTATTATATGTATTTATTTATATATATATATATATATATATATATATATATATATATATATGTATAAAATAATCAATATAAATATAGATTTTAATGGGAATGATGATTGTGTACTTCAAATTTTGCAAGACCGGGATCAGGGATTGGCTTAATACGGTCTTCACCCATAACATACAGTCAAGCTGCTACCACAACAGCTCTGTAGGGTCGGAGGTCAGATCTGGACACTGTGATGGCCATTTCTTTACAGTCAGAATTCTGACTGACTCATTTTATTAAATACTGCTGACACATTTTGGAGGTGTGTTTGGGGTCATTATCCTGTTGTAAGACGATATTGGCCCCAATCAAGCATTGTCCACAGGGTACGGCATGGCAAAATCTTGTGGTAGCCTTCTTTCTTCGAGGTCCCGTCAACTCTACATAAATCTCCTATTTTACCACATCCAAAGCATCCCCAAACCATCACGCTACCGCCACCATGCTTGACAGATGGTGTGACGTATTGGTCTTGCATCTTCTCATTGTTTCTGCACCTGACAAATGTTCTGTTTTATCCAACGACTTGAAACTTGGACTGGCAGCCGTACCAGGACATTGAGGTAGAGGACTGAGAACACAGACCAAAATAGGTCTGTGTTCATTCTTTAAAAATAATCCAATACATTATATTTGAGTGTGTATATTTGCATGAAAATGTGTTTCTCTTTGGACTATTTGTCCTGTTCAGGTTCACAGTGGGTATCTTGGGCATCAGATATTGCAGTGCATATGGGACAAAGTAGCCAATTCAACGTGTGCAGACACAGGGAGAACACACCAACCCCCCGACCCCTGGAGCTGTGCGACACATGCACTGCTGGCGGTGCCACCGTTCTGCTCAGAATGTCAAAGGTATATCCAGCCATCCATTTTCTGAACCGCTTATTCCTGAATAGGGTCACGGGGGAGCCGGTGCCCAGCCGGCAACTCTGAGCGCAAGGGCGGGAAACAACCCTAGACAGGGCGCTAGTCCATCATAGGGCTCACACACACACTAAGGGCCACTTCAGTGTCACCAATTCACCTACCATGCATGTCTTTGGACTGTGGGGGAAACCGGAGTACCCGGAGGAAACCCACGCGAACACGGGGAGGACATGCAAACTCCACACAGAAACTTCCCAGGTCGTCCCCACGGGGATCAAACCCAGGGCCTTCTTGCTGTGAGGCAACAGCGCTTGTCCACTGCGCCAAAGGTATATAACAAAAAAAAAAAAAAAGAACTGATAGTTTGGCCATATTACTCTCTAGTCAAGGCTATCGTAGCAGTTTGGGGTTATATCAGTTTATATATTATTTGATTTGTGTCTAAAACGGTAATTCAGGACACTACGCAGCACATACAGCTTCAGTTAACTGCTCATCTGGCACTGCAAGTGCAGAGTGTATGTGCAGCTGTAGGATGGGTACAGCTGTGGCATGTGTGTCTTAACCAGTCCTTTGTGCTTTGTTTGCACATAAACATCTCCAGACCAAGAAGAACCTGGCCGAGCTGTGTCCGGACGGCCTCATATACGTAACGAGGAGTGTCCAGCAGTGCAACTGCTGACAAATGAGAGAGATTTATTACATGCAGGGGGAGGAGAAACGCATGTGTGTGTTGTGTGTGCGTTTGACATAAAACCAATTTGGGTGTCCAGACAGACAGCAGTCCAGACTCCCCTGGGATGGATTGCACAGAGACGGACAATGACCCTTCGACCCTCAGGATATTGAAAAGTGTGTTTGGATTTAAGGGCTGTACAGATAGGTCTCCTGATACTGGCCCTCATTGACTCCTCGGGGGCAGAGCGTTCCTCTCCCAGTCCTCTCTCCACATCATTAAAGGACAAATAAGCTTCTTCACATTTGGCTTAACAGCAGTATTAACTGCTCACATGGCCGCTCAAAACAAAAGAGGAGGAAAGGGCTCTCATAAGCCTTAAAAGGTACAGAAGGGGAGGGGTTTATAGCTCACAGGACACGGAGGGTCATTACTAACAGAGACGGAAATGAGGACGAGGAAGAGAGAAAACAGCCTCCATCTCCTACAATCAGTATCATTTTCTTTAAAGTATTTGAAAAATGCTTCGGATTCAGCTACTTGATGACAATGTGAACTGCATCTGGGGTCTTATTCAAGTTCCAAGAAGTAAATTCTACATTTTAGGTAATTTAGGTATATTTTAGGGGTATTCCATTTCACTTGTCCCTCAGTGTGAAGTATTGGTAGGTTCTTCTCTAGTCCAAATACTGATCCAATAACATTGATGTATTAATCTCGGCAGAGCTGAATAATGAACGTTCACTACATGGAACACTGTAGGTCCTCCTTCAAAAGGACATCCAGCAGAACCATCACAGGCCTGCAAATCAGACCAATTCCAAACGCCCAAAACTGTTACATCACACACACACAACTATATATTTACACCCCAAATTTTGCCCGTCAGAGAAATCTCTACTCAAACATGGAGGAAAGATCAAATGTGACGGAACTTCAGGAGCATATGATGGTGTTAAACTGGAGAACAGCTCATCAGCTCCAGATTGTCCTACTTATGGTAATACTGGTTGCTATAGGAACCAGGACTGCATTTTTTCCTTTGCCAGCGTCCACAGTAGGGGATCTCAAACTTGAAATGGCACAAAGATTGTGGCAAACAGGGACACCAGCAAAGCTAAAGGCTGAATAAAAAAAATGGACTCACTCAAATGAACCAAACTGGAGCTAAAAACCTATCATAAGGGAAAGCAGTGGCATATTTGTTACTGGTAAAACTCAAACCCAGGTAAGAGACTGGGGACAAGGCTCAAACCTACATGACTACATTCTCTTTAGGTTGCTAACTGCATATCATGCTAGGAAGACACAAAAAGAGGACAGCATCACTATCTGGGAAGGACTTTTTGCAGTATTTCTTTTACAGTGTTTAAACGAAATATATAGATTTTCATTCCATCAAAAAAATCAGCAGAATTTCCAAGAGGTGGTGCATCTACAACTGATCATCACAGTGTTTTGTTGGTATGTCTGCTGGGATCTTAACGCTCAAAAATATTTCTGAATTGTAGTTTTGTAACTGCCTTCTTTCCTTCGGGCCAAGAATTCAATTTTATTTGGTTTCAGTTTCATTTTTAAAAATGGCCATTTCAGTGCGTCCCTAGTTACACGTGTATCTGCAATGACTTATCTAGAACAGTGATTATCTAGTGATTATCTAGAACATGGAACCGCTAACAGGTCAGCAGTTGGTGTTCCAGTGAGGTGTGTACTATACCTTGCGTCTGGGCCGGCTGGTTGACGGAATTCTGGCCTAGTTCTCCATTAAGCCACAGCTGCATGCGGATGAAGGGCTCACGGCCTTTCTGGGTCAGCTTGCTCCACGGTTTGGGCCGGGACAGCATGTCGCTCACGCTCCCCTGAGACAGACCTAGTACCTGAGTTACACACAAATACAGTCGGGGGTGGGGCGGGGGAAGAAACATGTTACTCCACTGCTAACACGAGTCTCTGTTTACAAGAAGACCTTACAATGGCTTGTCGGTGTCCATGCGCTCGGGTTAGACAGGGCGGACTGGCAACACAAACATGCACACAAGCAACCAGACGGAAAACCCTAGAGAGCAGCAGCGCAGCCTTTACTCCATCCCACAGCAGCTCGAGCTGTTTCTCTCGGATCAGGGGAGACGGAAGGAAGAAAAGCGAGACTGCCGTCGGGCCTACTTTCTTCCTGGGCCGTGTCCAAATTCAATAAGGCCGGGGCCAGCTTTAAAAGGAGGATGGTGCGAAAACAGGGTGGAATTTAGCCCAAAAGCTAATGGTCTTATTGCGTTAGGCAGCCCTTAGCAAAATAATTTGGTTTGGAGTGCTGCGTAATTGAATCCAGTTCAAAGTGGACTGTGGCAGGGATGTGCGACCGGCAGGGAAGTATCCAGCCAGATCCCCTGGAACAGATGTGTCGGCTGAGAGAAAGGGTGATGGCAGGCTGAGCAATCAGAGCTGATTGACTTGTGGATAAGTGTGGATAATTTAGTCACATGGGGTGAACAGCTTCTTCTAGCATTCCTCAGAAGACTAGATCATTTCCATGAGGGAAAGCAGCACATCTTAGCTGTGAACCAAAACGAGACAGGAATGCGGCATCAGTCACGAGGCTCCGGCTACAGGGCCTGATGTGTTTGACGGAGACGTTAATCTAACAGGTCTGAAACTGAAATTTTGTATTAAGCCTCTTTCACATGTGCAATTTTACCTGGGCATTAGATCCTCAGATTAGGGCCATCTCTCAGTTCTCCACTCCTTGCATAACACAACAGCACAACACATTTGGAGAACACAAACTGTCCAATTCTGCCATGTCAGCCAACAGATGCTCCCATTGGCTAGCATCAAGCTGAGGAATGGGGGAGGAAAGGGGAAAGGGTTTAAAATGGGAACGGGAATTCTGGCCAAGTTGACATGGCAGTTTTCCGGCATCCCAGTACTATCAGTACTATCCGGAATGTATCATGAGAGATTGAAGTGTGGAAACAGTATTATGTTACTGGAAAAACAGGATATCTAGAACAGCGGTTCTCAAACCAGTCCTGAAAGCCTAGATTGGGTTGAAGCAAAAAAATCTGGTCTAAAAACCAGTTTAAGAACAGCTTAGACCAATTTATGGATCCACTTATATGAAGTAGAGCCCTTTGAAATCAGTCTGATTGCAGAAATCATACAAATCTAATGATTCTACCAGTACAGGGAGGATGAAGGAATACATATGATTTCTCTTATCTTCTAAACTGACACAAACATGGACTTTCCATCCTAGGCCAGATTCTTGTAAAGTTCTTGTACAGTTCTCCTGCTCAGGCACACCTGATTCAAATGTCTAGCTAGTTATCAGGGATATGGGGGGGGGGGGAGCTATAAGAGAAGCAAAGTATGCTATCTTTGCGTTCGAACAAGCTCCTGAAGAGATGAGCTCGCGCCACTCAGTCCTACAGGAGAGCTGTTCATATCATTCATTCAACTGAGGAACCATAGATCTGTTGGCTGTTCAAGGCGAGGACGTCGTGTGTAAATGGCATGAAAACCAAACATGATTGGTAAAAGTATCGGCGTAAAACGTGAAAGAGGCTTAAGTAACAGTTATCAGCAGCCTGAACGGGACAACGGGCACAATGACATTCCTGTTTGAGTGAAATCTAAAAGCTCTCAGACACTACAGACTAATATGTGAGTAGGAACAGGGAGTTAGTGGGTGTTAGGATTGGTGGGGAGAGAGACAGAGAGAGAGAGAGAGAGAGAGAGAAAGAAAGAGAGAAAGAAACGGACACGCAGCAGACCTTCTCTCCGAACGAGCGCTGGCACACGCCGCTCTTGGCCAGCTTCTCTTTGACCAGCTGGGTCAGCTCGGCCGTGTCCAGCTCGCGGCAGGAGAACAGCTCGCACTGCTCAGGTGCCAGAGGGGGCACGGGCGCTCTGGGTGGCCGGGCCGAGGGGCCAGGAGGGGGTGGGGCGTTGCCACTGAGCTCCAGGTAGCCGGAGCCGGCGTGGGGCCAATCGCTCCAGTAGTAAGGGGCCTCAAGCAGCCGGGGGAGCGTCTGGCACAGAGACACACAGAGAGGAGGGGAGGGGATGGGGGAGCCACCGGTCAGTTCCGGAACATCCGGCACAGGACAGGGGGCTGACAGCCAGGCGAATGGGGAAAAGCCAGCCACAGGCTTTTTAGAGGCTACAGCCTGGCAGGGGATGGCTAGGGCTGGATATTACACAGTGGACTTAAAGACGGTACGATTTTCAACTGGCCTGATTGACACCGATAAAATATCAATAATAGAATTGAAGTATGGATGATAAACACACTCATTGACAACAAAGCACTGTTCTTTTTTTAAATTGCACTATATGGACATTTATTTTATTTAGTATTTTTATGGACAAATGCATATACTGTGAGACAAGATACCCAAGACTTAAAAACCCAGCCCTCAACTTGCATTTGGCAACCAAGTGACTGGAACTGCCATCATTTCAGTGATACATCCCATCATCAGCTTTAATTGCTCTAACAAGGCTTAGTACCATTGACCTTGATGAGAGCAGCACAGTGGACAGCACTTGGCCTACAACCATGAAAATGCTTCTCTTAAAGAAAGTGTCCATCCGGGACAGTTGCTTATTTGGGTCATACCTTAAGATGTGGGAATGCATTAATGCAGAGCTTTTCTGAAGGTCTGCTTTTGGTGTGGATGGAGTAAAGGGACATTAAGCGCCATTCGTTTATATTTCGGGTCAAACAAAGACATTTATAAGCCCACTCAAGCAAAAAGAAAGGTGACTTTAAAATGTTCACAATCTGGCCTTACCATGCAAAATAAACAGACTTAGGCTTTATCAGCCTGATTACGTGGAGGTTACCTTCACAGGGACTGCACAACACATTCAGAAGCATTGAAATACTACCACAAATTTACAAAAGGTGTTTCATATCCCAAATGACTCTACTTTTGCTACTACTCTACATGATTCAAATCACATTTTTGCTTCTCATTTGCAAATTTAGTACCTAGAACCCGGTTCCAAGTGAGCAGAGTATAAACTAAACCATTATATGTGAACCTTGCAGAGATCTGATTGGTGAGAGGCACCTGTCGCAAAATGTAGAGGCTTTAATAATAAGGACAAATCCAAAAAACGTAGCTAAAATACAGTCAAGGGTCAAAACCCTTCCAGAAGATCCTGAGCGGTGACGACAACATGCCAGATGTTTCTGTACGAGGCTGTGGAGGTTCCTAATGGTGTCCTGCGTTAATCCCTCCCACGCAGCTTGAATATTCTCACTCGGTTCCTGCATGTTGTACAGTACGGGTGGAGTGCTGATAGTGCATCCAAAAGCACAGTGGTTGGTGTGGTGCAACAGATAGCACCACCAGTGAGCCACCACACTATATGGGAGACTGGGGTTCCATTCTCAGTCTGGGCAACTATGCTGTGCTCCACCAGTAAGAGTCTCCTACTCCAGCACTACTCTGTAATATGAGAAACCTGTGGACAGTCGCTCTGGCCATGGCATTGTATCTGTCTTCAAGGCGAGCTCGAGACGGCAGCAGCGTGTGGACGAGCATCGTGTGTTTAGAAAAGGAAGGACGACTGGTTGCGGGACCTCATTAATGTAACGTTGGGTTGTCAAAGTGCCTGTAACGGAGACCAAAGGTGACCTGGCATTGAACAAAATGGTACCCGACTCTATACTTTTTGATGGTGAGTGTACAATAGCACTCCAGGGACGATGGTGATTAGTGAGTGATCACGAGCCTGGCTTCACCTGATCATCAGATGCACTCTGGGAATTGGAGTGCTTGACAGGCAACTGTGCACTGAAAGACATGGTGTAGTCAGGCTTAGCAAGGAAGTGCCTCTGCTGTTTACGTTCCCTCTCTTAGGGAACGATGTATCAGTACAGTGCCATTAAGGGGAGAACCTGCTGGTAAAGTATTGCTTTGTGCTCGTATAACTCAATGCTTATGTATGTGTTATGAAGGCTCTACATAGTTACCTCTCATATAAAGTGTTACCGAAGATTTTTTAGTTGTGCATGTAGCATGCAAGAGTACCTCACGCTCACTGCAGTGCCAAAGTCTGCCCACAGCCATGCATATCACAGAGAGCATCAATATTCGTTTGAAGGATGCATACTACTCTCAGATGAAAGTAGGCTCCTTACCTCTTTGGAGTCTTCCAGACTGTGGTTCTCCTCAGGCTGACTTTTGTGCCGCTCTTGATGAAAGCTGCTCCACCACTGATCCCTCCAATGGCCTCTGGACGTCCCATCCAAGACCCTGGCCTGCTTTGAACTGCCATCCGGTAGGCCATCCTGTCCCGGCGACCCTGGTCGCTCCTTCTTAATGCTGTTGTAGTCCAGAAGAGGGGAGGGGGAAGGTGAGGAAGGGGAGGAGGAGGCCAACAGGGAGGGTTTCTTCAAGACTAAAGACAGTGGGTTGTAGGCGGGCAGAGGAGCAGCCAGTGTGGATGGAACCAGGACTTTGGGGGACAGCATGGACAGGTCGCCCTGAGAGAGGGAGGAGACGGAGGATGAAGAGGACGAGGAGGACGAAGACGAGGCTTTCAGGACGGGCTCCAGGGCGGCCTGCTGCGCCTCCATCTCCCGCCGTGCCTGCTCGAGGATGGAGCGGATTGCCTCGTCTGAGCCACTGCCTCCACTCCCGCTCAAGCCCACCGACGAGGAGGGAGGAAGAGAGGTGTCTGCTGGTGGTGGGAAAGAGAGGGACCATGTCAGGAAATTGCATTTTTATAATTACGATTGCTAGATTGGTCTGTTCCAGGACATCATGTTAACTTGGACAGCTGGAGAAAGGTTACATCAGTAAGTCCTGACTACCAGATACAGGCATTCAAGCGACCCACTCCTGCAACAATATGAATCCTGGCTCTATGCCAATGCTATGTTTCAAGCACTTGTATTAATGCTGATCCCAATATACAAGCCAAAACATTATGACCACTAATAAATCAAACGACACTGCATGACATGGCCTGACATATGCGTTACATGATAAAACAATGTCATATCATACAATACGTTTGTGTCGGGGCACCTCTGAAGCCATGAGACATGAGGGTCACCCCCCCCGGTCAATAATAGAGGTTACCTACTAACAGTGGTGTGAGGAGGAGCAAACCACAAACCAGCAACAGGGTGTAAAGAATATTGTGGACCTGTGCCGTCAACGAGCAGTCTGATGGCCTATGCCAACCGTAGTCCATTGTTGGAGGTAACCTACAAGGGACACGCAAGCACTGGATCTGGGCCAGGAGAAATTGGAAAAGGTGGTCTGGTCCTGTTCGAGTACTGTTTTCTTTTACATCAATGACCGAGTTCATGTGCACCTTCTGCATCTCGTAGGATGTGCGAGAACAAGTCCAGTCCAGAGAAGCTCCATCTCAAACGTACAGGACTTAAGGTAGGTTTCACAGATCTCATCTGCAAAAGGGCCAGAGTGCCTGCAGGTGTACGCCTCATATAACTGCTCAATTGATTAAACGAGTGGGATCAGGTGTTCTCCTCCTTGGTTTGGAATGTAAACCAGACCACACCAGCTCTTTGTGGAGAAGACTGGTGACCCCTGAATAAAAGGATCTGCTGCCAACTTCTTGTAGCCCCGGATACTGCAGGTCATTTCAGAGGTCTTGTAGAGTGTGTTGTTTTGGCACCACATGAAGGACCAATGGTAAATTAGAAGGTGATCATAAGATTTTGACTCATCACTGTTTGGGAAGTTTAGGAAAGAGACTAAAGTAGATCCCAGGAGAAGGACCACTTGCCTGTTTTCTGGACCTGCAACTCCCGCTTGGCTTGTTCCAGGATGGACTTGATGGCTTCGTCTGAGCCACTTTCAGGCGTGCGGATGCGGGTAGTAATGTTGCCTGGAGATACAGACACAGAGGAAAAGGAAGAGACGGGGGGAAAAAAAGACAACAGATTTAGGAAGATAAATCAAAGACCATATTCTGCTGCAGTATTCAGAGCTTCCACATGGCAGCTTTATTGTAATTTTGATGACTAGCTTGAAAAAGTCATTTGGACGTAAAGTATTTGGACGAGGAACAGTCCTCCAAACCTCCAATCCTTCACTGGCTGTCAGTGACACCATGGTCCATTGAGAACAGTTCAAAATGGATGAATTGTGTGTTAAAAGGGTGGGAACAGTGTGACCTGGAAGTAATAGGCCGTGTTCTAACTTAGGGGTAAAGAGATGTCCAGCAGGGCTCGACTCGACCGCGAAAACCTGGTGTCCCGCTGTCCGGAAAAAAACCACATGCCTTGGCAAGCGCCGCTGGCCAACACTATACTTTCTGTAATAGTTTAATGCCTTTGCTTGCAGGCTGGAATATGGATGACACAGCTTGGGGCCACCAGCGAAAAACCCCAAACGAGTGAATCACAGTGTTTATTTGACCAGTGGAGGTATTTGTGTAACACTCACTCGTTGGAAAGGCTAAGTTGACACCACCCAGCCTCCGGGATACAGGCACTGGTTAGAAAGCGTCTAAATTATATATCGGGGCTTTTGCCTGACGTCAATCAGGCAGTTGTTGTGGAGGTAGTGTGGGAGGTGGAGCCTGGCTGGAGGTGCCCGAGACAGATTTCCACACCATGGGAAAGAATACACAGAAAAAAGCCACAAAGGATAAAAGGGCAATGACTGCTGTTGTCTTCAGGCTCAGATTTGAATATTAGTAAAGACAACAGAGCGCTGCAGTGCTCCGGTTCCTGTGCTGGACTCAAAGCTGTGTTTGGTGTGATGTGTTTCTATCTCATATTTTGGTGCCCATGCTGTCTGAGTAGTGTCTTACTATGACGACTATCATAAACGAACAAGCTATGTATCACTGATTGCAGACAGTGAAACATTCCTACCGCAGCATCATGCTGGCTACAGCCCTAATCCAAAAGTGATGGAAGTGATGTTTGCATGCCAGCTACCGGCCTCCTCCAACACCGCTACTGTGTCTTTTACGCGGCAGCCCCTGTCCTCATCCAAAAGCAATAGCACAGAATTTGCGCACTGGCTACAGGCCTCCTCCAACACCACCATGGTCAGCACGCCGGATGCAATGCTTTTCCAAAACTGATATTGCAGAGCTGGCATGCTTGTTACAGGTCTCGTTTATGCTGTTTTTAAGCTAGATCCCTTATCCCGGCTTACGTCACGTCACATACATATAACCCAATGACTCAGCCAGGTCCCAAACTGTGGCTTTATTACATTCCTCAGTAATTTCACCGCTGGCTCTTGCTCCAGCCATCTCTGGACATTATATAGGCTGGGTCATGCACAAAATCTCAAGATTTTCCAAAATGGAAACTTTATAGGAGATCAAAACCTTCTGGAAATAAACAGACGTCCATATTCCCATCATGACAAAATAAAAGTGCATTAACTGCATTTAACTGCAATAACACTGGTAACTACATGTTAAAAGTTGCCCATTTACGTGAGTTGATCTGAGATCGGATAGTTTTTTAAGTGTGTGAACACAGCTAACGTAACAAAGCCTTATTATTCCTCAGGTGTTTCAGGTCCAGGAGGTCAAAATCCTGGAACAAAAACCTGCAACCGATTTTGACTGGCTGGACCAGAAATAACCGTCTCTGTTAAACACACACAAAACGGCAAACAAAGTACTATTAAACAGCTACTTTTGCAACATAGAGCGTTGATTTATTAACACCATCAATACCAATATGCCCTCGCTACAAGCTTCATCTGAGCAACACTGAGCTGAGCTTCCTTTCACTGTTTCTATCAAACGATCAACAGCCAGTCTCTAAAGCATGAGCCTCTAAGAGGGAGAGAGAGAAACAGACAAAGGTAAGGGAATGTCACCAGAGCCACCCACAGTGGGGGAAAAATACAAAAGGACTATGGGACACACCTGTCCGCGGGGCGCCTTCGGAGCCGGCTCTCCGCTTCGGACCTTCCTGAAACACTCGGCTAAGGGCCTGGCCTGGGCTCTCTGTCAAAATAAACGACAAAAAAGGGACGACAAGATGAAAAGGGTGCGGTTTGGCTTGACTAGATCTGAGAATGCTAGAACATGGCCAGGAGGTGGGTGGAGTGAGGCGGAAGAGGGGAAGTGGAGGGTTGAGGAATGGCTGACAATGAACCTGCTTCAAGTTCATCAACTGAAGATGTTTATGGAAGTTCACGGGCTGTGTCTAATATCTTCGATGCATGCCTGGAACAGACGACCCAACAGTAAAAACATCTCCAGTTAGGTGTTGGAGAAGACCAAGCGAACATCTTCCAAACGGGCTACTTTTGCTTCAAGGTGAAACATCTGACCATAAAACCTCAGATTACAGTTAAGACCCCAGTCATTGAAAGGAGTCGCCTGGAAAAACAGACTTCTATCACTGTTTACTGTGGAAAAACCCTGACTTCAGCAGCTGAGAACACGAACACACACACACACACACACACACACACACACACACACACACACACACACACACACACACACACACACACACACACACACACACACAAAGTGAACACTCAAGTCTTGAAAAAGGTTGCTTGGACGCCTTTTCAAGCTTGCATATGGCAGTAGCCCCCTCGGCTCTTTCTGCTGCTGGCCAACATTTCCCAAATGTCCACTGCTCTGCCAAAACGCGAATATAGTGCTTAACAAGAGTGGACAGCCAAGCGCCCAGTGCATTTCAGCTCCCCGCACACACCAAGGCCTCCTCCAATCACTGCAATCTAACTCAGCCTGGCTTGTTTTTTAACTCGTCCTGGAATCTCCAGCTCAACACACACACCAAGCCCTTGATCAGACTGAGGAATCTGATGCTTTTCCTTTGATAGTTACAGCTGACGATGGACAGGAGATCTGATCTAAGGTCAAAGCAGACCTGGCGCAGATTGCCTACATTCCCGATACTCTAGGGCCGGAACTGGAGTGAGCGGCATGGATCGAAACTCTCTGGGACTTACCGTTGCCTTCCTTCTCAGTCAATACAATTGATCAGTGAAAGGTTTCATTATGGATTGGCGCCGCGGTGAGGACGGGCTGCGGAGCCTGAAGGACGATCAGAAGCTCGGCCAGGCGGAAATGAGTTGTGATGGAAAAGATGTGAAGGATCTAAACTGACGTCTGAATCGATATATGCAGAGAGACAAGTCGAGGAGGAGGCGAAACGAGTTCATCGTGGTACATGCTGCACTTTTCTATGCCTCAGAGCAGGAGGCAGCTGTTTAATACTTGATGGCACATTCACAACATCCGTGATAATGCCTGGGAATTAATGTTATGACCCCAAAATTCACACAAAGGCTCAGTCAGAAGAATCTCAATGTCTATGTCTCAGACATTACCTGAGCTAAACAACAAAAGCAGGAGATTCAAGAACAAAAGGAATACTTCACCCTGGAATGCTGATGTTCCTAAGAAATCCTATCCAAAGAGCAGCACCTACTAAGTGGTAAAGGAGCAGCTCTGTCAAAACCAGATTTGAACAGTTCACCACATTTGGATCAACGTAGGTTTGGACTCCAACATTTATCATGCAAAGTCTTTTCCGTAAATATGTGTCCAGACACACTCAAACCACAGGCAGGTCTTCTTTAAGGTGGACGTATCGGCTGGGATTGGGAACGCAGAAGGTTGACCTCACCCTGTTTATGAAAGCTATGGAACTGTAAAGAACAGGGACGCAGACTAACCCTGCATTCACACTAGCAGGTGACAGAGTGACAAGTGACCAGCCTCCCGTTTCCTACGGGAGTATTTGATTTGTAGCTGTGATTTAGCGACAGTGGCAAGCAACATGACAACGGAGGGACAGGCGACAAATCAAGTTGATTTTCTCGACGTTATGCAAATGAATTGAGCTGCACTAAAAGCGACGTTCTAATCCAATGACTCTCAACCCAGGTCCTGGAGGCACCCCTACCTGATTTAACACGCCCCCGGCAACTCGGAAAGGGTGTGTTAATGAGCTGATTTGTTGAAACAAGTGTGGTGGGAGCAAAGAAAACTCTAAAATATGCAGGGCAGGGGGTGCCTCCAGGACCAGGGTTGAGAAACACTACACAACTGACTCCAACAAATTCTTGGGACCAATCGTAGACATGGGGGTCAGAGGTCCCCAGCTTCTGCTCAGTGAACTTTTAGTTCCTACCCTATGTCATTCCTATTCTTAGATCCCCTGTTTTTTTCTCATTTATATGATGAATTTAGCTATTAAATGCACATATTTCATAACATTCTAAAAAACAAAGCATCTTCTTGAAATCTGGACCTTTAACACACCCACACATTACCATGTGGATGACCTTGAACACACCCACAAGGGACAAACGTGGGGTGATGCAAGTGACTTGTTACCTGCTAGGGTGAAGGCAGGGCTAGAACCAGAGCTTTTGACTGACTAGTTGAATCAGGTGAGCTGGGAGCAGGGTAAGGGGTAAAATACGCAGGGCAGGGGTGCCTCCTGCACCAGGATTGAGAAACCAAACTTTAATTTATATCTTACCAAGATTTGAACTTTCCGATGGTTTTTGGGAAACTGGGTCAGATTTCCTTATTCGCTACTTATTAACTGATCGGAACACCAGCATTCTTGAGGGTCAAGCATTCGTTAAGAACCAGAAAGCACTCACCTCTCTGCCTGCCCTGGATGCTCCTCAAGGCCAAGATGTTCTGCTCGTCAGACAGGAACTGCTTCATCTTATGAAAGGGCTCCTTCCCGCGGATGGTCAGCTTGCTCCAGGGCTTGGGACGTGCCAGGATTTCACTGACCGAGCCCTGCGACAGGCCCAGCACGTAGTGGCCGAAGACACGCTGGCCAATGTTGTGCTTGATGAGCTGCTCCTTGACCTGCCGAGCAATTTCGGCCGTGTCCATGTCCTCTCCTTCTGAAGCGCTGCCGGCACCCTCCGAGCGGCTGGGTGAGGGTGCTGTCCCACCGTTGGCATCTGGACTGATGCAAGACGGCTGGTGAGGTGTCAAGGAACTCTGGGCCAGTGGGCCCGATGCGTAGTGGGCCGGGGCGAAAAGCATAGAGCCGTCCTGCAGGGCTTTGGAGTAGAAGGTCTGCATGAGTTGCCGCTGCAGGAGAGAATTGAGGGACACCTTGCCTGCCAGGGAGAAGGTGGTGGCAGTTGCACCATAGAAGTCCTGTCCCAAGCCCGTGGCTGGGAACGGTGGATGTGTCCCGTTGGCAGGTGGGTCTGGGGGTGGCCCTGGGGCTGAGTTGAGCCCCACCCCGGTGCGGCCCGAGAGCTGTGAGGACGCAAGCTGGGAAGATGAGGTGGGAGGGGGCGTGGTGCCCTGCAGGGCGGGCGGGGTGGAGTTGACAGAGGCGGGGCCGACTTGGCAAAGTGGAGTCTCCTCTTTCCCTTTCTGGCCGGCTGACCCTACAAGAAAGGGCAAACACAATGCATTATGGGGGAGTTAACAAAAAAGGGGTCCAAAAGACATTTTTTTCCTTTTTTTTTACCGACAAAGAAGGAAATATTTTGAAATTGTTTTAACCATAATTACTACTTTTTTTTTTTTTGCCAAGCCCCCCAGACAAACCTCCCATGCATTTGTGGTTTGCACCTTTCTTGTAAGCAACAGCCTGGAAGGACAAAAACCTTGTGTACAGGATGACCGTCTGCATTGTGATCCTGCTGTCCAGATCCAGTCCAGTTGCCACCATGGAAAAGTCCAGTCTTTTGCTCAGCCTATTGAGCAGTGTGACTTTCTGAGCCACGGTAGGGGCTCTGACAGGCTACTGGATGGCCTTTGACCTTTAGAAATGTCCATTCCAGTTCATTCCTCCTACATGCTTGACGTGTATTAGCATATTAATGATACAGTCACTGCTGATGGCATCTTCTGAGCAAAATATGGTGCACTGCAGGTACTCAAAGCAGGTAAACAAGGGGAAAAAAAAAACAAGAAAGAAAGAAAGAAAAAAAAAAAACCCCACAAGAAAACCAGCATGTGGGGGGGAGGTAAAGAAGTTCAGACTGCACAGTCACTCTTGGTGAAGGTTAAGTGTTAACATGGTAAATATTCATTGTGCAGCCATATGCAAATTGCCTAAAATATTCACAGACCACTGTGGGCCAGATCTGAACTGGACAGCCGTACAGCACGGCACGGCACAGGGAGGCACTTTAGATCTTAACACAGGTGGACGTCTCTCTAAGGGGAATAGTTTGTGGGGGGAATTTTAGGAGCATTAAAGCCCAATGCTATGAATTTTTCATGGATCTCATGTTGTGCTACATGCTTGGCTATAACAGAGTACACCAAGGGCATCGTTCCATAACCATGAGAAACATTTCAGTGGACCTGCGGGGGCATAATTCTCCACCTGAATGCGGAAAGCCCTGTCGGAATTACACCCCATCAGCAACGCAAAGGGCAGCGAAGGCCCGGGCAAAATTCAAAGCTCTAGGCCGTAAGGTAGACTGGTAGACCGTTGTGAAGAAGCGGATGCAGTGGATGGTGAACAAAACCAAAAAAAAAAAAAAAATAAAATAAAAAGAATTTCATGTATGCAAATGACCAAAGGGTCCTTTAAATTAGTGGGACGTGATGAGGAGGTCAGGCAACAGTGACCTGTCAATTATGGTAATCTCTTTTTTTATGGAAAGTTTTGAGCACTATTTAAATATCCTGCTTATGCAGCCCCAAAGCAAATGCTCTTGACATTTCTCGTTCACACTCACCCACACCCACACACACACGAACACACGCATAAACACACACAGATACAAAACACAAACGACTGTGGTCTACTGGTTTGTGGCTGCCTCTGTGACCATTTCCATGTCTTCCAGATGTGTACTGAAAACAACCTCGCATGTAGGAGGTCCCCTGTTTCGGAGGCTATGAAATTTGAAAGCACGATCTAATATATTCAAACCACATCGTGTCAATAATTAGGACGATAGCTACAGCAGTATATACACACACACACCCTATATACAATATTACACAGAGGGACATTTCAGGAAACACATTTCATCCTGGTATATTAAGGGTTCTAGGGGGGCTGCGAGACACACAGAACGAAGGGAGAGTGGACGAGCACAGAGGAGGACGAATAAAGAGCACAAAGCGGTCGGCTCTATAGTCAGCACGCTGCTCGAAATGTCAGCAGCACATCTGGTGATGAGCAATTATCAAAAGAGCCATGAGTAATGTGGCAAAGTGCTGAAGTAGCCCATTTTTTCAACATGAAAAACTGTTCTATAAAAAAAAAGTCTCCATCTGAGCAGCATTAACCTGTTTCACCCTTTTCCATCGCACGCATCAAAGTCATCCCATAATACTTCGATTTTTAAATAGCACATTATATATTGTACCAGGTGGTAATGTGTGTGTAAATATATCTGCATATATATATATATATATATATATATATATATATATATATATATAGAAGTAATAGGAATATTTGTAGTGTTCATCTTTCTTTAATTGAGCACATTGAGTAAACGTTCTTGTTGCAGGCTAGAAAAAATAAGTGAAGCTCTGTGTGATTGACTCTCCAAGAGCTAATCGGCAAAGGTGTTTCATTTAAGGGGAGGTGCTTTGTATATTACATGAAATAAAGCCAAATGAAGCTTGATTTCGGACAAATCTGAGAAAGGCTAGTTTACGTGAACCAATGCGTCACTGCTAATGACTTTCAGAGAAGCTCAGGAGACATCGTGAAAGTTGGGAAAAGCTAGAAAAGCATTAATGTTTACCCAACGTACTCAACAGGATACCCATGTTTTAGTCTGGTTTATATATATATATATATATATATATATATATATATATATATATATTATGTTTAGTATAATATAGACGTATTTGGTACTTGTTAAGCAGACACACATACACACACAAAATGTAATATTTAAGCTCTGATTTGTTGTGAAAATGAAAGTAAAATCTGATTTTCTCCTTCTTTTCAGACTCCAGATGAAAAACACCGCAAACAGGCCCGTGTAGCCTCTCCAATTTAGTGCCCGCTGGGCTGCTGAGGAGGACCGGGCAGACTTACCGCTCAGCTCGGTGTTGGTGATGCGCAGGGAAGTGTTCTCGGACTGCAGACTGCGGTTCTTCTCCAGCAGCAACACCTCCAGCGGTTTAGATGAGTCCTGAGATGAGGGAGAACAGCGATGATTGTACTACGGCTTTAGGAGACCGTAGAGAAATACAAGTGGCTCGCCACTGTCCAGTGATGCATTCATCAAACTGTCAGGTGGACCCAGTGCAGCTCCAACACAAACTTTATAGGGGAACCTTTGTGTCCCAAACGTCTTCCAGACTGAACGTAAAGTGTGTTTCTGGGTTCTGAACAGGTCCTCCAAGCTTTCGTGTTTATATTAAATGTAGCTTTGGTGGAGAAAACAAGTGTTTCTCATTTCTAAAAGGTACAAGTGTAAACATTAACTCCTCGGTTCACCCAGCGTCACTGATTAGGTCTACTTACAGCCCACTCTCACAAAACAGCTGAAAGCTGTGGTAGCTAGATCCTTCGAGCCCTTTTGGTAGGAACTAACCACTGCATGGTCAGAACACCCTGCTATATAAGACATGCCTGACGTTTTGAAGATGTTCCAACTGGTCAAGTAGCTGAACTTGCAGATGCAGGTATCAAATCGTGTACCCTCGTACGGGTTTACCAGCAGTGGGATAAATCCGAGTCTGACCTTCATGTGTTCTTCACGGGTTTCGGAATGAAAATCGCTTTGTTTACGGGACTGAATACCTTCTAGAAGCGGATGCAGGTCCTTCACAACTAATTTCTGAAAGAACACTCTGCAGGGAGCTGCAGATCATCAACATATGTGGCAGAGCGGCACGTTGGCCACGATTCTGAGGAGGATTTCCTGTAGACTGGGGTTTCTGACACTGCTGGTAGACAATTTGATACACCTGCAAATTCAGCTCCTCCCTTCACACTATGACCTTTGGCCGCCCAAATTCAATCACTCCTTTTTAGCCGATGGTCCTTGTGTAATACCATCTGCAGGAGCCTGGACGTTACTACCACCATGCAACCATCACAAATTTTGTTGTTTGGAGGGCTTCTTGACCACCTTCTTGTTCCTATATTCGCCTCTTTCCAAACAGGAGCACCTTGTAGTTCTATAATTCCAGACTGTAGTTCATCTGTTTCTCTGCATACTTCATTCTCCTCCTTTCACCCTGATCTTCAATGTTCAGGACACCACAGGACCACCACAGAGCAGATATAATGCGTTCGGCAGGTCATTCTCAGCACTGCAGTAACACGGACACGGACACCGCCACCCAGCCAACAGCATCCTGTGGGCGGCGTCCTATGAGCACTGGTGATGGACTTGGGGATGACCAACACAAACTGTGCTGAAACAGATGGAGCATTTTCATTTACAGGTGGACCAACACGGTAGGTGTGTTAAACAGAGTGTGTTAACACAGTGTGTGTGATCCACTCATACCAGCGCAACACACACTAACACACCACCACCACGTCAGTGTCGCTGCAGTGCTGAGAATAGCACACAACCCACATAATAGCTGCTCGGTGGTGGTCCTGTGGCGTCCTGACCAATGAAGATCGGGGTGAATAAAGTGTGTAGAGAAACAGATGAACTACAAAGTGCTGCTGTTTGGAAAAGAGAGAAACTAGTCAGATGCCTGAAACCTCGGGACGCGTCTCAGTGTAACGTTTGGTAAGACTAACCCCGAGAGAGATGTGCATGATTAACATCAAACCAATATGACCACGTTGGTGAGACCATCTAAAATGATCCATTCTTAAATATGATGGAAGGCTGTCCAATGGAGGTTCTGCCTGCCGTTATGTTCAATATACTGTGGTACATTTACCTGCACAGCGGCACTGTCAGCAGGCCCGAACTCCATGGACTTAAGGATGCTGTGGAGAAGCAAGAGAGACTGGTCAGAAATAGCCCCTCATACATTCACACCAACACACACACACACACACACACACACACACACACACAATCAATCAGGCCTGTTCCTTCAAAAATAACCAGAGCCACACACTTGTTCTGAAACAAGACAAATTAAATCAATTTTCCTCAAAAGAATTCCGAGTCTTCTCAAGTCGCCTTCTCCCTCTCTTATTTTCGGCAGCAGTTAAATAGGAGGCGTGATCTTTTCCATGGCCAGATCAGATCAATTCTGGTGGCATTAGAGAGGAATGCTTTCAGAGATGCTATCGGCGCAGGGGACTGGCAGTACTAACGTGGCTGATAAGGGCGGTTTTGAGCTGGGGCCAGGAGGAAGGGCCTCAGCGCGAATGAAAAGGGCCCATTCATGGTAGGAAGCCCTGACTCAGATCTATAAACACACGCAATTGAGTTAAGAGACGGGAGCGGCAGACGTGCTGCCCGGGCTAAAGCAGTTAAAGTCCATCAAAGACAGGCGCTAACCACATCAGCCGAGCGCCGATAAGACCGCATCGACGGTAACTGAGTTAGCCAAGCATCCCAACACTCACTAACCCCACATAACACACGCGCTCTGTACCAAAGCGTTCGAGGCCGAATAGCAACACTGATTACTCATAATAACCCATCTGGTATTTGCAACACATCTGTGAGCGGCTAATAATAAAAAGGCCATGCCTTATTAACTGCATTTACGGGCCGTTTTGAAAGTGCCGGGCTTAATGAGGCGGTTCAGCTCTTACCTCAGCTCTTTCTTCACCTCCTCGTAGTCGGCCTGCTCCTGCAACTTCTCCTCCAGTTGCTGTGAGGACAAAGGCAGAGTGTCAGACAGCAGCGAATCCATGAATAGAAACATAAAGACAAGAGATCTAATGTTCAAAAGGATAAACCTTATTGTTTATTGCAAATATTGACTCGTTCTGAATTTGATGCCTGCATAAAGGTTGGCATGGGGCATTGTACCGCTCTGTCACACCACCGTTCCTTTTATCAACACTCAATAAGCGTTCGGGAACTGAGGACACCAATTTTTGAAGCTTTGTAGGCGGAATTCTTTCCCAATCTTGCTCGACGTGCGACTTCAGCGGTTCAACAGTCCGGGGTCTCAGTTGCCGTATTTTGCACTTCATAATGCACCACACGCTTTCAGTGGGAGGCCGGTCTGGACGGCAGGAAGGCCAGTCTAGCACCCGCACTCTTTTACTACGAAGCCAGTTACACACATATCTCATCTAATTTTTACATAATTAGTATGTACTGATTACATATTTTATATGTAATTAAGAGATACTAATCATTAGTACTCATTGAATTATAGAGTAGAAACTGAACAATTAGGCACCAAATAATTAGCAGATACTGATTTATTACTACTTACTGAATAATGAGTAGATACAGAATGGCTACTATATAATAATCAGTAGCTACTGAATAATTAACACTTTCGGAATAACTTGTACTAATGGAATACTTCGTACGTGCTGAATAAAACATAGTGAACAATTAGGACTTTTTAAATGAGCACTTATTGAACTGTTAGTTCTTACTGAACAGCTAGTAGGTACTGATTACTGAATACATAGTAGTTACTGATTTAGTACTTTCTGAAGCATCTGTACCTAGTAAATACCCAGAATGTGTTGACAAATAAATATTGAATAATTAGTAGCTACAGAATAACAGCACTTTGAATTAGAAGGTATTAAATAATTAGTACTTACTGAATAGTCAGTCGATACGAAATAATTAAGACACTGAATGATTATCAGTTATCAGTAGTAAGTAAATAATTAAAATGTACTGAATAGCTAGTAGATTCTAAATGATGAGCACTTATTGAGTAATCAGTAATTACTGAATACTTAGTATTTACTGAATTTAGTCATTACTGAATAATAAGATACTAATCAAGTACTAGGTACTAATTAGCAGACGCTGATTTTTCTAATTGTATATCTGATTTAATTTTATATGACGGCCATTATTACAAAGAAATGGCAGGATTTTGTGTTGGACAAGTGAAGTCAGACGATTGTTCAGATGATCAGGAAAGAAAAAAACCTTTTTGGAAGGTTTGAATCAGCAAGTGTGATGAATGTATTACTGTCAGACTGATACAGCTGATTTTCTGAATCCTGATTTGTGTTCTTGGTCCAGTTTTACAGTGAATTTGGATTTCTCTTCAGATTAGATTTCTGACTATTCTTTAAAGAAAGTCTGCTGCTTCTGAGAACCTTGAGGGTGGCGCTCTTGGCGCTGAGCTGTTGCTCCAGCTGGCTGATCTGGGAGGAGGAGTTCTCGCGGAGTTTGGCCAGACTGGCCTGCAGTCTCTGTACATCCTCCACCAGCTGCACCATCTCCCTCTCTTTAGCACTCAGCTCAGCCTCCAGGCTGCAACGGGACACCACCTCCACCGCCTGCTCCTACAAACACACAAACACACACGGACAAGAGAAAGTTGGCCAAGCACGCCACAGAAGTCCCAGTCAAACTGCATTCGCATTCCTGTCAAGCTAATACTAAGTGACTCTGGAGAAAGTCTAAGCTGAAGCTGAACATTGTGAAATTCGTACCATGTCGGGAGCTTTCTGGATCTGGGTGGCCAGCTGCAAGGACTTGTTGGCTGACGTGAGCTGCTCCCTCAGTGCCTCGGCCTCTCTCTCGGCGGTTTCGGCTCTCTGCACGGACATTAGATTTATTTCAAGTTGAAAATTCAACACATCTTTAGGAAAACTGGCGTCAATCCCAAATATCTTCCCAAGAATGTTACATTTCTTCGTCAGATTCATGCTGTGGAAGTTCACAGCTCGGCTCTTACGATGATGAATCCTTGTAAACGCAAAGCCCTTTTTTTACAAAGCATTTCATATTTTAAGCGTTAGTTTATCAGTATGTCCTGGACGCCTCCCTGGTGACCTGGACGCCTCCTTGGTGAGGTGTACCGGCCACGCCCCATCGGGAGAAGACCCAGAGGAAAACCCAGGACACGCTGGAGAGACTATGTTTCTCGGCTGGCCTGGGAACGCCTTGGGGATCCCCCGGAAGAGCTGGACCAAGTGGCTGGACAGAGGGAAGTCTGGACCATTCTCGGTCTCAGACATTGAAGGGTTTAAAAACTCCAGCAGCACAGCTGTGTCTGAACGACACTTAGCAGCGCAACACACACTGACACCACCACCACCATGTCAGTGTCACTGCAGTGCTGAGAATGACATAATAGCTGCTGTGTGGTGGTCCTGTGGGGTCCTGACCACTGAAGATCAGGGTGAAAGGAGGATAATTAAGTATGAAGATACTCGAGATGCTTATCTTGGCTAACGCTTACATAATTAGAGCCCTCATCAATCACACAGCTCGGGGACTCCATGAGTTAAATTCAAGGACACTTTTTAAAGGGTTTGAGACAAACATCACCACTGGTTCTTAAGGGTTACATTTTTTTTGTTATTTACTGTTTATTAGTTTTTTGGAGTTTCTGTCAAAGCCACACAGTAACATAAAAAATAAACAGAAAGTTTGTCTCACCCAATACTGCATTTTTACACCGTCTCAAAACTTGGATCAATAGAAATGTACCGAATTGGTGCATTTTTTTTTTTACTTCCATTAAAAACAGCTGGCTCTGGGGTTTATATCACATGAAATGTATTAAATGAGGGTAAAAAAAACCCTGAGAAGTATTTGAACGGCATTTATTTAATTATTCAATTACATGGGGTTAAAATTATAACTCATGTGTTGTGCTTAAATCATTAATATGTAAAATAGAGATTAAAAAACTTTTACAGGTAAAAGGTCTTTATCTGGTGAAACAAAAAGGTCTAAAAATGAAAAGTCTTTATTTAGTAAAAATAAAGTGCCGAGCTAAACTGAGTGGCAGGGGTAGTCCAGGACTGGGTTAGTCTACAAAATTAAAAAGGCCTTTTCTGTAAAATAAAAAAATTATAATAATAAAATTATTTTGCAAAATTATTTTAGTTATTTTGGAAATTTACAAAAAACTGTTTAATTTATTTATATTGTGAAATACAAAAGACATTGTCTTTTCATATTATATAATGCAAATTCTAATTTCAGACTTTATAAGGGTTATAATTAAGTGAGACTTTACTCAAATTCTTCAAAATAAAAGTCCTAGTTTCCTAATCCTAATTTGAGAACTAGGCTGTTCTTAAATCCTGTATTTGTGGGAACAGCCATCCAAGCCTACCATTCTTATATGGGTCTAGTTTTCCCAAACAGTCATAAGGCTGTTTATCCCAGTGGAAGCCAGCATTGTTCCAGCTATCCTCGCTAGGCTTTGATAGCAGAAGTGACATCAACATATTTGGAGAGTTCCACATCAGGTCGGAGAACAGCTGTTGGTGTACATTCAGGATATGAACTCAGTGCAGCACAGCGGGGGGACGCTCACTTTCTAACAGATCAGGGCAGAAGTGAAGCAAGCTCTTACCTGATTGGCTCGCTCCAGGTCAGTCATGACCATCTCGATCTCATCGGCCCTGCGGAAAAAGGAAAGGCAAGGTTAGAGAAGAGATATATACGCTCTAAAGACACTGACCAAGGTGGGCCAATGAATATGGGATGTAAATCCAATGAGGGCTTCACAGAAAGAAGCCAATGGAATTGCACTCTATGGAGTAGACAACCTCTGGAAGAACCTGTTGCCATTAGGGTAATAACGTCACCCAGAATTGAGCTGCGGAGCAGTGGAACAGTGTTCTCTTGAATGATGGTGCTCCATCCAATATTTCTGAGATGAGTTGGGGTGGATGGTGATCATCCAATATCCTGACCTCACTAAGTGATTTTATCACTGAATGCAATCAAAATCTTCACAGCAATGTTCCAAAGTCTAGTAGAAAGTCTAGCCTGGACAGTAGAAACGTTTTTAAATAGAAACAATGACTTGGCAGACGTCCCAATACTTTTGCCCATATTGTGCAAATTAGGATCCACTGCCTGCCACCAATTTTTTTTTACACAAATCAATTCATAAAAATTCAAGACTGTGTTTTTGAGAAATGATACAGTTAAACCAAATACAATATTGCAATATTTGCGATATATCGGTATTCTTGCGCACCCCTATAACAAACGACATACCCATTAGTGAAGAACGAGGACACAAACTGTTCTCACGCTGAGATTCACACACACTTTATTCGCTGGCCAAACAGCTGTTGCTGCGGTCACTGAAGGCAAACGTAAGAATGGATCTGGCGTAATATCAGAGGCGGGATTGGACCTGATTCAGCTTTGGCTCCAAATGAATGCAGATAAAGCTCAGATCGGGGTGTGTGTGGTTCGCATGCGAGTAAACGGAAGTTTGCACGCTCATATGTATTAAGTAAGGTTGGTATCAGTGGCATTGACCATCAGTGGATACTCACTGCCGGTTACTCGCACACACACACACACACATACACACACACACACACACACACACACACACACACACACACACACCTCGGCAGGCCCATTAAGCCCTCTCAGTTTCACCCTAATCCAGTGGGCTGTGAGCTCGGGAGTCCTGCTTAAGCCTCTCGGACCAGCTCGCGGTAAAACAGAGGGATTACATTAATATACTCTTTAGGCTCTGCTTAATACACACTAATCTGATATAATATTTTCCCCTCCCCGGTTCACCCCACCGAAGTGCTGCTCCCAGACACTGGGCTCACCTAGCAGGACACACACTGAAGACATGCGGTCTGACAATCCTTCCGGACCCCCTACATTCTGCCACATTTCCTTTCCTACTGGTACAGAAGGTGAAACGGAGTGAGCAAGCACCAGAACCAGGGACCATCTCTGGACCACTCCGGGGTTCAAAACCAGCTTCAAACCTGACCCCACAGCACCACCACAGAGCATGTATTATTAGGATGGTGGGAGATTCTCAGCACTGCAGTGACACGGACTTGGTGTGTTGTGCTGGTGCAAGTGAATCAGACAGCAGTGCTGCTGGAGTTTTTAAACCTCTCACGCTCACTGCTGGACTGAGAATAGTCCACCAACCAGAAATATCCATCCAAGGGCATCCTGTAAGCGCTGGTGAAGGACTTGAGGATGACCAACACAAACTGTGCAGAAACACATGAGGATCTTCAGGGTGGAGCATCTAGGTAGGAGTGTCTAATAGAGTGGACAGCGAGTGGACGGAGTGTTTAACACTCCAGCAGCACTGTGTTTAAACACTGTGTGCATTCTCTAGTCCTTCATCAGTGCTCGCAGGGTGCTGTCCACAGGAGGCTTTTGGCTGGATATTTCTGCTTGGTGGACTACCCTCGGTCCAGCAGTGCCACTGACCTGTATAAAAAACCCTGTTAAAATGATCTTTGCTAGGAAGGCTGTAGGAAGCAGACTGTGAGTGGCGGTACACTGTTACACTGTTCTGCAAATATATGATATGATATTTAGACAGTAGAACAGTGTTCTCCTGATTGAGCTTCATACAGAACTAAAAAGCCAACATCAGTGCCTGCGTGATGGCTGAATACAATCAAATCCAATGCAATGCAATGTTCCCAAATCTATTTGAAAGCCTTTCCAGAAGAGTAGAGACTGTTGCAGAGCCACACGGTTGCAAATTCCCGACTAGCACCCTTGATTTTGGAAGAAAAATTGGATGAAGCGTCCACAAACTTTTGTCCAAATTGTGTAGTTTGTTTACTTTGGCTAATTGAGGTTAACTCAATAAATGGTCAATTTTCAAAAGCAAGTGTAATTGAGAGCGCGTGCACACACACACACACACACACACACTCACACACACACACACACACACACACACAAAACTGGCAACAGCGACGAGAGCCACACTTGTGTGTGTGTGTGTGTGTGTGTGTGTGTGTGTGTGTGTGTGTGTGTCAGATGCCATGTGTAGCTTGTGTTAAAGCATCCAGGGCCACACGTACAAAAGAGCGCAGAAGTCGCGCCAGTGCGTTAATTACACTAACGACCTAACATCTAATTATAGGTGATTCTGCATGAAGTATTTAATTACCTTAATTAACACTCAATCTCTTAATTACAGACACCAGTGTCGTTTGGCGTGGGTGCTCTTGTTGGGGTGTGTGTGTGGGTGCTCTTGTTGGGGTGTGTGTGTGGGTGTGTGTGTGTGTGGGGGGGTTGGGGGTGGTGGTGGTGCTGTCAGTTCTGACAGTCACTGCAGGAAGGACAAGGACATTGGCAGGAGCTGGGAGTCTGGGAAAGACAAGGAGAGGGCCGATACGATCCTGGGACGTCCCGGATTGGAGGTCAGAGGCGCGCTTAAGGCAACAGAGCAGACATAATAGGAAAGGGCTTTTCTCTTTAGCAGCTAAAAGCGCTGCCGCATTAAGGTAAAGCAATACGTCCGCTTTTCCGCTGTCCGCACAAGCATTACAAGGGCAGGGAGGGTGTGTGTGTGTGTGTGTGTGCGTGTGTGTGTGTGCGTGTCACGAGGTGGGGTTGGAATTTAACGGTAAGCGTTTCTGATACTAATGCAACCCAAATACAGCCAAAGCGCCAAATGTGATCATTTAATCAAAGTACAGATGTACAAAGTATTTTTTAAATAAACCGTTGGATTTGTGTGGATTTCGGAATTACAAAGGAAATAATGGCGGGATACCAAAGCAGATCAGCGACGGGATTTTTTTTTTATACCCTGATTGAGTGTATCTGTGGTCAGCGGCAGCAGCAGCTCCGCTCACCTTATAAGCCATGATGAAAGGAAATTCTGCGAATGGCCAGAAATAAATTTAAACGAGAGAGAGAGAGAGAGAGAGAGAGAGAGAGAGAGAGAGAGAGAGATGTACGCAAAAATGAGGTCAATGGTGCCCCTCCTTTTCATCCCCCTCTACAATATGCCACACAAGATGGATGATTTTATTCTTTCGCCGCTGATCAAACGCAGAGCAAAGCAGCTTCTTTTGGAATACAAATCACAGGAAGTGTGAAGAGCCTGCGTTGTTCTCGGAGATGTATCCGATACAAAATAAATGCCGTCTTTTGGGGGAGAGAAACAAATCACGATCTGGGCATAGCAGGGGGATCTGAAATCAAACTGGACACAGCTCTGGTGCTGCATGGCTCAGAATAATATGAGAGAGAGAGAGAGAGAGAGAGAGAGAGAGAGAGAGAGACATATGGGTTATATTACATATAGGGACTTTCACATAAGTCATACATATGGGACTTTGGTATTAGTAATGAGTAATATGTGTAAGTTATATTACACACCAGTCATTTGTATAAGTAATACATTTGGGTTATATTACATACAGGGCCTTAAGTAAGAAATAAATTCAGGTTTGGTCTCCACGTGTAATTTAAGTATCATATATGGGTCACATTATATACACGGTCTTACACATAAATAATACATACAGGTGATTTCCATATATTTACTCACATACATGGTATATATGGGTTATATTACATATAGACACTCAGATTTAAACACTATGTGTGTGTGTGTGTGTGTGTGTGTGTGTGTGTGTGTGTGTGTGTGTGTGTGTGTGTGTGTTTGGAACAGGCCAGGCCACAAGGACCTACTGCTGAGTGACAGAATGTGCACAAAGGGGAGAGAGAAGCCCTAGCAACCGTCTCTATGCACCTCTCGTCCCTGGAGTCTAATTGAGCAATCAAGAGACCATTAGAATCCCAATTAAACAAGCGATTATGTTTGATTGGGTTTGATTAATCCAAGCCGTGGGGGTGATGTGGTGCTTGTGTATGTGCATGTGTGTGTGTGTGTCTGTGTGTGTGTCTGTGTGTGTGTGGGGAAGGGGGAGTGACAAACAGAGGTTAAGTCTCCCCACTGTTATACCACATAACACCAACCACAGTTACATCACTGACTGTCACACCTTCTGACAGTTACATAACTGACTGTCACACCTTCTGACAGTTACATCACTGACTGTAACACCTTCCCACAGTTACATCACTGACTGTAACACCTTCTGACAGTTACATCACTGACTGTAACACCTTCTGACAGTTACATCACTGACTGTCACACCTTCTGACAGTTACATCACTGACTGTAACACCTTCTGACAGTTGCATCACTGACTGTCACACCTTCTGACAGTTGCATCACTGACTGTAACACCTTCCCACAGTTACATCACTGACTGTAACACCTTCCCACAGTTACATCACTGACTGTAACACCACCTTCTGACAGATACATCACTGACTGTAACACCTTCCCACAGTTACACCTTTGACTGTACCACTTTCCTACAGTTATACCACTGACTGCAACAACTTCAGACGGTCATATCACTAACAGACTCCACACTGTTTCACCAGTGACCCCTAACACCCTCCCTAGTGCGTGTAATTACATAACTGCTGTTGATTAATGTGTGCTCCTGTTGTTGATATTGTTGGAAATATTGTACTTGTTAATCGTGTCAAACAAGTGGGCAAGGAGTGACAGGAGTGAGAGCTTAAATGAGAAACGAGGGAGAGCCGTAGAGAGAGAGAGAGAGAGAGAGAGAGAGAGAGAGAGAGAGAGATGCGGAGGGAGAAAGAGAGAGCATAAAACAAACAGAAACAGAGATATAGATGTAGAGAGAGACAGAGACAGGAGAGAGAGCTGCCTCCTTAATCAGCACTCTACACTGTACTCCACAGAGACACCACTCCACTCTACCACACAGAAACATGACCTAGATACAGCCCCACACACACACACACACACACACACATACACACACCTATAGCAATCAGCAGAGGGACAGTAAAGGAGGTAGGTAGGGAGGGAGAGACACAGAGAGAAAACAGAGGAAAAAATAAAGAAAGAAATGTACAAAGTAGTAAAGACGGGAAAGAACGTAAAGCACTGGAGTGTGTGCATGTGTGTGTAACTGTGAGAGATGCCTGAGGCATGTGTATGCACCCTGCAGCCACTGTGGGGAGACACACCAACCTCCAACACACTACAACTACCCACACACACCAGAGCCACCTTAGCAAAGCACTTATTCCAGTTCATTAGCCACAATCACCTCTCTGTCTGTCTGTCTGTCTGTCTGTCTGTCTGTCTCTACACTCCCATCACAGCCAACCTAACAAAGAAAAACACCATCACTGCAACACAACTGTGGTTCTCACTGCGTTTTTGCAAAAGCCGTGCATTACAATACACACCGAGCCCCAACAGGACCGCCACAGGTATTATGTGGGAGGTGCGTCACTCTCAGCACTGCAGGAACACAGACATGGTGGTGGTGTGTTAGTGTGCGTTGCGCGCTTATGACTGGACCAGACACAGCAGTGCTGCTGGAGTGTTTAAACATTGTGTCCACTCACTGTCCACTCTATTAGACACTCCAACCTAGTTGCTCCTCCTTGTAGAGAGAGTAAAGCCAGAGATCAGTCCAGCAGTGACCCGGAGGGGTTTAAACACCCCAGCAGTACTGTTATGTCTGATCACACCACACACCATGTCAGTGTCACTGCAGTGCTGAAAATGACCCACCTCCCACAAAACACCTGCTCTGTGGTGGTCCATTGGACCACTGAAGATCAGGGGAAAGGAGGATAATGAAGTACGTAGAGAAACAGCTGGACCACAGTCTGCAATTTCAGATCTACAACGTGCTCCTGTGGTGTAAGATGAGCTGAAGAAAAGGACAGGGAAGTGGTCATAATATTATGGCTGATTTGTCTGATTCTCTTTGCAGTGTTCCAGTGTAGATATGGTTGTTGCCTTTGGTTGTACAACAGCACTGCAAACCTTTCAGCAGAGCATCTCTTCCGTATCATAGATTAGGCTGCGGTTTTCAGCAGGCACTGCTCAAAAGCCTTCCACTCCTCTTCTCTCACACGCGGATGCCATGCTGTAAACCTCCTAATCGGAGTAACTGTTAAAGGAACAATACAATGTGACGTGTAACAATGTTCACGCACCATATTAAACTCTCCCGACTAAAGGAAAAATGGCTTTGTGAGGTAAGGGCCCTTCAATGCCCAGACAGTTCAGAAACCAAACCAACGTAGGGGGATCGGACAGCGCTGTTCGGCTATTTGAACATAAAAATGATGCGGAATTATGGTTCAACAACTACACAACATCAAGCCATGTCCAAAAATCTCCAGAACTTCAACAGCTATTATAAATGGGTCAATAAAAAACAAACAGCCTCATAATGGGCTCCATAGAGGTTTACAGTGCTTGGGCCTCTGAACTTTGTAAACTGAGGGCTCCATTCTCACCGTGATCAGGACCCTGCATAGTAATCAACATGTTCTACATCAACTTCAGACCAAATCCAAACACTGGCTGGTGGCCTTGGTTACTAGAAAACATCACGTACACAAATGCACCCTTTGTTGCCCACTGCTGGAAAACGAACGAAATCCAAACGACGATGAATCCAATCCAAACGCGGTGATGCGCGGCTTCCTCTTCACTTTTAAATATAGTTGCCTTAGTTTGCTCTGATTGGTCTATAAAAATGGATTGCGGATTGCACGAATAATGATATGAACTCAAGAGAGAGTGAGCGAGAGCGAGGGAGATAGATGAACGGAGAGCGTGCGAGAGGAACCTGAGGGTGTAAATGCGACTCATAAGCCCCAATTTCCTCTTTCCTGGCCGGCTGTTTGGCAGGACGTGGGGGATTAGGAGAGCTCCTTTAGAGGCACAAGGAGGGATGGGGGGGGGTGTTCTGCACAAATGTCCACATACAGACACACACAGCACACGTGCTGGCCGTGCATGCCATTCAGTGTACAGCCTATACGCACCCAAACACGTCCCAGTCACCCCTACTCATCGGGCGATTCGGCCGCTTTAGTGCCCAAACCAACGGCGTGAACCAATAGAAGGAGACACCTGGAGGGGCTAAACTGGGTCTAAGATCACCACTTCCAACACTAAGTGCAAGCTAGAGGGCAGCAGTGACAGCAGCACAGAATACCTTCGGGATGAGTTGGATTGGTGTTCTATTGATGCTTGCACACTAGCAACCAAGGGAACGACACATTTTGGGCACAAAATGTTAAGGAGGGGTGTGGGCAGAGTGTTGAGCAGGGTGCAACGTGGGCATTGGCAGGAATAAATGTGAACGTATGCACATTGTGTAAACACGCATTAGGAGACTCCATTAGCAGCTAAACTGGGATGTAATTCAGTTGGAAACGAGGGCATTTCAGCAGTTTTCCCAGCTGGAGTCATCACAGAATGATCACGCCTGCACGTTACTCTGATCCTGAGATACGAAGCTTAGAAAACAGCATGTACCTGCCCACAAAGTGCAGCTCTGGGGCTCGGAGGGTTAAATCATTTGGATCGGAACACACCAAAGGTGTGAGAACACTCTATAAGAGTGTACGATCCCAAAACAACGTGCCGTCATGTCGGCCCAGCACAGTTCTGAGCACTCCCCGAGTTATTTACATTAAACAAAGGCGAGATGTGGTTCACTGGTGGTCCACGTTTCAGCGCATAACCTCAGCGTTCCAGTTCCAGTCTTGCCTTCCTGTGAAATTCTGCATTCTAGTGAAGAAGGGTTCTCCGAATCAGGAAGACCTGCATCAAAAAAAAAAAAAACACACCACACAAAAGAAACGGGTTTGGGGAGCCGAGTCGCTTCTTCGTGCTGGAGTTAAAAGAGCGCAGTCCACAAACCTCGACCTGATGGTCAGGGAAAGGAGATGATGGATCCTCTCAAAATGTACCCCTCCCCCCATTCCCTCTCTGCTTTTTCCCTCTCTCTCATATCCTGTGCAGCGCTGGCCAAATCCTCCAGGGCCGCTACGACATTTCTCAGATTTAGACCATTAGACTTTCATTTCCCCCCTGCACCCATCCCCCCTCTTTCTTTTCCTCCTCGCTGCCTCTCCTCATAACACCCTGTTGGCTTTTTGTTTCTCTTGCTCTCTCTCCTGCTCTCGCACACTCTCACTCTCTCTCTCTCTCTCTCTCTCTCTCTCTCTCTCTCTCTCTCTCTCTCTCTCTCGCTCGCTCTGTCTTCTTGCTCTTTCTGAGGCTAGCAGGGTCAGGCTTTTGTGTGTGCATGAGAGAAAATGGAAAAAAGACAAGAGACAGAGTTATTATGGTTGTGTGTGAGGAGAGAGAGAGAGAGAGAGAGGGGGGGGGAGAGGGAGAGATGGTTTGTTAAGGGATGTTGCTGCTATTCTTCACACTCTCTTTCCTCAAGCCTCATCCTGGCACTCTCACTCTTCTATTCTTCCATTCTTCCCCCACTTTCCTTTAGTGCGAGAGGATGATCCGACTGTCTGACAGTGTTATACCTGCTGAACGGACCGTTTGCACTCACTCCAGTTATATGTTAAATGGTCATGTGATGAGACGGGGCTGCTTTGCCATCAGCAGCCGGGGTCCAAGAGAGCCAAACTGGCCATGCTCTCTCTGCATGGAGGGATGGAGGGATGGAGGGATGGGTGGGTGGTGCTCTACAGACCCAGTGCAGTGCTGGCCGGAAGCTTTTCTTCTCAGCACACTGGCTGCCCAACAATGATGCAATGGCGGCAGTCCTCATCTTCACCCTCCTAGTTTGGAGATGTGGGATTGTATGTGATGGAGTGTTGGGTGGGGGGCTCGACATGTTAAGGCTGTAAGACTGCTGGGAGGGGCAGAGTGTTGGGAGTTCATCCGGAAAGGGGGAAGCATTTGTTTGTCTGAAAAAGGGGGGAGCCCCCCTCTATTCGTATCGCTCGTCTTAAGGGGGTAGGGCACCTCTCCTTTGGTTCGACTGATGTGTACGCACAGAATAAATCTGAATGTGTGCATGTTTTGTTTTGTCCAAAAAGGGAGGAGGAGCCGAGCTTTGTGTCCAGAGTTAATAACAGTGAGTCATACAGGTATCGCGTACAGGAGCAGTCTGTTACAAATGACTGAAGAACACATCACACAGTGCTGATCGGTGGAAAATCAGCTTCTATTACACACTCAGCTTAAGTTCTAAAGCAAAACTTAATATGCTCACATTCACACACACACACACACACACACACACACACACACACACACACACACACACACACACACACACACACACACACACACAGTACTGCGAAAGAATGAGACTGAGAACATAAAGTAAGAGAAGAACTCGAGAATGATAAGGGCCTACACAAGAGCTGTCCGTCTAGGCCCAGTTCAAAGTAAGGAAAACAGGCAGAAGAAAGAGAAGGAGGGGTGTGTGTGTGTGTGTGTGGGTGTGTGTGTGGGTGTGTGTGTGTTTGGTTTGCCCAGATGTGCACTGCTGTTGAACTCTGCATGATCCTCCAGGAGCTGTGTTCATATCTGTGTGTGTGTGTGTGTGTGTGTGTGTGTGTGTGTGTGTGTGTGTGTGTGTGTGTGTGTGTATACTCAGGGGGAGCCCTATAGGATCAGCAGTGGCTGCTTGGCTCTTAATGATTTAGCAGCGGCCGCCTATAAATAAAGTGAATGTGGCAGGAGCTCTCCTTCAGGGATGTCTGGAAGAATCACCTCCACTCCAAATGAAGCTCATAACTCTCTCTGACCCAAAACACACTCACTCCCACACACACACACACACACACACACACACACACACACACACACACACACACAGGATGTAACAATATAGTGTATTGTATTCTACCACTGTATTGTGACAAGTACGACTGTTAGAAGGACAGTTTGTGAGATGATATCCAAGGTGCAAACAAACAAACAACCCAAAAAAGAAATGCAGAACAGTTAAAATGTGTTTGCTTGTTACAACTAGTCATGGGGTTCCTGGTGGTTGCTATGATCTGTGTTCTAAACAGTCTGCTAAATGGGTGCTACAGTGTTGCAGGTTGGTTGAAATGCTTAGATGTTTCTAGAGCGCTGCTAGGTGGTTACTCAGCAGTTGCTATGATGTCCCAGGTGGTTGCTCTGGTTTTGCGATGATGTTGCTAAGTGATTGCTATGCGGTTACTAGACAGTGAGATGGGCGCTGTAGTGTTGTTCATTCCCATGTGGGAAAAAAATCAGCAAAAAATAAGACTCCTCGGAAACCGTATATCTGATCAAAAAGCTACACTTCCATGACTGCCACCATGTTCAGCTCCACAATTAGTGTTTATCGAATAATGATACATTTGTGGGTGGAGCATACACAGTTCAGCCCCTCCCCTTCCTAAGCTTCCTGAATATTCCTGTATTAATATTTCAAAAACTGCGAGAAGAGTTAGTCATCAAAAATAACAGACAATAAAGAATTGTATAGAATATATAATTATTATTATTATTATTATTATTATTATATAGATGCTTTGCAATATGTCAACATATTAAAGAAGCCAGAGAGGCTGTAAATAATAACATTATAAGAAGATATAAAGTTCGGTGGATAGTGCATAATATATGTATATTGACTGGATCCAGAAAACTGCCATTTGTAATGAAATTTGACATTAAAAAAATGAAACATAAGGTTCTAATTCTCTTCATTAACATATTCTAAGGTGTGATTGCCTTAAAACGCGAACTGTTACACCCCAGTGTACGAGTGTGTGTGTGTGTGTGTGTGTGCATGTGTGTCTGTTAGAACAAAAACAGCAGAAAAGAAAGATATGAAACATATAGTTTTCAGTTCATCAATAATAAAACAGCACATGGCAAAGTGATCTCCTCATACACCTCCTCATACATCTCTCTCTCTCTCTCTCTCTCTCTCTCTCTCTCTCCCTCTCCTCTCTCTCTCTCTCTCTCTCTCTCTCTCTCTCTCTCTCTCTCTCTCTCTCTCTCTCTCTCCTCAAGGCTGGCTAGCTGCTCTGGAGCCCGGCAGCTCCCAGGCAGATCAGCTGTGCACAGAGCAATCGATCAATACTCCATTAATCTTTAAAGGAGACAAAACGGCCAACACACACTCAGGCTGCTCCCTCTTCCCTCGACAGAGGTGGTGGGGGGGCCAGGGGGTCCAGCTTGAGAGAAACACTTCACTTTGACGGTAGATTCAATATCAGACTCACTGGGAGGGGTAGGGGTACAGAGTCCCTCTGTGAGGAGATTATGAGAGAGAGGGTGAAATAGTGAGGTCTTAGTGTTGCCCTGGCTAAGCAAACTGACACAGTGCCATGTTCTATGACAAAGAGTATGTGTGTGTGTGTGTGTGTGTGTGTGTGTGTGTGTGTGTGTGTGTGTGTGTGTGTAAAAGCAACTGTACCACAGCATGGTGGTGGGAGCATCATGAAGTAAAGATGAATAAATAGGACAGAGTAGACTCTGTGTTAGAAGTTTGTGAACGACTTGTTAACCAAAGTGTGTGGTCATGGCACAAGTTGACTCCAGGAAAGCTCAAATTCACCAAATTTCGGTTTTTGCCCCAGAAAAACTCACCATTGCCCTCACCACATTTGTGGGTGGAGTATATACAGTTCAGCTCCACCCCTATTAAAGATTCACACACTGCCTGGCACCACTGCTGTGCTCTGTCCATCCAGGGGTGTCCAGTGGGTTTGTCTGTTAATATGAAATGACCAGTGGGTGGAATGGTCTCCGCCCAGCGACAGGAGAGAGATGCTGTCTGAGGTAACAGGGGAGAAAATAGAACAGTACACTCGCAGAAAATGGAGGGGGGGGGGGGGCACTGACCTATTCAGAGCAGTGTGTGAGCCTGATTACACACGTATGTGCATACGCATACACACACGGCCCAAGGCAGCTAGACCAATAGGAGGAGCATCTGTTGTGGCAGCTCAGGCAGAGAGTGAGAGAGTGAGAGAGAGAGAGAGAGAGAGAGAGAGAGAGAGAGACATACAGTCTTGCATACCTGCCCCAGGCAAACAGGTGTGTGTGTGTGTGTGTGTGTTTGTGTACAATACACTGCCCACACACTGCCACTGCAGAAAACAGAGACACGGTGCAAGAGAGAAATAAGCAGATATGAAGAAATGAGAGAGAGAAAGAGAGAGAAGGAGAGAGTGAGTCCTGGAGAGATGGAGAGATAGATGTAAGACAGAAAGAAGAAAGACAAAGTAAGGGAGAAAGGGAGAGAAAGAAAGAGTGAGGGAAGAAAGAGTATGTGAGCAAGACAGAGAGGTCAGAAAAAAGGGAGAGAGGAAGAGAGAGAGAGAGAGAGAGAGCGAGAGAGAGAGAAGAAAGAGAGCGTGAGGGTGTGAGAGAGAGTGTGAGAGACCACTGCATTAAAATTTCACCCCACTGGAGTCCTGTCTGCCTTATTAGACATCCTGGGGCTGTGTGTGTGTGTGTGTGTGTGTGTGTGTGTGTGTGTGTTACACTGTACAGATGTGAGGATGAAAAGGTCCAGAGTGCACTCCTCTGTGTTCTGTTTGTGTGTGTGTGTGTGTGTGTGTGTGTGTGTGTGTGAATGCAGACCCCCTGGCTGCTGCTAAACAGTGACATTCCAGAGGTTGGTTGTGTGTGTGTGTGTGTGTGTGTGTGTGTGTGTGTGTGTGTGTGTGTGTGTGTGTGTGTGTGTGTGTGTGTTGGGAGCAAACCTGAGGGTGGGGTGGGGGGAGTCTCAAACAAACCATGAAACCAATCAATCATTTCCATTACCCCCCACCATCCACCGCCACCACACACACCTGCTTGTTGGCATAGTCGGCGGCGGGCGAGAAGAGCAGAAGTGAGAAAGATGAGGAGCGACGGGAGGAAGAGCGGAGAGCTATTGATCTCTTTACAGAGGGTCGATACGACATCTCTGCTAATGGACAGGCATTACAGCTTCTGCACAGAAAGAGGGGAAAAGGTACAAGCTACCAAAATAGTTCATCATCTAAACTGTGTGTGTGCGCAGCTGAGCGACACACCGCCTGTATCGGTACACTGTGCAGACCACCAGGGTCCAGTCACCGCATCCCTTTACCCTGGAAAACTCAACACACTTGGAGGAGAACATTAATCTTCAGCTCTGAGCATTTCACATGAGGGTTCACACTACATGTCCAAAAGTTTGTGGACACACCTTCTAATGAATGATTTCAACTGCGTTAAGTTGCTGACACAGATGAGCAAATGCACACACAGCTTGTCTAGTACCTGTGGAGACGTATTGCCAATAGAATAAGAATCTCTGGCCTATGTTTCTACCCTCACTATCCATTTGATCAGCTCCTCTGACCATACAGGAGCACTTTGTAGTGCTGTAATTACAGACTGGAGTCCATCTGTTTCTCTGCATACATTGTTATCCCCCTTTCACCCTGATCTTCAATGGTCAGGACCCCACAGGACCACCACAGAGCAGGTATTACTGTGGGAGGTGGGTCAATCTCAGCACTGCTGGTGTGTATTGTGCTGGACAGGATATTAGACAGCTGTGCTGCTGGAGTGTTTAAGCCCCTCAGTGTGACTGCCGACACACTACCTCCATGTCAGAGAAACTGCAGTGCCGAAAATGACCCGCCACCCAAATAATGCCTGCTCTGTGGTGTGGTGTCCAGTGGGGTCCAACAAAACATGCAGAGAAACTGATGGACTAAGTCCAAAGTGCTTCCGTGTGGTCAGTTAAGGTAATAAAATGGACAGTGAGTTCTGTGTGTCTCTGGGACCACTGCGAGATGAATGAATGAAGTTCCCAAAGACTGGGATTTTTGCCGCTTCTGGTAGACCTGCATGTAGCTCCTCCCTTCACACTATGCTCTTCAACATGCCCAAATATAGTCACTGCTTTCAGCCAATCTTTAACGTCTGCTTTGTGACCCATTTTCCACACGTCCTACAAGACGTTCACTGCACTGAACCACCTCTTCTCAGTCTATGCATCCTGTTGCACACCCTGCAGGTATTTATGGCCCCATCATCCTCATGTAGTGCCATCTGCTGAAGACTGACGTTACCACCATTTTCAACATGCAAGGTGACAAACTATTTTCCAGGGAGCTCATTCCTCCCCATTCTGATGGCTAATGTGAACATCACCTGAAGCTCCTGAAGCTCCAAAAATACAGGAAGTAGCAGTTCAAACCAGTGTGTGTGTGTGTGTGTGTGTGTGTGTGTCTGTGCGCACTTTACCATCACTGCAAATATTTACCATTGCAGTATCAGTAGTCGAGTGGGTGAGCTCTGCGCTCAAAGCCAGACTGATTCAAACATCTAAACGCGGATAGATTCACTATGAACCTGAATGCGTGCGCACGCGTGCACTGAGTGTGTGTGTGTGTGCGTGTGTGTGAAATTGTGCTTTCTTCCAGAACTGTGTGGTGGTGGGGTTTTCTTTGGCAGGCCCTCTCCGAGCCTCTTGCTGTTCCGTCTCTGAGCTCCCGCAATCAACAGCTGCCCCTGTCCAATCCCCCCACCTACCACCTCACACTCACCTCTCCTCTTCGCTCTCTCTCCATCCAAACTTCAGTGCACATCTGCAGCTCATGGCAGATAGGAGGGAAAACTGTGGGCTTTGTGAAACAGATAGCATGCGCTGCGTTCTGCGCTCTACGCCAAATCCACGCCAGATAATACATCCACTTACTGTGTGTGTGTGTGTGTGTGTGTGTGTGTGTGTGTGTGTGTAAAGCCTACGGTGTAGAATAGCAGCGCATCAGGCAGGCTAAGCCCAGTATGCTGCATGCTTAGGCTCAAATCTACCTGGATCCAGTCTACCTGCATTAGCAATGCAGAGTGGATTGAGTTCAGTGCTATTCGAACGTAATACGGGAAAGCAGCACAGTATAAACCTTCGAGATTGGAAATCAATAGAATTCCGATGGGAAAATGTCTCAAATTCTGTCATAATTCTAATTGTCAGATTTGGTGCAAGATGAGGCAAAACAGACATCTGGCAAGTGTCAGTGCATTTTAAACTGGGCGGGCACAGTCAGCTTACGCTGCAAAATACACAACACACACACACACACGAACACACACAC
Organism: Acestrorhynchus altus; assembly: GCA_034509495.1. Taxonomy (NCBI): domain Eukaryota; kingdom Metazoa; phylum Chordata; class Actinopteri; order Characiformes; family Acestrorhynchidae; genus Acestrorhynchus; species Acestrorhynchus altus. Next base: position 10,348,541 of record CM067502.1, on the reverse strand, counting down.
ACACACACACATATCACAAGATTTATTAATCCCACGCTTTTAAACCCAGTCATGTGCTTGCTCGTGCAGCATCACCAAAACATTAGCTAGCTGTCAAAGGCAAACTCGTCCAGCTGACCAGCAAAGAATCAGTCAAACAGGGTTGAAAACTATTTCAAGCCATGTATATAAAAATGGAAATATCCAGACATTTATGGCATTTGGTTGACGCTCTTATCCAGAGCGACTTACAAGGTAACCATATTATATAAACTTACAGAGGGTGGGTCAGAGGAGGGTTGTGGTGTACTTTGTAGAGATATCCAGACTGGGAACTGAACCCCAGTTGCCCACATGGTGTGGTGGTTCACTGGTGGTGTTATCTGTTGTACCACACCAACCACTAAGCCAGCTGTTTCATCAAGAAATAGTATCTTTGTGTTGCGCAACATTGATAAAAGCACTAAGTCATCGTGCATTAGCGTGATTTTATCACAGGGAAGGACGTTTAAGACACTCCTCTTTGCATTTTGCCAAATTGTGATAAAATTGCGTCGTATGCGTGCCTTTGGCCTCTGCGTGTTTATTACGTTGTTATTACACAACAGTTAATTCCGGACACTCAAGTGTTTATTCTTAAACACTGTATCACTCTTCTGAATGGTGCTGCGAAGTAAATAAAACCTCGTTTAGAAATGAAAAAGAGCAAAATGAGACTAAAGCTTTAGGACTATGTGGTGGACCTGGAGGTGGATCTGCCAGTTTTTCGTTGCTAGCTGCAGCCACTTAAGGTGGACTCTCACAATGGCTTCTATAATCTCAACCCTCGCTGGCACGGGAGCCATATGGACTCCATTAGTCTGGGGAAACGGGATCTGCGCAGGGCACTTTTATCTTAGGTAAATGTTCCCTTCGTGTTTGTGGTTTGGGGATTATCGGTGTGTTACCTAGCGTGAATAAGTACATGTTTAACGGTGCTGAGCTGCTGTGTGCTTGTCTCAGAGTGGACGGTCAGTCATCTGGGATCACAACAAGAAGTCACAATAATAAAAGAAATGGATAAGAAATGCGATGAGTGGGAAGCAGTTTAATGTGTTGGTCTGAAGGAGCTGGAGAAGGAGCTGCAGGCTGTGCAGTGAGCCAGTGGAGTTTATTACTGTGAGGTAACATGAACTCAGGAGTAGAATTCAGTGGAATTCACCTCTCTGAGCTGCTCACAGGCAGCTGCTCTGAGTGTTTGCTTTATTGACTTTGTGAACTGTTGTATGAAAGCAATAGAACACTCAAGGTTGTGTGTTGTTATAAAAAACAGAAAGGCTGTGATGAAATATGACATCACACCCATGCTGTCATCTCACACAGTCCCTCTCGTCTCCTAGTGGTTACATTTATCCTAAAGATGGAAAAAGTATATGATAATTGGTAGCAGTTAAGCATGTGTTTTAGATTCCCATAGCTGATAATTATGAGAGTAAATGGAGAGAGAGAGAGAGAGAGAGAGAGAGAGAGAGAGAGAGTGTGAGCGAGCGAGCGAGAGGAAGGTTTGCTGGAAATCATATTAAGAGAGTCTGTGCTGTCAGAAGGCCACTGCTGTTAACACAGAGAGAAGTGGATCAATCTTCTGTTCTGTTACACCAGTCACTGCTTTGAGAGACAGAGAGAGAGAGAGAGAGTGTGAGAGAGAGAGAGAGAGAGAGAGAGAGAGAGAGAGAGAGTGTGAGCGAGCGAGCGAGAGGAAGGTTTGCTGGAAATCATATTAAGAGAGTCTGTGCTGTCAGAAGGCCACTGCTGTTAACACAGAGAGAAGTGGATCAATCTTCTGTTCTGTTACACCAGTCACTGCTTTGAGAGACAGAGAGAGAGAGAGAGAGTGTGTGTGTGTGTGTGTGTGTGTGTGTGTGTGTGTGTGTGTGTGTGTGTGTGTGTGTGTGTGTCTGCTCTTATTGCCGATTCCTGCGATTCTGAAGGAGCTCTGCTCTCTCACCAACTCACCCAACTGAAGAATAATTTCAAACCTGTTCAGCTGAGTGTTCTTCATAGACACCACATCTGTCCAAAAGTATACAGACACTCCAACTCCTCAGAAAAGCAATGCCATTACACTGGACATCACTCTGGAGTGATGGAGCCATCATCCAACATCAGAGCCTGACATCATTATGGCTTATGGCTGAATCAATCAAATCCTCTTTACAGCAATGTTACAGCATCAAAGGTAAAGTTTTCCAGGAAGAGGAAAGGCTGTTACTGCAAACCTTGCGTGAACAGGATCTGAGTAGAAATGGTGTCCACATACTTTTGGCCAAGTACTTTATCAGTATTAACTCTGTAATAATAGACATGGAAATTATGTAAATAAGCCACTGAAGGAGAGGCAGAGCACAAGAAGTGCAGCATGAGACGGAGAACAAGAAAGGGAGAGGGAGAGAGAGAGAGAGAGAGAGAGAGAGAGGGGAGAGGGGTGGAGTGTGTGAGCACAGTGGGAATGTTTACTGGGACGTGTTTCTCAGTGGCGACGCAATTAGAGCCTGAGGGACCGAACAAGGGCCCATTGAAGTGCTACTAGACCCTCCCTCTATTTGTGTGGCCTGGAAGAGTGTATGTGTGTGTGTGTGTGTGTGTGTGTGTGTGTGTGTGTGTGTGTGTGTGTGTGTGTGTGTGTGTGTGTTGTGTACTAAGAAACTGCCATGTTTATTAATGAAGGAGGCGGAGAGTTTACAGTAGCAGTGTGTGTGTGTGTGTGTGTGTGTGTGTGTGTGTGTGCGTGTGTGTGTGTGTTTCTGGTGTGTCGGTGCTCTCTCTCATGTGAATGTGGTAGAGAAAAAGAGGGCATTGCAACCTAGCGTACCCAATCGCACGCTGAACAACAGAGAGGAAAGACAAAAACGACAGATGGAAGAACAGACAACAAAAGAAAAGAGAAGGAAGTAAAAAAAGAAGGCGGTTTGAAGACGGTATGTTGGTTCTGTGATGTTGATCTGGTCTCTCTGCAGGCTGGACAGATCTGAGCTCAAAACATTCAAAGAAAGAGAGAAAAAGAGATCAATAAAGAACAGAGGAAAAAAGACAGGGGAGGAAAAAAAAAGGAAAGACAGGCTGCCGTGGACTGGTTAATGGCAGCTGATTGATAGAGGAGTCGGACACCAAACATAAGGTCCAGAAAAAGTAAAGACAGAGACCGGTCATGGCTCCAAATGCCAGCCAGGCTCTCAGTACTTTGTGGCGGGTTTGGGACAAGACCCCAAAGCTGACCCATGGAATAGTATCTCTATCTTCAAGGCGAGCTGTCGAGGGGGCAGCAGTACGTGGTAGTGTTGTCCTGTCGGAATAGTGCACTGGAGTGAGTTCAGACTGGACAGAGCCACTGCTTTCAGGACCTCATTAACGTAATGTTGGGTTGTCAAACGAAGACTTCCTACAACGTCCAAACCTGCGCGCCACACCGCCACACCGGACCTTCTGGATGTGTGACGCGTAACAACGAACCATTGATCTTGGCGCTGACCACGGTGCCTCCATGCAAATGCACTGGTCATCTCCACCAAGTCCAAAGTCACGGAATGAAATGTGGAACAAAGAGCCACGTGACGTGCAACCAATCAGAGCGCTAGGCTGCCGACAGATCTGCATGTGGCGGGTCTGGGTGGACAGTGTGTGTGTGTGTGTGTGTGTTGTGAATGTGAGGCCTGACTATGGAGAAAAGCTCAGGAGTGCATGAAGAGCCAGGATTGGCCAGTGCGGCTGATCTGGGATCAGTGTAGGCGGATCTGCAGGGCTTGTGTGTGGCTTGTCTGCCACTGTGGGCTTCTGCACAGCTATAATTATGCTTGCCAGTAAGCTGGGTGGTACACACCCTGAAATAGCCCCAGGGCCATCGGCGGCGGCAAGACGAGGCATTCCTGTGTGACAGGCAGACGAGGAGGCTGCTGCGGGTGATCCGACCACACACACACACACACACACACACATACACACACACACATACACACACACACACACACACACACACACACACCTCCTCAAAACACACTGGAAAAAAGCAAAGCGCACTCAAACCTGACACCCCCCTGATCCCACCCCTCAAGCCTGAGAACACTACTCCACTGCTCTGGTGATTGGAAGAGGTTGGTGGTGTGACTGTCTGTGTGGATCTAATCTCTCGTTATTTACAGCACGGCTCTAATGCTCGGAGCGGACGCCGCAGCTCTTTGAGAGAAAGCAGAGAAAAGCAGGGGGAGATGTGGAGGTGTAGAGGCGGGGGACTCGGCTTTGCCAGGACTGGGAATTGGGGCTAAATCTGCTGACAGCATCTCACGCTCAGCCGCCAAATACGACTGGGAAAAATACCCGCAAACAGGGAACAGGAGAGAGGTTCTATAGATAGTCCAGACTTACTTGGCTGTGGACTCCTCATCGTACTTGGTCTTCAGATCAAACAGCTCTGTCTGAGTTCTCTCAAGTGCTGTGGGGGGAAAAAAACAGCCCCGTATTAAACACCACAGGTACAGAGACAGCACGTCTGCCCAACAACCGCACCACGTATCAGCTCCGGTGCTTTTAGATGGTCTAAGGTGGTCTTGGATGATCAAGGTGGTTGAAACGGTTAAGCTTAGCTCTTCCACTGTAACTCTATCACCATCACCACCTCAACCAAGTTGGTCATACTGGATGACTACTTTGGTAAGCCTGGTTAACCAGTCTGGACATGGGGGTCCAATGGGTGGACTAGCATGGTTAGCCTGGTCATGTTGGACGAGCATGGTTAAGATGGTCATGGTGGACCAACTTGGTTAGGTTTAGCCATACTGATGGACCAGCATGGTTAGAAAAGGCTGGTCATTGTGGACCAGCATGGTTAGGATGGAGATGGTGGACCAGATTGGTTAGGCTGGTTATATTGGTGGGCTGTTTTTTTCCTGCAGGGTGGTCTCCATGACCATGATTGGCTTTTACCAATGCCCTATTTTTGCTGAGCTCCATCTATTATTTAGTCAAATTCCCTGCACTCATCATTCTGGAAGTAATTGTTCCGTCCCGGTAAATTGAACCCACCTGTCTGGAGGTTCTGGGCCTTGTGTTCCGACTCATCCAGCCTGGAGGCCATGGACTCCTGTGATTCCTGCAACTTCCTGTTATGAAGAAGAGGGAGAAGCAAAAAAAAGAGCTTAAGCAGAGGTAAAAGAAGATATAGTTGGACTGAGGCAGAGACATTTTTCTCCATTCAACATACACTACATGGCCAAAAGTACTGGGACACCTGCACATTTACTGTTTCTTCTGAAATCATGGGTACTGAAAAGAGTATTGCTGTGAGGAGCTGATTGCGTCACCAACTTCTCAACTCATTCCAAGTATTGGATAGAGCACCTTCATTCCACAGGTCCACGGCTTTATGCACTCTAGCTCATGCCTGGCATTAGGTATGATGCCAATAGGGGTTTCCACAAGCGTTTGGGCATTTCGAAAATGAAGGTATTTAGGTGTTTTCGGACTAAAAGTCCCAACCCAAGTCGAACTCTACGTAAACTAAGCTGTTCGAGGTCCGTGCCTCCTTAAAACTCCCACCAATTTCATGTGACGGTGGAAAAAAAAAATGGTCCATGCAATATTAAATAAAGTGGCCCATTAGGCAGGGCTGTCTGACCACTGGAGCTGCCCGCCTGCTCAGAGTGAGGGGCCGGGAGAAACCAGAGTAAGAGAGGGAGAGTGAGAGAGTGAGAGTGAGAGAGAGAGAGAGAGAGAGAGATAATATTTTTAGCAAATAAAGTTAAGTATTTTAGGGTGGAGCTCTAAAGCAGCACTGTCTGAGATATTAATAAAGAACGCACAATGAGTCACTTTCTATTTCTCTCCTCTCCCCTCCCCACAGAGAGAGAGAGAGAGAGAGAGAGAGAGAGAGAGAGAGACATCCACCTCAGTCACCCTCACAGGAAGCGTGCTGAGCAGACAGGAAGTGGACTGAATTATGGATGCATGCTGACGCATAGGAAATGCACGAGGCGCAATTGATCAAATATGGACACTGACTCTGAACAACAGCGCTCAGGCTGACCGTTAAGAAAGCTGGACTGCCTTACTTGACCATTTATGGGCATATTCAGTGTGACAGTGTCATCTGACTGTCCATTTAACACTCCTATAGCCTCTAGACCCCATCCCAAAACCACCACCACCACCACCCATCAGCTTGGCCCAGACACTAATTCATATTGAGAGATTCCCCAATAATTAGTCCTTTAAAGAGCCGATATCCGGCACTTTTCCTGCATTTCATTTAACACTGATGTAAACAAATGTGTTCTGTTCTGATTGGCTGCACTTATAATCTGAGATACGTATCATCTCAGTGTGAATGGGTGGGGCTAAACTGCTGTAGGCTGAACAGGCACATTGGTTACAGGCCCTTTTACACCTGGTCATGTCGTGTGACTTGTATCTGGATTGTATCCTGTTAAGATTTGAACCCCCTTCATTTACACTAGTCAGGCCTTTTTTGCGCTGGCATAAACAAAATACCAGCCTCAAAATTCTCAATTTTACATGCTGTTATGCTTTTCTTCAAACTCAGCCCATGTTGACCAGAAAATGACTGTTTCTTTACAGCATGGGGAGGAGATTTGGTTGTACTGGGAGCAGTTTGGGAAGGGAACAGTGCCCAGTTCACCAACACCCTATTCGATTAGATTTCCAATTCGATGCAATTCAATTCGGTGTTAATTCACACAGCACACACCCTCCTCCCTGAGGGGATCGAATCAATTCAAGGTTGTATGCAGAAAAAAAAAAGTTCCGCTTTGTCAGTTTTCTCCTACAGGAGGCGCTGATGTGCTGCGAGGCCGCAGCTGTTTTGTTGTGAGATGCAGCTTTATAAGCTGCAGCTGAGAATCCTTACCATGCATCTCAAAGCTCCCATAATAACCATTATAAGTGTGAAACTGGCATTACCGCGTATTTCCTCGCCTGTAGAGCTGCCAGACCAAAGTGTTATACGAACAGGTGACTCTGTTAATAGGTGGGCCATTAAGGATCGTGTCTGAAATACTGAAGGTCGTCTCTTGTTGCCGACAGCCGTTGGAGCTTTCCTCGGAGTGCATTAGCTGTTTGGCAAAGGCTGGTTTCACATGTATCTGAAGCATCAGCAGGTTGGGAGCTAATCAGAAGCAGAGCGGTGGGTCTAGGTGGGCCGGAGGGGGGTCATCAATGCACCCACACTGAAGTCAAATGAGAGGGAACAGAGAATCCATGTGCGGGACATAGACCAAGGGGGGAGCAATGTAAATAAACAGCCGAATTAGAGCATTAGCATGGATTACAGATGTGCAGGGGGTGGAGGGTGTAGATGGGGGCTGCAGAGAGAGATATATAAATAAATAAAGAGGGTGCTGGAGACACTCGTCCCAGTTGGCCGTGGCCTAAGTGCTTGTGTAAGCACAGCATACGCCGGCAGCATTAACCCACAAGCCCGGCCTGCACATAAAAGCCCCTACTAAAGCTTTAATACAAAGCTCTGACTCCAGTGTCACTCACACACACACACACACACACACACACAGCTAAGCTGTGGGACTGTCCAGCTAAGCACCAGAGGTACAGCAGAACCAGTAACACGAGATTTGTGGACATGCCTTCTAATGAAAGCATTCAGATATGACAAGTTGCAGCCACTGCTGACACAGACGTGTAAATGCACACACAGGTTGTCTAGTCCGTGTAAAGAAGTTCTGCCAAAAGAATAGGACTCAGACAAATAGACATGAAGCTGTTGGCACTATGTCCAAGGTCAGGCGTGGGCTGTTAGCTGTGGAGCAGTGGAACCTGTGCTCTGTGGAATGACTGGCACTCCAGCCCATATTTTTGGGATAGAGAAGATTCAACGTCCTGACCTGATTAACCGGTGCTCTTGTCGCTGAATGCAATCGAATCCTCACAGCAATTTCCCTCCAAAATGTAGCAGAAGCAGGACACACTCATTTTAATAACTTGGGTTCTGGAAGAAACGATGAGGTATGAACTGATGATCGAATAAATTAGGACGCCGGCTATGACCTCGTCTAGAATTGCCAGTGCAGTGTTAGAATGCTGGCCAACAGGCTCCTCCAACATCTGTTCCGTGCTGCCCACGGATCTAGACCTAGTGTGCTTTTAAAGCTGGACCCCATGGCCTGATGGGACGTGTACCTTATCAACTTATTTTAATTCTGCCAGAACTTTCAGCACATTTCGTTGTGTAGGGAATGCTCAGAGGTGGGCAGTCCAGAAAGTTAAAATCCACACCGGGATTTCGTTCCGACTGTCCGGGCCAGATTTTTACTTTCTGGACCTGGAGTTCCCTCCTCCGTGAATGCCATAAATACAACAACAACACACATTTTAAAGCACTGGAATCTATCTATTTTATACTAAAACTGAACTCTCGTTGCGGCACGGTGACGCAGTGGATAGCGCTGTTGCCTCACACCTGGGTTTGATCCCCGTGGGGGTGACCTGGGAAGTTTCTGTGTGGAGTTTGCATGTTCTCCCCGTGTTTGTGTGGGTTTCCTCCGGGTACTCCGGTTTCCCCCACAGTCCAAAGACATGCGCGGTAGGTGAATTGGTGACTCTAAAGTGGCCTTTAGTGTGTGTGTGTGTGTGTGTGTGTGTGTGTGTGTGTGTGTGTGTGTGTGTGTGTGAGCCCTACGATGGACTAGTGCCCTGTCTAGGGTTGTTTCCTGCCCTTGCGCTCAGAGTTGCTGGCTGGGCACCGGATGGATGGTCTAAAACTGGATTTCTTCTGGAGTTGAAATTCCCCCTTTTATCGGGCTGGAATTGCCAATTCAAGGTGTTTTTACACTTGTTCCAAACACACAAGTCTGCACCCAAGTTCGAGTCTTTGGAGGAGGGGCTCATTATCACTGATTCACTTTCACACAGAATTCCATTTGAATCATGGATCAATTGCATCATTCCAAGCGTTCCTTTCCCGCATGCATTTTTGCACAACGGTAGGGCCGAAGTTCATCCGCTTTCACTTTTCCTTGGACACAAACACTTAAGCCTGAACAACAGTGCTTTCCTGAGTCATGGCATCTCACAGTGCAGGAACCCTTGCAGATGAGATGTTTTTAGAAGTGGAGAGCTTTTCGCTAAAAATCCTATTTCAGTGGGACCAGACACTGGTTCTCCCGACCATGCCGGGGCTCAAATGCAGTGTTCACACTTGAGCAAATGTACTGAACTCTCGTAGGAAGTGTCCCGGCTTTGGGGAAATGCTGTGAGAAGGCTCTAAAAGATCTCATAAGAGTATTTGTCTCTGGGATTGGAGCAGGTGTCCATAACTTTACACCATCTACACTCCATCAAGAAGCAGGCTTCTAGTAGAAATATGTGAGTGTGATGAACCTTCCAACTGCTTCTTCTTGCATTAAGTGAAGGTTCTTTGAAGGGGAGGTTAGTGAGGGACTTCTCACCTCTCTTTCTCTGCATAGTCATTGTGGAGCTGCTGCTCCTTCTCCTGGGCCAGGTTCTCTGCCTGGTTCTTCAACGTCTGTTCATACTCCCGGATCTTCTCCTTAAGTGCTTTAATGGTGACCTCTGCCAGAAAAACACACACACACACACACACACACACACACACACACACACACACACACACACACAGGTCAGATCAGTTCTGCTTCAGAGGCACAGCAGCAGGTTCTTTTAAAGGTCTGGTCCTGTAGACTGACCCCGTAACAGCTTAGCTAAGCTTCACGAAAGCTGACCAATAAAGGATAACATTTTAGAGCATATCCAGGCAGACATCCTGTATGACCTTGAAGGGACTATGTCCGAACACGTTTACACTGCATGGGCAAAAGTATTGGGACACGTGCTTGGTCAGTAGGCTAAATGCACCCGCTCAATCTACAGTAACATTAGCTTGGCCAATTCACACTGACGTATGCAAGGGTGCTTTTGGGTTCAGATGCACCAAAGAGAGCAGCCAATCAGAACATATTACAGTCTTAAAGGTACAGTAACAACAAAACAAAATGTTTAATCATCTATAAGGAGAGGCTGGTTAATGGTCATAAATACTGTAATTATCCCTGTTTTCAGTACATAAACCCACACAAATGCTATAGTTGGACTTCAGACGGAGAAAACATATACAAAACAAATAAAAAAGTAAGATATAGGACCTATAAGGTGGATGTGACACTGTGAAAGACACAAATGCAAACCTTTGCAACAAAAGCTGACATTCGGACAATCCAAGGGGAATATGTGCTATGGAAAATGTTCCGACATGCCACGTGAGTTCAGAGTCAGACATCAAGGAAAGGAAAGGAGGAGCATGGACTGTAGCAGAGTAACGAGAAGCGAAAGCTCATAATGACCTGTGAGCTGGGAAAACATCTCTGAGTACAGTGGAGCTATATGTTATTTGGACAGCAGACACCCACGATATTCCGAGGAGAGAGGACTGGACAGTATTTTAAACCACGTAAAAATAACCCGTCCTCAAAGGACAATTTGATTCAGAATTTAAAGGCCCCATATCATCCCCTGATAACACTGGAGTTCATTATGACGTCTGTGTGTTTATGCATCCAAATAAATATAACACTATCGGATTTTTCCAATTTCTGTTTTTCTCTTAGACTCATCCAGACAGACAGACAGACAGACAGACAGACAGACAGACAGACAGTTAAGCCGACAAACGGTCATACAAGCAGACGGACAATCTGTCATGGACAGGAAGACAGAAAGACAGACAATGTCCACCATACAGCCAGAAAGATAGACAGACAGTTAATCATACAGGTATTCTGTCATACAATCAGGCAGACAGACAGGTCATCAAACAGGTATCATTCACAGACAGACAGATACATATTCATACACATTCAGCCAGAAAGATAGACAGACAGACAGATAGAAATATACATATTACAGGATGGATGGATGCACAGACAGAGAGATAGAGATATATACACGATTGGAAAGACAGGCAGACAGATGACCAACACAAAACCTTCATTTGTTCAGACTGACAGAGATGAAGACTCAAGACCCTGTGTGTGTGTGTGTGTTTGTGTGTGTGTGTGTGTGTGTGTGCTCTGAGTAAGAATGTGAGAGGATTGGTCAGTGTGGCTCTGGCGGAGATGCTCATTGACCCTGATTGAGTGCTCAAAAAGGTGTATGAGATCACTCGCTCGCTCGCTCTCTCTCACTCACTCACTCACTCACTCACTCACTCACTCACTCACTCACTCACTCACTCACTCACTCACTCACTCACTCACTCACTCACTCACACACACACACACACACACACACACACACACACACACACACACACACACACACACACACACACACACACACACAGTTGCGTGCGAGTGTGTGTCCCAGCAGCGGGAGTCAGAAAGTGATAAGATGAAATGTGTATCTGTGAGACAGGCAAGCTCATAGTCACTGATTGAGTGCTCTGAGATCCGAGCGCTAGTGTGTGTGTGTGTGTGTGTGTGTGTGCGTGTGTGTGTGTGTGTGTGTGTGTATGCAGGTGCCATACATGGGCAGGAGTGTGTGCATGTGTGATTTAAACTGCCGGCTTGCAGGTCTGACACATAATCAATGGGAGCAGGTCCCTTCGGAGGCCTTTTCCCCCTTAACTGCTAAATTGAACTTTAAACATTTAGGTTGGGAGGACTACCGGCCTCAATAAAGAGTAACTGAGAGAGAGAGAGAGAGAGAGAGAGCGAGAGAGGGGGGTAGGTAGGGAAGGGGAGAGAAAAAAAAAAACGGAGGGAGGAGGGTTAGAACATCCTCTTTCTACAGATATCAAGTCAGCAATTCTGATGGAGAGGCAGAGATTACAACACAGAAAGAGCTGAAGATAACATTGCCATTATTGAACGGTTCTAATTAACGGCCCTGATTAAGCTCCCTCAGCGCACGTCATAACCCAAACTGGGCCGATATTGAGTCAGAATGCTCTTCGTTCCATTTTTCTTCGACTGTTTAATCTGTTTTTATAATCAGTGTTAATTCGTTGCAACGTTCTTTGTATTCCAGCCTTCGCTAAAGCTCGTTTTAAAACCTGTGAAGTCTTTAAGTCTATTATGTAACAAGTGTCGTGAGTTCAGCAATGAAATCATTACAGACTCAAAATGAGTTAAAGTTGAGTTCAGACTCAAAACAAAGAGTCAGAAATGTCATACGGTCAGGGATTAAACAATGTGCTTCGTTTCCAGACTGGACGACGTGGGGTCCAGAGTCAAAACGCTGAGTTCAGACTCAAAACCTGAAGTATGGATCAGAAAGTTTGGGTCCGGTCTCAAAACGCTGACCCAACATTGAGAGACCAGACTCAAAATCCTGGGTTCAAATCTCTGCTTCTGACAGAACACATTGGGTTTGGACTGAGAGGACGCTTTGTCTCCATGCTGGGGAAGGACCCAAAACGTCGGGTTCAAACAGAAAACATGAGGTTGGCTCCGCCTCAGACAGAAGGTCATTGGGTTCTTTAAGGGTCTGCTTAAAGCTCCAGTGTGTTTGTACCAGCATGCATGTGTTCTCACCCTGGTTCTTGACTTCGGCAAACTCTTTGTTGTAGTCCTCCAGTGTTTCTCGGAGTTTCTGGTTTTCTGTCTCAATGTCGTGCATCCTCTGCACCTTCAGCTGCAGCTGCTGGCCGAGCTCCAACACGGGGACCGGATCTGACCGGGAGACAAAACACACACACACACACACACACACACACACACACACACACACACACACACACACACACACACACACACAGTTCAGACACCCGTGCATTAACACTGACATTCCATCTGCTGTTCCCCTGAGTAACCCAAGGCTGTCCCGTCGGCACACATCGGCCTGGTTGTGTTCTTACTGTTATACTTATTAAAATATTACTAATCAAACCAACTGCAAGACTTGACGTAAGTATGTCATGGAGCCCCCTCCCAGGCCCGACTGGGGGTCCTCTGGGGGCCGGTTTGAGAAAGCACTGATTTACATGTTCAAACAGAGAGTTTAAAATGAATGAGCCCAGCTGTTAAACCCAGGAGGCTGAGATGATTAAACTATTGAGGAAATTACTAAAATATTGATAGGCGGGCGCTGAGCTGCTGCGGGGAACGGCCGCAGGGTTAATAACACAGTGGTGGTCTTGATCATTTTGCTGCTGCTCGACGGCTTGATATCTGTTATGAGCTTTTCCACAGAAAGACAGCCAGACCGGACTGTGCTGGTCACTGCACTGGTCACTGCACTGGTCACTGCACTGGTCACTGCACTGTAAGCAGACCAATCGACCATGAAAGCATTTAAGAGCCTCAGGTTTGTCTTAAAACAGAAACCATTTCATTAAAGAAGGAGGATGGTTGCTATGGTATTGTAAGGTGAATGCTATGGGATCCCAAATGACTACCATAGTTTTTCTATGTGGTTGCTCTGGTATCCTAGATGGTTAACATGACACTGCCAAGTGGTTGCTATACGAGTGCAACAGTGTTGCAAAGTTATTACTATGGTATTACAGATGGTTACTATGGTGTCTGGGGTGGTTGCTAAGAAGTTGCCAAGTGGTGTTTCCGTACAAGAAAATGCCACAGTGTTACGAGGTGATGGCTATGATTGCTATGGCGTCTCCAGTGGTTGTTCAGTGTTGCCACACAGTTGCTATGGTACCACATGATAAATGCTATAGTGTTACTAGGTGACTGCGAAGGTATTTCAGGTGGTTGCTGTCACTATGGTATCGCTAAGTGGATGTTATGGTATCCTAAGTGGTTACTGTGATGTTTCTTAGAGGTTGCTGGGTGGTTTCTATATAGGAGCTAAGTGATTGACAGATCCATATATGGTGTTACAAGGTGAGTGCATCAGGTAGTTGCCCAGTGGTTGTTGTGGTACCACACAAGAAGTGGTACAGTATTACATGGTGATTGTTATGTTATTTTCAGGAGGTTACTATGGTGCTACTCAGTGAATTATATGGGATGCTGTGTGGTTACTACAGCATTACTAGGTGGTTTCTATGCTGTATTGCTACATGCATGCAATGTGGTATTTCAGACGGTTGATCAGGGGCTGACCACTGGTTGTTGTGGTACCCCATGGTGAGTGCTATAGTGTAAAATGGTGGTTTCTGCGGTATATATATGCACATTATAGTGAAATAAAATGGGTGCACAAACTTTTGCATACACACAAACCATAATTATCCAGTCATTCTGCAGGAACATAGACCACCACCACCACCACCCACCACCCCCACCCCCGTCCCCCCTTCTGTGTTCATACATCTGATCAGAGCTGCTTCATCTGCTGCAGTATTAAACAGCCTGAGAGCAGCCTTGGGAACTTTTAACTCTGCTTTGAGAACTCACTGAGTGTGAGTGTGTGTGTGTGTGTGTGTGTGTGTATGTGTGTGTGTGTGTGTGTGAAGGTCAGTGGGCTGGCAGTGAGGTGTTCATCCATCTGTTTCCCTTGTACACACACACAAGCCACATACACACGCTACACAGTACACAACAGCTGATGACGGAGTGGGCGACTACAGAAGCCCAAGGGCATGCTGGGTATTCTCTGATGAGGAGCCTGATTTGTTAGAGTGAATCAAGGCCACAGCAAACTCAGCGGTAGGCGCGCACACACACACGCACGCACACACACACACACACACAAACACACACACACAAAAAAAAGAGGTGCACGCAAGCTGAAGAAATTCAAAGAGCGGTTAAACACACACACACAAAGCTCACGATCTGCACACACTTAATATCCATGTGAACATGCATGCGTGTGTGCACACACTCGCTGGGCACAGAGGGAGAGAGAGTGGAGTGTGTGAACTGGAGGAGGGGACAGAGGGAAGGCTGTGACTAACTGCTGATGTTGAGCTGCAGAAAGAGAACAGCTAAGTTTAACCACTCCACTGTGAGCTCTTATACTGCTGACACTGCAGAGAGAGAGAGAGAGAGAGAGAGAGAGAGAGAGAGAGAGAGAGAGAGAATACATCTGCCTGCGCTTAACCATCAATTGCAGTGTTTACTAAAACCTTCTGTATCATATTTCCTTTCTTGTGTGTTTGATTATTATTATTATTATCAGTGCAAAAGAAAGGGTGAGAGGGTGAGAATTGTGAGAGCAAGAGACTGACTTAGAAATAGGTAAAAGAGTGAAGGAAAAAGAACAAAAGGGTGTGAGAGAGGGTGAGAATGTGCAAGAGAGATGGAGAGAGGGTGAAAGAAAGAACGTGTAATACAGAGCACACCAAACTGAGTGCAAGAAAGACAATGAGAGAGAATAAGAGGGTGAAGGTGGTATGGGGAAAAGGAAGAGGGAGAGAGAAAGAGTGAGAGAGATGCAGAGGATGGAGGGTGAAGGAGAAAGAAATAGCAGGAGGGTGTGAAAGAGAGGGTGAGAGAAGGTGTGAAAGGGGGCAAAAAGGCAAGAGAGAAAGCGAGGGTGAAGAGAGGGTGAAAGAAACAATTGGGACGAGAGAGTGAGCAAAAGTGAGATAGCACAACAGACAGAAAAATGGTGATGAAGAAAGCAGGCGCAAAAGCGTGCAAGAGAGCTAAAGAGTGCGTGAAAGGAAGAAATTGTAAGAGAGCATATGAAGGAGAGAGACTGGGAGAGAGAAAGTCAGAAAGAGAAAGGGAAAGAGTGAGAGAAGGTGAGAGAGGAAGCAAAAGTGAAACGTGGGCAGCGTCCTGTGAGCACTGGTGAAGGACTAGAGGATCACCAACACAAACTGTGTTTGATGAGCTTCTGTCTCTGACTTTACATCCACCAGGCGGCGCAACTAGGTAAGAGTGTTTAATAGAGTGGACAGTGTGCTCACACTGCTCAAAAACTCCAGCAGCACTGCTGTGTCTGATCTAGTGCAACACGCACTAACACACCAGCATCGTGTCCGTGTCACTGCAGCGCTAGGAATACCTCACCACTCATACCGTTGAATATTAGTGTATGAAATGCAGTGCCATGGACCCTAGGGACCTCCAGTGGTCATTAACATATAGTCGGGGGTCCGACTAGTGTTTGTTTCGTGTAGTTGCCGTGGTGCTCCAGCAGTTTCATATAGTGTGCCAGGGTGGTTTAATCCATCCATGCAGTGAAACACACACACTAGTGAATTTGCACACTAGGAGGTGGTGAACACGTCCCCGGGGGGTTGGGCAGCACCATACACAGGCCCGGGGAGTAGATGTGGAGTGCCTTGCTCAAGGGCACTTCGGCCATGGCCTGCCAGTTCAGGGAATTGAACCAGCAACCTTTAAGTCACGATGCTGGTTACCTGATCACCAGGACATGTCTGCTAGAAGTCGGCTAGAAGCAGCCGCATTACCACTGAGCTACCATGATACCAATTTGTGGGGGTCCAAAGAATTATGTTCCACTTAGGAGGTTCTATGCTGTGTGTATTAGCAGCTTATTGTGTGTGTGTGTGTGTGTGTGTGTGTGTGTGTGTGTGTGTGTCAGAGAGAGAGTGCGCAGGCTGCTGATGGAAGAGCTGAGCTGTGTTTGTCACTCTAAATGAGTCGGTCCACACGTCCACTGAGGCCCGTCGCTCACAGGCTGGAAATGACAGGAGCTTAAGGGTGTGTGAGCATGTGTGTGTGTGTGTGTGTGCGTGACAGACAGCAGTGGTGATGGATGATGGCTGTGTGTGGCAAGCTGTACTGACGCTGATCTGACGGTGTGATCTCCATCGTAGGGGTGGGGGGGGCAGTGAAAAGAGCAGTGCTGCCACAGGCCTTCCCTCTGCCATCCTGGGACGCGCTGGGTGGGCTGAGAGGGTGAAGGGCCCTCCAGAGACCACCCCAACCCCCCACCGTCACCATCCCAATGCACACACCTCCCCCCAGCGCACCCTCATCAGCCGCTCTTTAATCGCTGCATGACTAATTACGCCCCGGCTCCAGTTGATTTTCCTTAATGAGACAGCTGGGCTAATTATGTAATCATATGATTACATTAGACCCCCGAGAGAGAGAGAGAGAGAGAGAGAGAGAGAGAGAGAGAGTGAGAGAGAGAGAGAGAGCGAGCGAGAGAGAGAGAGCGAGCGAGAGAGAGAGAGTGAGAGAGAGAGCAAGAGAGAGAGAGTTCTGAGTGTTTGAATGCGAAAGACACAAAAAGAGAGAATAGATAGATGTGTGAGAGCAAAAGAGAGTGTATGAGGAGAATGAAAGAGTGCACGCAAGAGAGACAGAGGTGAGAGCATGAGTATGTATAACCTTGAAATAGAAAAAGAGCACAAGAGAGCTAAAAGGACAGAGCAAGAGAGACTGAATGAGAAAGAATGAGATGGAGTGAGAGAGTGCAAGAGTGAGAGAGTACAAGGGCAAGAGAGAGCTAGAAAGACAGACTGAGAGTGTCAGAGAGGAAGAGGGTACGAGTGTGAAAGAGAGACACAGCCAGAAAGAGCCCACTAGAAACAGCGAAAGAGAGAATTAGAGTGAGAAAGAAGAAGAGATACTGAGTAAGAGAGAGAACAAGAGAGAGAGAAAGAAAGAAAGAAAAAAAAGCAGGCATACTGAGCGAGAGGAGGGAGAGCAAGAGAAAGTGTGGGAGCACGAGAGAGCATGCAGCCAGCAAGAGAGACGGGGATTGAAAGAGAGGAGTGACAAAGAATGCTTGAGAAAGCAGAACAGCATGTGAACGATGCAGAGAGAAACAGATACATTGTGAGAGCGAGAGACGAAAGTGAGCAGGAGAGGAGAAAATGAAGAAATATGATGATGTTTGAGACGGAGAGAGACTGCAAGAGCTAAACAAACACAGAAACAGACACGGATGACGTGTGAGAGCGTGAGAGTGAGAGTGAGGTAAAGGAGAGTGTGGCAAAGTCAATCAGATAGTGAGAGGGAAAGAAACAGAAAGAGAGAGAAGAGAATGTGTGAAAGAGAGAGCATGCACGCGAGAGAACTTAGGTAGGAAGAGTGAGACACTAGAGGGAGAGAATGTACGAGAGAGCGAGAGACAGGAGAAACGGAAGAGAATGTGTGACAGAGTGAGTAAAGATTTGTGAGACTGTGGCCAAGAATAAGGTTGGAGCTGCAGGAAACGGTGTGTGTGTGTGTGTGTGTGTGTGTGTGTGTGTGTGTGTGTGTGTGCTTCTGCAGCCTCACTGTGTCACTCTGCTGAGTCTTCTACTATTGGAAATGAAAGATTAGCAGCTGAAAATCTCACACCAGCTCAGGGCTTTTGCAAGGTGACTCCACACCCACACTACCACACACACACATGGCTTACACACACACACACACACACACACACACACACACACACGCTGACGAGGCAGTGTGGCAACATCTCGGGTGCTTTGAGTGACTTACGGGGCAGGGCTGTTCCTGGGCTTGTTTAGGGGAGGGGCTTATTAGCATATCTCAGACCACCCACACACCAGTCTGCACCTCACAAGCTCAAAAGAGGCTTAGCCAATCACAGCAAACGCAAAGAACGAACTCCTATGTGGGAAATAACAGCACCAACTTTCCTGGTGAGAGAGACTTCAGGCCATGCAGACTCGCCCTTCGGTCTGAATAGGGGGAGAGCGGGTATGAGTCCCAATTGCATACTAATGATGAAGTCATTTTGGAGAAGGTGGTATGAAATATATATAAAAATATCAGTTGAATATACCTGAATATTTACGATGCACACTCCGAGTCCGTCGGATCGAAAGCAGCATGTCAGATTCATCATTCACTTGTGCACTTCATGCGCACTTTATAGGCTAATTATAGGCAGGCAATGCCATGTCCAGCTGAACAATCCGCCCGCTTGTTTTACACTATTATTAGCCCGGCGTTACGTCAGACACTCTGCACGGCACACACACGCATACACACACATCTATTTGTATGCTCTTTCATGCAGCATATAAACATGCAGCAGAACAGCTGAACAGGTGTGTGTGAATGGGCAGGTATGATGTGTGTGTGTGTGTGTGTGTGTGTGTGTGTGTGTGTGTGTGTGTTTGTGCACATTGTGTCAAGCTAATATACGTGCAGTTCAGTATTACTGATATGAACACCATCAGATAAACTTAAAATTAAAATTAAAAGTCCTTAAAAGTTCTAAATGTATTTATTTTCAAGAACAAAATTCCAATAAACTTTATATCCAGAACAGAGTTCAAGCAAATATTTAAATCTAAAATAAGAGTTCTACTAAATTTAACATTCATTAGAAAGTTCAACAAACTTTAATTCTGAATGAAAGTTCTAATAGATTTAAAACTATATGACCCAAGTGGTGTATGGTGATAAGTATCTGAATATAGCGAGATTGAGGTTCTAATAGAATCTCTATGAATTCTGCATGATATTAGTTCAATGTATATCCAGAATGGGCTCCTAAATGCGTTCAGAATAAAAGTCCACTAGAATTAAAATGTACAACAAAGCTTTAATTACATTAAAAATCAGAAGGTCTCAAAGTGCATTTTCAATAATGAAGTTCTAATGAAGCTTATATTCAGAACAGCATTCGAATACATCTAACATTCTTTCTGAAAGTTCAATGAACTACAAATCTATAATGAAGTCCTAAAAATGCATAGAACGAAAGAGATTCTATAAAATGATCATGCAGAATGAAATATTAGGCAAAAAATATACCCAGAATCTAAGTTATGACTAATGGATTTTTTTAAGATGCATACAGCTATTTTATTATTTATATACAGAATGAAGTTCTGATCAACTTAAAATCCACAATGACGTTGTAATAAACTTCATTAATTAAATTATGATAAAAACAATATCCAGAAAAAATTTCTGAATGTATTTTTTGAATAAAATGTATTTTCAAGAATGAAGTTGAATGAACTTCATCCAGAATAGCGCTCTAATAGTTCAACATTTATTTGAAGTTCTACAATGAGGTTCCAATAAAATTCAGAATGGAACATTAGGTCAAATATATATCCAGATCGTGTTTCTGGACAAATTATTATTTTTTAAAATAAAGTTTGAATAACATTTATATCCAGAATGGAGTTCTGACCAATTTACATTTCACAATAGAATTTATAAAGAATTATCAAATCTAAAATGGTGTTCTGATAATTCTTTAACAGAATGTGTTTCTGACATTAATATTAGAACTAATGTTAAAATATAATTGAAATAAAATACATTTTCGGAATAAAATGAAACGGAATTCAATTGTCTAAAGAAATTCTGACATTAATATCCAAGAAGAATTTCTCATTAATATTAACATTTAAGGAACAGTAATAAAAACACACCGTTTATTTTTAAGTTAAAGAAAATAAAAATGTAGAATTTTATCTTCAGGAAAACAATAAAGACAGGCTACAGATGTGGGATAAGGGCCCTTTAAAGTGAGCAGCACTTTCCGGTCTTGAAGAGAGCGCTGAAGTGTTCTGCCACGCACCTCTCCCAACACACACTACCCCCCCATACACCCCCCCACACACACACACACACGCGCAAAATACAGGGCATGGGTACAGAAACATTAACATCTCACAGACAGACACACACACTCCATTTCAAGTGTGAGACAGTGCATGTCTGAACACACACACATACTGTACAAACGCACACGCACATGTACACACACACACACACACACACTTACCTGGGACATCGATGAGTTTCTTGTAGACGTTGAGGAAGGCAGCTTCTGCTTCTTTGCTTCTTTTACTCAGAGCGTCGATCTGGAGGAGGGAGGAGAGAGAGAGACGGATGAATAAAGCAGCATAGAGAGGGATAAGAGTACACATTCAAACGTGACCTGACATGAAACACACACACTCAAAACGCACCCCCGCACATTCCAACCAATAACGGATAATCCACCGCACCCCCCCAAACAGACCCAAATAAGCAATTTATAGCGGCGGTGTGCCATATTCATCTCTCTGAAGGGCTTTACGAGAGTAAGTGATTTATAGTGTTACTGAGAGAGGAACGCGCTGGGGTGTGTGTGTGTGTGTGTGTGTGTGTGTAGCAGGGTTGCGGACTGTACCAATCACTCCTATCTACTGTATCACAGCACCTTTATCAGCACACAACAGCTGCCCCCTGACTGATGGCATACTTATCCCTGTGCTATAGTATTTATCTCTGCCTTACACACACACACGTATGCACACGTGTACACACACACACACACACACACACACACACACACACACACACACACACACACACACACACACACACACACACACACACACACATCATTAAGCCATCGCAGGCTGTAACACACAAACACACACTCACTGAAGAGCACAAAAGCATAACACACTATAATAAAACACACATGTTCACACTTATCAGACAGGCATCAGTCACATGTCCTTCGGACCCCCGTGTCCAGATGAAGAGATGTTACAAAAATACGATTTTCCGTAAAACACCCCTTTTCATTAAAACATAAATAACAAACAGCTGTGCATTAGCACGCCTGACAAGTGGGTTCTCTGTTAAGAACAGGTTCTAGGCATCAGCATGGGCTTTCAAGTGAAGCCCAAACCTGAGTAGTACTTGGTGAAGGCTGAAGTTGTAATGGACCACATGAAATCTGCAACTTTGAATGAAGCAACCTCAGTGTTTCAAGAGAAAGGGTAGAGGGTGGTGCAACTGTCTAAGCGCTGATTCATTCCCTATGATGCCACAGCCATCTGTGACTGGGAGTCCCATTACTAGCCTTAATTTAAAGTTTTGGCACATAAATATAGAACATATTTTAAGATTTAAAAGGTATTACCAGCGTGTTTATGAATACTCAAAACATGGAACTAACCCTTACCCAGTTCCAAATACTTTCCTTAAACATGGTCACACCTCTAACTTTGTCCCAAAATTTAACTTTTGTCCTGGTCCAAATCATAACCTTAAACTCAAATTAAAACGTAATCTCAACCATTACCTTATCCTAAACTTTAGCTTCAAACCAAAACCTAAAACTCTTTCCTGGCCCAAATCCTAACCTTACGCACAACTGAAAATCTAAACCTAGCCTTTATCCTGGTCCAAATCTTAATTTTACCTCAAAACTCAACTTTTAGTCCAATTCAAATCCTAATCTTGTTCTAACCTCAAAAGCTAAATCTAACCTTGGTCTAACCCTAACCTTACCCTCAACCCAAAACCTAAAACCAAGGCCTGAACCTGAATCCTGTGCCAAACCTAGTCCTAACTCTAACCTTGACCTCAAATCAAATCCTAAAACTAACCCTTACCCTGGTCTAACTCCTAACTCCTAACCCGAAATAATGACATCAACTAACCCTTGGTCCAAACAGTAAACCTTAACCTCAATTCAAAGCCTAAAGTTAAACCTTACACTGGTCCTAACACAAACAACAAACGAATCATTCCCCTGGTCCTGATCCTAACCCTAATCCTCGTTATAATCCTAATTAGCCAGCTACATGTTCAAACCTTCATCCTAACCATAACCTTAACCTTAATCCTAAACCGAAGGTTACTAAAAATAACTAAAGTACCTAAAAACTTGCATCCTGGTCCAAAATCTTAATTCTAACCTTAATCTTAACCCAAAACCTAAATTCCTGCCCAATCAAAAACTTGCTTGTCCAAATCCAAACCCTTAACCTTAACTCAGAACCTAGAAACCTACCCCCGTTCCTAATCCTTCCTTTAAACCCGCAGAGAACCAACACTGTTAATCAATTTCTACAGAAATCTGCAGATCATCTACTACAGTTCAACAGTTCCAACCAAATAGAGTGGAGCGCACCCACTCCTGTGTCGTCTGAAAATCCTGTCCTAAGCTGTAAATAGAAATTCATTATTCAGTGCTTGTTTATGTGAACGTCCTCCACAGTAGACAGTCCTCAAATAAAGTGCTACAGTAAATTAATCCCGCAAACTCTTTAAAAATAATAATAACAAAATAAAAACAGATACTTTCCATCACCTCCCTCACTTTAAAGCTCTGCCCCCATATTTCTCACAACCTGGAAATTAACTAAATTAAACTCTTTTTCTGAACTTTCCAAACCTCTGAAGAAGCTATAAAATAAAACCTGACAACTGACGAGCTCGCTCTTCCCCTCCGAGACAAAAAGCTGAGAGATAAATCATTTCTCTGCTACATGTAAAAATATCTCCTTTTCTAAAAAGGCCTCTGTGCCTTCGGGGGGGAGAGGCGACCGGAGAAAGAAAGACATCTGAGCTGTCCTGATGCTCTCAAACAGACATATGTGGGTCAGAGGCAGCAGGTAGAGTGGCAGGTCATGTGAAGACTGAAAGGCAGGCTGGTAGTCTTACTGAGTGGACACATGCAGATCCTGACCTCCCCCAGACTTCATCAGGCCTTGCCCTTCCCTAAACTCATTATCAAAGGGAAAAAAAACAGCTGCACCCAGAAAAACTGCAATGGTGTCGAGAGTCTGGTGCCAAACCTCTCATGGAGTCACTCAGAATGGGACTCATCATCTTCATTGATGAGTCCTGCTTTTGCCTTCATGAAATGGACTGAGTCTTTGTGTGGAGGCACTGTGGTCAGCGTGAAGATCAATGGTTGGCTGTAATGTGTCCAGAAGGCCTGGTGTCATGGTGTGCATGTTAATGAGGTCAATGAGGTCCTGCATCCAGGGGTCCTACCTACTGCTATATCAAGAGCGGGAACATTGGAGACCATAACAAACCTCTACACCTCCATTCCGGACGTCTGTTAGATGTCTGGCATGTTGGATTATATCATTAGTGAGGTCACGATGTTGCATGATCACTCCACATCATCCTGAACACCCCAAAGCTTCAAGAAGTATCAGATGGAGTGCTTCCAGTTTCTGAGGAACGCAGTTCCACTGCTTCCCAACGATGGGGGGCTTAAAGTGCAAATTCTTTAGAAGTGGTGTCCACAAAGATATGGACACAGTGTATATTTCCCCCATATATATCAATCTTCAGATTCACTGGTTTAAGATGGTCAGAAATGGCAAGAAATGAAGAGCTAGATCTTTAACAGTAGGACCTGCACGGAGATCATACGCTCCAGTCAGTTACTGGTGGAGGAAAAAGGAGGAGGGAGGTTGGGGAGGGGGGCTACGAGGCCTATAAAAATTCATACATTAAGTCTTCGCATTACCAGCCAACTCTCACTGAGACCTGATTCATGGTTTTGGGGCACTTGCCACCGCCAATAGGCTACATGTAATACCGACTTTGGGCTCCTCTGGGACCAGAGTAAATCTTCTCAGATGTTCTTTATTTATTTGGCCGGAAAACATCTGGAACGCACCGGGCAGATGCCAAGTTCTTCGCACAGCAGCTGGAGCAGAAGGCTGCTCTAGGGTCCAGCTCACTCCGCTGCGAGCCGGAGCTTCTGGTCAGACACAGAAGCAGAAGCCTGACGCTCGCTTGAGCTGTCAGAGTGGATAATCTCAGATGTGGGCCTGGCTTTAATGAAGCTACGGCGGAATTTAAAGTGGGGACTTTGTAATCAGCGAGTCCGGGATGTAAATGTCGGAGCTGCACTCTTTCAAGAGAGAATGCAGATCAAAATGTTGCCTGTTTCAAGAAATATTGCAGATGACGTTTGAATTTTTACAAAGAAATAACACAGATAGTGTAGCCATGAGTCTGGGTGACTCTCAAACCGCGACCCTCGGCTGAGAAGATCCAGATCCAGATCGTAAAGAACAACTCAACAAACATCAAGACACACTTGGAAAGACACAAACGGAAAGCTGCTGGAACACTGGTGTCACTATTCCACAGTCACGCCAGTTCTACAACACCATGGACCATGGCGAGGCTGCAAGCCAATTAAAATCAAGCCTTTCAAGCATGAATAAAGTCTGCAGCTAAACCATGTGGATACAGGACATCTGCGGGACATTTTTATAGTCAGATCTGACAAATACCGACTCGCTTGGCTACAGTATCCAGAGGTGTGTTTACAAGTGGGTCACTGTACCAACTGTTAAGCGTGGTGGTGGCGGCATCGTGCTCTGAGGCAGTGTTGCTGCCGGTGGAACTGGTACATTATACAAAGTGGGTGGAATCACGAAGGAATGTCCTTCCCACCTCACCTGACCTCAACTCATCAAATATGCCACCTGCCAAGAACAGTCAAATATCTCACCAGGATTCCACCAGAAGCTTTTGGCTGGTTATCAAAAAAGGCGCGACATATTTAAGGATGTAAAACCAAATATTAAAAGTGTTTTTATGTACGTATATGTTTGTGTATTTATAATTCTGACCCTGTGGTGTTTAATATCTGATTACTGGTGTCTGTATGGGCACCGCGTCACTCTGGTGTTGAATTACCGTATTTTCCGGACTATAAGCCGCACCCTGGAAAATAACACACACAAGAAGAAAAAGCTGCACCTCATTATAAGCCACATGCTTTAAAGCGTGGAAACAAAGGAGCGGCTTATAGTCCGGAAAATACGGTATTTGTTCAGAGGTTCAAGAAATCAATTAATAAAATTGCTATTTTTTACATATTGGTTACGTAAATGATGTCATTACCTCCTATTATGGAAAGATCATAATAAACTAATAATTAAACAGGAATGATATGTTTAAATATGTTTGTTCCCAGTATTTGTATATAAATGTATCATATTATACTTTTACATTATGCAATTACAAAACACGAACACCAAGCTGTGCTATAGTTACAATGCAATTCAGCAAACATTCACTGGCTACTTTAGCCTGTTAGCTACCCTGTAAACTGTATGCAAACATGAATTTTTCAGAACATGTAGCTCGATGTTCAATTTCAGGATATTCGGAAAATTCAGCTGGAATTCTGAGAGACAATTCAGCCATGGACAATTCCATTTATTTATTTATTTATTTATTTATTTATTTATTTTAGAAAATTAAGCTATAGTTTATCTGGCTTTTGTTGGTATAAGGACGATGTCTACTAGAGCTTGGAGCGTTGGCGTGAGGATTTGATTGCATTCAGTGTTTGTGAAGTCAGGATGTAGGACGATCCCCTCCAAAAGCATTGGATGAAGCATCATCATTGCAGAGAACACAGTTCCACTGATGCACAGCTCAATGCTCGGGGGCTTTCTACCTCTAGCCCAGGCCTGATGCATTCATTAGCAGGAGTGTAGATGATGTATTTCATTAGTATTTAAATGTGACTTTCTCATACTGTAAAACTCCAAAAATACCCTTTACTCTTTTTGGAAATTAAGCAAGAAAAAGTGCAGACTCCACTTGGTGACCCGAACCTGACGATAAAGGATGCAAATCACATGGAAATGTAATGCATTATGTAACTGTGTGATTATGTAATTATATTTAAATAATTATGTAATGCAAATCAGATATATAGCAGCACAACAACAGTAACTCTGGAGAGTTTCAGCGAGTGTTTCGCGTCCCTCCTCATTTTTGGCTGCTTCTGCGCTCAGACAGTGGAGTGTTTGTTCACCAGAGATAAAGGACAGTTGATGTGCGAGTACTGGAAGCCCAGGGTGTGCAGGAGGTCACAGAGTTTGTGGTGGGGGCTTGCGCTCACTGCTTTATGGTGGCGCTGTCCTGAACGAGCGCGCTCTCTCGCTGCCCGTCCTGTTTGCGTGGCAGAGCAGGTTCTGAGCTGAGGACATTTGATCCATGAGCGAGGGGATTAGAGGCTTTACTGACTTTCTTTAAAGCAGGGGGGAAATTACTGACAGGAACATCCGGCCCACCTCGACAATCACACACCATACAGACCTGAGCACAGCAGACTGGTCAGAGGTAATACAGGTTCAGAGAGGAGGAGGAGGACGGGGATTGAAAGTCATACACATAAGACTGACCGATATGGTTAATATCCGGGCTGCGTATTGGCAAGAATCCGGCAATACGATATGCATCACGATACTCGGGTTGCAATTTAATATATTTTGATATACTGATACTGTAAGCAAGGCAACATTTCAATATGATACTATGCATATATGTATATGTACTGGTATCTGTATGGGTACCAGATTGCTGTAATGCTATTTGTACCCAGAGAAACGCAGACTAAACATTCAACAGCTTTTTCATGTTTAAACAGGGCTGTCAAATGTAACAGGTTTACTAGTACTTGTGAATAAGTGTACAATGTTACACTTTGTTATTCCAAAACAAACAAACAAAAAAAAATACAGTGAACAAAACTAAAGAGACAGTGAAGACAGCAAGGCCACATCTGGCTATGTTTTACTTAAAGCTCATGTTAGCAACCCTGTAAACTGTATTCAAAAAAATGAAGTTCTCAGAAAATTCAGTACGATTTCCAATTTTCAAAACATTTACAAAGAATGTACATGTTCTTTAATGTTCTAAGAGGGAACTGTAGTTGCCAATATGATGAAAAAATAATACACAGCAAAAATGAAATCTCCTGTCAAACCATAATTCTGCTACTTTTCCAGGGTGGTAGTGAGGAGAGTGCTGGAACTGCAGTGTGTGTGTGTGTGTGTGTGTGTGTGTGTGTGTGTGTGTGTGTGTGTGTGTGTGTGTAAGAGAGTGAGTATGTGTTTCTTTGGAGAGAAGCTGTGCTGGGGGATCTGAGTGCTAAGCTGTGCTGCCTATGATTGATCCCCAGAGGGATCTCTCTAATGGAGGATTAACAGCCTGCCCGCCCGCTTAATACCTCGCTCATACCCACACACACTTGTGCAGCGGCCGAACAGCAGCTCTCAACCTGACCAGGACAGCATGGGTGCATGGGGTTAGCGAGTGTGTTGGGACGGACACATACAGAAGCAGAAGAAGATGGGGGTGCTCGGAGATTTGAGCACTTGCTGTACCATGTACATGAAAGTACTCAAGCCTCCGGTTTCGATCTGCGTTCTGAAGTCACAGCTCCCATTTTTCAGTACGTGCAACCTTCCGATGTTTCAGGAGACTCACTGTCAGCGTTTTCCACACTTCCAAAGTTCAGTCTTGGAGCCATTTCTGGTTCTCACCATCCAAGCATTATGTAGACTTTTAGTTAGAGACCATCAACGTCAGTAACAGCTTCTTGATCAGCTTCACATGCTTTCAGACTCCAGTCACACTGACGTGGTGGTGGTATGTCAGCTTGTGTTGCACCGATATGAGTGGATCAGACACAGAAGTGCTGCTGGAGTGTTTAAACACTGTGTCCACTCATTGGCCACTCCTACCTAGTCGGGCCATCTTGTACATGTAAAGGCAGAAACAGAAGCTCATCTCTTGAATGATGGAGCTCCATCCAATACTTTTGGGAGGGATGAGTTGGGGAGGTGGGGATGAGGTCGAGCGGTGGTCATCCAACATCGTGACTTCACTAGCGCTCTTCTTTGAATACAATCAAATACTAGCAGCAATGCATGCACCATAATCTAATCTAAGTCTTCACGGACAGCAGATACCCTTAATATCCTTGACCTTAGAAGAAGCAATGAAGGAAATGTCCCAGTACTTTTGTCCATTTAATGTACAACACTAACAATCCAAGCCTCCCTGGATTGGTCACAGCCCAGCAGGCTGTTAGGTGGAGTGCGGCACAGCTGTAGCCTTCTTGAGGGATAGAGTGGCAGGTTAAGTTTGCCTCAATTTACCCTATCTAAGGTGCCTTATTAGGGATTTCCTGAGGTTGCTAAAAATAGACGATGAAGATTCACAGCCAGAGCTTGTATGGAGAGGAGGTGCAGAAGTTCATTCTCGAGAGTGTGTGAAGCCCTAAGCAGATGTGGATTGCGATTAAACATACAGTCACAGCTTCAATCTCATTGGTTTACCAGCTTCCAATGAGCTTTTGTTAACAGCTGATGCTAATTTTGGAGGTTTGACTCATGTCTGCTCTCACCAGCTTTTAATAGCCATCCTTGAGGAGTCTACACTTCCCAACTAATGAGTCATTATTTAGTGGTATGGAGAGAAAGAAGCAAAATACGAAGCCATTTCATGTTAAGGTGTTTCCCAGCATTTAGAGGTAGCACAAACTAGCTCCCACTGTGCTTTACATGCTTCAAAATGGCCGTGTATCATAACCACCAAGCAGGGAATTTTCTCGACATCACTGAATAGTGAGAGTTCAGTACATAGAAGAGGCAAATCGTGAACCAAAAACAAAACAAAAGAAAAATGGAGCTGTAAAACAGGCCAGTTCCAAAACCCCCAAACTGTTACATCACAGTCTTGACTCCTTATAATTAGACCAACATTTACATAAACGCCACCCAGCAGAGGAAGCCTTTGGAGGCTAAAATGGTGTCATATATAGACCACCTGCAAGCGTTTGTTCTATTATAGACACTGTTTTCCTCCAAAAACTAGACACACCCACAGTGTATAGATCTTTGGCTCCCGCTGCAAACATACTTTTCATGATCTGGAACCTATTTTTGTTGGTGGAAATGTGCCAAACGGTTCAAAATTAGGTTCGGAAATCAGAACGGAGCCTGTTCCATGTTGGTGGAAAAGTGCCCAGAGAGGACAGCAACACTATGTGGTAAGACTTGTTAGAATACTAAAAACAAAGCTAAGCTATGTAATGGTAAGTGGCTCCAGTGAGCCACCACAGTGTTAAAACATGCTTGAAATGCTTAAAAATATAAAATCAGGTGATTTTATCAGCTGCAAATATTTTTTTTCATTTTTTGAAAAATATTTCTTTAAATGTCCTATTTTTATTTAATGTTTTATATTGTATATTGCTATTCATTCTAAAATATATTGGGTTGTGACCTTTTGTCCATATCACTCAACTTTGAAACCATGTATGCAACCATTATATGCAAAAGTTCTTCTAAAACTTTTAAAATATGACAAATAGTAATTAGAATCAATAAAATTACGAACAAGGAAAGTGTCCAGAATGTTAGCTTGAATTTGGATTTAATGTTGTAGGTGTAAAATATATAAAAAAAAGATTTTTTTTAAAGTGGCAATCAGATCTGGAGGCAGATAAACATCCTTATTAATACATAATTTCAGTTTATTATCTATAAGAAAATTCCTTACTGGCAAAGAATCCCAAAACAAAACAAGCAGACATAATATAGAATTAATATAACATTTTTTTGAACTATCACTTTAATGAGCCAAACTTTGTTTACGCATTCAGAAATGAAACACGAGCTGACCCAGGACATATCGGTCACTGTGTTTTTGTAAACACATGCAGTTTGGCCCAGCCACTGGTCTGGGTAAGAGGGTAAGCAGACTGTATTTAGCCTCCCGTTCTCCTGGGGCCGAGGCACAATCGAGCACGTTAGCTTTTAATGAGACCACACCCGAATCGTCATGGCCGCTTTCCCACACGGAGCTCAGAGATGAGCGAGGGCTAAAATAGCAGTGTGAGAATGGCAGCAAACCATGAGAAATATTATTAACACTCCACTGTAACTCCACAATGGGCTAGATTTACACACCAGTGTGGGTCAGACAACTATTGTGTGGCGGACTGACACAGCCAGGCCAGACGTGCCGGCCTCAATGCCAACGGCTCTTCCACAGAACCATAGAGGTTCCATCTGCCGTTCCCAGCTCATAAGACTTTTTATGATGTTATTGTATTATTGTTTTTATGGGAAAAAGAAATGTCACTGGCAGCCTTTCATCATATTCTTTTTGGAAACTGTACTTTTGTCAACTATAAACATACAAACAAAGAGCCACGGAATTCTCAGAGGAGGTGAACAGAAACAGAATGGGCATCAGATTGCATTTATTGGGCAATTAAGTTATGTGACGTATATAAATAATGTGTGTGACTTTGGTTGGAGTGAAAAATGCTCAGATGTGGCTTTACAAGCTTATTTACCACACAATCAATTGAAACATGTTGTTGTTCCATTTACGGCGGGCCTGTAGCATGTAGCATGTAGCATGTAGCATGGCAGAGTCTACCAAAGTCTGGCCTAATCCAGTCTAGCTTTTAAAAGTTTTTCAAAGTCTGTCCGGATAGGGTTGCTGTCCTCCCTGGGTCCTCTCTGTGTCCAGTTTGCATGATGTATGGTTAGCTAGCTTAACAGATACTAGTGGGTCTTCTTGGGTTAGTTTTCAGTGTAGCAAAAAAACTGGCCCTCAGTTGTAACATTGTAGCTTTTAAGCCTTTAAGCATCCGTATTCTTTGGAAGTAGCAGTTTTGTGACTTTGGGTGGTGGGAGGGGTTTATGAAAATGTTGATGTAAATATAACGAGCCAAGACTGTTAGTACAACGCTCCTGACACTAGGGGAGTGAAGATAAGCACACGCCTCATTGGATACAACTGGAGCTAGCCACTGTCTCTTTTTGAACTGCCGTCACTTCATCAGCGTTGGGCAGCCATTGTCTGATACAACAGCTAACACATCCCTGTGCTGGTCAGCGTTACACTGGGTGTGATATGGGGAGAGAGCGCCACCTACCCACCAAGAGAGCAAATTTTGCTCTCTCTGACTCCAACTTCCAATGGCAAGCAGCATGTCTTGGACTTTGAACCTGCAATCAAAGCGATCATAGCACTAGTGCAGCTGAGCTTTTTCTACGCAGCTGAAACAGTCCGCGACCCCAAATACAGAACTTTGTTGGTCTCCATCAGGCGTGGGCTGTGTAGAAAACATCTAAAATGAGGAAATGAGGGTACGCACAGCCGAACAATTAGAGACCCGATCTCGAAAGTTCAGAAGGCTGACGATAGTCCCTCCCAAACGGCTACAGAAAGTGTCTAAACTTCTGAAAGTTATAGTTATGAATCCACCCCCCTCCCCCTCGCCACCATATTTAAAAGTTATCTCCTAAAGAATCTCACAGCGGCCTCAAGGCCTCGATCAGAAGACAGATTTCACTCCCTCTCTCTCTAGCTTATGGCGCGAGTGCATCTCTACTCCGGCATACTGGAGCGTTCACTCGAGTGTAGCGCACACTGCTGGCTCTGTCGTTCCACGACACGGACCTGCTGAATCTCAATATGGGCCCCCATGAAAAATTCAACCCCTCATCCATCATTCAGCGGCTGTCGCTAGAGAAGAAAAAAAGCAGCTCACCGTACAAGCAAAAGGACAAATTTAAGTCCCCATTAACTCCTATTATTCATCCTCCATTGTCTTACCATTAACAGAATCAAAAGCGGGATGGGGAGAGTGAGAGGAGTGACGCCGTGAAAAAGGCAGGTTGTTCTTTTATTCATGGGTGGAGCTGCAGGAGAGCAGGGATGAGACAACCTCAAGATATACTCTGATAAAAGGGCGAGGTGTGGCTTTGGATCAACTGGGGGAGCTGAAGGCGTGGGTGCAGTGGGGGCCAGAGTAAATGGAAAATCTGAACAGGGTACGTCAAACACTTGCAGGTTTGGTTTGAGGTACAGCAATACTTGGAAGGCTGAGGGAACACACTTGGAAAGAGCTCATCAGCAAGATGATCCAACACAATACTTTAAGTTCTGATATTATTAGCTATACTACACTGTACTAAAAGCTAGAGAACCACAGATCAATGTTTTGGGGGCCGATACAGCTTGACGATACCAAAAAAGGACCAGCGGTGAGAGTCCATGAATTCCCATACAGAACCGCACTATGGAGCTCAAAGGAACTAAAGCTTGCAAATGCTTTTAGCTAACAGGACAAATCTATTAACGAATATTTAAGATTAGCAGGCAAAATACGAGTTGTACGAGAGACAAACATCTGCAAAGTCAGGTGCTGCTATCCAGCAATCCAGTGCTACTACTGTCACACACAACCTTGCTTTGGATCAAGATGGTGACGTACGTGAATAGGGCATATTTCCCAAATTCCTATTTGTTTAGTTTCATTTGTTTTACATTATTTTTATGTTAAGGAAATATGCATCAACAAAAAATGAGTCGTGGTAACAATAAGGCCTTGCTTGCTCTGCTTGCTCCACAAATTTGTGTCAGATACTTTATAAAAACGGGCCAGCAACATCCTATCACGAAGCACTGATTTCTGCACTAGACTTATTGGGATTCTGGAGCGATCTGCAGAGCCCTGTGGCCTTCTGCAGAGCTGCAGCAACTTGCAAAATACAGACCATATGATCTGTCAAGCTCTCAGAACCAGTGTAATTATCAGGCTGAATTACTAGATGCATATCTGTGCTGAAAATCGTCCAAAACCGATCAATAGCTGATTGATACTACAGAGCAGCTCTGCATCCTTGACGATGTCTAGTCAGGCCATGTTCATTCGTGTGTTATGGGGTTGTGGCTTTAGAAGATGGGCTAAAATCAAGGGGTGGGGTTTCAGTTTAACAAAAATTAGGTTTACACTTACTGACAATACAAATGAACACCATGGATTAAAGGAAAGCAAAGCAAAACCATGGACAGACAAAGCAAAGTTTGGCATCTAATGGCCTGGCCACGGGCAGGCCTGTCACACTGCATTGTTTGGGGTCAGTGGCAAGGCTCCGGGTGTGAGACCAGAGGACAAGAGCCCTTTCCTCCCTCCACAAAATCACTCTCTCGCCTCCTGGCCGAAAGCTAGGGATGATAAAAAAAGAATATTCATGCATAAATGAGCTCCACGATCAGGAAAAACGGGAACATCTCCTTTTAGAAGGTCAGAGAATAAGAGCGCAAACGCAGTTTTTTAAATAGACCCTGTGAAGCGCGAGCCTCGCGCTGGACAGCGAAAGGGCGAAAGGAACGAGATGCGCCGCAATTAAAATAGAGGGAGAAAGAGTGAGGTGAGAGAGAAAGGGGGGGTAATGAAGAGGGATATACTGTGTATCTGAGCAGAACATCAGAAGTCGAGCTTTCGGCAGTAGCTCTCTCTCTCTCTCTCTCTCTCTCTCTCTGTGTTACTTAGTGTCTCTCGCTCTCCCACTCTCTGGGTGCTGGGGTTACATTTTGTCCTTTTTTTGTACAGGATGCAATTTAAACATGGCCTCAGGGTTCAGTGCATCATGAAAAGGACACGAGAGAGAAAGACAGAGAGAGAGAGAGAGAGAGAGAGAGAGAGTCCGCTCCACTTCTCTTTTATACTCTACAGTCGCTCTCTCGCCCCCTCAACCCGGTCCAGGTCATGGTGTACTTGCTGACAGAGAGGAGAGGAAGGAAAGGGGGCAAGTGGAGGGAGGGAGAGAGGCTTAAGGAATTCTGGGACAGTGAATTATTTCTTCTTGAAGACAGGAGAGGTTTATTTATACCTCCTCAGCTGATGCAACAGAGTGCGAGAGTGATTGCTCAGCAACTATTACCAGCAGTGTTATTAACATCTGCGCTCCCTTTTTAGCAGAACAGGAAAAACGCTTTTCTGGGTTTAGTGTAATGTTCCAATTCTGAGGTGAAGACTTGATTCCATTTTCAATATACTGGTATTTTGATTTTAAACCAGTGCTGGCCAATTGGACTTGTTATGCTTTAGAGAAATGGGGACATGTGATGAAAATCTGAAAGAATTGGTTTCAGCTGCTATGGCGCCCGTGGTGAACAACAAGGTATCAAACTTAACAAGTTTTGTTAAGTCTTGTGTACATTTTTCTCCAATGCCACTGAATTCTTCAAATTACAGTACATGACCATGAACCTCAAAAACTGCTGCTCCTCCTTCAAAAGAACCAAACCCAGCAGAACTAAAAGCAGAACTGTAAAACAGGTCAATTCCAAAACCCCAAAACTGTTACATCACAGTCTTGCTGCAGAGTGACTCAGACACGCAAAGGCACAAGTATAAATGTTTCCAAAGTGTCGGCCACTTCCTGAGTAGACAATGCGTTGACTCGATGCTTAACCATAAATCGCCGTGAAGGGGGCTCACAAGCATCACACCAGACACAAGCGGTGCACTCACCTCGGCCTGAAAACTCTTCAACAGCGGAGCTACCTGCTTCCGAAGATCCTGAAAGAGAGAAACACAAAAGAAGAGGGTCAGTCAGAGTCCGAGTGGTCAGCAGCATTTACTGAATCGCTGTAACCCATCAGCTGGACCCAAAGCTCCAGTGATGAAAAGGTCCTGTGGTGATCTAGAGCCCTACAAATGGAACTTTTCCCATAAGTCCTCAGGGGTCTCTCTCTATTCTCTCTGTTCCTTGTCTAACTGGACAACCTGTAAACTGTTGCGTTCATGTTGACTTAAAAGCCCAGTGTTTGGAACGGACTGGACAGGGCTGGCCCAAATCTAGGCTAAGTTCATACTGTTGATCCTATACGGTAATCCATTAAGAATCGTTTTTATTATAGACGTGTGAAGCACCCTGAGACATACGGATCATAAAATCACCATCATTTCTCCTGATTCAGGTTAAATGTTGTATTTTATTAAGTAGTATGTTGTATATTTTTGTGTTTCTTTACCTTTTGGTGAATTTAATTACCGCTGACAGACAATCAATCAATCAATCAATCAATCAATCAATCAAAAGTGTTTGATTAAAGTCCTTCCTTTCACACCAAGCAGCATTTTTTTGGAGCAAAAACGGATGCAATTTTTTTTTTACCCAGAGGAAAGTTTATACCCAATTCTAACGAGGTTTGTAGAGCTGTTGTGTTGTTTGTCACTTATACTTTAGTTGTGTTCTGTTTTGAACAACATGAGCAGTTCTGCCACCATCTTGACGCTCATTTGTTTGGTCTAGAACCATGATATCAGAGCTCTGATTGGTCGGTCAGACTTTAATACACCTGTACATCACACAACATGCATATCTCATATTATTTTAAACCTGGATTTTGCAATTACAGAAAAGAATAGGATTTGCGCAACTATCGTAGCCTGTGGTAAACAAACCCAGCTCAAAACATTCCGTTGTGTAAGCGTGTCTCCATTGCTACTGCAACAAGGTTGTTAACAGACGCATCCGATTATATTGGCTTTTTTATTTATTTTATTAATTAATCATATATTACTGTTTCCATTAATAAATGATGCCACTGATGGTGCAGACGGCCCAAAACATAAATATGTATTTGAGTACGACACCCTGGGCATTAAAAGCCTAAACGAAGCTGATGTAAAGGTTCTTCACACCCATAGCTCTTGGATCTAATGGTTCTTTACACCCAAAAGTGGTTCTGAACCTCTGCTGGCACCTACATTTGTACTGAACTCTTCAGCTTGGCTGCATTAGACACCAACGAGACTAAATCTAATTATAAACAACGCTCAAATTCAGACACTGTCACAGCACTGCACATGATGCTGGAAACAGACCTGCGAAATGTCCCTTTTCCTGGCTGCTTGAAACACGTAAACACACACAAACGCACATTGCATGACTCGTGGATGAAACTGTCTGAAAGAACCACTCATGCAAAAGGACATCAAAGCGCGACATGCAAATATGTACCCTGTCCATTAACCTCCTGCCCTGCAGCCACACACACACACACACACACACACACACACACACACACACACACACACACACACACACACACAGAGACACATATACACACACAAACACCTCAGAATGCCGTCACCCTCCATCACATGCTTGGCAAATGTGCGCACTGTGTTGATTACGATATGTGGGGTAAGATAAGCGAGGATGTCGAAGGCGGTTGAATCTACAGCAACACTTCTGGAGACGCTGAGATAACTTCCTGAGACAAGCGACTACTGTTTTCTCAGAAAAAAAAAAAGAAGCAGAGAAGGCAAAATACGTTTTCTGGTCACAGATTCGTGGAAAAGGGTAGAGACACTGTACGTGCGTTACTCAGTAGGAATGAAAGATATCCTGAAATCCCATCATGGAGGCAAACCGGACAAACTGACCCAGTATGTTCTAATAAAGTTCCTGTTATATGGTTGGGTTAGTGCTGGGCGATATGACCTCAAATCAATATCACGATAAACTAAACGGTTGACGGTTATTTTCTTTGGCATCAGCTGCTTGCGTTCATACCATGTCACAAAAGCTGGGCACCGTGCATGGTCAGAACCTAGTAACACCCTCTTTGATGAGTATCACGGTTTGCAAATTGTTTCTGTAGAAGCTAGGAGGATTCCGGGTTCTTGTTTGGATCCATTCTTCATGCAAAAGACTTCCAGGGAGCAGGACTGTGAGGACCAAGAAAACCTAGAGCTTACATTTCTTGAGACAGGCCTCTCTTCTTAAGAGAGTCAAGCGTTCCTCCTCTTTTCATCTTCAGGTTTTTCCCCTAGTGGTGAGCTTCCAGATCACTTCCAAATAATGAAAATTGATTACGTCAGTATGGTCCATTGGGATGCCTTTGGGATGAGCTTGAGTAGCATTTGTGAAGTTGGACTGACCAACCGCGTCAGTACCTTACCTCACAGACGTTCGTGTGGCTCAAAGAATCTTCCCAGAATAGGCTGTAAAGAGGCTGTACTTCTCAAGTGCATGGAGATTCCGACTGGGTTCACACAATGAGGGAAGCCCATCTGACCAGTCTGCTCATTTGCATAGCCCTCAGTTCTTGCTAGCCAACTAAGGTCAGACAAGGTCTCCAAGGTCTCGGCTAGAAGGTCAGAGGCCATCAGGCCTAGCAGCTGGTCATAGCTGTTGCGTCATCACATGAGCGCTTGCTGCTGATCTGAGTGGCTGAATAAGGAGCCGTGGACTTTTTACCCAGCCTCCCTTGGGACTGTCTAAGCTCTGTGTGTATGTGTGTGTGTGTGTGTGTGTGTTGGCTCCTATCCGGATAACGTTTATGTAAGCGCTGCTCAGAGGTCCTGGTGACCCACAGGAAACCTCTGTCAGCAGCTGGTTTACATATAACACCCCGATCCCTGCCAACACACACACACACACACACACACACACACACACACACACACACCCCTCCTGCACTGGGAAAGCCTCCACTGTTACGGCTGCACAAAGCGCACATGAAAGCCAGCGGCTGCCGTTCTTGTGTCGTTCCAGATCGGCAGTGCGATCGCAGAGGGTGGCAAAGCCGCGAGAAAAGAAAAAACGGAGAGGGTTGGAGTGCGTTAGAAGTCGTAGACTGAAACAGACACTTCACACACACACTGCGAGTAACAAAAAAGCTCCTCGAGTGCCAAAGACGAACGAAGCGAGGCGGATATGGATAGAAGGGAGCGTCAGAGTGTGGAAGATCGACTCTTAGAGATCCTGAAACAGAAGGTGCAGCTCAGAAGAGACAGGATGTTGGAGAATGAGAAATGCTAGCTGCTCTGGAGAGCAGCCAGCACACTGACTGTGACAGTCTGGGTGAGGGTATACAGACTCCATTAGCCCAGCTGTACTGTAGGGGTGAACAAAAATATCGGCAAAAGGACATTTTAATGACTAGTTTATGTGTAAAAAATGATGTCAGACAGAGCTTCATTCTGTGTTGTGTTTAAAGGCCAACCACTAGTTGACAGTGTTGTACTCTCACTCACTCTCACCTTTAACCCACTTTCTTTACTCAGATTTTTGCATTTCTAATACTATGACACTTTGCAGTTTATTGCCTCAATTACAGTATCGCAAAACACGTATCACAATGTAAGGGTTACAATTCAGTATCACATCAGACGGTTCTTGACAATATACAGCTCTAGATCTCATATAAGGACCTATAATTTCCTCCCAAATTCTGCTTTTCCATTTTTTCCATCCTTTTTCCCCCCCATTAAATGTGTCATTGTGGAGATCATAAGGCCCTGCTCATACAAACAAGAACATAAGTACTGTTCAGAACCGGCATTTAGCACGACAGCCTGCACGTCTGAACGTTCCACCAGCTTCCGCAAGTTTCCTCTCGTCTAACTTTACACTTTAAATTGTGAAATCGATGCACTGGTGTTGGAAATACTCCATTAATTTAATCACTCTGATTTTTTTTCAACCTTTTGCAGAAAACAAAGTACACATTCATTCACTAGCAACTCTGGCATGGCAGCAACCTATATGGTGGACAAGCAACAATCCAGGAAGAACAACCTCAACCAACGACAAAGGGATCCACTTTCAGCCACAACACCGGTGACCTCTGATCTTGAATTTGGATGCACTCAGATTCCTTCCAAAGGCACTGGGTGGCGTTCAATCACTCCAGAGACTGCAGTTCCACCCAATTCTGGTGGCCTAAGGTCACTCTAGTTGATGCTTGGCATGGTGACCTTAGATTCTTGAGCAGCTAATCCAGATCACCCCAATCTATTAGTCGGGGCAGTGTTGGCTCAGTGGTTAGAGGTCCGGGTTATTGTGGGTTCAATACCCAAGGTTGCTTGGCTTAATGCTCTCGGTCTGACATCTCTAGCTTAAATCCTGGACCCATTAGTACCCCCCCCCTTCACACCAGTCTCCTTTCTCCCACTCTGTGCTGGTCTGTTTCACCTCAAAGGACACACACACACACATGCACACACACACACACACACACAAGCATCTGTTTCAGTATAGCGTGATACATTCATTAAACATGCAAGTTGCTTGAAGCATGTAACACACATGTATACACTCACACACAAGTGGGTGAGCGTGGGGGGATGTACACAAACAGCTGTGTGTGGTGTTACCAAGGCTCCTGACACGCTTCCCTAACCCTAATTCTGTAACGGCTATGCCCGGACAGACTCTCCTAACAAGAGGGAGACACGCATGAACATACAAGGACGTGCAAAAATTCTGGAATTCCGATATTTTTACACACACACACACACATATATATATATATATATATATATATATATATATATATATATATATATATATAGTCCAATACTGACGCTGACATTATAAAAGGTGAAGGCTGGGACTACGTTTGTAGGGTGGTTGACGTGGCAACCATAATGTAGTTATTGCAATGAATTAAATCATTCAGATCTTCTGCGTATGTCACGGAGGCACCTCCCAAGTGGCACAACTGTCTAACTGTTGCAGTAAACAAACACAGAGGAAGGCAGTGAGAGAGAAAGAGAGCAATATATAGAGATAAGAGAGAGAGAGAGAGAGAGAGAGAGAGAGAGTAACAAAGGGAAGTAGAGAGAGCAAGCATGGTTAGGGATGAAAATGTAACTTCTGATGACGTGATCAAATCACAACCAGCGTGGAACTAGATCATCTTTGTAAATGCAGTAAAAATGCTTGACCCAGGAACGGCTGTTGTCAAGAGGATGTTTTATTTTTTACTAAATCAAAATGTTTTCTTATTTGGATGATTTACACTCCATCAAAACGAGTTGCACCCAGAAGTAATCAGTGACGAGTCCCTCTTTTGTCTTGATGGAGACGACCAACAAAAATGTTTGTGGAGACACTGTCGTCAGTGTCAAGGACAACGGTTTCTTGTCTCGACACACATCCAGAAGGCCTGGCGTCATGGTTTGGGGTGCAATTTTGTACCGATGCCAGATCCGCTTTGGTCTCCATTACGGACACTCGGACAGCCCAACTTTACGTTAATGAGGTCCTGCAACCAGTGACCCCACCTTTTCTAAACACACACTGCGGTGTGCTGTTCCAACAGGACGAGGCTCGTCCACATACTGCTGCCATCTCAAGAGCTCGCCTTGAAGACGCTATGCCATAGCCCGTCACATCACCCGACCTATCCCTGACTGAAAACATGTGGGATACATTATAGTTTTTTCAATAATACATATGAAAAATGTTTGACCAGGTACAGTGTGGACAAAAGATGCTACTGGACACACTATCAACACTGCAGCCCTCCTGCATAATCTGCAGGAACTGAGTGAGAATATTCAAGCTGCATGGGATGGATTATCACAGGATACCATCAGGAACCTTTACAACTCCATGCCGAGATGTCTGGCATGTTGAGTTTTACCCAACGCCACACCGAGAGACACCACTTCTGTAAGTGTAGATGAATAAA
Source organism: Acestrorhynchus altus (assembly GCA_034509495.1). NCBI lineage: Eukaryota > Metazoa > Chordata > Actinopteri > Characiformes > Acestrorhynchidae > Acestrorhynchus > Acestrorhynchus altus. The sequence goes on along the minus strand of CM067502.1, from coordinate 10,307,871 downwards.
CTTTGTACATCAGCCTAAATGTGTAATCGTTTGTTGTTCCTGGTAGCCTTTATATTCATTTTCAAAAGTATTGCAATTCCACACTTCCATCTGGGTGCAACTATTTGTATGTCGATGACTGTAGAACCAAAAGGAGAAAGACATAGAGAAACACAGAAAGAGAGAGAGAGAGAGAGAGAGAGAGAGAGAGAGAGAGAGAGAGAGAGATAAAGTGAGGGAGAGCTCAGCTGTAATTAGGCCTGACGAGCAGGTCTGCCTGGCAGCCCACGACTCACCACCTATTTATAGAGACCTGCTTCTGGACAAAAACCTACACACACACACACACACACACAGAAGGGGAAGAGCAGAGGGGAATAAAAAACAAAAACAGAGCACAAGAAAAGCTTAGAAAACTGCTGGCAGGGCAAACTGGACAGAGCACACACACACACACACACACACACACACACACACACACACACACACACACACACACAGCTCCACTGAGGACGCAATGCAACTTAAGTGCCTTTAGTCCTCTGAACTCATTTAATCAGGCAGCCCGTAATTCCAGTACAGGAACGCTCTGTCTGTGATCACACAATGAGAGAGAGAGAGAGAGAGAGAGTGTGTGTGTGTGTGTGTGTGTGTGTGTGTGTGTGTGTGTGTGTGTGTGTGTGTGTGTGTGTGTATTCTTGGTCCTCTAATGGCTGCATATCTTCAAGCACAGAGTGCAGTCTCATGTTCACTCTCATTAAAATGGCTCAAAAGAAAAGATGTATGCACGGACACACATCAAGTGAGAGTACAAGCACAGCAGAAGCCCTGCCCCTCTCCACCCATTTTCCTCTGATTGGCTACAATCAGGGAACACACACATCAATGCCTGGCTGATATATTGTGTTATTTCGGGACACAGATTGCCCACGGTTTTATCACAACCAGTGCCATTAACCGACTCTTAATCCAGTCACAGGGTGGATGGGACTCAAACTCATGCCCTCCTGATAACAGTATGAAACTGGAGACAGCTGTGCTACCAGAGAACCCAGTATGAGTGGGGGTATTTACATTATTTACATAAATAGTTTGTACTGATGTCTTGGTGGTTAGCTCGATATGTTTTTGTTCACATGGTTGTGGGTTCAAATCCAAGGCTTATTAATCTGCCACTATTGTGCCCATAGACAAGGCGTTTCTGTACCAGGGGTGAAATACCCAGCTCTCAGACCCCAGCATTCTCAAATGTTGCTTCTCAAATGTTGTGAGTTTGACACCTGGGCTCATTAAGCTGCCACTGTCTGGCCCTTGTGCAAGACACTTAATCCGTCCTGCTGCAGGGGTCCAATAGCATGGCTGAATGCTGTCATGCCAGTTTTAGAAGCAGTGGTTAGAGCACTGGGTTATTGTTCACAGGGTTATAGGTTCAATAACCAGGCTCACTTAGTTGCCACTGTTAAACCACTGTTTAAGGCAATTAACCCCCTTTGCTCCAGGGATGATGTCCCCTGTTTTACAGCTGTGGTTAGAATGCTTATTGACCACAAGGTTGTGGGTTTGAAACCTGGGCCTACTAAGGTACAACTATTGGTTTCTTGAGCAAACCAGGTGGTCAAATTCAGAGGTGGTCAGAGACTGATCTCAATCACATTGAAGTACGAAGGGAATGTGTTTTCCATGCTACACTCAGGGATGTGAACATGCAAAATCACTTTTTCACAGTGTGCATGGGATTTGAGCTCACAACCTCCTGTGCCACTGGGGAACCCAGTACGAGAAGTGCTGTGGATCGGTGGTATTCACAGCATTTATTTATCACTTTGAAGGGGTGGATCAGTGAGTGCTGGGTTATTGCTCACAGGGTTGTGGGTTCAATACCCAGGCATATATGAAATGTATGCTAATGTAAAGTGTAAACAGGCTCAGATAGTCTGAGTAAGTAGTGTGAATGACAATCAGCAGTGTTATGTACACATACTGCACTGGAGGTGCGTTTTGTCATCTAAATAATAGTATAATTGGTAGATTACCAATATCAGAAATTGTAACCCACACAACCTGGTATTTTAATATCAAATGGCCCCTAATACACACACACACACACACACACACACACACACACACACACACACACACACACACACACACACACACACACACACACACACACTCTCTCTTCCAGCTGCAGTAAATCTGGGACGAAGCAGGGTATAATGACTGTGTATGTGTTTTGTGTGTTTTGTGTGTGTGTGTGTGTGTCTTTAAGGTCCGCACGTCTTCAAGTACAGAGTGCTGCCTCTTGTTCACTCTCATTAAAATGGTTCAAGAGACAAGGATCTCTCTCTCGCGCACACACACAGACACACACACACACGGCTGTTAGTAGCTTTTTGTTTAAGACTGAAGCCTGATTTAAGTTTGAGATCACACTTTAGCCGTGCTCTGCAAGAGATAACGAAGCACAAAGACAGGCCGAGAAAAGCTAAAACAGCATCTCTCGCTCACTTTCTCTCTCTCACACACACACACACACACACACACACACACACACACACACACACACACACACACACACACACACACACACACACACACACACACAAAGCCTTGGAGGACGGGAAAAGTCATTTCCTGAGAAAGTGCCAGTGACTGGCTTTGATGAGGAATCTGAGCGAGAGACATCTGAACAGAGAGAGAGAGACAGAAAGAGAGCAGAGCATGAGAGGGAGAGAGAAAAAGTGCGAGAGCATGAGAGGGAGAGATGAAAACACGGAAGAGCAGCAGGGGGCACAGTTACAGTAAGTTGAAACACATAGAAGACACAGAAGTGTGTGCGTGTGAGCATCAGTGTGTTACACATACACACCAGTGCAAACGAGTGTGTCTCTCATTGGGCCCCGCAGGCCTCTGCCATGAATGATCCATAAAGGAAGATGCTTTAGGGCCCAACCTTTGTTTCATATCTCTGTAGAATGTTGTGTTCTGACCATACAAGTACGTGAGCGCGCGCACACACACACACACACACACACACACACCTCTAACTAGACCTGATCAAAGAAATACTACACTGCTGCTGTCAGTAATGAGAAGGAACATCCTTAAAGGAACATTCCGTATCAGTTTTACCTAAAATATCAGTTTCAGAATGATGTTGACGCTCCACTCTCTTTACAGGAGAACGATCTCGCTCATTCCCACTCTGACCCGGAACACTGCTACTGGACTATGGAACTTCAGAGAAGCTGTATGAGAAATCTCCCCTCAAGTGCACAACTGTAACACTGTGTAACCGGTGTCATATTAGTGTATAACCATGTAACAATACCACCTCAGTCCACATGCTTCTTTCACTTCAACAAGTCTACAAATGCATGTGTACAGCTGTCCTTTAGGGGGCACTCTAAGTGAGATTTGTATTAAGGCAGTGGTGCTGATGTAAGTTACACTCCGCAACTGTAGGGGGAGCCCAAGAGCATAAACAACCAATTTTTGCATGCTGCTGCTTTTGTTTCGGGGCATATAAACAATGAACACACTCTCAACACTGTTATTGAAACCGGTCTTCATGAGTCAGACAGTAATCGTTTACATTTACATTTACGGTGTTTAGCAGACGCCCTTTTCCCGAGCGACTTACAAAAGTGCTTTGCTGTTCACTCAGAATATCCTTAGCTAGTAGACGAGGCTGGAATCTAGAGATTCCACACGTTTAGATCCTGTTGAAACAAATGTCTTTATGGAGTTAAATCCTCCTGAAACAGATGAGTCTTCAGCCTGCGTTTGAAGACAGTGAGGGACTCAGCTGTTCGGACTCCCAGGGGAAGTTCATTCCTCCATTTTGGTGCCAGAACAGAAGAGAGTCTGGATGCATGTTTACCTTGTGTTTTGAGGGATGGTGGGTCAAGCCGAGCTGTACTTGAAGCTCAAAGGGCTCTTGGTACAGCTCGAGTTTTGACCATTGCCATCATGTATGGAGGGGCCGGTTCGTTTTTGGCTTTGTAGGTCAGCATCAAGGTTTTGAATCTGATGTTCAGCTACAGGGAGCCAATGAAGGGAACGCAGCAGAGGAGTTACGTGACTGAATTTAGGAACATTGAAGACGAGCCACGCTGCTGCATTCTGGATACGTTGCAATGGTCTGATGGTCCTCATAGGAAGGCCAGCCAGTAGGGAGTTGCAGTAGCCTAGTCTTGAAATGGATCAGATTCAGCCAATAATCTCACAGAATCAGACTTTTTTTTTTTACACATCATTTACTTTTACGTTTATGGCTTTTAGCAGACACTCTTATCTAGAGTGACTTACAAGGATACTCACATTACAGAGGTTGTGTTGGGAGTCTTGCACAAGGACTCTTATTGGTGTAGCATAGCATAGTTGCCCAGACTGGGAATTGAACCCCCAGTCTCCCACATGGTCTCCCACACCAACCACCACAATATCATCATCATCATCATCATCAACAACAACAACACCATCGAGAAGATGAACAGTATGTCATTTCATTTTGTCAATCACGCTGCTTTAAAGGAGTTTTTTCATTCGCAGGTAAACTAACGGTGGTAAATAGGCTTGTTCTTTTCACCCCAAACAAATTCACACCGTTACTATACACTACACACCATGCAAATGCATTCTGGGTCACCTTTAAAGAGAAAACATCAGATCAGTGCCATTCAGAACTCAAAATGTTAATATCAGTATCAGAAATTTAAAGTGGTATTGATCCACTTCTTCACATAGTAGAGAGAAGAGAAATTAATGGCGCAAATCGCGTTAAGCGGCGCAGGGTCAATGACTTCATACCACCGCATACAAAAGGTCGCGCTCACTGACGTCACTCTCACACATTCCGAACACCTTCAATGCAAAGAAATCTTCACAATTAGAGTATTTAAGCATTTAGGTTCTTTGTGAGAGCCAACAGAAGCCTTCATGTCCTTGAGGAATGAACAGACTTCTCCTCAGAAGTCCGTGAAAACAGCTCTAACCTCCTAACCCTGCCTCATTATGAACACTTCATCACTCGCTTTCAGCTGCAGAGAGAAATGAAAAATGCTCCAAAACCTGACACACAGGTTCAACAACCCGAGAGAGGATGTGTGCATGCGCGCACACACACACACACACACACACACACACACACACACACACACACACACACACACTTTTAAAAACGTTGGGTGGATATTGGTGTCAGTATTTCTGTGAGGTTTTCACAGACTTCTGTATTACTGCTGCCACGTAATACTGCAACCACACCTACACCTAAACCTAACCTCAGCTCTTTCAGCCCCCCACTACAACATTTCATTTAATTACTAAGACTATAAAACTACAACAATAAACATTTGCATTGTTATCATGCAAATTAATTATAATATAATTAATATATAATTATATATAATTTGCACGAGACACTGCCATCAATAGAATTAGGGATATGACTGAGGAGCCACATATGTGCCACAAGTCACCGTGTTCAATGTCAAGTGTTTGCCGGGGTGGTCTAAAGTCCCCCAGCTCCGAGCTGTGGAGGAGCAGAACTGCGTTCTCTGTAGTGATGGATCTCCACCGAGAACCATTCTAATCCACACAAGTTGGTGAAGTGAAATGAGAAAAAGAAAATATCAGATATTTGGAAATAAAAAATGAAAATGTCGTCGTGCATATCTGGTGCAACCAATTACCTTCAGAGGTCACATGCTTAGTGAAATAAAGTTCACCTAAAGTGTCACATATGATCTGTCAGAATACACACACCTTTTCTGAAAGGCCCCAGAGGCTGCAACACCATTAAGCAAGAGGCACCACTAACCAAACACCACCACGAAGACCAAGGAGATCTCCAAACAAGTCAGGGACAAAGTTGTTGAGAAGCACAAGTCAGGGTTGAGTTATAAAATAATATGCAAATCTCTGATGATCCCCGAGACCATCAAACGCATCAAATGGAAAACCTGTCAAGAGAGGACTGCCCACTAAAAGTCTCAGACCAGACAAGGAGGGCGCTAATCAGAGAGACAGCACAGAGACCAAAGGTAACCCTGAATGAGCACCACAAGCCGTACACTCCACAGAGCCGGGCCTTATGGAAGAGTGGCCAGAAATAGCTTTTAGTTACAGACAAAAATAATAAAGCTCGTTCTGAGTTTGCCAAAAGGCAGGTGGGAGACTCCCCAAATGTGTGGTGGACGGTGCTCTGGTCAGATCAGACCAAAACTAAACTTTTCAGCCACCAAGGAAAATGCTATGTCTGGGGCAAAACCAGCACATCTGATCACCCCAAGAACACCATCCCCACAGTATGATGCTGCCACCACCATGTTTCACTGTGGGGATGTTTTTTCAGCAGCAGGGACTAGGAAACAAGCACTGACTTTAAGGGGGGTGAACAGTTATGCACACTAGAACACCGTGCTTATTTTGTCCTATTTGTTGTTTGCTTCACAATGAAAGAAAATCAAATGTTCAAAGTCGTTAGCGTGTCCTGAAAATGAGACGATGCAAACCCCAATCCGTTTTAATCCCAGGTTGTGAGGAAGCAAGACACAAAAATACTTTTGCAAGGCACTGTACACGTAGATATTCGTCCCCCCACACATGCTGGCGTGCTTTTTGTCCAGGAGACTTGTAGTCCATTTTTAAACTCATGCTCTCACACGCACGCACACACACACACACACACACACACACACACACACACACACACATGCACACAGAGCTAATGGTGCTAGCCGCTGTGCTCCTCTCCATTAACGGCTCTGTAATGTGGAGAGCTCACAGAATAAACACATTAGCGTCACTCCACACGGCTCTACACACCAGCGCATTCACAGACACTGACTCACCACAAGCAGGCCAGACAACACACACTCACCCTCGCTCACTCTCTCCCCACACACTTCATTTGCAGACAATAATGTCCCAATATGCATAACCTCACAATGTCTGGCCATTGGAAACACAAGGAACACAAAGGAAAACAAAGAAAGCACACACACACACACACACACACACACACACACACACACACACACACACACACACACACACACACACACAAACTTTAGTGGTGACCTCTGAAACACTTAGGAAGTCAAAAGACGAGCTCTGACTGGATGATGGAAAAAGGTTCAGCAGTGATTTAGTATACTTCCTCAAAACTGTCTTAGTGGACAGTCACAGTAACTGACCGGCAAACGGGACGTATATCAACGACCTTTGCAAAGTCAGTGAATCCAAATCCTCATTTCATCTTCTGAGTGATGTCAGACGTCTAAACCAGGGATGATCTACACTATTTGGAAATCAGATGGAACTGATGGTGTAAAAATTCACTAGCTGAAATGCACTCTTTGTAACCCCGCCCCCATTCTGAAAGGTTAATAAAGGCAGTCTGGATGGATAGGGGTCTGATTTTATGTAGCAATGAGACTGAATGAAACACCTGAATTCAGTGATGAAGAGCTTTGTCCCTAACGTCTAATGCACTAGCACTATAACCCGAGGATCGAAGGTTGGAATGCTGGATCACGCTGCTTGCCATCAGCAGCCGGTTTCCGAGAGAGCAAAACTGGTCGTTCTCTCTCTGGGTGGGTAGATGGCGCTCTCTCCCCACGTCTCACCCAGTGCAATGCTGATCAGTACAGGCATTTGTTAGCCCTGGTAGCAGAACTGGGGACACGGTGGTTTCCTCCAGTGCTTTCCAATGTTGCAATGACGGCTCCACATGTATCAGTGGAAGCTTGTGCTTGTTTTCATTGCATTGTATGTGATGGGGGTCCGAATTGGCACTTCCAAACTGAGGAGGGAAATACTGGGAGTCCCAGAACTTTGATCCATATAGTTTTGTTGTGAAATGACTGTCTGTGCCTCTGTTTAAAGTACTGTAAGTCCACTAAAGATCGTAAGGGGTGGACAAAATGTGGGTTGCTGGCCTTTGTATTTGGGAAAAACACTTTCCAGGAAGAGTTTCTACATAAAACATTCTGCAGGGGACGTCTGAACAGCTGTGTGTCCCTGCGTTCAACTCCAAACATAAAAAGATGTCAATCTCTGAGTGACCACAAATCAATAGCAAGAGCTCAGTCTCCTCCAAATCCAGCTGTACTCAAAGTATGAGTGATAGCGTGAGAGTGTGTGTGTGTGTCTGTGTGTGTGTGTGTGAGAGTCAACTGGATTACCCAAGCCTCTCCATGTTGGCATGGCAATGGCCTCTGCTTATCTACTCCACCACTGTGGGCCTCCTCACGTCACCACGGATGCAATTGCCGTGGCGATGAAAGGCGGAGGAAAGCCGAGCCCCCGGGCGGAGATGCTGAGAGGTGCAATCCGAGCCACCACAGACACACACACACACACTTCGACTGCTGATCCGATGAGTGACAGCAGCCGACTGGAAACATTATCTGTAAAATTCCAAAACATCCCATCTCACGCACAGGTGCTCACACCAACACCTTAGTATATACACTGCATGGTCTCACACACACACACACACACACACACACACACACACACACACACACACACACACACACACACAGTGTGTTTGTATACACTGTCTGGATGTGAGGTTTGACATACATAGCCCCATAGGAGTGGATCAGACAGCAGTGCTGCTGGAGTGTTTAAACCCCTCAGTGTCACTACTGGACTACACTGTGCAGACATAGATGAGCTCCTGACTCTGACATTCCATCTACAAGGTGGAGCAACAAGACAGCAGTGTCTATTAGAGTGGACAGTGCGTGGACAGAGTGTTTACATATTCCAGCTGAGAATGACGCACCACCCACATAACAGCTGCTGTGTGGTGGTCCTGCGGGGTCCTGACCGTTGAAGATCAGGGAGAATGGAGGATAAGGAAAAGGTCTGTAATTATAGAACCACTAAGTACTCCTGTATGGTACGTGGGGGTGAGAAAATGGACAGTCTTCCCTGGATATGGGAGATTCGTACTCTTAAGAAAAGCAGAATGAGCTCTTATTAGTACCTTATATTTTAAAAGAGCAGGCGTCCCAATACTTTTGTCCGGGATCATTTTTCTTAGGTTTGTGTTTACCGACTAAAGTAAGTGATATCATGTTCGAAAGCACACCAGTGTGCAATTTGAGACAATTCTGAGATTTGCAGAGATAAGATTGGTGACGGATCAGATCTTAAAAATGGCTTAGCGGATCAACCCAATCTGGGGACGAGATAAATTAAGCTCATCTGAATTTTCACTGAACTACTCCTTTAATCTCAGGATCCTAAAATAGTTTAGGCTGCCGGGTCAGTCCAGTTCTGCTGGACCCGATAAGCTGCGTTTCCCCGTTGCTTTCCTACTATTGTTATTGTCCTGGAAATATAACGACTACATGCCTCCTATAATGGACGAATGACCACAAATCAAGCAAACCAACATTTATAGCAATGCTATCAGCCTCCCCCTCCTCCTCACAAACACACACACGTGCACACACACACACACGCACGTGCGTGCGTGCACACACAGACACACACACACACACACACACAGGGTAGTGAGGCTGTCAGTTGAACAGGGCTGTGCATTGTTGGAGGATTTGGTACATTAGTGGTGAATGTAGCAGAGCTGTCGGACGGGGCTGCAGTATTCATCATGGGTGGGACGTATCCCCCCCCTCCCCTTCCACCCCCACCTCCTCACTCCTACAACCTTACTGCTGCTCACGCAAGTGTGAAACGAAATGACAAAGCTGACAAGTTAACACCAACTCCAGGAAATGCCTCCTCCACACATGGGCATTACTGCACTCTGCACCCCCCATTACCCTTTGTGCGCGAGAGCAGTGTGAATGTGCGTTTCCATATGTATGTGTAAGGGTACATGCATGCGCAGGTCTCCTTATAGCTATATGTGGACTCGCGTGTGTGTTTGTATGTGTGTAAGTAAGTGTGATGACCATGTACACGCAAGAGTCTCTTTTGATAGATGAGTGTGTGCGAGTCGCGCTCTTTTGATGGCGTGCGAGTGTTCCACTCCATGTGTGCTTTAATGTGTATGTAAAAACTCTTTTGATAGCATGTGTGTGAGTGTATGGGTGTGTGTGCATATGTTGTACATCTCCCCTTTGATAGTGTGTGTGTGTGTGTGTGTGCGTGCGTGCGTGTGTGTGTGTGTGAGTGGGGGGGGGGGGGGGGGTTGAAATAGTGAGCGTCTCTATTGCCATTATCTCTAAATAAGGCAGGGAGGGCTATTCAGCGGCTATCTTCTGCTCATCTATCCATGGCATGGCTAGAGGGGGGAGCGCGAGAGCAAGCGAGAGAGAGTGCGGGGAGTGTGTGTGTGTGTGTGGGGGGGGGGGGGGTGATGAAGGAAGGAAGGAGGAGGGGAGAGATAGAGAGGGTGAGATAAAGAACGAGCTCAGGGGTAAAAGATTGAAGAGTGGGGGAGGGGCGAGGTACTGTGAATAGGGAGGGAGGGGGGTTGAAAGAGGGACTGTGCGAGAGCAAGAAAGAGAGAGAAAAGTATTTTTAAAACATCCATGTCGCTTGGCCATTCACGTTACTTCAGAGGTGCACTGAACTGAGTGAGTTGCACAAGAGAGATGTTTATGTTTACATGTCATTAGTATCCCAACTAATGCATTTCCCAAACTGGAAGTTCTGAGGAAAACCAATAACATTCCCAAGTTGAAAAGGGCCCATCGCATGCACGCCTGAACATTTCTCTTTCTCTCCTTCTCCAATATCAGAGCTTGAGGTGTGGAAAAAGAGAGGACGTGAGAGCAAAAGAGTGAAATCCAGCAAGGGTGAAAGAGACGAGGAAGAAGAGAGATAGAGCAAGAGGAAGGAGAGGAGAGACAGTGAGAGAGAGAGAGAGAGAAAGAGAGAGGAGAGGATGATGTGGGGGGAAGCAGGAGAAACAGAAAAATATAGCATGTTATAAAGTGAGTGAAAGAAACAGAGAAAAAGAGAGAGAACGAGAACGAGAGAGTACAGAGAGAAAGAGGGAGAGTAACAGAGAGGACGAGAGGTAAAACAGGGAGCGAGAGAGAGAGAGAGAGAGAGAGAGACAGACAGAGAAAAAGAGAGAGACAGACCATGACAGATCTCCTTTCCCCAGCTCAGACGCTGGAAGATGGATGGCAGCCGAGGCCAGTCGGAATGCTCTGGGGAGATGGAATTCCCATTCCCTGTCTGCCGGCCCCCGGGCCATCCGCTCGGACTCCCTGAGGGCAGTGGGGGGATCCGATTCTCCCCTACCCCTTTGCACCTCCACAGCCGTGCCGTCCTGGCTGCAGCTGGCTGCCTGAGGCGACCCCCCTGGACTGATCCCCCCCCTCAGCCATACATCAGCAGTTCCTCTGTCAAGGCCCCAGGAACCACAGAGCTGGAGCGGGGCGTACACGGCTGCTCAAGTTCAAGAATGAAGGTGTAATAAAACAAGAGATATGAAGAATCATCCAACACAATAAACCCTAAAGGCCTGTATGTGGCCGAAGCTTCAACCCCCCAACTTCAAACTAATTACTGAATCATTTATAGTCGACACTGAATCATTTAAAGCAGATATTCATTCATTTACATACCGGTTACTGAAATATGTAGAATAAGTACTGAAACATTTATACTGGACACTGATCCCGGCACTTTACACACAGTCACTTATACTAGAGACTGAAACCTTATCAGATACTGAAACAGTCTCAGTACATACTGAAGAAGAATTCATAGGAGCTACTGAATCATTTATAAACAACACTCGTAGATGCTGAATCATTTAATTTAGACCCTGAATAATTCACAGTAAACACTAGACATAGCAGATACACAGAAATGGTTGTCCTTCTGTGAGGTTCTCCTCTCTCCACAAAGCAATGCTGAAGTTCTGTCAGAGTGACCAATGGGATCTAGGTCACCTCCCTTACTAAAGCCTTCTGACCACGATCACTCAGTTTGGGCATGCAGACAGCTCTAGGAAGAGTCCTGGTGGTTCCAAATTGCTTCGATTTACAGACTGTTATACGTGTTTTTATGTGTTTTTACTTGACGTTTCTCACTGTCATGGTGGGGTATTGCGTGTAGAACGTTGTGGAACAAGGACGCAACAGCACTGTGAATACGTTCCGGATGCAGCGTAGTAGTTAATGAATCATTTGTACTGCTTCACCTCAAGTGTGTGAAGGAGCCATATTACAGGTCCTTCCTTCCTGCTGCTGGTAAGACTGTAAAACCAGCAGCGCTCTCAGCAGACCACGGACACACACACTTCACACATTATTAGAATATTCATATACAACATCATGTGAAATGCATCGTCCTCACGCGCATTTTTCCATAATTAATCTGTATAGAATTTTTGAACGTGTTTATTATTTGTAGTGTTAAGATTGTAGATACTGTACTGCACATACTATACTTCATTTATTTTACCCAGTGAAACTAATAAAATATACATACGAAACATTTCTTATATTGAATATTGAATCATGTGCAGTGAATTTTGAATCATTTGTAGTAGATATTGAATCATTTGTAGTAGATACTAAAGATATTCATTCATAGTTGATACTAAGCTATATTAGATATTGAATTATTTCTAATATTTACTGAATCTTTTGTAGCAGATACTGAATACTAGAGAATATCAGAAACAGAATCAGTACTTTGACTGTTTATCTAATGTAGTGTGTGTGTGTGTGTGTGTGTGTGTGTGTGTGTGTGTGTGTGTGTGTGTGTGTGTGTGTGTGTGTGTGTGTGAGAGAAGTTAAAATATGCTCCGAGGAGTCTTTTCAGGCTCCAGTGCCAGAGGCAGTGCCCCAAGGGATCGCGGGACATCCCGCACTGCTCCTTTAAGAGAGGCTGAGGAAACCGCACCAGACGAAATGAGATGCTGTTGTCATGCAGTGTGTGTGTGTGTGTGTGTGTGTGTGTGTGTGTGTGTGTGTGTGTGTGTGTGACACAGGAAAATGTTCTCAGACAGGCTCGCAGTGTAAAGACTGTGTCCACCCGTGTTTGTGTATTCATCATTCCATAGACTCATTACATCAGCGGTCCACACAGCTACAAGGCACGGCAGCAAAACAGACGCCCACTGCATGACATCACCGTAGAATGACATCAGCTGAGTGACATAGTGAAGAGCTTTGTAGGTCTGGCTGGTTCTCCAGACAGATAAACACGACTCCGTGACTGAAACATCTAGAGCACTGCCTTGCCATCAGTCCAGGAAGGCTGAGGTACATGCACACACCTCTTTTACAAAAAGGATCTTCTAAAGAGTTGTTCAATGAACCTTCTGTAACAGTTTATTTTGAAGAGTGTGTGCAAAGTGGTTATTAGAACCAATCACAGCCTGGGTGAGGTCTCAGAACAAAGAAGGAATTGATTTGGACTAATCACAGTCCAGTAAAGGGCCTTGACATCAAAGCAGGCCTTTACTTTGAGCCAATCACAGGAAGGGGGAGGTCTCAGAACAAAGGAGGCGGTGATTCGGACTAATCGCAATCAGAGTGAAGTCTCCGAAACTAACAAAGTAGTGATTTAGACCAATCACAGTCAGGCAGAGTTTCTGGCATTTGTGGCTCAGTGGTTAGAGCTCTATGTTACTGATCACAGAGCTGTGGGCTCAACAGCCAGGATTGCTAAGCTACCACAGTTGGGCCCTCGAGCATGGTTCTTAACCCTTTGTGCTGAAGAGGGTACGTTAACATAGCTGACCCTGTGCTCTGACCGTTGATTTTGCAGTGGTGGTTCAGTGGTTAGAGCCAGAGGATTACTGATCACAGGGTTGGTTGTAGGTTCGATTCCTGGGTCCGCTTAGCCACCACTGCTGGGCCCTTGAGCAAGGTGCTTTCTATATGAATATTCGTGCCAGATGTATTGCATCTACAACGCTTGGGGTTCTAGATCTCCAGGATCAGGACTGCGCACCCCTGCCAAAAGAGTAGAGCCAAGGATTTTAAACTATTCGTTATCATTCAAGCCTCCTATTCACTGGAAAATCGCAGCTGATTCATCAAGAGAGCAGATCGAAATTAATTCGCTTTCCCCCAAATTAGGTAAACAAGTTTAATCAAGTCCTCTCATTACAAGAGTTTCTTAAAGAAGTGAAAAGTCAAGATTATTTTCTACTCAGTAGCGTTCTCAGGTGACCCACCCCCTCCCTTTCCCCCACCACCCGCAGTGGCATTTGATTGAATGATTAGTGTAAAACATAATCAAGGGATTAGTCTATTATCAAAACACCTGCTAGCTGTAGCCCTAAACAAGAGTGCAAGTCAAATGGTACACACAGCCTTTACGTGACCTCTCGGAATCCCAGAAAAAGCAGAGTAAGGACAACTCAACGGCTGTCCACGCATCTAGAGTCAATCAGAGAGACAGAAGACCAGGGAAGAGAGTGGTGAGAGTTTGCACAAATGTTGGGGAGGCAGTGGGTATGTGTGTGTGTGCGCGCAAAGAGAGCGAGAACAGTAGCTCCAGTGTAGCTGCATTAACGAGGGCGACACAGGCAGCCAGTCCCATGCTTATTGAATTATGCATCCCTCTTCTGATCCTCAGTCTAATTTGGTCAGATGTGTGTGCTGCTCTGATCTTCTATAGACCGCCGCTAACGCAGCATGGGCTTTGATGAGGAGTGAGACTGCTCACTGCTGCTCTGCCTCACGCACTCGTAGGTTTGTGTGTGAGAGACAATATTAGATTGAGCGCTAACTCGAGTGTCTGCGGAGGTAATGCTGCTCCTCACCATCTGCCACTGCTCATAATGGAGATGCTCCACACTAAACCAATCTTTTATCGGCTGTCGGGAGAAACAGATCGTCAAATAAGAGCATAAATCAAAGAAGAGTGCTCTTCCTTTCCTCCCAGCGTAGGAGAGGACTGTTGTCACGTTATGGATCCAAGTTCAACAGACCACAGATGAACGTTAGTTGTGTGATTAGAGCTGCCCTAATTACTAGCCTGTGAAATGATGTCTGTGCAGATTTGAATAGTGCTACCTAGCAAACGAGAACGCCAAGAGACAGTCGACTCGATGCACAGGCATAAGTGGGCCATGACACCACCTCCACCAGCCTGGAAACACAAGGTAGATTGGGTCCATGGATCCATGCTGTTAGTGCCAAATTTTGACTCTACCATCTGTGTTCCTTAGCAGAAATTTGGGTTTATAAGACCAGACATACATTTGTCAAGTCCTCAGTCGTCCAGTTTTGGTGAGCCTGTGTCCACTGCAGCCTCAGCTTTCTGTTCTAGGCTGACAGAATTGGAAGCCATTAGTTAAACAGTATTATTGAACTAATAGTAAAAACTGCTGATCTCAATTAAGAACCTCCAGCAAAGCCAAAACACTGGCTGTCCCAGTCAGCCCACTGAACTGGAAGTGAAGCAAAGAGGAGGCTGCAGCTGGAGTGCTGATGCAGCCAAACTGAAGGTCTGCGGGGACTTTGGTTGTGAGAACGTTCTGGGAGAACCGGCTGAGATTTCATGATATCAGCATGTGAGACTTTGCTCAGGTGTGGGAAACAAAAATTAGCTGAAGTGTGTGTTTTCGAGTGAGTGTGGTGATGAGCATGGCCAGCTGGGTAAAGAGCAGAGCCTGTACAGTGATCATATCTACTGTTGCCCATGAGAGAAATCAGCTCACTCTCTCACACACACACACACACACACACACACACACACACACACACACACACACACACACACACACACACACACACACACATCCATACTTAGGAAAATATTTCCATTAATAAAGGTTACACTCCTAAGGCTTGGAGGGTATTGAATGCAGACCATGCTAACACACTAATACACACCATTAGCCACATATGCACGCACACACACACACACACACGCGTGAGAAAGTTTTCATGTGGGTCTGAGAGAGTTATGAAACCAAGACATCTCTGTATTCAGCCATTTCGGGCAATGCTGAGGACACAGTAAATACAACACACACACACACACACACACACACACACACACACACACACACACACACACACACACACACACACACACACACACACACACAATACCACATTACCCACTGAAATTTATCACTAGTTGGTTTAGCTATATGCCAAATAACAGGACATATATGCTAGTAAACCACTCAAGTAACATGAATCGTCTGTTGAGCCAAGGACTCTGTCTAGTAACAAGCATGTTTGCCAGAGGTCACATCTCATACACGAATAATATGTATAGGTTTGTTGTTGTGAAGCAAAGAATCTAACCGATTTATGTGGACGTCCTGTGAATCCAAACGATTTTATCCGCCGTGAAATCCTAACTTAACTTAATGTGAGTAGTAAAGCCAAACTTATTTTTCGTAGCAGTAAATACAAAAACTTCATGTAACAAAGAAAACAAACAGAATGAACCATGACTATTTAATTCAACTCTCTGCTAGCCCAGTAGGGTGCTAGTACTTTCAGGAGTGCTGTGAGGAGTCCTTCAGCGTACAACTCTTTACCAACCTTTCTCTTCAAGTGTGTTTTTTTTCAATTTAGATTTAGTTCAGTGCAAGGCATGATATTGTGATGACTGGTGCAGTGCAATGTATAACACGAGTACCTGCCAGTGACTTAACACAACAAGCGGAACAGCCTGGATGCCCATGCCGTCATATTTAACATTCCTTGATCCACAGTGTTTGTACAGTGTAAAAGGAAAATATCATAGCTACATTTACCCACAGTGACAATGCAGTGGATTGTAACGACATGTAACTTTATTTGTTTGTGAGCGTTTCTGGATTATTATTAGACAATACATACACAAATATTGCAATATACAAATTCAGCCTTATTTATCATACATTTCTTATTAGCAATCGATGTATGGCAATTTATGCAGTGGAATTGCCTCTTTCCGACTGATAATTGCAGAATTCCTCACCAAAGCGGTTTAACAGCAGTGCCAGTGCCACCTTACCTACTGCTTTCTTTCCAACACACACACACACACACACACACACACACACACACACACACACACACACACACACACTCTACACCTCCTTCGCCAGCTAATAGGAGGCAAATTCTCTCCCTCTCACTCCCCCTCCCAAATTCTCCAGCCAGCGAGACACAGAGGAACGCCTAAATCAATGGCTCAGTTACAGCACTTCATGTTGGGGTGTGTGTGTGTGTGTGTGTGTGTGTGTGTGTGTGTGTGTGTGTGTGTGTGTGTGTGTGTGTAGGTTTGTTCAGCCTGTCTGAAATATATTCATGTGGCTGGGCTTACACACAGGCCTATAATTAACTGAGGAGACTCCAGGCAGCCTGGGCAGGCACACTGCCAGCCCGGATCAGGCCCTAATTACCACACTGTCTCTGATAACTTCACACTTCCTCCGCCACCTGCCTGCTCAGCCTGGGCCACTCACACACGACACAGAAATAATACAGCTCTAAATGGATCAGGCACTATTACAAACACCAGAGATGTACTTTTCCTTCTTAAGCACCGCAGCAAGTCAGACTTAATCTACTGCAGAATACATAAGCAGCTCTTAACCCAGAGCAAAGGACTAGTCCAATCTCAGCCCAAAAACTAGATCTACTGCAGTCGAACCTGGAACGGAGAACTAAACTACACCAAGGACATCCTACTGCTAAGAGAAATTTACAGTAGATATTGAATCATTTATAGTAGACACTGAATCCATGTGTAGTGGCGCAATGAACACGGATACTAGATCCTGAACTAGTGTATAGCAGATACTTCGATCAATTTTAATAGACACTGAATCATTTACAGTAGCAAGCCATTGAGTCACTTACACTACATTAATAAGAATCACTTACATTACGTACTGAATCGTGTATAGCAGATATCAAATCTTGTTCATTGTAAATAGTAAATCAGATTGTAGATGCTGATGCATCTATAGTAGATTCTGAATCATTCATTGTATTCACTGAATCATTCATTGTATTCACTGAATCATTCATTGTATTCACTGAATCATTTGCAGGTACTGAAAACAAGTCTAAAATTAAGTGTCGTCAAGGAGCAAACTATTTAAAAGTAAACACTTGTGAAGAAGTCGATTGCACAGTTTGCTCTGTGTTCCTTTAGTACGTCTCAACCAGCCAAGAATTATCATTGGAAGCCAGAGGTTCTGAGTTTCAGCACTGAGCTAAAAGTGATAATAGAAGTCAATGGAAGTGAAAGTTTAGCCTTTGCCCAAGCATGTCTTGCAGGTGAGATTCTGGGATCCACCACATTTAGGATAGAAGGGTGGTTAAAAAAAATCTGACTTCACTCAAACCAATAGTTCATATTAGCAATCGAACAGCCAGTCTTCAAGAAAAAGATTAATACTCGAATATTATTGCTTCTGTCGTTAAAGACTTAAGATCTTAAGACCAAAGAAGCTAGATGTGCCCTCATTCGGTTTGTTGCTCAGGCAAATCTCAGCGCCCATGCCACCTCCTGGACACAGGGCATGTTGTTCTTGAGGGAAGAGCGCTTGAATCCACCTGAGTCATTAGGAGATGAATTTATGTCAGTTGATTTCAAGGCAATCTCATACCATCAGGTATGAGAAGGACACACCACCCCTGACCTCACAAAAGCATGGCTTGAAAAATTTCCAGCAGACTCAAGCAGGGTCTTCAGCTCCAGGTATGAATAATCATTAAATAAATAACAACTTCATGAGAAAATAAATAGTATTTTAAGAAGAGCCAAAGAAGAGTAGGTGTTAATGGCCTCCCAGCATTACATACACCACAATTCAGTATTACACCATCACACTCGTTATTTTATTATTTAAATATTTGGACAGCCATGCTATGTTGAGTCCAGAGAGAACAATTAGTTATGCTGTCTATGGGGTCAGTTAGACGCACTTTATTCCATAACCAAAACAAACAGGGTCAGTTTGAACAAAGGAAAATCAATGAAGGGCTGCAATCAATTTGAAAAGGACCCATCCCCAAACCAGGACAGGCCACTGGAGAACCTCCTGGAGGCTGAGATACAGCATGTCTGCCAACATTAGCCACAGGCTAGTATGTTAGCCCTCAGCATTGGCTGGCTGCTTGTCTTTCAGTGCTACAGGTGTAGAGAAACTCAGACGTGTCCCATTTGTGTCCACACAGCAGATCAACAGCCTTTATGTTCTCCAGTCCTCCCAACCTCACAGCTCTCTCACCCTCTCTACTCCTCTCCACACCCCCACCCGACTCCTTCATACCTCCCCCCATCTCCTCCTCCACCTCCTCCTCCTGCACACCTCCGAACCTCTGGCCCCGAACTCTCCTAAAAGCAGTGTGTGTAAATTATAGATGTGCACAGACATGAAAGAAATGGATTTCAGTGATAAATGCAGAGGACTAGTCAGTGTGTGTGTGTGTGTGTGTGTGTGTGTGTGTGTGTGTGTGTGTGTGAGTGAGAGAGAGAGAGAAGATAAATGTGATGCTGATCTGATGCAGCATCACTGGGATCTCAAACCTGTTTGGGGTGCTAAATAAAATTACACAATGTATCAATAACTAACAATATACATCATTATTATTACTTTATTATTTTTATTACTTTATTTACACTAAAATAAAAATCTGTATATGTATCATATTTTACATAAACAAAACATTAACAAGTAAACAAATCATTACAACAATTATAAAAAACAATCATTAAATTATTCTACAATTATGATTATCATTATTATACCAGCTGAGAATAAACAAACAAAAACTATAATAATAATAATAATAATAATAATAATAATAATAATAATAATAATAATATAACAAACACATTTCTAAAAAGTTATCAGTATTGGTGGTCATAAAAGTCTGACCTGAGCAGGTGTTAGAACAGGTTATGTTTAGTGGAATCAGACCCCGTCACTCAAGTCAGAAACCATACACTATCCTATCCTAGCACGTACACACACACAGTGACACACACAGACAGACAGACGCATGCAGAGACACACGTGCGGCGACGCGCACACACACACACACACACACACACACACACACACACACACACACACACACACACACACACACACACACACACACACACACACACACACACAGACAGACAGACAGACGCATGCAGACACACACACAACAACAACCTCTTTTTCATTTATTTATTTACTTCTCAATCTGGTCGCCACTGTGCCGCACCACAAAGCTCATGCGGGTTAGCGGGGGGTTAGAGCGAGACTGAGCGCCTGAGGGAGTCCAGCCACTGGCTATGATCAAATGTGATGTGGACGGCAGAGCTGAGGTCTTTAAAGGGACGGTGTGAAAACACACAGCCAGAGGAATTATTAGAGCACAGCCCACCCGCCTCCAAACCTGACTGCCTGCCCTTCGTATACACTGTATGTCCAAATGTCTGTAGACAACTTGATGAACTTACTGGCATGGCATGGGCTAGAGGGGTTTAAAGCACCCCAGCATTTATCTGTAAAGCTGCAGAATTGTGTTCTATGGAAGCTTTGTGGATCCAACTATGGTTGTGTTTGACTATGGAGGCCTTATGGTGAGCGCTTCAATCCTACCTTCTGCTGTGGAGCGACACAGTGCCCCAACTTCACATGTGATGATCTGGAGAGTCATCAGATATGACAGTCACCCCTAGTATTGATATGAGGGACACTAACAGCTCAGCAATAAGTGCAGGACATCCTGCAGCCAGGTGTCGTCTCTAAGACAGGGCTTCCACTGGCATTTTTCAACAGGATAATGCTCACCCATACACAGCAAGGGTTTCCCAGGAATGTCTGACAGAGTGCAACACTTCCAGACGTCTGACCGCTCACCAGATTGATCACCAATCAACCAATTGTGAGACCAGCATGAACTCTAGCTCCCCCCACGCCTCCATGTCCAACCATATCTCATACTGTGTCCATGCTAGAGGCCCAACAGGGTACTAGAAAGTGTCATTCCATTCCAATTCTAGTGAAGATGGTCATATATACAGCACCAGTCAAATATATGGACACCAACTCATAAAAGACAACTTAACAAAATATTCAATGCTGTAAGAAGCAAACAGAAATGTTCTGTGTATTTAAAAACACACAACCAATAGACAACATTTCTGCAGTAGTAGGGGTTTTGTTTAATTTTCATTATAAACAAAATATTTTTGCTCATACAGTATATTTAATAGTACTGGATTTATACCCCATATTGAGGTTTCTAAGCCTGAGGGCCTGTATGCAGCTCAAATCCTCACAGTTGTTTCTCCCAAACCTAATATAAAACCTTCCCTAGACAGTAGAGACTGTTACTGCAACAAAAGCAAGATAAACTCTCTTTAATACCCCTGATTTCAGAACGAATGAGAAGGTGTGCCAATATTTTTTGTCCATATAGCACATGTAATTAGCGAATATGATTTTAATATCAATATCAAAAGTAGTAGCCAAGTTCCGTAATCTATAATACATTCAGTCAATGTGTCCAAACCTTTGACCGCTACCTTATATAACTAAAACAGTAGGAGCCAAAGCAGTAGCTTTCTTAAAGCATGAAAGTCCATGTATTTCTGTCCATTTATATACGCCACGGTGCAGCACAGCATCTCAGAATCCACATAAGCAAGTCCATTAGATCCCTTGACCACTCACAGCTCCAGCTTTCAGCTTGAACAAACCCAGGGAAGCAAGCTAAAAGCCAAGGGTTCAATGTTTTCAAAGATACTGGGGAAATGAAACAGCAGTGCTTTTCAATACGCGATCGTATCAGATGGGGGGATTCATTAAGCACAGAGCACCCAAAGGGAACGGTGGGTGTTAAACGGTGCTAAATCCAAACATCAAGGCTTCTCCAGCGCTGGCCAAGGGTGCAAGGCCAGCACTTCAGTTCCACCCCCACCACTCTCCTCTAGCAGCCCTAATCCCCATTAAGGCCTGTTCAATGCTGATAAGAGCCTCATCGTCCACCTGCATCAACACATTTCACCGGAAACGTCGCTGACCGGAGGGTTATTACACACCTCGGCTTTACACCAAAACAGCTGGGCTGGTCGAAATGTGAGTGATGAAATTATGGGGGGAAACAAAAAAGAACAGACCGTAATATGTGTGTAAGGATGCATCTTAAAAGGAAATTTCACTCTGATTTTCAAAAGCAGTTGAAGAATAAACAAAGTAATTCAGACTGACTCAGGCCATCATGAGCGTTTATACGTTCTAACTTGCTGCTCTACAATTACGCCACAAAAACACCAGTCAGGCAATGGGGGTTCTATGCCACGGTTAAAACTTGGCGGCTAAAACTGAGTGGATTATATGTTGGAGTTGAAAGTAATAGTGGTTATTTTACTAACATTTCTGTAACAAAAGAGAGAGATGATGGAGGAGATGGAAAGTCTGCCTGGTGGTAGGCAGCCATGGCCTGGTGGAACCAGCCATGTGACTGGACGGTTGCCGGTTTGATTCCCTGAACTGGCAGGACAACTTTGAGCAAGGCATGTATCTCCCCACCGCTCCGGGCATATGTGCTCACTGCCCCCTAGTTTATGAATTCACGCATTTGTTTGGTGGGGTTCATATTTACATGTACGCTTTCAGTGCTGTCCAGCCACTGAGGCTTTGTTCACTGTAGGCATTAACATGCGCGCTGATCCGATCACCAAAATACGATAAAGCAGCGTTTCACAACCCTGGTGCTGGAGGCACCCCTGCCCTGCAAGTTTTAGCTTTAATAACAGCACATGCAACTCCGAAGGGCTTCTTAATGAGCTTGAAAGGGTGGTGAGCAGGGGTGGTCCCTGGACCAGGGTTGAGAAATATGGCCACAAGATGTGTATGATGGTTCTGTTTATGACCCTGACAAAAAAATAAAAAATTATGAACATAAAATTTCAAAACTTTAGTGAGTTGGCTTGATTCTGTCAGCTGAACTGTAATAAGTAGCCAAATGTTGCTGGAGTGAACAGTAGAGTCCTACAAATAATACAGTTTTCCCATTTTTATAAAATTTTCTAAAAAATGATTTTCCATTCTTTTTTCCTTTCTTTTTATGGTGTCATCAAATGTGTGTCATCACGGAAATCATAGAATCGTGTGTACTGCACTGGCAAAAACCTGGCAATGTGATATGTACCATGATACAGAGGTTGCGATATATATCGCAATATATTGTTACCATAAGCAAGACAATATATTACTATTTATTCAAAGAAACCTTTAAGAAAACTGCTATTGCATAAAAACACACCCACCATATGCATAATATCTGAATAAAAGGAGTTTAGTTTTTATCCAATCAGAACGGTGAGATCTCAAGAGCGAGTACAACACTGCCATCTAGTGTTTGTGGTTTAAACAACACCAAATGAATCTCTGTCTGCCACCCATCCTTACATGTAAACTGTTTATTAAAAATTCAAACTGTGTTAGAGAATCAATACAGTAATAATATAATATCATAATATCACAATACTTTGATATATTGCTATTTTCTTACCCCCCTATGAAGCAGTGGGCTATACTGTATAATAAAAGACCAGGACTCGCTTAACTTCCGCCTCAAGTTATCCAGCTCCAGTGACAACTCCTCTGTGAACCCCACGCAGGCTTGTGCTTGCATGTCATACACTGTTTCCACTCGGCCTTCGCAGCGGCCCTCCGACCCTCCTCCGTCAATGGGAGCGCGGGGAGTTTTGGCGCGAGCCTCTGCCTACTCATTCATAAATAATTCAAAGCCTCATTAATTATTCATTACAACATTCCAAATAATAACAACAACAACAACGCTTTGTTTCCAGTCTTGCTCCACCAAGCCCGTTGTCATGGAAACGCGCAGCTAAACAACGGCCCCCGGAGGATGGAGGATGGGGGTGGGACTGTTGGGAGGGGGGGGCAAGGGAGACTTGGGAACGGCAGACGGGATTCCCAAATGGCCACACTTAGCCGGAACGTCGCACATTTGACAGCAAACAAAGTAGGTCAAAGTAAAAACGACTCTCGAGGGGAATAGTGGGGTTCAGTGTTTTGTGTGTGTGTGCGTGTGTGTATATATGGGGGGGATTAAGAAAAAAGAAACAAAAAGAGAAACTTTTGGAATTTCGTTAAATTTTCCTTTTTAATTAAAGTTAATCACGGTGTTTTTAGGCAAAATTGTGCCAAATGCATTTAATGTGGGAGAGTCAGGCTTTGGATGCAACCATTGCACTTTGTTGTGAGATGCATGTGATGGAATTCTGTAATGTGACTAAATGAAGCATAAATGTGTCATTTTTCCCAACTAATAAATAAAAACCCACTGCAGGTTCTGACATTTCATTCACAATTTCCATTTCTATAGTCCACATCAAAACATTCAAAAGTTGGTGGAAAGTCACATGCTCTGAGTTTAATAAGGCTAAGAGACCAAACACACTGACAAACACTGTAGGAATCTCAAAATACAAAAAAGAAATTGGTGGCGTTTCGCTTTAACAAGCTACTGATATGCACTGCGGCCATGACGATTATCGAGGTTAACGTTCTGTTTCGATCTTGCCCAAAACTTTTGTACTGCTCCCTGGCTCTGCTCCGCCCCCTGCTCTTGGCTCCTCCTCTACTCCTGTACTCTACTCACAGACATACCAAGCAGCGTGCACAAGACCTATTCTTTATACACACCATGTAGTATTTTTCACATCATATATTGTAGCGTACATTGCCATACATCTAAAATGTATTGGAATATCATTTTTTGTCCACAATGGCCAGCCATTAGCATTGGTATATTAACAATGTTTAAAAATTATGTGTGCTCGTGTGTGTGTGTGTGTGTGTGTGTGTGTGAGTGAGAGAGAGAGAGAGGAAAATGAAAAGAAAACAAAAGACATAAGCAATCCACAGTGGGGTCAGCCAGGGCTTGATTGGACTAAAGCAGGGGGACAATTAAAGACAATAGGAAGACACTGTCTGCTCCGCTTGACTGAACACACAGCCTTGCACTCCAATTCTTCACACACACAAACACACACACACACACACACACACAGCCAATTTTGACAAAGAACAACAACTGAACGCATTGGCACTTCAGGTCTCCCTGTGGAAGCAAACAGCTACAGAAGAGGAAAGTGAAGTGAGCGAGAGAGAGAGGGAGAGAGAGAGAGAGAGAAAACAAAATGTAGCGTGTGTGTGTGTGTGTGTGTGTGTGTGTGTGTGTGTGTGTGTGTGTGTGTGTGTGTGTTTTAAGTGTTCAGGTGGAAGGAGCTGGGGTGGATGCGAGGCCTCACCTCTGGTGTGTTTTTCTTAAATTCGCGGCTCTGGTCAATGAGTTTTTTCCTGGACTGCTCGCTCTCATCTTGTCTGTTGGCCAGTAGCGTGGCGGTGGTGTCCAGTTCTCTCTGGGAAAAAGAGGAATACAGGAGAGTAATTACACACAGCTCAGCGGGGGGCCCCACATCATTTGCATACACAGACAAACAAAACACACACAGATTCTCAGCAGACAGGATTCCCACCAAGACCACTGAAACGTCCAAATGGCTGCTCTCCTGCTCTGAACCAGGGCTCTTACTGGTACACCAGTACTGGTTAGACCATACGACCCTCCCCACATACAGAAGGTGTGCAACAGTTTGTGGACACCCCCTTGAATGAATGCATTCAGCTACTTTAAGCGGCACCCCTACACACAGACACAAACGTGCAAATGCACACACAGCTTGTCTAATCCTTGTAGAGACGTACTGCCAATAGAATAAGACCCCCTGGAGCAAATAAACAAACATGAAGCTATTAGCACCACGTTTAATGGTATAAGACCCCCAGCATTGATTCATAGGTTATCCAGCATCTTGACATCACTCATTCTCTTAGTGCAAAATGCAAATCAAATCCTCACAGCAAATCCTTGCCAGCAAAAGTACTGACAGGGGTATAAACAAGAGTTTATCTTGCTTCTGTTGGAGTAACAGTCCAGAGTAGAATTTCTACTAGATTTTGGAGTAAACACTGCTGTGAGGATTTGATTACATTCAAGAGCAACAAGAGAAACGGTGAGGTCAGACCATTGGATGCTCATTCAACAGTTCAACAGGTCCACTGCTCCAATCCTCCATGCTGGGGGGTTTCACACACCTCTACCTGACATCTGCTGCATCGGTCCTATTCTATTGGCAGTACTTCTCTATAGTCATACAAGCTTTCTGTGTGTGTGTGTGTGTGTGTGTGTGTGTGTGTGTGTGTGTGTGTGCGCGCGCACATTTCCACACTTTTGTCAGGAATGGGTGCAATGTAAATTAGCTGAATGCAATTGTATGGGGGGTGTCCACAAATATTTGGACGTCTAAGAATTGTACTCTATACTGTATCAGACAACCGCTCCCGCCTGGAGGCACAGCTGCCCTGTATCCACATATGGTCTCCAGACCCCGAACAGACCAAATTATAGAGAAATGAAGTCTGTATAGATGGACCACCATCACCACCAACACCCCAACAACAAAACAACACAAACAAGCCCAATCGCAGCCCCCCCCCCTTCTTCTTTTCCATGCCAGCCGCCGCTGTTGCTGTTGTTACTGTTTTATGAGCGAGTAATGAAGTTTTATAGAGCCGAGCTGCTGACAGACGGGGAGAGTAACTCTGCAAAGGGTTTACACACACACACACACACACACACACACACACACACACACACACACACACACACACACACACACACACACACACACACACACACTCTTAACCACCTTGATATCAGACAAAAAGTGAACATAAATTCCAGGTCGAGTGAAAGCGCACAAAGAAAGTGAAAGACAGAGAGAGAGATTGTGAGAGAATGTGAAAAAGAGCAAAAGCTACAGAAAGCGAGAGCATGGAGAGCTTGCGAGTGATTGAGAGTGACAGCGAGATACTGCGAGAAAGAAAAGAGTGTGTGAGAGCACAAGAGAGAGAGAGAGAACGGAGAGAATCGAAAAGAGAGTGAAAGAGACTGTGAGCAAGGAGGGGGGGAAGAGCGTGAGAGAGCCCTAGAAATGGTGAGGAGAGAGTGAAGAGAGATAGGGAGGGAGGAGAGAGCACAACAGTTTTAGGGACAAAAACAGAGAGAAGGGGGTCGAGGGTCTAGTGATATGATATGTATCATGATACAGGAGTCACGATCTGATATATTGGTTAATATTACTGTCAGCAAGGTGATATATTGAGATTTTTTTAATCTATTGATCAGGATGTTTTTGGCTTAATGGACCTTTATTCACCTGAAAAAGTCATCTTTCCCTGCGCGATGCCATCTCGTACCAAATGGCACCGTGCCAGTCCTTACACGCCTCTAAACCGCGAGCAACAGGACTGCACTAGTAAGACCAGAGTGCTCTTCCTCCTCCAGCCTCTCTAAGGTGCACACCCTTGAGAGTGATTAGCAGACGCTGCTGTTACACCCATTATGCAAACTAACAGGCTAATCACTTAAAAAACCTGATTACCAGGGGGCCCCTTGGATCCTCATTTAGTGCCCGAGCCGCTGCGGGCTGCTCCAGCTGAGGCACCGCGGGAGCATGAAGAGATGATTAGCTCTCAACTCATCAGCATACTCCCATGTCTGCTCCCGCATGCACACTCCTGGAACATCACGGAACAGAGTGGGATAAGGAAAAACAGATATGTTGTGTGTCCAAAAGTTTGTGGACAGCTAAACAAAATGTTCAGTATGTTCTAAAAACATATTAGAGAGATTTTCCCAACGTTACTGCACTAGCAGCCTCTACCTTTTCTACTAGATGTTGGAACACAGCTATGAGGAGGATTTGACTGTATTCAGCCACAAGAGGAATAATGAAGATTAGTTCTGGCACTAATTCATCCCAAAGGGATCGGAAGGTTTTGGACATATAGGGTATAATATGATGTAGAATATTCCAGCATGCCTTTACAAACTTCCAACACCAAAACATTTTGACCATTAATTATTGTTAATAAGGCCATTATGTACATGTACTGCTTTTTATGACATCACAAGCCAAGTGTCCCTATATGGACTGAAAGGGACATTTGGAAACTTCACTATTTACATGTTACATCAGTAAAACAAGGAAAATTTTCTTTTTCCATAACTCAAGCCTCCGATACTCTGAGTGATACGTGACAATGCGTACAGGGATGGTGGGAATGTTGCCGTCTCTCTTGCTACTGGAGGCAGCGAGGGGAGGTGGGATATGAGAGGCCAAGCAGGCCTGTGTAATAGTGTTATAATTTTCCTAATGGAAGTGTTTGGCTGGCTGGGAGCGCCGGCGCTTGTCTTAGTTAATTTGTTCGGTAGTAAACGCTGATGGAACAGATTACGGCCGCTCCCTCGAGAGCCTCCATGCTGCCAGGGAGAAAGGAGTGGGGGAGTGGGGGGCTGGACTGGGAAAGAGAGGAAAGGAAAAAAAAAAAAAAGAAAAAAAAAGATGTTGAGAATGCTTGTGTGTAAAAAAAAAGCGAAGTTGTGAGGGAAGGAGAGAAGCGCGAGAGGAGCGAAAGAAGAGAACAAAAGCACACGAGAGCGGAAGCGAGGCCAAGGAAGCAGCTACAGTTATATTCAAATTAGGCAAAGGGTAATGAAGTGACTGGGCAACAGACGCTCGTATGCTACTTCTCACTGAGCCCCCCCCGACCCCTCCACCACACACACACACACACACACACACACACACACACACACACACACACACACACACACACACACACACACACACACACAAAAATGCGTTTCTAATTAAATTCCAGGCTCATTAAGATGGGGGGGGAAGGTTTGGCTGTGAAAGCACAAGAGGCCGAACAGCTTTCTCGGAGGCCGAGGCGCAGTGATTCAGTGAGGATGATGCTGAGCTGCTCGGACAGTGCTGGACTACAGAAGACTTAGCGCTGACTCACTACATCGCAACGGCCTGGGCTCTTTGGGAACCCCTTAAGAACCCCATAAAGAACCTCTGCCCACCTTACACAACCCAAAACATCTGATACCCCTTCCATTCAAGCTCATGGGTTGGTATAACAGGGAGAATTACACCCAACGCCAACAAAAAAACCCTCACACAAGCAGGAGAACCAAGTTGGAAAGCTGGAATCTTTTGCGCTGACGCTGCTGTGAATCGGAGCGTAACGTGGAAAGGCGTTTAGAGGCTTTTGCCTCGTCAGCGCTGACTAACACTCACAGCTGCGTACACAACATGCTCCGGCCTGTCCTCGCGTCTTTTTCTGCCGATTAGCTGACCCACCGGTGGACCCTAGCATCAGCTGGCACTGCCACTGCATGCTGCGAAATATTTCATTGGCGTTGCGCAAAAATGCAACCCTGTACCTTCAAAATGACAATTTTACAAAAGAAAATGCAATTTTATTGGTCAACTCGGCAGGAAACGTTCCACAATTTCTGTTGGAAGTGGAAGAAAGACCTGAGGGATTTTGATGAGAACCAAGATATGAGGAGGGACACATCAAAAACCAAAGACAAGGCATTTGGCACCCAAGGCTCATGAATGTGGTCAGGAACCAATAGATGAGCTACTCACAAAATACAGGAACAACAATTACTCCCCTAATCCCAATTCCATACACTGTAAAACCAAGAACTCTATACAGACCACAGCATCCCTACTGTGCTGGGTCAGTACATCCAGCACAGTTTACTGATTCCCTGCTCTAACAGACCTACTAAACCTGGCAAATAGCATGAAAACAAAAACCTTAAACTCCGCAGGTGCGTTCCAATCACACCAGTGGTTCCCTGTGAAGTGGACTATGCAGGAAGTTCAACCATTGGGGTTCCGAAGCACAGGGAGTGAAAGGGATTACTGCATACTGGTTTACCACTGCATACTGGTTTACCACTGCGCAGGAAGTTGACAGCCATCGCATCTTGAGCTGGCGCTCATCACAAGCAGTGAACCAAGGAATAAAATCAGATTTATTCACATATTGCATTTGCATTTACTACCTGATATCATGCGAGTACTGTACTGGGAACTCTGGGGACTGCTTCAGTACACCATGGAAAGGAACGCATGTCAAGACAGGGATGCCTACCCCTCCCCTAAATTGGAAAACTATGGAAATGAACTGAAGGGGTCCATCATTCTGCCCCCTACACTGAAGCCCCATATAGAACACTATTATAAGGAATACAAATGTCCTAAATCACAAATTCCATAGCTGGAAATTAGGGATGCACCAAATAATCCCCAATCTATGTTTTGTCCAAGAATGGTGGTCGGCCACTAAGTGAAAAAATAAATTGTAGTTTCTAATTTTTCCCCCCACACCTCACTACTCCCTGGAGCAGGGAATTCAGGGAACAGGAATTGTGCCCAATGACCATTCCCTACACTGGAGCACTATGGGACTGAACGAGTGCACTGGATCTTCTCCGCTATGTGTTTTGACACCTATTTCAAAATAGTGCACTACATAGTACCTAGGGCTTCGTTCTGGATACGCCATCTTATTGTTTTGGCAAGGTGTCTGGGCTGCATATATAAGGCTTGCCAAAAATAGTCCCTCCGTGTTAACCATTAAATAGAGTGTAAGTAATCGGAGAAGCTTCTTCGGCTACAAAGGTCGACAGCCGTAGCTGGTTTAGTTCGAATCAAAAGGCGTACCACGTTCTGCTGGGTAACGGCGTATGACGCAGTCAAAATAGTGTGTGTAGGAGTGTGTATATTCACAGTGCTGTAGTGTGTGTTGTACAACCCTGTTCCCCTGAGGCTCCTTGGTTCATGAGCGTGACTCGTATGCTAGTTTAACCATTGTGTTCTCAGCCTGTAAAATCTCCAGCCCAGGCTAACACCCCTTCACCCACCCCTGCCTCCCCCTATTTAATAACAGAAGGGAGGGTTGGGAGGGGGGGAGAGGGGCGCAACACACTCACACATGGCTAGCCGAGTGTAGAAACACACACTAATATTTGCTTCGAGGCTTCAAGGAAAGAAACAAGAGAGTGAGGGGGGGGACCGAGAGACGGAGAGACTAATAAGCTGCATGGCCGTCTCACTCTGGGAGCCACTTCAAAGCACCCCCATGCGGAACAGAAAACACACGTCGTCTGTTCACTCTAGCTCTCTCTCCCTCTCTCTTTCTTTCCTTCCTTCAATCCTCCTCCCTTAACCCAGGGAAGCCGGCTCCTCGTCTTGTCGGCAAGGTGAAGGCCGACAAGAAGACGACCCGGAAGGCCGAAGACGAAGAGTCGTGCCGAAGGGTCGTGCCTTCCCTGCTTAAATGCTCCCAGAAACTGTTACTGCTGGAATTCCTGGGCTTGGTCACCCATAGCATGAGTGGTGTGCGTCCGTCTACGAGAGCTGCAGTATTCTTCTCACGCTTCATTCAAACAGCACTCAGAGAGGGGCAACCTTGTGCTGTGCTTTGGACAAGCGGCGACGGCCCTGTCAGACAGGGGCAGCAGTGTCGCATTAGTGATGGATGTCTGTTTCGGTTTGGGACGTG
Organism: Acestrorhynchus altus; assembly: GCA_034509495.1. Classification (NCBI taxonomy): domain Eukaryota; kingdom Metazoa; phylum Chordata; class Actinopteri; order Characiformes; family Acestrorhynchidae; genus Acestrorhynchus; species Acestrorhynchus altus. The sequence continues at coordinate 10,276,490 of CM067502.1, read as the reverse complement.
CACATCAGCACTTGCGGGAGGGGAGAGAGAGAGAGAGAGGGCAAGAAATGGTGAGAGAGTGACTGTTATACCCTACTGATTACATAAATGTCGAAAAGTTTGGGGACATATCTTCTAACAAGAGAACTTCACTGCTTTATGAAACACTCTCCGCACAAAAGCAACCCCGATAGAACAGGACACCGTGGAACAACCGAACATGACCTTAAGCTCACCAAACCCTATGCCAAACATGAGTATGTGTGGTCTTACACCAGGCTGTAGAGCACTGGAGCTTCTGGAGTTCTTTGGAGGGATGGCGTTCCATTCAATCCCTTTAAGTATTCTGGATGAATGCAACAAATCCCAAATCCTTTTCACAGCAATGTTCAAAGTGGAAAGCCTTCTTGGAAGTACAATTAGACTAAATGCACATTTCAGGCCTAAACGTAATCAAAACTAAAATTAAACATCTTATAAACTACCTTCCAAAAGGTGCAGAGGCCTTTGAATACACCTCTGAGGAATCCCAGGTAAATGCAGGTATGCAGGTAAAAGTTCCAGGCCAAAATAAATGACATGTAATTCCCTCCAAGCCACATTTAAACTACATCCCGTTACGGTGATGTAACCAATTCTGGAACAGTGTTTTTCCCATTTTCACTACTGGCACCTACAGAGTGCTTGAATAGCTAAGAAGATCCCTAACTGACCATAAAGCAGAAAGCATATGAGCTACTGGGAGAACTCCTTCCTTCCATTAACTCCTGAAATAAGTTTCTCCTTGACTGCAGAGTTCACACAGTGCGGTGACGTATGGTCGGCTATTCTGAGTGGTGGTGAAGCAGAGGCTCGCTTTGCTCTGGTGGAGCAGCAGTAAAGGGTCATTCAGGACCCAGAGGGCTTTGCATTAACTCAATGTCAGTGTGGTCACCGGGGCCCACATCAGGCCAGGTCACCAGCTGGCCCCAGAGTGTGTGGATGAGAGAGCGAGAAGGGGGGCTGGGGACTTGACAGACACCCATCCAGACAGAAGACTGCAAAGGGTAGTTGGGGTGGGGGTGGTGGTGGTGGGGGGTTGGTTGAGGGCGTCCACTCTCAATGGTAGACAAAGCAGCTGTAGCTTTGGGTATGGTCATGATCACGGTCACTGCCATGGCCGGTAAATCCCGTTAGCCTATCTTTAAGGGACACAAATGTGTACCAGATTGGCACGAAGCGTAGCGGCTGAGCCCAGGTCAGAAACACCACCACCACTGAAGAGAAACCCAAATCGGTCTAATTCATTCTAATTAAGCAGCTTGTGGCGCATTAGGCCAAATTCAGGAGGCAATTATCAGGCATGCTTCATTACGGTGCAAATTGAATGTTGAGGTGGCTGATGAATGATGGCGCAGGGGCAAAGCGACGCTACGGTGCACTACCTAACCAGCCATTTCACACACTGATCAATAGCCCTGCTGCACTAATCTATCAGTGATTAGCCACTGATCTATCGTCAGTGATCTCTAGAGGGACAGGCACACAGCACAGAGAAAAATGACGTTTGTGATAATGTGAAGGTCTGCAACCATAAAGCCAACCAGAGACAAATACTGAAGGCCTTAAAGGAGCAGGTTGTAGAGTAAATTTAACATAGTCCCCTCAGAACGTCCATAAACATCAATCCACACTTGAACATTACAAAAGTGCAAATGCCCACAAATACACCCCTGAGGAACCCCACAATCCTCAAAAGCAACTCCACGTCATTTTCTACAAGCCACGTTTCAACTACACTTAAAACTACAAAGGCCCGCAAATGCGCCCCCTGAGGGACCCCACATTCTTCAGGTTATGCTGATGAATGTTCCAGGCAATGAACAATCCATGCAATTTGCTACAAGCCACATATAAACTACATTTGAAAAAGTGCAAAGGCCCACAAATACACCCTTGAGGAACCTCATCATGCTGGTAAATGTTCCAGGCAAAAATGAATTTGTGGCAATTAGCACAAGTCACCTGTAAACTACATTCGAAATTTCAAAGGTCCGCAAATGCACCCTTGAGGAACCCCCCCCATTCCTCAGGTTACATTCCAGGCCATCACTAAACCCTTCACAGCAGACCCAACGTAAACCAGCAAGGAAAAAGCTAATCAGAGGACACTCAGTCAAAGGAAAACTAAATATAATGAAGCCAAGCTGCCTAAAAATGCTTTCATGGTCAGCGCTATGTTTTATGTTCCTTATAGCCCACAGCAAAAACCAGCAGTAGCTCTGTGATCCTCAATGCCTCCATAGCCACTTCAAGTTCTCCCCACCAGCCCCCTTGATATTCCTGCACATTCCTCAAATGCTCGGAGAGCTACGCTAGGCCTAATTAAGAGAAATCACAGTTACAGAGGGGTGAGGAGGAGTGGAGCAGGCGCCTGCATGCAGTCTCCAGGCCTTATGTGGGAGCTGACAGTAGAAAAGCAAAGGTGGGTAATCAGGAGAAATGAATAGCCTGACTTGTTTCACATCTGACCATTCATTATTGCCGCTTAGTGTTTTTCGTTCATCTGTGGTTATCGCAATGAGAAAAAAATGTTGAAGGAGGACAAAGCTTTATTGCGTCAGCACGCCATCCCAAGAGACAAGGACCCAGCAGCAATCCAGAACTTCTGGTCTGGTCTAGCGCATTTAAACAAGAAGCCAAAGCAAGTACAAATGCATGTCGCCCACCCGAGCCGTTGTGTCTCCAAATGAATTAAGGGCACAGCGCTCGGCCAGAACAAAAGATGCATTATATCCAAGCAAATAAACAAAGCTGCCATCTAATTTACAACTCCAAAACACTTCTGGAATTTGCATGTCTATGGGGAGGGAGGGGGTGTCCTTCTAAAGCCAGGTCCAATTTATACAGTAGAGTAGGTTAATTAATTAGGATTCAGGACAATAACTGAATATCACCAGTGAATGAATGAAGTGCTTTCCAGGACAGTGGTGGGCGGGCATCCGGACAAACAAGACGGCTGATTGTATTGTTGGGCGACGTAACCCAAATGATAAATGGCTTCACGGGCACGCTGTAGGTCAGTGTCTTTGAGTGCAATAATCCTTGCCTTTGTATCCCAGCACATTGGCTGAGACGTCGTACATTGTGGAGTGGAGAAAGTGGGGCACGTGCCCACGCCTGTCTGCAACTCCCGTGTTGAATGCCAAGACGTCAGCTGCGCCATCCAGACGCCCACAGCTCCCAGGTTCACTTTCTGTGTGAACTCTGGCAGGCAACATCCTGCCTGAGGGCCGCGTTGCGGTCATGCCAGAGTCGCTGAGGGAGATCTGCTACCTGCAACCCACCCTTACTTCCCCTCAATTCCAACGGTATGGTTTCAGCATGACTGATGACGCCTGGCACTTCAAGAGTGTACCAAACGGTAGGCCCGGGGAATGTAGGATGATGTGGAATTGCTTGGGTGCGAGAAGTTAAGACACCACAAATGAGCTACAGGTCAACCACAACACAAGGAACGAAACCCAAGCTGCGCCATTTGCTAGATGAAACAAAAGCTAGCATCATTTACGTGCTGCGCTACTTGCGTGACATCTCCGTCTCACATTCTCGAAAAACAAAGCAGCGAGGCGTAATCGCCGTGGAAAACCGCTCCGCAAGCATCAAGCTGTGCAGCCTCGAGTGATTATGTACGGCCATGCACCCACCTCTCCCTTTCCTACCTCCACACTAGATCCATATCTGACAACGCAAGAGCTGTCAAGGTTCAGAGAACAAGACTCTAGCAAAGCACGGATTAAAGCCAGCCTTTAGCACCGACAGTAAATATTGATCTGCCTGGTTTTTTTTTCCAGGTGAGAGATTTATTTTTGTTTTATCTACTGACAATTCTCTGACAGGCCTTTCTTCGTGTAAGCAGCAGGAGCGACCTATTTAAAAACTTTGAAATCCTGCTTTAACGACTGCACCTCGTTACAAGGTGACCCGACGTACCCAGCCAGCGTTTTGCAGTTCCCGCTTTACCTGGAGCGCCGCTTCAGAGAGTCTGACCCCTTCTCAACGGGAATCAAAAGCTGCCCTTTCTTTTCCTTTATTCAGTTGCTCACTCGTCTTCAGAGGACGACTTCACCAAAAAAAAAAAAAAAAACACAAAAAACTAAAAAAAAAACAGCGCTTCACTTTCAACGCAAGGCCTTCTCCCATGGGTCCCTTTCTCAAAGCCTTCAGAAGTTGACAACAACAGACTTTCAGAGCGATTTCAACAGCTTCAGGAGGACGGAGCGGATGAGGGCTAGAGGGAATCTGGTTTTAGACTGAAAGTGGCAAACCAGAGTCAACGGCAGAGGGTTACAGCCAGGCCTTGGTTCACTGGAAACGAATGGGGGTGCAGCACATCATGTTTTAAGTAGATCAACTATAATTTTACACCAGCCTATGTGTTTCTACTCTCACTGTCTACAGAGCTTACACACTAGATTCCATCTTCTTGGCGTAGCTCTATACTACCTGCACATTTATGTGCAAAAATCTCATACCTCTGAAAGTTTACATGAGACGGACAACGTTGTAACTTTTAATGGAAGCCAATATAGAAAGCTCCCACTTCTATTGGATGCAAGAGAACGAACTGGCACAACTGATTAAGCATTGAGCTCTTGAATGGAAGTTTGCGATTTCAATCCCCAGAGGTACCACAGCCATCAGTGGTCAGGAGTCCCAGGTGGTTTACCTCTCTGAGCAGATAAGGTGACCCTTCCTCTCCCCATCACTCAACACAATGCTAACTAACAGAGGTGTTTAACTGGTATAACAAAAGTGGCAGTAAGTGTTCTCCTCCAAGCATGTTCAGTTGTCAAGTGATGTTGCCTTAGCAGCAGTTTGAGAAGATTCCGGCTGCTTAGAACAGCAGTTAATCAACCTAAACTCACCTTTCAAAGCAGAGAATTCTACGCACAAGACTTTGAGATGCACATACACAATGGCTCCACCGTACAGGTGTCCACAGGCTGCTTAACTGCATGCTCTCAATGGCTGCTCAATGCATGGTTTTGCAACTATGTAGACCCAGGCATGGTTACAGTTTCAGTAAAAAAAGAAGCAGGCTGGAGGGGGCTATTCACCAGCCGGGCTACAAAATTTTTCATCCTCGAGTTTACGGTCTGGAACAGCGAGGATATTGAGATTTGAGATAGGATCAATGGGCTAGCAGAACTGTTTCACTTAACGATAAGCTACGGAGATCACATACGGAGAGCCCCTTTCCTTTTTGGTAGGTTGGCGGGAAAAGAAAAATGAGAGAAAGAGAGAAGAATCACAACTCCCATCTCAAAATTAATGTCTACACCCTGCCGGGAACGCAATCTGGGCCTTTAAAAGGAGATTAGGAGGAAAACGCAGGAGATACCAGGGCATGGAGAGTGCAAGACAGTGGGCTCCCGGGAATTAATAGCATCCAGATGCTGCTGTATGGGCGCAAAAGGAAAAAGAAAAAAAAAAGAACGGGTCATTCTCTTGTGGACAGTGGACAGTGGACAGTATGGCGGTGTGATGGATGATGATGTGGGCAGTGTTAAGCAGAGAACAGTGTGAACAATGCAGCCAAATCGAGAGGGGTGTAGTTTCTCCTGTCAAATCCTTTATTTAGAATGCTGTCGCATGCCTCAAACACTGTTCGCCTTGCTAATTACGCACGGCCGACGGGTCTGCGTGAGTATAAATGGTTGTAAAGTGCAAAAACAAATAAAGAAAGAACAAACAGAAACTCATTTCCCTTGAGTCCAATCCAGGGCGAGAAAGCCTTGAAGCAAACTGACAGAGTAGATCAAGAAAAGTGAAGTGAAATTAGACGGTAGTCAATGCTAGGGGTGCACAGGGGTGTCTTGATCTGATCCATGCATATCAGCATATGAGTACAGTCTGCTAAAAGTACTCCTGGACCAAGTGTCTGCTTCTATGAAAAGGTAAGCGAGTTAAAGCTTCCAAGGAATACTCAACAAGTCTGATGCATTTTGGGAACGAATGATTTGGACTGAAATTTTTTGGCTGCATTGAGCAAAGATATTTTTTGTGGAGACAAATGTAAAATTTCAACTCTCAACTATTAAGCACGGAGGTGGATGGATCATGCTTTGGGCTTCTGTTGCAGTCAGTGGCATAAGGAACATTTCAGAACTAGAGGGAAGAACTGATGGATTTAATAACAGCAAATTCTGGAAAAAAGACATCAAAAACTCAACATCCGCACAGCCAAAAAGACAAAAAAGGATAATGATCCTAAACACGTCTCAAAATTCACTACAGGCCACCTCAAAAAGTGCAAGTTGAAGGTTTGCCATTGCCTTTGCAGGCACACAACCCAAACATCATCGGACATCTGTGGATGGCCCTAAAAGAAGCAGAGCAATAAGACGACCCAAGAATGGGTGAAAATCCCTCAAGCAAGAACCGAAAGACTCCAGCTGCTACTGAAAGTGTTTACAAGCTGAGATAAGTCACCATAAGGGGTACAACCAAAAAGTTTGCTTTGGGCCATGTTCTTTTTTGCATTTTGAAATTGTAAATTATGAAAATAAAGTAATTCTACTTAAAATGTTTAATTGGGTCATTTTTAACTCTTCTGCAGCAGCTGATCATCGTAACAGGCCTACGTTCATCAAACTGTGAATGAAATGCAAAAATCCTGTATTTCCATTTTTCCCCTCGTTTTCAAAATTCGAAATCCAGAAATCTGTTAGTTGCTCTTTACATAGGATAGGACAGAACTTTATTGATCCCTTGGGAGGGTTCCCTCAGGGAAATTAAGGTTCCAGCCGCAGCATACGTACAGTACAGAAAGAGATAATAACTTAGCAAAGAAACACTATATAAATATAAAGAATATATAATATAAAGACTATATTACAATATACAAAATCAATAGTGCATGAGAAAAAGTAGAGAGAGTCCAGTAGGAGGGGGTATTGCACATTATTATTGCTATTGCAACAGTGCCCAACTCATAATGAATGGACCAATAGAAATGCCCCAAGATGACTTGGAATAAAATATTCTTGCATTCTTACAGGACCTCTCTATTCAACCCATGGCATCATGCTATGATGTGACAACTGCCTACCATCTGCCATCTTGCAAGCAGTTTTGACCCTATCCTTATACATCACCTCACAATGGCAGTTACATACTCAATGACGCGTGCCCACCGCTCCAGCTATTCGGGGCGCTTGAACATTAGGGGAAATGCCAGGAAGGGCTTAACATGGTACACTGCCAATAAAGCATGGTATGAACCGGCGTCCATTAATAAAAGAGCTCAGCTGGATATGGCTGATAGAAGTGTTTGAAACCGACGCTCTGGGAGTTGTCTGTAGACTCCCGCTGTGGTTGTATGAAGCTCTCACTGGGAATACAGTCGAAGCCATTTGTCTTGTTGGTTCGGAGCATACCTGTTTGATTGCTTCAGAATTAAACGTCTTTTGTTTTCCCTCCACAAAGTAAAACTGAGACCAGATTCCCACTGGCCCAACCACATGCTGCGCACACCCAACTTCACAAATAAACTATAAATAGATCAATAAACTGAACTCCAATGCTAGCAGAGTTAAAGGGCCTGGATCTGACGCCTTTTATTGTCATTTATTTTCTTTTGGTTTCATTTCTAGACTCTCTTCACCTCTGAACAGCCTGTTTTACTACTCTGCCTTTAACACTTCGAACAGTGCCTGGGAAATGTATTCAAAACCCTTGAACTCTTGAAGTTTTTCTCGTTACAGCCACAAATTCAAATGTATTTTATTGGGATTTTGTGACAGACCAACAAAAAGTAGCAAGTAACTGTAAATTGAAGTTTTCAAAAATTTAACTTTTTTTTTTTTTAAATAAACAAATAAATAAAATCCAAATTGACCAACTTCCTTCACCTAATTAGTAAAGAGTTCACATGTGTGTAATTGACTCTCAGTATAGGTACAGCTGTTCCTGAACACGCCACCGTGAAACATGTTTAAGGCATCATGCTGTGGGGATGTTTTTCTTCAGCAGGGACAGGGAAGCTGGTCATTGTGCATAGGACAAAGAATGGATCGAAACACATCTGGATCTAAAAACAACCCTAAAGCTACAATGGAATGGTTAAATTAAAGCAGCGTGTTAGAATGGCCGAGTCAAAGTCCAGACCTGAATTCCACTGAAAGTCTGTCTCAAGACTTGAAAATTGCTGTTCACAGACGCTGTCCATCTAATCTGACTGAACTTGAGCTATTTTGTAAAGAACTATTTCACCTCTAGATGGGCAAAGCTGGTAGAGACTTGCAGCAAAAAATGGTCCTATAAAGTATTGACTCGGGGGCTGAAAACAAATGCACACATCATTTTCCAGATTTTTTTATTTGTAAGAAAATGAATCTATGTAACTATATTACTATAACTTTGTTCTCAACTAATTATTCAGTTTATATTAGAAATGTTTTTTAATGTCTTTCATTCTTCAGGATTAGGGTTGGGCAATATATATTTATATCTATATTGGGATATGGGCTGTTGATATCGTTTAAATCGAGTTTTAAGGTTTTTAAGTGATGTTTTGTTTCAATCCTACTGAAAACCCTCTTCCCATTTCCTCGCTCTGTTCAGTACCCCACCATCAGCTCCTCTACGGTGCAAAGACAGAGCTCTGGCATGAAGATGACTTGGTGCATAAGAACAAGAAATACATTTTTTCACACTGTATTTTTCACAATGTATCATATTGTACATCGTCATTCAGCTATTTTTTTTCCACATCGACCAGCTGTAATCGAGATCCGGTGCGTGATTAAATTTTTTCAAGCAGTGTATTATTATATGATGGCATAAACGGCCTTAAAATGCCAATGTTATCATTTATCAAAATTATTTCTAGGACGATTCTTAAAGAAAATCCAGTTTTCCGTGATGTGGAGCTCTTTAATAATACATTAAGTAGTTCATGTAGAACTAGTTCAGGCTGGCACAAGATGCTCCATTAATTCCCCATTACAGCCTGTGATCTGTACAGAATATCAGGGTTCCGAAAACTGTTTCAGAGTCAGATGGAAGTTGTTAAGCCCAATACAGCAGCATAAATATGTACACTGCTTTATATCAGTCAAAGAACGGGTGCTGCTCCCACCACACTCGCTGCAGTGAATTAACGGCAAGCTGCGAATGATGGCCTTCGCACCTCTTTCACAGCCAAGCATTATGATTTAAACTTCACAAGCGCTCACTGACAGAAGACAGGCCAATTCCGACACTTTTTTCCCCTCTTTTTTTGAAGTTCTGACTCGGTTGATCTTGTAAGCCACGAACGCCCTGTGTGGCCCGTGCTCAGATGAAAGCCAACACTACAGAAGTCTTTTGTCTCGTCTTTCTGGAGCGCCTCACCTCTCATTAGGTTAATAATGTATAAATCGAGCAGTGGGCTCGGCACTGGAGAGCACAGCGGAAGGTTTTAAGTATTTATTACGAACAGAATGTCAGTGGAGCCTCGTTAACCAGTCGCCACTTTCCCTTTCTTCATCCTCGTACGGGGCCTGTTGGTCCTTGTTTACTTATTTATCCCCCCAAAAGCAGTGCATGTGCTCCAGGCACTTCTCCACTGAAGAGACCACCCACACTGAGAGGGAGGAGGACCCAGTCTGATCTTCTGTTCAGAATGATGGATGGGGATTGATGAGCTCAAGCCTTGTCACATTTGATCAAATTCATACCTTGTTGCGGTATTTATGTTTGAGGAGATGTCTCGATCCATCTCAGGGGGTTGGGATCTGGGCTGAACCAGGTATATTTTCTTGCCTAACCTAAGTCTAGTCCATAAGACACTGAGACACTTTGACAAAAACTGAACTGCAATGCTTTAGAGATATGGGCCAGAACATCTCCAAAACATCAGACAGGTCTTGTGGGGTCTAGTATTCAGTCATCAGTACCTATGGAAATTGCTCCAAGTGTGGACAACTGCTAAACCGGCTACAGATTCATGGGTGTCCAAGGCTCACTGATGCTCATGCAGGTCCAACCTCACAACTTCGAGGAACTGTAGGATCAGTTATATAATCTTGGTTTCAGATACCACAGGACACCTTCAGGGTCTTGTGGAGGCCATGCATCGAGAGCTCAGAGCAAACTTTCTTCACTGAAACAATTAAATAAATCTCTGAATGCCATCAAACATTGCATTTCACCAAGAAAGGGAAAAACTACCGCCCTCATGTATTGCCACCCTCCTCTGCTCATGCCCCTCCCAAATGAAATCACAGGGTAACATTCACAGAGGAACACGCAACCTCCCAACAACACGCTATTGTGCGTGGCTTTGTTTCCACAACAAGAGCAACATGAGCGGCAGCTTTTTAGAGCAGCCAGGGCGGGAAGGCCGGGTAATTGATGGAATTCTGCCGCACTCCATTCACTGGACCCTGAGTCCCACTCTTTATGTAATTACATGCCAGCACTCCACTCCAGACAATAGCTGATTTGTGTCATTTCTGATTCCAACACTGAGACAGTGGAGCAAGCTTTCGAATGCAAGGAGAGGCTGTACTGAACGTACAGTGAACAGAATTTTCGTGCTGGTTGATAAACTCTGGGTACTCAAGCACAATGAACCTAAAGGTATATAACAATATAACTCCCAAACATTATATTAGGACCATTTTTAGGACCGCTGACATAATGACGGTGTAATAGCAAATAATTAATAGCCTTTTAAAAAATCCATAACATTCAAAACCATAACACCAGCACTCACCACCGATTCCATCAGCTCCTCTTACCATACAGGACATTACAGTCTGTCGTCCATCTGTTTCTCTACATACTTTGTTAGCCTCCATTCACCGTGTGTCCTTCAGTGATGAGAATCCCACAGGACCACCACAATGTAGGTGTTGTGCATGTAGTGGGTCATTCTCCGCACTGCAGTGACACAGTGGTGGTGTATTATTATGAGCTGTGCTGGTACACGTGGACACAGCAGTGCTGCTGGAGTTTTAAACCCCTCAGTGTGACTGCTGGACTGAAAATAGCAACCAGAGATATCCAGCCAACAGAGCCCTGTGGGCAGCGTGCTGTGAGCACTGATGAAATTATTACAAGGTGGAGTAACTGGGTAGAGTGTTTAAACACTCCAGCAGCACTGCTGTGTCTCATCCACTCATACCAGCACAACACACACCAACACACCAGTGTAACTGCAGTGCTGCGGATGAGTCAAAACCCAAATAATGCCTGCTCTGTGGTGGTCCTATGGGATGGTGTCCTGGACCACAGAAGATCAGGGTGAACGGAGGGAAAGAAAGTATGCAGAGAAACAGATGGTCTTCAGTCTGTCATTATAGAACTACAAAGTGCTCCTGTATGATCAGAGGAGCTGAAAAGGAGGCGGTTATAAATGTTATGGCTGATCATGGTATACATATCCACACAGAATAACAAATACACATTTGTTACGTTGCCGTTTTGAAGATCTCATGTTTTTTCGAGACAGTAATGACAAGTCCACATTTTCCACCATTTAGGGCACCACAAACCACGGACAATTGGACTAATTTTGTGTATGCCTTTGGACCAGTATTGCTCAAGTGTTCCAGACACCTCCATTTAAAAACAACCCAATCATTTGCAAACGTAACTCCTGACTCACTTTCAGGAATGGCGACCTATTCAAAACGATTGGCAGAGCTCACAGTCTCTCCTGTCCACAATAATACGAGCTCCTCTCGGCTAAAAACACAAATTATAGGTTTAGAATAAACTGTGGTGTTGCTCAGCCCAGGACAGAGAACAGTGATAACTTGTCAAGCCCAAAGCTAAACGACTGCTCTGATTATTAACGGGGAATTCCAGCTACTTTCTAAAAATTCCTATATAAATGCTTATGAGTACACTGCCTGAAGCCTGAGCCATTGTTTTCCAATGACAGGCAAAACAGTCCCCCAAAGGAAGCTTATATTTCGGAATTCCCACTGATATCACCATCAGTACACACAAATACATACAACATAAAAATTTGTCTGCATGTTCACAAACTGCTTTGGATAGTAAATAAAATGTCCGAAGAAAGCAGAATTGCTTTTCTACAATGTTTTATAAGCATTTATTCCAATGTATTGTTTGCATCAAAATAAGCTTGTCACCAAAATGTCTTCCATTTTAGTGCTGTTAGCATGCTAATGTTAGCTAACATGCCAACCGTAAAGAGAATCAATAAAAATGAATGAAAAAAATGAAAGTAAATTATTATATGTGGGAATTTGATACTGGCCAGAGCTCTTACACACATAACCCCAGCAAAACTGTGAGGAACTGTTGCGCTTAACCTAGCATGAAGCTAACTTAGCAATTAGCAGTAAACAGTAAAACAGAAAGTGAATATAATGACACAGTGTCATTAAAGACTCAACACAGTACCACACCACACACAAAACTACATATTATCGCCGTGGTGGGTGGAAGTGTATGATGTCAGTTCCTCAAATAATAGCTAAAACTCATAGTCAGTAACCATACAATTGCAGACATATTTAGAGACAATTTATGGATGTACTTCTTTGTATGTCAATACATTTAAAATTATGGTTTCATATTAAAGTGCATTCCGAACACTTGCATTACATTAAGTACGACCCTGCGATTTCCTCAATGCTGCATTTTGATCTCCTAAAAGTACAGAACAGAAACAAAACAAAACAGAAAAAATAAGCAGCTTTTCAGAAAAACAAAGATCTCACTGGTGCGTAATCAAGTCAATTCATACATATTTTCCACATGGTTGTTTACATTACGATGCAGAAATGACTCAAATCAGACACTCTGCCCTAATGTGATGATCTTTTCAAATCAGATTTGAGACATTTTTAAACATTGAGCGAGTATTTGATTTGTGAGCATGCACTGTGAATGATACACATCAGTTACATTTATTCATGTGAATATAGCAAGACAGCAAAATCCGATCTGAGCCAAAGAATCAGCATTAAGGTTAGTGATGTTAATGCAACCAAAAGATTTTACATACGGATCCATTTCATACTAAACAGAACTGATTATGCACTGCTCAAACATACATCGTTCTGCTGCAACATATCATGGATTTTTGAATATACTCAATTTTAATACTTTTATCAATACTCCATATTTGTGCAATATCAATTAGTACGCAATTGGCTTTTTTACCGGACAACACAATCTGCCTTTTCACATATGAAGTTCGTTTGATCCAAATCAAATTAAGGGTTTCATCAAATTGGAGCATTTACACGGGAAAAAAAGTTCAAACGTGTGTTACAACTACTCATGTGACAACATCTCTACACTTTTTACAATTGGTCCGACCTGTCTGGGACAGGAGCAAGAAAGTGAACACAGGAAACTACACAGGAAACCGTAGAGTCCTTCAGCTCAGACCTGCCCAGTACACTTGATTCACTGTAAAAAGTGCAAGCTTCCAGGAACAACCAAGAACCCTTCATTTTATTAAAGGTCATTTGAAGGTTCTTACACTGTTTCAACTTGAACAACCTCCCAAAGTTCCTCAAGGTCCCCAATAATCATGTTCTCACCAGAAAGAAGCACTCCAGAATGTGTCTGTGACTGGACCGAGACCACCAACCTCTAAAGGTGGTTGCTCTGGTCCACATCTGAATGGGATTACTGTTTCTAAACCTGCCTAAACAACCCACACCAGGAGTCAGATTTTACCAGACCAAAACATGCAGTTGTGAAAACATCCTAAATGCCGTATTCATTCAAAATTGATTTGCTAAATTTCATTTGAGCTGTAGAACAATGAAATGTGCTACTCTAAATATAACCCCAAACCCTGCACTCTATCTTATATACCAAGTAACTCGTGCCTGTCCCTGAGACAGAACGACTAAGGCAGTTAAAGCAGGCAAAGAAAGAAAACAGTGTCTTACAATTTGAATTTTTTGATCAAAAGACTTCACTGTCAAGTTAATGGGGGTGTTAGATGTGGGGGGTGATAAAACACTCTGGAGTACAGAAAAGGGAGAGCGAGAAGCACTCGAGAACAGTCAATGTGCGCATGGTACAAATGCATTCCTGGACTGCAGAACTCCAGCGCTTTTATTGCCTTCCTTCACTGTTTGTCTCATTTTTTACATTTACACAGTGTTTTATGGACAGCTATTATGGTTACCATGGCAATTCCACCAATTTTACTGCCTCGTCACAGAAAGCTTTTAGACTGCAGGCGCAAAACAAGAAGAGTCGGGCCTCAGCCACTCCATTACAAACCTTTTAAAAGCTCGGCCCGATCTGGAAAAAAGGTAGACAAAACAACAAGATTTGAAAACAAAAGAAAAACAAAAGGCCGCGTGGAAGGTCAGTGTTTGTTCAAAATGGTACCCACAAATTTTCTGCATAATTAAGTGGTTCAGAAGTAAACAAAGTTGTTCAGACTGGTTTGGTGTGAAATGCCCTGTTCCGCTCTGAACTGGTCAATGTGGTGGTGAGTGGAAACAGGCGAGGAAAGTTTAGCATCTCTAAAGCTACATTACAGAATGTAGGATATGATTTTTCGTCTTAATTGTAGGGCTAGCTGAAATGACCTCAAATCAAAATCACAATTCACTGACCCCAATTGCTATAATTACGATTAATTTAATGAACAATGGACAGAGGGTTAAGGTTAATCCAAGATCATTCTTTAACCCTCATCAGGGCTCTCACCGGAGAGAGAAGCGAATGTAACAAGCTTTTACAAAACAACAGAAGTGCTGGCCCTCCATTAACAAATTCAGCTGTTCATATGAGAAAAGCAATTATGTGCTGAAAAAACATGTTCAAATGCCCGATTTACTCCTATAATGGTTGTTTTCACACCAACATTGAAGCTTGGAGATGCACAGTAACAATTCTCAGCTGGAGCTAATCAAGATGCACCTATCAACAACACACCTGCCGCCTGCAGTAGCATATTTCTGTGCTGCAGTTTGCAAAGGTCCTGAATATCCGTTTCTATTCCTTTTTGCTTAATGGCCCAGCCCTACGAAAACGTACTGACAAATCCAATTACGGTAGAGGAATAACTTGCAAGCTATCCAGTAATATAGCCCCCAAGGGTGTATTTGCAGCCAAATGATTTAACTGTAATTATCAGTTTGATAATTATATGTCTTAGACGTTAGAGTTCAGACTGGTTTGGTGTGAAATTCTGTATTGTAGAAAAGCATGCACAGTCTGAACTGGTCATAGTGGTGGTGAACGGAACATACCCTCAGAAAAGTTTGACACAAAGGCTGAGACACTGTTTTAGGACACGCTTTCACCAAACCACATACTTTTCATGGAGTACATGAAGGCTGTAAGGTAAAATATGATGTCATGTTGACCATCTCCATTGCGCAGAATAACTGTCCAGATCTGTATTTGTAACCCAGAGAGAGAGAGAGAGAGAGAGAGAGAGAGAGAGAGAGAGAGAGAGAGAGAGAGAGAGAGGGGGGTTACAGTGGATTGGATTGTAACTCATGAGCTGAATATGCTGCAGCTTGCCCACTGGCTGCCTGCAAACAATGTGTGAGTAACTTGGTGGAGAACTCCATGAAGAGCCTGGGCTAAGAGCCAGTTGATACATGGGTGCTCGTCCTGGCCGCTGGGGCTCACCCGGGCAGCGCTGGCCTGCTCATTAACAAGCCGGGGTGACGAGCCATGCAACTGGCCCGTGACTGAATCTGCGTTACTGCCACAGCCTGCCTCTCACCACTTTGCCCAGAGAATGCCCGTCTAGACATGCACCATCCCTCTGGTTATTATGGCCCAATGGTCGTCAACAAGCAAGCCTGTTCAGTGACATCATTGTGTGGCTGCAACCCACAGAGCGTAGCAGGGATCTTACAGTCTGTTGGTAAACATGTTTGTAGGGGATGTTTGTGCTCTCATACCGGCTCACAGCTCCCTTCAGACAACTGCTGTTGGGAACGAGTGAAGTAGACAGTGAAGAACTTGGGAGATGCTCAGAGATGCTCACAATGTATGGACACAATTCCAGCTGCCAGAACTAGTTCCGCCTGGGCAATCTAATACTGTCTGCTGTTACACAGTACATCCCTTTTAGGGATTCGATCACACACTGCTAAATGGAGGTAATAGGTCTCTATTACTTGCTAGCCACAGTAGAGCCATAGCTCCAGTGTGAAACTGAATGAAGACTCCACACAAGCCTCAGCTGATAAACTATTGTTGGGACAAGCAGGAAACTACACCCTTTAAAACAAGGGTTCCTCAAGATTCCACAGTAAACAGTAAAGGTCAAGGTTCTGCCGTTAAGTGGTTCTATAAGAACGCTGAACGCTTGAATGGTAGCAGTCTCTTATAGACTTTCCTTAAAAGTCTTTCAACAAATAGTTTAATATAGCACCAAATAGGTTCCACTACTGGAAAGAACACGGTCAGTTATTTATAGAACCTGTTTTGCCAAACAAATCCACCAGATCTTTATTCCAATCTTTCTTTATCCTATTGAATTTCTGTGCCTGTAAGACTCCATAGGCTGGACTGTACAGCAGATTATCAAGTGTGTGTGTGTGCGCGTGTGTGTATGTATGTATGAACACACACTCCAGTGCCCTCTTCCAACAGGACAACACTCATTCACATACTGCTGCAATCTCAAGACCTTGCCTTGAAGACACAGATACTATTCCATGGCCAGTCACATCGGTTGACCTATCCCTGGTTGAAAAATTGTGGGATGCTACTGGACAATGTTCCACCTCTACCGCTAAATCAGTAGAAACAGGCGTAAATGTAAGTCCCATGAGGTCAGTCAACATACCCACATCCAGCATTCCAGACATTCTGGTTTAAGCCATACTCAATTTAGTTTAAAAATGGAGGAAAAAAACATTGTTCTGGAATCTTTATAGAATTTTTTGTGATACCCAGCCCTCCTGCCCTGTATGAGGGGCAGAGAAGCAGTAAAAAAACAAAAAAAAGTCACAGCTAACACAACCTCCACATCTCCGTCTAAACACCACCACCCCTGACCCCACCCTTTTAAACCTCTCTTTTCAGGGTCAGCATTGTGCCTTTCCAAAAAAGATGATGAACAAAAGAGACATCAATTTTTCCTTTCCCTCCACCTCGAGCTGTTCAGGTTCACACAGATTCCCCACTTCCCCACATCTGGAGCTCATTTCTGGGGCTCCTAAAAGTTCAGGTCACTATTAATAACCACAACGAGTCGAGTTCAGGTTCAGCCAAGTGTCTGCGCTACCTCCCTCGCTGACATCGCTCTCGGCATCCCAAAGCCTTTCGATCTAATAAACGCCACTCTGTGCTTCAGCACACGAGAGGCAAAAGAGCTAAAAGTAAGACATGAAATTGGAAAACTTCACCTCATAATTACCAGCGGCCTACTGAGGTATGCCACCACTGAATCTGACGGCTTTGTCTTTATCAAGAGATCAACTGAACTGACTTGGATCAACAGCCCAGATCAGCAGAAATCTAATGCACTCCAAATGTAGTCCATAAGACAAGCTTGCTACATTGTAGTGTGAAAATGAGGGTAGGGTCACTGACAATTAACAGAAAATTGCATCGGGGTCACCACTGTAAGGAGTAAAGATGTGGTGGGCGGGCATTTCCACACATGGTTTTGGTGGCGGGCATCTAGACAGAAAGTGGCTCAAATAGCACCAAAGCTCTTAAAAAGAAATTACTTTCTTATGTTACACTGTAAAACAGTTCCACACTGCAGGCTCTAAACTGTTTTGTTACCTTCCAAAAATGCCGGTCACTCCTGGGAACAGTGCATAGAGGACAGCAAAGGACGCTCTGATGGAACACAGTGGCAAAAACAGGATAGGAACTGGATCATGGATTAAACAGCCAATGTCAAGTCCATTAAAATGCGCCTGGAATACCTCAACACCAACATTTTCATACAGGTTACCTTAAATCAAGTAGAGCTAATTAAGAACTGGTTAATCCACTTGTGGTTTATGATACTGTACGACAGTGCTATCTTCAAAAATGGACTAAATTAATTTGCATTGCAAAACATTGTGGAAGCACAGATATGAGAATTGCGGGTCACTCAGTTGGGCTGATGTTTTGCTCATCAAAATAGATGCTCATGTGGTACATCGTACAAACCTATCCTGGCTCTAAACTATTGTTACTGTCTTTACAACAATTATTACTCATGTGTATTGGAAATAATGTCCATTTAGGGAACACCAGAGGGTTGAACCCCAAAGGATTGTTGCTGAATTTTGGATGTCCGTTCACTTCCAATGGTTTTCACTAGAACAAGGACAAGATCCGGCCAGTACGTATTATAATACACTGGTTATGATTCCCACTGTTCTGATTTTTATCCAGTCCAGTCTTGAACCACTGCCCAAGACTCAATAAATGCAAATTATTTATTAACAATCAACACCGTGTTCTTGAGAATCGATGCAATATTTTTTGAAATATTGTAATGCTTCGAAATATCGATATTTTCACACACCCCTAGTCTCTTATCTCAAGCAGGTGTATTCCACAGCACAACAGCGAGAAGAATGAACAGCGATTCCAAGCTCAGATATGGAATAAATAGCCTTGTCCTGTTAGTTTTCTTGCTCTGCGTGAGGTATGAGTTGTTTATGGCGGACGTCTAAAATGGGAAAGCTTATTATTTAGTCAAGACCCTATCGACGGAGGAGGGGGTTTTAAGAACGAGCCGTGGAGGTGGGCGCCAGTGAAGGATTGGGGATAACAGGGCTTTCCACCCTCTGCCTCGTGTTCTAATCTGCTCTCGCGCGTGCATTGCACACTCGTCTGAAGGAGCCATTTATTCCAGCAGCTGAGGACGCGGACCACCAGAGATTTATCTCGAGAACCACAAACGTCGTCACGTCCAAATGGAAAATACCACGGAGAGTGGAAAAAGTAAAGCAGTGCTTTAAATAATGAGAGGCTCTCTGTAAGCTCCCTGCTCGTCCAAGCATTGCTGAACATCTACTTAGCTTGGTCAGGATGAGTGTCGAGCCAGAGATGAGTAAGGGGGTTGGGGGTTGGGGGGGGTTCTCTGCTGATTTAGACTATAATTCCTTATTGAACATGGGCCAGTTTCAGAGGACAGGGTACCGGATGTTACGGCACTCATACGAGCAAATACTGAATTCCCAATAAGCAACAAATTCAGAAAAAAAGACAAAGCACTTAATTTCAGGCTAAATTTGTTGCTCAATCAAATATGTTCCAGCTCTTTCTGTCTCAAAGGCACCACCACCCAGCCCATAGACCCATCGAAAAGGAACGCTGGTAGTGTCGTCTTTCTAAATCTGCACCAACTCTTAACTCCTGCAGCAACAGACCCCTTTTAAACAGGAACAAATATCTCAAGGTTTTTCGAGCTTCGTAACGTCACGTAAGCAGTTACACCACTCACAGACAAGGCTTTGACGCCTGGTGAGTGTCCCAAAATGTCTCACATTCCTTGACAGAAGTTCTGTGCTGCCATTCTACTGACCAATCTTGAAAAGAGAGCCCCTGTATCATGCCGGCCTTGAAAGAGAGCCGTGGGCACAGGCCCGCTATTCAAAGGCTTGCAGCTAGTAACAGAGTGCATCTGAAGAGAGAGCTACTGAATAACAATATTCCCTGCCCCGCGAGGCAGCGAGGCCTTTATCTGTGAAGAGCTGGCAGTCATTAACCTTGATGTTTTCATATTGAGGAGGTGAATAAGTGCGCACAAGAAAGGGGAGGTTAAGCGGCGAGGAACATGGAAAAAAAAAGGAAAAATCCAAGTCTTTGTGCTCATCTCTGAGCCAAATACACCAACTGCTGAAGTGCCTACTCGCCAGTGGTGAATCGAGCTCTGTTCAACAACAAAGACAAGGGGGTTAGGTGGTGGCACGGTGTGTCAGGGGGCCCTCTTTCAGCAAAACGAATGCTCGAGGGAAGACGGCTCTTTGAGAGCCAAAAGACAACCCAGCCGAGCAGACAGGTACGGCACTTTGCATAGAGTCCATTTACTCATGCAAACCGCAGCGGCTTTACCACTGCTGCGCTTCGCCAGGTCCTCCCTTCCATGTGGACGAGCTTTTATCTTAAGAGCAAGTAGGCTTTTCCATGTTTGGCCCTTTGCGCTTTACATAAGCACTTGAAGAAATCGCTCTTCCATGCAAAACTCTTGATAAAGGAGTGCTACGTTCCGAGTCAGGAAATCAAACAGGGATCAGATGACCTTGTGCCGGTTCACATGCCTCCAATGTAAGTAACGTACTCCAACGGTAGGCTGCATAGAACTCCACGCAACCGAAAGGCATCACAAAACCCCAGCGCTCCGGTGAGCCTCTTCCCCCTCGTTTTTATTTTTTTGCTGAAGCAAGGATTCGGGATCTTATATTTAGCTGAGTGACACAGAAACATTTTGTAGCTCTAGCCGGCTTGGCAGTGGCGATGGGGTGACCTGCCAGGCAAGAGGAAAGGATTGGCTGCTGTCACAGCGCTCAGCGTCTCAGTGCAGCCCAATGCAAACATGATTCATCATTAATGTGGACACCACAGGCTGTGGAGACTGCATGCCTCAGCGCAGGACTACAACCATGTCCCCTTCAGCCCCTCAGGGCAGTCCAGAAACACAAATGGTTCCAGGGTTCCATGGTTCCACACCTTTAACACCAAACTGGTTTTTGGCCTGAAAGAGAAAAGGATTCTTGGCCATAGAGTGAGCGTAGTCCCTTAGATTTTACAAGGAGATTCACAACTTGCTGCAACGACTTAATCCAGGATCAGGCTTTTTCCGCTTCTGGGAAACAAACCAGATCAATACTATGTAAAATGGGTCATTCCTGGAAAATAGAGGCAAGTGTAGGGATGGTTCAATCAAGATGGAATATATTAATGGAAAATCAAACATATTTTACAGAAAATATTCATCATTTTTATTGGAAGAAGAATTTTTTTTACCTGTGTAATCAAAGATCCAGAAACAAACCAAAGTAAATGTACAGGCGGTTTTTTGTTCATTACTGATTCATTAACTTCACACTTTGGTTCAATACGGCAGAAGATCAAGCACAGTAGAGTTTAGATTCCGCTGATTTGTTTGATGCAGTAAAAAATGCTAAATTTTATTTGAATTAATTAATATGTTTATTAGCATATACCACAGCCACGTCATATACACGGCACATAAAAAGAAAGGACACAGAGGTCCTTTAACAGTTAGATTGTTTAAAATACAGGTTTAAATGTGTGAAAGTGTCTTGGCCATGAAATGATTTCTGATATCTATTACAATTACAATGTAATCTAATTGTATCATTTACTCTCTTATCTATATGAACAATTCTCTCACACACATTTGGGTAAAACAATAAGTGATGTGTTCAACAAAATTCTTTTGTGAATAAATGTAACTTTCGTTGTTCCAAACCGAACCTGTGTGCCTAAGTGCCCAATAATAAATGAAATACAGCGGATTGTTCTGTGAGAAGATCTATTATGTGGCGATGGTTTTGCTCTTCTCCACACCCCGGTGAAAAGCAGAGACGATTGTTTCTGACTTGCTGCTTTCGAGCCTGCTCACTCCTCACTAAGCCACCTGGTTCTCAACTCCCTAACGTGCCGTTTTTCACATGCGGAAGGGTGGGGACGCCTCTTGTTCTGGGGGTGGAGGTACTCCTTAAACTACAACAATGTCAAAGCAAAAAAGCAATAAATACATTTTTTACAAATGTAAAAAAAATAATAGATCAAATAAAATGGAATACCGAGCCTCCGAACAATGGGATTAATCCAGGATCGGGCTCACTCTCTTTCTGGGAAAGAAAATCAAATCAATACCATACAACAGAAGTTAATCTTGGGATCTTACAAACACATTTACACAACATTATTGATGATTCGCAAATTTTACATTTAAATCCACCATCACTGTGATACGGTGGTACACTTTTAGGGGTATAACGGTAAGTGTAATCCCCCTAAGGTGCAAGCCGAATATGCAGTAGCCCATGTTCAAAGATTCTTGAGTGTAATGCAGTAAGTTGGAAGCCAGTAGGAAGTCAGCAGCTTGCCAAGGCTGACTGGCGTCTGACTACGGTGAGTGACTCCAAGTCCAATGTTCACAGAATCACATCACACAAATATTTCGGCCACGGACTTAAGATAACATACAAGCCAAGACATAATGATCGATATAATAAAGATTCAATATAATGGGAATTGTTTGTTTTCTTATTCCCGGAATGGAAAGCGAGGAAATGCTACGGCTCATTATAGGCAGTATTTACTAATACTTGGAAGTTGTTTTGGCTTTCCCGTGAAAGTTGTTTTCCTCGGCCAGGGCCAGTGCAAGCAGGCTGCCTTCACACAGACAGTGCTTATGCAGGCCAAGGCCCCAGCCCAGGCCCAGGGACACTCTAATTAAACATGACACGCGAGCGAAACCCACCCAATAAAGAGGCCATCCGGCCCCTGAAACATTTAAAGCCCCCACAGACGGAACAGGAGCAGCCCGCCCTGAACACTCTCCCTTAAAACACAAATCGATAAGAGTGCACTGCACACTCTAATTCCCCACACTGAATTAGGAATGAAGCCAGGAAGGAGGGGAGGATGAGGGGAAGAGAGGTGAAGGCAGAAAACGAAGAGCAGCGCTGGCCTCATTCGCTCACTCAGGAAGTCTGGAGCAGAGAGTGGGCATTAGGAGAAGCGTCAGAAAGCGCTAGAACCAGGAGGCATTCGCAAAGCCTGCAGATAACCAGGCCCCACGTCCCCCTCGTTTGCGGAAAAGCTTGGTCACTGAAGGCCTCGGTGCGGTTTGAGAAGGGGGTGATGGGTGGGGCGGAAGTGGGTACAGTATTTAACAGGAAACACTGAAACAGATGCAAATCTACAAATCCTCAAGCTCTCTGCTCGAGGTAGAGGCTTCTCATTAATAAAGCTGAAGTCGACCGTGTTCACACTTCTCTCACTGTTACTTACAAATCAGCAGAAGAAAAACAGCTGCAACTCCTGACCTACAACAAGCGACTACTTGATATTTTCAGATTTTGCAGCTACAACTGTCCTTCACACACCACCCTCAAACAATCGGCCCAGGAGTAAACTAATGCACCACCCTCAAACAATCGGACCAGGAGTAATCTTATGGTCATCTGGAGAATTGGCAGATTAACATACACCATGTGGACAACAGTACTGGGACACCTGCTCATTCATCGTTTCTTAACAAATCAAGAGAACGCCCTCTTTGGGGGCTTGCTCGAATCAGGATGAACAGGCCCTCCATTCCTGTATATAAATGAATATGCATTCCAGTGTTCTGCCCCATTTAGCACCTCACCTGGAATGATAAATAGGATATGCTGAGATGCTACAACCACAGGGTTCAGGCAGCCTGGATCTGCTAGGCCAAAAGAGATGCAAGGTCCAAGACCAGTGTTGTAAATGGGGATGCAAACTATTACCAGACATCAGGATCATAATTCAATACCTGAGTGCTGATGTAGCCCAAGGCCCGAGGCTTGATGAGACCAAGATCCTGGCTCAGTTTAGACCAATGTGCTCGGAGAGGGAATGGGAAAGCAGAGAGGGGCTGCCATTAAGCAGGAGTTTAACAGTTTTTGTCCCATAGCTCACAATTCCCAGGCATTTTAGATTCCTTCATCCCCCCCTGCCTCCCTCAAACTACTTCCAGATGTGGGAGCAGCTGCACAGAAGCAGGAAAAGTATACGCAGCCACTCCATGTCATTTGCTATTCTCTTCAACAAAACACACCAAAACAACTCCGCAAAGGCTCACGCCAAAGACAACCAGGCCCGACTCGGAATCCTTTACGAGCGGGCCAACTTCAAATCAACGGCTATGAAAACGTCAGCACTCCACACTCTGCCATAACAGAAGTACCACTGACGGCAGAACAACAAACTGCATCGTTACAGCCAAGAAAAAACCCCGTTTAACAGCGAAAAAAGGGACCGTACATGAAAGCACTGAACGACCCCATCACCTGTAACAGCTGACTCAACTTACACACCTATTAGGAGAGGAAATGTTCTGGGCAAAGGGGAAAAAGAAAAAAGAGCATGGGAACATTGACCTCCGTGGCTCCCGAGTGCTGGAGTAAGTGTTTTTTCGCAGTGCCGCTGAACGTGTCTAGCTGTAGCTCAGAGCCTGGTAACTGGGCCAACACTGTTTAACCGAGTGTGACCCACTTGGGGGTGGTTGGAACAAAAGTTAAACAAAGGGAAAGAAAGACAAAAGGCCTAGAACGTTTAATCAGAATTTCGGTAAACTTTCATCAGTAAAGCCAGTCAAAGGTTTCATTCCCATTCCTGGTATTAAACAGGCGTATAAAAAAACACCGCTCAAGGTTAAACAAGACGACTTTGGTGCTGCTGCCAGGAAGCAACAGCCTGACCGATACATAGGTGGGTCAGCATTATTTGTATTGGTGAAAATATAGCAGATTATGCACCAGACGTTGGACCCTGTTTACAATCACGATACAATAGTTTTTCATTTTAAACGTAGTTTAACGAACAACACCTGCAGCCTTTCAGTATCACCTCCTTCCTCCGTGTTCTTCAGCGTTCTGGAGGAATGTTTCACAGAAATAGCAAACAATGACAAAATAAACATTCTGCTTTAGAAATTTAAGTCATAAACACACACATTTATTTTTCATCTTTTTCTTTTTTCATTTTAATAGTCATATTGTGCTTTGTTGGTTCATCAGCTAGAATTAGAACTGGCAACAGATCATAAATATCAATATATCTACAGAATTTTGTACAAGACACTAAAATGTCCGTATCGTTATTTTGCATGTTATGCAGGTTACCATCCGTTTACGATTTAATAAAAAAAAAACAACAACAACAACAACAACAACAATGGGTCATTAGTGTAGAAATGGTTTGGTTTCCAGAGGGATGCGCCCTTGTTTACAATATGGCGTAGAAACATCATAATTCAACAATTAAACTAACATTTAAACACTGTGTTCAGTTTTTCATCACTGCCCCTAGTGTGTGAATTCACTAGTGTGTGTGTGTGTGTGTGTGTGTGTGTGTGTGTTTCACTGAGCCGATGGGTAAAATGCAGAGAACGCATTCCCTGTGTGCAGCACAGTGGATATTCATGTTTTCATTTTTTGTTTTTTTGTCATATCGGACAGCCCGAGCTGGAATGTTAAGAATGGTCCCTCTTCTGTTCACATTTTTGAATTTTAGTTTTGTTTGAAATCGTATTTGGTACCGTTTTAATGTTTCGTTTAGTTTCATTTGCGTTCTGTCATAGCTATTCTACTGCAGTGCACCCCTAACAATATTGTGATACTTTGATACATCGATCTTTCCTTACAGCCTGAATAAATAATGCATATTTTTCAGCTATTATAAAGAATTTTTGCACCCTAAACAGAGCACCAGTCAGGCCCCAAAGCAAAGCAGCACATTCCACCAGTTAAACCCTGCATGTACTGGGATTGGGTATTATAACACAGCCTGCTTACACACAGGATTCTCTTTCAACCAAAAAAACAATAAAGACGTCTCCGTAGCGTCGCAGGTTAAATCCCGAAAACTTAATAAGCCTCTCTCCGACCCAGGAATAACAACATCGGCCGGGGAACGGGAAAGCTGGACGGGTTTTGCTACACACTGTTCATGAGGAAGTCTTCTCAGACTATCCATCGAGGCGGACGAGGCTAAAAGCCTTCATGGCTTGAAAGCTGTGAGTCAGCACAGGAGGAGAAGGAACGAAGGGGGCTGAGGGGTCAGATGGCTGTCTGGACTTCTGGACCAACTTGAGTTTCTGCATCGGAGACTTTTCTATATTTAGATAAAGCATCCAAGGGTGGGGGCGGGGGGAGTCCGAGACAAGGCAGCCGGTTTATTCATCAAGTCACAGAGCCACTGAAACTCCTATCCCCCCCCGGACCCCTCTGCCTCTGCCATACATTTAGAGCGAGATGACTCAGCCTCAGGTGTTTGGCTGCCGCAGCGAAGGCTGGGAGAGGGGGGCTGGGGGGGGGGAGGTAGAAGGAGGAGGAAATACAGCACATAGGGGACGGAGCACATGGCCAGCACACTCCAAATGTCTGCCATCGCTGCGGGGACAGATCCACTCAGAGGATCCAATGAGTCAATGGAATATCTATGCATCATTTCAAGGAGGCTCAAGGGATGCATCATAATGAATAAACCCAGCAATAAATAGACCTAAGTGGATGTTAAGCATGCGGACTATGTTTCAAGCTCAAAGCTTGGTCGTCATGTAAAGAAACAATGCGTATAAACAGAAGAAACATCTTGGGATGATTTGGGCGACTTAAGGCATTTCTATTCTAGACAGTGTGGGCTGTTCATACGAGGACTGTGTACTGAATACACAAGAGCCTGATGATACAATACATATCACCACACAGGAGTAACAATTTAATCTTTTGCGATATATTGCAATATTGTAAGCAAGACAATATATTACAATTTTGAAGCATTCCTGGGATTTCAACTCGCACTGAAGTGATAAAAAAATACACTCATTTTGAAAAACATAAAGCTTAAATGTTAGAAGCAGGTGTTGGGCTCAATGTGACTGATCAGCTGGCCAATGGTACTTAAAATATAGCAGGTATCAGCACTGCTGGGATTCAAACTTGCAACCTACCACTTACAAGGCAAAGCTATTAAGATTCAGCCCTGGATACTCACAGCAAGACCAATGAAATTAGAATGAAAATGACAAGAATTGCCCCGTTACCCACAACATCGCTGGGGTTTCGAACCAACCACATCCTGATCCCTTTTTCAGTTGGAGAATCACCACAACCTCTTGATGACGGGTCCAAAGCCACAACCACCTGATGAGAAGGTAAAAACACTTGCTACCCACAGCAGCACTGATAAAACAGAGCTGAAAACATTGGAATAATAATAATTAGAATAATTTTCAGGTTACAGCGTCACTGAAATTTGAACTCACAACCTCCAGATGACGAGGGAAACCTTTGCTTCATTTCCACAGCAGCACTGGTGAAAATACAGGCAAAAACTGACACAATGTCTTAATGACATTAACAGTTTTAAAAATAGCCAACATGGCAATAACTGCCCCCTCTTTCTTGGTGCAGCCAATTATTTCTGGGTGCAGTTGAACCCACAACCTACAGAAGTAAAGGTACGAATAAAGGTGAAAATATGGCAGTGAAGAACCTTTTCTCAGTCACAACACAGCCGGGATTTAATCTCATAACCTCCTGATGACAGAGTGAAAATGTTCACGGTGTTGCTCTAAAAATGGATGATGGGAACACGAGCTGAACCTGTGAATCTCACTCTCAATCTCAATCCCGTTCGTGAGTTAAATTACTAATTTTATAAAGATAACTTCTTATTTTTTTAAAGAACTGCAGGAAAATATGGAAAGTCGCAGCACAAGGGCTCTTTAAACCCAGGCTGAATATAGTGTAAACTAAAACATGGCGTGGCTGGGGAAACAGAAGTCCCTTTGCTCGCTGATTCAGGGCCTACTGAGTCCCTGGGTAGAACTGGAGACGCATGACGCAACCCCGTCAGCCCCTGTGCACTGTGTAGCAACAGAGAGGGTAAAAATATCGCCAGACTGCTAAAACCTCAGCTCATAAATATAACCCCCAATACTCGTGTGCAGAGCGGCGGGGCAGCCAAGGTGCAATTTGAATGCTTGAGATACTGAATCTCCCCCCTGAAGGAACAGACGGAGGGGCTCTGTTACAGTGACAGACACTGGGGGTCACTTTGTCTATTTAACTGCTGCTGAATGCAATCAAATCCTCACGGCAATGTTCCAAAAGTAGAAAGTCTTCCCTGGACAGGAGAGACAAAAGTAGGATAAACTCTTTTGATTTCAGAAGAAACAGTGAATGAGCAGGTGTCCCAATACTTTTGTGCATACAGTGTACAACTGAATAGGCTGAAACTGGTGAAACCATAAACACGCAGGCGTTTTAAAGAGGACAGTCCCTTGAATATCAAACAGCATGGTTTTCAAAGCATTCCTCAAAATATCTCCATCTTCAAAGACCACGACAGGAACAGGAAACGATCAGCCAAACATCCCATTAGCCTGGGTTTCAACCCTTCACAGAAACATGTACCACAGTTAAAGACACAGCCTGGCAGCAGATTTTCCTCGAATCGTTCCACTCGGCCAACTGGGAAGATTCTCAAACAGACCTGGCAATTCTCCCTAATGTTTACACCAATAACACAGCACCAGTACATATGGTACCATATAAATCAGGGCTGCCCACAGAGTGACCCAGTTGCCTAACCCCACCCCCTCGTTCCAATATATTTTACACAATTTTGTTTTTATATATCATTTTATTACATATAAAGCCTCCTACACTTGCTTTTATTTGATATTAATTTAAGAATGAATGTAATATTAGCTGTTTTTTTTGCAGCTAAGCGCCATATGTAAGTGGAAACGTACAACATTAACACGATAAAATTGTTTTATTAATAACAACAACAACAATAATAATAATATCACACTTTGTGTACATGAGTCTTTTGGAGTTTCTTCTTGATGAAATACAGTAAAATATCAAAACGAACACTTTCACACCTGAATAATTACACCATTAATACGTAAACAAACCCACTCGTTTCCCACTGGTTTGGTATAAAACACTCCCCTCCAGTGAACGTTTTGCAAAATATGAAATGTTATGAACACACCGCCTCAAAGACAGTTTTGCGATGAGGTTTCAGAATAAACATGCTTTTTAAACGTGCAGGCCAAAGCGATCTTTAAACTATCATTCAGATACGTTAAAATGCTTTTTTGCTCAAACACCAAAACTGCTTTTTTTGCCATATTCAGCCAAATTATTTCTATTGCCATATATTTGGTTTATCCTTACTTTTTCACTTTTTTGTGAAAGCATCACAGCAATGGATTCTAAAAAAAAAAAAACTACTATTCATACAAGCTCAATTACAGAGGACAGTGATTTCAATTCAAAATGCTGCACTGCATGCAATTAAACAGGGCTACTTACTGGACAGGGGTGCTTTAAGCCATAACAATATCACTGACCCGCTCAGAAACACATGCATCACAATCAAAGTTTCACAATACGAAAACAAACCGCTATATTGCCCACCCTGTGCAGTTCCACGGACGGGTTTGGATGGTGAATTAAAGGAAATCCACTGTAATCAGTGAATAATGAACGACTTTCACTCGAATTAATCCGAACATTTTGTTTGAAACCCTTTAAACCACATTTCTTCAACAAGAATCCCTCAAAAAACACAAGCAGAAGAGCTCTGACCACTCAAGGCCTGAAACGTATGGTGTCCCGTGGTCCTCAGAAGACCACTGACACAGAACTGAACAGTATGAAAATGGAATGTAATGAAATAAAGCATTTTAATAGAATAATGAGGCTTTTTTTTCACAAAGTCTACCAGAGCTCATCAGGTCCAGAGGATAAGACTACAGGGACGTTCGCGTCAGCGTGGTATCAGCTGCTTAAACGGAGCGTGCAAACGGGTGTCGCAGGATTACTTCAATGGGGACTTAGCTCAAATGGAGCCAGCTGCCAAATGCTCTTTCGCAGTGATCCACTGCAGATAAATCTGGTGACATTTTCACATGGAAACTTTGTGTTCTTTGCAAATATCTCAAGTTATTGCAAAAACGCTAAACGAGGAAAGAAAATATCCCATAAATCCCGCAAATCAAGCCCATCTGTGCACAATCAATGGCTCGCAGGATTATAAAGCATTTAAGCACGGCTCATAAACCTCGGCCTTTTGGAAGCTGGAACAGACAATCCCTGATGGAAGTGTCTGAGTATTTGTCTCAGTGTACAAATCCCATTCTAAATCCTACAACGGAATGCTGTTTGGAGTTAGAGTCGTAAACTCAACCTTATTACGGAAGACGGACAGAAGGAGTGCAAAAACTAAACGCACCACCTCTTAACCAGCGAAGAACAGTGCTTACATGGTTAGCTCTGAAGATTTCTGAAATCTTGTGTTCTATTAAACAAGTGTTTCACAGGCCACAAATATTGTTTACACACTTCCTTTGCCTGTGAAATCCGATTAAATGCGTCTAATATCTAAAACGTCTCATTTTGAGATGATGACAGCATTCGCGTACTCTCTACTGGAAACGTTCACTCTCTACACTTACACTTACACTCACTCACACATACTCTTTCACACACAGCCAGTTCACCTGATATCCATGTTTTTGGAAACTGGGAGGAAACCAGAGTCCCTGGAGGAATCTCACACAGAGTGAATATGGAACCTCCCCCCACATAGGGCCTTGAACCAAAGACCTCAGTGCTGGGAGGCCAACATACTAACCACCAACCCACACTTACTTAAAAATATGTTTGAAATAAAGTATAATCTTATAAGAATAATCGAATACGCCTCTTTCAACAACATAAAAACGAGTAATCAGATATTCAGACTGCATTCAAGCGGATTTCACTTTCAAAAGTGGATTTCATTTCACAAGGCCCACGTGACCCACCACAAAATACCCCATGCCCTTTATTGACCGTTTAAATTATAAGCACATACGGATGCATCACAGATGTAATTTATTACATTCTAAGATTGATTTAGATACAACTGAAGGATATTTTACCAAACTAAAGGTTGTCGTGTCCATCAGTTATGTCTTTGTATCCTATTAGATCTGTATGTCATACAGCATCAGTTTTTTTAATAGAATAGAAAAATATTTAACAAATTTAACAGTATCCACACTTTATACTTATAGCTAGCACTTATCCTCAACCCTGGCAGCAGCAGTTTCAACTTTTTTGGTCCACGTACTTTGCAAAATGGAAAGGTTGGGAGTTCCAATGAGTAGTTTGTTCGCTGTTGTGGCACAATTTTAAAAAATGGACACTAACTGTGAATAAGAGGAGAGACAAAATGCAAATAAAATCACTAAAAGCCAAGTTAGTACACTGGCTATTGGTCCAGTCCAACTTACACCAGTGCTGTGTTAGGGTGTCGGCTCCCGTGATGTTAGGAAGAGACTTTCTTAGCGCATTCTTAACAAAGTCAGACATTATAAAAGACTCAAGCGCTGAATGAGTCTCTTTAAAGCACACCATCATTCCCACATGTTGCCACAGCCCTCAGTAAGTGATACAACTACATATATTGTGATAACATACTTCCATTCATATAACACGGCAAAACCGCAGCTCCAGCCGCTCAGGCTTAAAGAGAGCAGGGCATTATTTGCAGCTCCATCAAAGTGTGGAGGAGTCCGGAGCTGCCGGAGCTGCCGGAGCAGCCGGAGCCCACGGGCTGTCGCTGGGCTGAGATGAAGGGAGCTGAAATGAAGTTGCCACATCTGAGAGACTCTGGGCCCGCTACGGAGGAGCACCCATGACCTCTGGTGATAAAGTGCAGCCCCCCGTCCAACTGTGCAGAATATCTAGACGTGAGCTGAAAGCCTTTCAGTCAGCAGTTGTTTACGGCAGATTATAAGAGGTTTTAAGAATCTGCTCATCGACTGCGCTTGGTAAGTAAACTGGAACTGCTTCACTGGCGCCACAGGATCAGGCGACTATGTTCCATTCACCTCCTTCAGTGCCAAACAGACGTACCAACTTACAAGGGACCATGTAAGACCCCCGGAGTGTTTAAACCCCTGCGAGTCACTGCTGGACTGAGCACAGTCCACCGACCAGAAATATCCAGCTTGCAGCGTCTTGTGAGCCCAGATGAAGGACTAGAGAATGACCAACACAAACTGTGCAGAATGAGCTACAGGGTGGAGCAACTAGGTAGGAGTGTCTCAGAGTGGACAGTAAGTGGACACAGCGTTGAAACACTCCAGCAGCACTGCTGCCTCTGATCCACTCATACCAGCACAACACACACTAACACACCACCACGTAAGTGTCCTTGCAGAGCTGAGACTGACCCACCGTCCACTTAATACCTGCTCTCTCTGGTGGTCCTGGGTGGTCCTGACCATTGAAGATCAGGGCGAAAGGAGGGTAACAAAGTATGCAGAGACACAGATGAACTACGGTCTGTAATTATAGAACTACAAAGTGCTCAGAGTGTATCAGAGAAGCAGTTTGTGCACTGTTGACTTCTAAAGGGATAAAGAGAGGTTATGAAGGGGACAGGGCCTCTTTAAAACAGAACTCTAACTGGAACCTAATCCCACTGTTCCGCTCTTGAAAGCATTAAGGAAACGTCATGTAAATCAGGACGTCCTCGACAAAAAACGCCACAGCGCACACTCACACTGCCATCTGTTCTGAAGATCGATAGTGAAGCAGGCTGCCTTTCGATATGAGAGGTAACGAGACTGTAAGGCGACCTGACAAGACTGAGTACTCTAGATTGTGGTTTGAGATGCTGTTCAAATGGCAATTCTCCAAGAACCATTCTGTGGGAGGCAAAGTAAATAAGTTGTCATCAATAATAGACAGCGAGTGTTCAGCTCCGGCTGGTTCCTATCCTCCAGACATGCTCGCCGGCCTCCGCGGGCGCAGATTCACTGTCTCGACTAATAGCTTGTGATAGGCCTTTGCAATAATTACCGAGGGGCCCTTATCACAAACTTATGCGATGCATATTTCATGTCATGGCTGCGCGTTGGCAGTCAATCTCTGAAAGCATGATTGGAAGCAAATTTGCCCCAGTTACAAATAAAAAAATGGATTGGGGGGGTATAAAACGCAATCACGTTACCGAATTCTTTAAACTACTCTAAATTGAAGAGGACAGCCAGAAAAAGATCAGCCAGCTTCAACAGCCTTCCAACCGAAATCTCTCACAGCTGCACATCGTTGAGATTTACGAGAGAAGTGACCGTGAAAAAAAGGAGCCAATCAAAACCCCCCGAGCAGGTTAGTATAAAGCTGTCTTTCCGTTACGGCCCAACTGTCAATAAACGATGACTGCAGCAGGGTAGGCTTATACAGGTGTAAAGGTTTGGTAGCCAAACACCCCAAACCAAAATAAAGGCCTTAAAACCTTGGTGAGGATTTCAGACGCTGAAAACACCTCTGTCTGAGCAAAACATTCATCTCCATTTATCTAAAGTGGCAACGTAACAGAAAATTTAACACCAGTTCTGCACAATATATAATTTCAGCATCATATCGCAATGCCTGCATATATATTGGCAATGTTTAGTGCAATGTAGATTTTTCTCATATGACATTATAACATTTATTTTACTTTTTGATTGTTTTAAAAGAGCAACAAACTTTTAATTATTAAAAAAATATTCAGACATTGATTTGGGTTTATTACATTTAAATTAAACCACAATTAATTTAATGCAATGAACAATTTTAACAACTTAAATTGCTCAAATTTAAATTTTAAATAAAAAACCTTTTTGTTCCTTTTAAAGAGCAACAAACATATATTCAGATAATAAAATTAAATTACAATTTTTATATTAAACCATAATTTAAACCATATAATTCAACAGGATAATATTTAATGCAATGTAAAAAAATGTAACTTATTTGCTTCTTGATACAATTAACAATCACACTGTTCTCATTGTCACTGCATATCTAACAGGCAAGCTGTGTCATTTATTTTACTCCAATATGGAAAACTCAGAGTGCTTTATTAATCATATTTATTAATCATACATATTGTATGTTGTAACAATGACACATTGTGATGTCAAATTAAATCCATTTTATTTTCCCCCCAAATTCCATTTTTTTCTTCCACCACTTTATTATTTAGGTGTTTCTATTTTGTAAACTGCTTTTGCTTCAAGCAAATATGCATCATCAAAAACGTGTGATCACAGAAATCATACGGCCCTAAACCTGGTGAAAAAATATACATTTTTTCTTTTTTAATCAAGAGTTCAGTGAGACACGTAAACAAGTGCCAGAATGTACGCTGTTCGTTGTGCCTCATTTTGAAAGAATCGTTTTTATGACATTATATGTTCATAAGTTCAAAAATGAAAACTAAGCCTGAAAAACAGGTTTTAAATTTGCTGTTTGTGACATCAGATAAAGGCGTTTCACACTGTAGACATGAGATCCACAGCCCATTATGAGCTGACAGTTGTTGTGACGTCACAAAAAGTTCAGCATTGTCTTTATGCAGAAACCACGCCTCAAAAATGACACAGGAAAGATACTTTGACATTTTTGTGAGGTCACAAACAATTTCACACAGAGCATATATGGACGATATATTCTAAATATACTAAATGCTAAAAACATTGACAATAACTGGGTTCAAATTAAAAGCTTTTGTGAGATCACAAAAAATAATTCTATGCCATCTTCAAACGGAAATTATGCCATATTTTTATTGTGACACAAATCAATCCCACACACTTAAACTAATGTCAACAGCAGCCTGTTCTGAACACTGAAATCTGTGATATCACAACAGCCAATCAGAACGGAACTCGTTTGCATGTCAGTTGTCAAGACATCTTGGAAGCCTGCTAACTGCACTATGTAACTCTGGTGAAGTGGGTTGGACAATGCTCTGCAGAGTGTAACGCTATCTAACGAGTCAGATTAGTGTGAAAACCAGAATTAAATTACTGTAGAGATACAGGGAGGTTGAGGTTTGTTGTGTAGAAATGATTTATGATAAACTCATACATACACACAGTATATTAGGGGAACTTGGGCAGTTAACTCTAAAAAAAAAATACTAAACACTTTTGTTCTTAAAGACTGCTTTACATAATGTCCAAACATGAAGACAATGTTTCCATAGCACACAGTACACATCAGAACAGTTAGCTTTAACGAGCTTTGACACTTTATTGAAGCAAGGACAAAAATGCCATCAATAACTGAGAAAAACGGAATAATGTACGTCATTTACAGCACTAAATCCAGTTAAACGAGTCTAATTACGCTCTTCACATTCGTAAAAGTGCTGATCTCAATGACATTCTCAGGGAACGACATTCTCACACACCAGTTTTAGTGGAACCAAGGATACGTCACAGAATGCATCAACAGACGTATTGCCCAGAGTCACTAAACGGAAGTGAGATTCCAGGTTCCAGAACCTATTGTTGTTGGTGGAAATGCACCAAACGGTACAAAATTAGGTTTGCAAACTGGAATGGAACCCGTTCCACATTGGTGGAAAAGTGCCTATGTTGTCTACCTTTGTTCTTCTCCATAGCTTCAGCCATTGACCAGTCTTTCAGACTCCCATTTATAGGACACACACACACACACACACACACACAATGCTGTTTGCCATTAAGCTAAATCCAGCTCTCTCAGACATGGAGAGTAACACCACTTGTGAATCAATACAATTAAATGAGCTGCAAAACACACAAACAAACAAATGAACAACTGTTGAGACTAAGCCCCACATATGTATGGCGATTGATTACACACCACCATACCGAAGATCAGACCTTGCCTGGTTGGAAATCCCCTCACATTCCTGTACAATCCATCAGCGCTCAACAGCGACGGCTCTGTATCGCAAACAGCTTCATAAACTGATGTAAATAAATAACTTGGGCAAATATTAATAGTTCAACAACTGGGAAAGAGACCAGAAGTCGTACTGAGGAGAAAACAGCTGTAATCTTTGTTTAATGGTGACTGTTATGAAAGATTACACTCACTGTGGATTAACTGATACGGGACAAAAACGTGGCACACAGGCGTCACAAGGCCTGGAGCCCAACTCAAGGGCACGCCACACCAGTCAGGAGAAAGGGCAAAAAAGGCCAGTCTTGTAAAACTGCCATCTCCAATTGTAGATAATAGACATTTCAATCCCATTAAAGTCTTTAATTACTATAAATATAACTCAATTCCACAACATCTCCCTTTCACCATTCAGACACTCAGTGCCAGTGTATTTCCAGCTCAGATGCACAATAACCACCTTGTTTCGCCGTTTTAACGTACTTAAGAGTACAGGAGACGAGATGCTGTTAAAAAGGCTTGTTTTTCAGCATTAACCCCCAAGAGCCCAGAGCTGATGTTAAATATTGAAATAAGATAATCAGATGATGGGTGAGGCTGGGCGCAATTATAAGGGGAAGGCCCTACTGAAAACGGCCATGTTGGCCATTTTGTTTCTGCTGCGCATTTTGCCGACCTAATTAACAGAGTCTATTAATAAACAAAATACAAATAATAATAGAAAGTAACAGTGAAGTTCACAGCAGCTGAGTAGTGTTTTTTCTTCTTGCGGAAACGAGGTCACGTGATTTCTTAAAACCTAGATGTGACTCCTATTTTAGGGGTACGATGACTAATTGACCGAGTTGTCTAAAATCGATGACCAAATTAGTAGACAACTAATTTAGCCAATTAGTTGGCGATGTCATCACTCATGCTTCTTGCACCAACTCGGAACGCACATCTATCACAGACTAATCACCAAAATTGAACCACAACCGTGTAGAATACACTGCTGTTGGTCAGCAAAACATTGTATTACAAGTAATTATCGTGACAGGCCTTTTTTTTATATAGCAGTTAAAATAACTGGTCTTCAAACTAAAATGACAGGGTTTAAGTTATTAAAAAGGTCAGAAAAATGAGCAAGAAGCTACACAAATCACTTGAATCCAAATCGACAATTTATTATGATTGTAGACAGTCTAAAAGCACAAACGTTACAACAATAACTGAGAAACGTGATATTTAACACCTCACATACACCTCCGAGTGCAGTTAAACCGGTCTAATTATACTCCATGTAATTTAATATGAAGTTGGTCAGCATTTTTAAGTAATGACACCATCCACAACAGGGCTGCACAATATACTGTTTCAGCACTGTCGCAATAAGTCACACTGCAGGACATGCAAGCTCGAGTAATGCAAACTAAACCGTACACGTCACGCTACACCTATCCTGATACAAAAGAAAAATTCACACTACTCTCATTGTTAACGGCATATCTACAGTACTCCCACTTTACTCCAATCCTACACACACAATGCACTATTAATTTCACGGTGAATCACAGTGACCTCTATTAAACCTCTGTATTTAAAAAAAATAATGTCACTTTTATTCAGTATTATTCAGCCATCACTAGCAACATCCGCAACACCCTCAGAGAAGTTCTTTGCGATGGATTTTATGACCACGCTTGGGCAACTGGTCAAGCTCTCGACCATCATAAATGATTCATTTCTTTAAGCTAGATGGTTTAACTGGTCTATGCATGATCAACCAGACAAAGCTCAACAAGTATGACCAAGGTTTTCCATGACCAGTATCACAATGCTGGTCAACTAGGCTAATTTGCAGGACATTTTAAAGTTTGACATTTTTATAAACGTTGATTGATCCCAGGCTACTCAAACAAGGCTTCATGAGGTAACTAAAGGGAGTTGAATTCCTTGCTCAAGGGCACTTCTCTCAAGTCCTGCCAGTTGAGGGAATCAAACCAGCAACCTTCCAGCCACAAGGCCACAGCTGACTTAACTTTTAGTATGAATTTGACCATATTTAGATCAAGAATTTACTTTCACCTACAATTTCAGTTTTTGACCAATAAGGACTAAACTTGGTCAGAAGCCCTGTTGGAAACTGACCTTTGCCGTTTAACCTGGGGTTTAAATTGGTTAAAAAGGCATGAATTTTACCCATTTTCTCTCTGACCATTAATCACAACGATGGGACACATTGCACTAGGTTACTCTGATCCTGAGTCGTGAAGCCTAGAAAAGGGCATCAGCAAAGTGCGGCTCTCGGGTCCCGGCACCGGAGAGCGTGAGCGGACACGGAGCTCAGAAAACGACTAGAAACGTTGAAATAAAAGCCACAAAGGTAGAGAACAGACTAATGAGGTCACAGTGAGTCACATTATGCTTTATTGGACAGCAGTTGGGGACGTTGACCCAATTTGACCCAGGTAAAGCTCAGTACACATCACCTGGAACCAGAAGAGGTTCTCCAACACGACCGGGTTCTGAGAACGAGAGAAACCGAGCGATAAACATCCCGAACTGCCCACAGCTCGACTCCGACAAAGACGACGAGGTGGCGAACGAAACCATAACAGAACACACTTCTGAGCTCTTTTACAAATAGCACTTTAGTTCACCCAAAACCTTTATTTACACACATTTACCAACATATTCACCAAACAGAGTCTAAAAGCCCCGGCAGCCTAAAGCACGGCTTTAACTAGCAGAATAATAATCATAGACCCCGAAATAAACACATCAGCGGTGAGAATCCGGGTCCAGAGACTGCATCCGCTCCGGGATTTTGCTCCGACCACAGCTTCAGCTCCGCTGCAGCGCGGACTCACTGAGGTGACGGATCCAAATCCCGCACAAGATTAAAGGGACTCTGGACTGGATCGCGCAAAAAACAAAAACACACAGCCACGAGCTGACTTCCAACCAACTTTGTGGTGCTGCTTTGGACTTTTCTCGGACCTGGATCATTCACCCTCCACACCACCCACAAACGACACACACACGACCCAGCTAACTGATAAAAGCACAGGCTTAAATATGCGATACGTCTGCGAGGCCGCCATATTGGAGCGGTCAAGAGCCGCACATAAACAATCACAAGTGCACGAAGCCACGCTGCCGCGTTCTCAACGCCATCGCCCCCCAATCCCGGCTCATCCGAGCGATCCCTCACTACACCTCTCTCCCTTCTGGATCCCCCACCTCAAGCCCATCCGCCCCGCGAACAGCAGCTAAAACGAGCGGTTCGGGGTCAGCGTACTCCAGCGCCCCCCCTCGGAAGAAGAGCCGGATCGCGCCGATTCAGCCACAACACAAATCATAAACATCCATTACGGGCGACAAAGTTAACATCTCGGCAGGTGAACGTCTCCGTTCGCTCCGCCGGCGTCCAGCCCGCTTCTCAGCGCCGGGAAATGCCCCCCGCGTCCGCTTTCCCTTCCCGCCGGCCGCACTCCGCTGATCGATGGGCATTGAACAAAGAGGATCGATGTCCGATCAGCGGAGTGAGAGACGCTTTAATCGATGCGAGAAGAGGTCGCCGAAAGCCGGGGATCCCTCCTCCTCCCTCCCCCCGAAAACAGAGCCGAAAGCCCGGCAGAAAGGCAGCGCGGAGCGGCCCCGAGAGCGCGGAGCGGCCGGCCGCGGCCAGAGGAGAAAGGCTGGCTAACCTGCAGCTGCTGCAAATCAAAGCGCTTCCAATATTGAAACATCGATCCCGCATTGGCCGCCATCTTGAGACATATTGAGACGGAGTGAGAGGCTGATAGAGAGAGAGAGGGAGCGAGAGACGGAGAGAGAGAGGGAGAGAGAGAGGGGCTGGAGTTTAGGAGGGACGCGGAGAAAACCCGGAGCGGAGTTATTGACCGGCTCTTCGCTTATCGAACAGCGCAGCGGAATGGAGTTATCGACGCCGCGCGGCTCTTCTACTGTATCGAAGACGGGTTTATTGAACGCGGCCCGGAGATCAGTTTAACGCGGAAAACGCGGACTGGAGTCCCGAACGGCCCGGAGCAGGAGCGCGGACCTGCAGCCCTGCAGACACACCGCCGAACCGACCCGACCGGCCCGAACCGACCGAACCGGACCGGAAGTGAGCGTCAGTTTTCACCACGTTTACATTTTATTACTTTTTATTAATGACTAAATCAATGTGGATTTTTAATCGGTTTGATTTACGTTGAATTTATTTTAATGAATTGTTTAAATCTGTTATTCTGTTTATGAGTCGTTTTTTAATGTGAATACTATTTATCATATCGGTTTAAATTGATTTTTTATATTCCACCCCTGATAACATCACCTCTGTTTTTCGTTCATCATCTATTACGTGTGAATCTACATCTTTTCTATATCGGACCTTTTCCCCACTTTCTGATCGTTTTCTTCATTTTTATGATTTTTTTTTAATTTTTCATTAATGACTAAAATCAACATCGACGTGTTTTTCAATTGAGATGATTTACTAAAATTGTTTTAATTAATTTATTTTATGTCTGTTCTGTTAAGTTGGTTTTAATGTGAATATTATTTATCAATATCAAATATCTGTGTAATAAATATATATATATTTCCTGATACTTTTCGTTAATTAGACTTTAAAAATGTTATTTTGTATCTTTCTCGTGTTGCATTTATAATGGTTTATTAAAGTATCTGAATAAACACAGATTATTTATGTTTGAAGGGTTTTAATCAGATAGTTTGATCTCAAGGCTGCCCGTCAAAGGCAAAGCGAGCCGATGTCGCCCCCACAGGCGGAGAGGAGAAGTGCAGGCACATGTTTAAATCTTGTGAACCCTTGCTATATAAAAGGGTGGAAAAGCAGACTCTAATTTCTCCTTTAAATGATCTGCTAATCCTAAAGGATCACATACGTTTGCCACTCACATAAGTGTAATATTGGATCATGTTCCATAATAAATGAATAAACTAATATTTCTGTCTCATTTGTTTTAATTTGGTTCTCCTTAAATATTTTTATGAAATATAGTGTGAAAATCAGGTCAAATTTATGCAGGAACAGGAAATTCTAAAGGGTCTGGAAAACATCAGTTTCATTGGTTTTAATATTTACAGGCCTGTGTTTGAGTAGAATGAACTATTTATTCTATAAAGCATTGAATACATTTCTCCCAAATTCCTAGTAAAATATTACTATTTAGACCTTTGACAGAAATCACAACTACAAATACAGAAAAGTGTTTATAGACTCAAGTGAAGCAAAAAAAAACAAAAAACTTCTGTCCCATCTGAGAAGGACCCTGATCTCCCCTGCCACCACGTCACATTGGCTGCACACCTTCTGGCTACTGGACCTGGACTAGTTTCCCACCTGCATCACCAACTATGTAGAAATTTACACAGACCCTAATTAGCTGCTACTGTCACTATTATGTTCACCATTGAACCAACATTACTTCAGTACACGTGAGTATTAGAACAGATGTGTGGGGGTCCAGTGTCCTCTAAATAACTCTGTATGAGAAGTTGACCAGAGGAGGACGGGTCCCCCCTTGTGAGCGTTGTCCTGAGGTTTCTTCCTCCAGCTCTGAGGGAGTTTTTCCTTTGGCTCACCAGGGGGTTTATGTCTTTATCCTTTGTTCATGTGTTGTTCACCTTTTTATTTATTTATTTTTATTTCTGTAAAGCTGCGCTGTGACATCAGTTGTGAAAAGCACCATACAAATAAATGTAGATGTATTTATTTTTTAAATAATGTTTTAACTCCGAGAACCAGAGATTTGCACTATTTGGGCAGTTACGTGCTGTTTTCTAGGCTTCATCATGGGCCTAATTTTAGCATGGAAGGAGGTGACACATCCCCACCAATATCCAGTGATAATTGAAATGCCCCCCCAGTAATTTGATTCCTGTTTGTAGAATTAGAATGGACGGATTGACAGCCTAGGATCTCCTGAAAATAGCAATATCTGGCATGTGTTTTTGGTGAATAAAAGAGCATGAAACATCAAAAACATTCTACAAAATTGACATAGAGTTCTATAGAGGAACTTTGAGAGAATTTAGAAATCACTTTTCAGTGAAATAACCTGACTTTTAATCACAGCTTTAATATCTTGGAATACTCTCTACCAGTCTTTCTGCTTTTAGGTGACTTTAAGATAGATTATTAGACTTAGATTTATTATGCTAGATTGAAAAACTAATCCAGTAAGTGTGTGAAGATAAGTGTTTGTGTGTCCGTGGTCTGCTGAAAGTAGTGCTGGTTATACAGTCTAAGAGCAGGGAGAAAGGACCTGTGATACCTCTCCTTCACACACACGATGAAGCAGCCTCATGGAAGGAGGTGCCCTGTGCTGCCAGAGTCGCATGCATGGGGTGACAGTCATTGTGCAGCATGGATGCTTGGTTAACATCCTTTTGACTCCCACTACCTGCACTGGGCCTCAGGGGCTTCCCACAGAACTGGTCTTCTTAATGAGTTTATGCCATTTCTAGCATAGAAATTCAAGAACTGAACAGAAGTGGTCTCTCATTTTTTTCCAGAGCTGTATAAAAGACTATGGAATAAAAAGACTTGGATTCACTCATTTTGTACTTTTGCTAAAATGAAATATACAATTTTATTTTCATAGTAAAACCAGGCATGTGCTATATATTCTCCAAAGCATCAGACACTTTCATGCTTTTTTTTTTTTCAAAAAGTGAGTAGAATTTATTCAGAAAGATGTAAACAAAGTTGTGCAGAATGGTTTCAGTGAAATGCTCAGATTTGAAGAAATTTAACAAAGCAGAATTATTCAGAGTGGTGGTAATAAGAAACAGATGTCTGAATCCTTTATTGCTTCTAAAAGCGACCACACAGAAAGCTGTTACTTATCATGGTTTACAAACATCCTACCCCAGACATTGTTTAATAATAGTGTTGGGATTAGGTGTTGGCCTTCTTGAAATCCATTTATTGCAGAGAGGTATATAAGGGGTGTTGTATGGCAAATAAAGCTTATTGTTGGTCCTAATGAATAGTGAATAAAATTGCTAGAAATGTGTTGTAGACCACCACCACTGCAAAGACGGACAGCAGAGTCAGAGAAACAATCGTAAGTGACTGAAATTTAAAAGTGTAATTAGGCAGATTTTTGAAAAATATATCAGAGGCCCATCTGAGGTCAACCTAGCCATTAAGACTATTGGTGTACAGTTACAGCAATTTTAGGCTGTAGGCCATCTGATGTCATGCTACCACCTCATGCATTTGTGCAATGCAAGATCATCTTTGGTCTTCATTACAGGCACTTTGACAGTGTTACATTAGGTCCTGCTACCAGTGGCCCTACCTTTCCTGAACACACTTCAGTGCACCATTCCAGTAGGACAACGGTGGTCCACATACTGAGTGGAATATTCATGCTGCACGGGATGAAACATCACAGGAAACCATTATGAACCTCTGTAACTCCATACCAAGACATCTGGCATGTTGCATTAAACCAAATTGAGACTCCATACTGAGACACACAACTTCTGTATGTGTAGCTCAAAAAGTATTTACCATTTCAGTCAAAATTTTAATAATTTATTGTTCCTGGTAACCTTTATCTTACCTCCCCAAAAGCATTGCAATCCCACATCCTTTCGAGTGAAAATGGTTGTGCGACTATTTTTTGGATGTTGAGTGCAGATGGCTTTATAGAGACTATGGTCACTAACTGCACACCGGCAAGACATTGAAGTTAGGTGTTTCCAATAAAGGGGCCAGTTGAGTGATGGAAATGCACATATATTTTATGTTCTGTTTTCACAAATGCTGCACTCAGAGCTAAATATGGGACTCTACAAATCCATCAAGTCACACAGCCTACAAGGATCCGTCGTAAGATTTTTACAAACACAGAGTCCTCTAAATCTCCCCATTTAACTTCAAAAAGAGCACTGTTCACATTTGTAGGCATATTGTCAACGGGTGCTTATTACATTTTCCAGTTGATTCAGTGGAAACACTCTGGCTCAGTTTAATCCTAACTAATGGGTGCGGGTGGGGGGCTTTTGGTGCCAAGGCTTTTTATGACACAAAATTAGATTTAGCTCTTTTTAGAGATTTTTATGTTCTAATAGACAGTATTTATCCTTTATGGCGTCAACAGTGAAGCGTGATGTAAAAAATATGCCAGAGATG
Organism: Acestrorhynchus altus; assembly: GCA_034509495.1. NCBI lineage: Eukaryota > Metazoa > Chordata > Actinopteri > Characiformes > Acestrorhynchidae > Acestrorhynchus > Acestrorhynchus altus. The sequence continues at coordinate 10,232,927 of CM067502.1, read as the reverse complement.
AAGGCATAACTTGTGTTTTCTTGCATTTTTTCTTCTTCATGCCCTATTTCTGGCTGTCCCTCCATTGTTAGTTAATGAGCCAGATACACTGCAGACATGCACAACTCACAAATGCATCAAACCGGCTTGTCCAAAGCTCCTGGGAGAGTCAGTTTGGCTTAGTTGAACACGCTCAGGCCTTGTGAGGCCTGAAAAGCCCAGATAGCACATTCATTATTTCAATAGCACATCTTATCTCCTAAGATTTCCATTTGTGTAAGTGTGCTCTTGAAATCCTATGCAGGGAAATGAGAGCAGTGACAGCCCTCCACCCCAGCCACCTCCATGCCTTAAAAGGGGATTTTCACTGATTTCTCTAAATTTCTGCATAATTCATTCTATAAGATGTGAAGAAAGTCACACAGAGTGGTTTGTGTGAAGTGCACACTGTGGTAAAAATACCTGCAATTGGTAGGAACATTCTGTTTTGGTCTGTTAAATCACGTTTTGAGTTCTTTGACTCATCACAATAAACCTTCCTGGTGCCATATAGAATCAGAGTCTGATGTATACAACCAGCTGTAAAAGATGTATTTTTCTTGTGAAAAATGTTAGGACACCCCCACATTAATTACTATTTAAAACACCTAAAATTCATATCAGTCGCAGCACATCATTAGCCCATCATTAGAGTATATTTTGGAGGATCTTATTTAAACATCAGACATTAGTTTGGCTCTTGATTGATGAAGTGAGAGGTATCACCATAGCCAGATCCCAAGAGCTCTCTGAGGCCTTCAGAAAGAAGGTTGTGGATGCAGATGAGTCTGAGAAAGGATTTCAAAAGATCTCAAGACAATTAAAAAACAACTGTTCGACTGTCAACATGGCCAGGTCAGGTCATCCTAGTAAGTTTAGCCAAAGAAAAGACTACAAGATGTGTAAAGAAGTCTTCTAAAATCTTAAAATTTCATCATGGGATCAGGTGAAAAACAAACAGATGGCTACCCTATGGGAACAAGGTCTTTCCCAGGCCTTACTGAAATGTGACCATGACTTATTTTTTATTTAGGGATGCCACCTTAGGGGCTCTGTACAACACTAATCAGGGAGTAGAGATCCATTTCAGTCACCAATCTGCATTGTTTACATCTCAACACCTGAATAATGCAGAATAGTGTTAATACAACTGCAGTGAAATTACTGATAAATATATTAGAAACAGTCTCGTAGCTCGTAATGTTTCTTCTGATAGTGTTGAACTTTATAATGTCTGCTTACAGAGAATTTCAGGAAAACGTTTCAGGGCATTATTAGGGTTAATTCACATGATGCCAGATGTTAACGAGGCCCATTGCCAGCACCCTAACACCAAGCTAGCAATTTTAAGCAAGGGCCTATGTAGCAATTTTAGAGGGACACACTAACAAGCATTCTTATACCAGTCAAGTCAATACATTAATACCACAGTATCAAAGTTGGAGCCAGCATGGTAGCTAATGCTATGCTAGTGATTTTAGACCATGGCCACAACCAGCATGCTAGTAGAGATGTTGGTAGCCAGCATCCTAATGCCACACTAGTGAGTTTGGTTGAGGTCTGTAGTTTTAGCCTGTATGATGCTCCAGTAGCAATGTTTAACTGCCAGCTATTATCGATGATGGTTCACTTAACTAACTATCACAGACATCCCAAGTCTCCTGGAAGTTCCAGGAGTCTCCCGCATATTATTTGTTATGTCGTGATGCCTAGTGGTACCTTGTGACACTTCCCTTGTGTTCATATTCATGAACAGGGAAAACATGCAAAACAGGGAGACCTCTTCAAAGTGTCTGTTCATCAGCCAATCAGTTTTTAGTGTGGGGCAGTGTATTTTTTTTCCTGATGGAGGCCATGCTTTCTGTGAGTGAAAAAAGGAGCATCATGGCAGAGGCAGGTAAAGCAGAGGAAGGGCCTTCCAACAAGAGAAAATACAAAACTCATTCCACTTACAAGTGTAAAAGTCAAGAACAAATAACAAAAGTCTTTCCCGTTGTACTGTGTACCATAGTGATTTCAGCATTGCCCTAAATGTATGTTAAGGTGATCATATGTTTATTTTATTTTTTGGGGGGATACCTTACAGCGACCAGCAGCTGATCCTCCACAAGCCCAAAGAGCGAAGGAGGTGGTGCTAAAATGCCCTTGTGTTGCTCTTTATGAAGGACAGGAATGGATCACCAGTGAGATGTTAAGTCTGATAAGGTAAGAGACCTGTAACCCTTTCACTTCTCTTCAGTTTACATGTGAAAGTTTTGTGGTTTTGTTGCGTTGATTGACAGCAGAATGCCTTTAAAAGACAACAAATAAAAGAATGTCAGTAATACTGTACTCACTGATATAATTACAGTCATTAACAGTGACTGTCTGCCTGTCCTCTTGCACTCTTTCTGTGAAAGGAAGGACCTTTGAATGGTACCAGAAAAACAAGTATGAGACAAACGCCTGGCAGCGTTATCTCTACAGACACACTTCCATTTGCATGTTGTCCTGATCTTAACAGCGAGCTGCGTGAGAGTGTGTGTGCTCATGTCAGTACAGCTTGATCTTCAGTGACAACAGCATCAAGCCAGTGACGGTCTGGACATGCAGAGCTACTGGGTGGCCTCGCTCTGCTGACGCATTAGATACACATCTACAGAAACACACACACAAGTACATACAGTACTGAGCACATCTGTTTATCTACCATTAAAACAAACACAAAACACAAAACCTATTGATTCACCATATGGACAAATGTAGTGGGACACCTGCTTATTCACTGTTTCCTCTGAAATCAAGAATATTAAAAAGAGTTGATCTGGCTTTTGTTGGAGTAACTTTCTCTAATGTACAGAGAAGACTTTCTATTCGATTTTTCAGCATTGTTGTGAGGATTGGTTCGCATTCAGCCATAAGAGCATTAGTGAGGTCAGGATGTTGTTTGATCACCACCCCTTCTAAACCCCAACTCCCCAACTCATCCCAGAAGTACTGGATTGAGCACCATCATTCCAGAGAACACACATCCACTGCTTCACAGCCTGGCATTAGGCTTGGAGCCAATAGGTTCATGTTTTTTTTTCTGCACCAGATAGTCTATTCTGATTATTCTTCTGGCAGTCATTTTCTACAGGGAATAGACAAGCTATGTATGTGCATTTGCACATTTGTGTCAGCAATGGGTGCAGCTTAAAGTAGCTGAATGCATTCATTACAAAGGGTGTCCACAAATATTTGGACATATATTTTATGCTGGTAAAAAGATCAGTTTGGACGTGGGTTTTATTCAGTGTCTTTATTCCCATATTCCCACTTTAGAATCCACCTGAACACTTCCCTAAACTGAGGGACTACTGACAACAGAGCACTGAATCATTGGTGGCATTCAAACCTATGACCTTCTGCTACTTAACAAGCTGGCAGTTAGACAGGTGTGCCACTCTAGACATGCACACTACTCTACATATAAAAACACACTGATGAATATTTTGACTGCCATTTCATCAGGAGATCATGCTGTAGGTTTGAATCCCAAGTACAATGCCCTACACAGGTGACATCCTGCGTAGATAAAAACAAGTTGTGGCCATGACTTATAAATGCATGGGAACAAGATAATTAGAGTATCACAGATCTGAATTTTGTAGATTTGTTTTTGGTTTGTTCTGAAACAGAACAGCATTATTGCTGCTCCCACAGCTTAAAACCAGGCGTCTGTGAGTACTGGTATTGAGATCAAGGCCTATGCACAACACTGGCTGCACTCAGGATGCAGTCAAGCACTCCAAACAACTTCTCACACACACACACACACACACACACACACACACACACACACACACACACACACACACACACACACACACACAGACTTCTATCTGAAAGGGCTGGAGCATCCTCCACGGTGGTGGAGAATGAAAGCATGCCCTGTGAGAACGGGAATGAAGGAATAAAAGAAGCAGATCTATCTTGTCTGACCGGGTTGTTGACATTTACTGCAGGCTGCTGGTGACGAGCAGCCCGTCTCGCTCTCCTGGCAGACACACACCACCCCCACCTCCGCCTTATCCATTCCATAAATCTGCAGCCCTTTGATCTTTCCTCCAAGAACTCAGAGCTCCCCCTCATTCCACACTGGAGATAAATGCTGATTCAACTGCTTATAGAACATTGAAAAGTGAATGTACAGAATGTACAGTGTGTTATTGGTGTAATGTTAGAAGTGAATTGAAAAAGAAAAACCAAAAACATTCAGAACAAGTGCCAGAAGCCTGGGCACAGAGTTCAGAGCAGTACACAGTGGACAAAGGCTAAAGGCTTATAGGCTTAATTGGCTTGACAAGTTGGATATCACAGTGGGTTTGGCAGTTGGCTCACATTAAGCCATTGGGACAAATACACAAGAGATGACACAAAAATATTACACTTGCTCATTTATTTATTGAGGAACATGATCCAATATTACATATTTGCAATTGGCAAAAATCTGTATACCTTTAGGATTGTTACCTTGAGAGACGTGTATACCATCTCTCAAGACTTTGTCAGAGAGTTTGTGTACAAATGGAGGACATTTAAGACCATTGTTACCCTCCCCAGGAGTGGTCAACCAACAAAGATCACGCAAAGAGGAAGACGTGTAAAACGTCTTCAAGGTATAGTCAAAACAACTTCTAATTGACTAATATTAATGCTGCTTCTTTCCAAACAGACCATTTCTTGCTATCTTCAGTTTGCTAAAGACCACAGGGACAAGTCAGGAGGCTTTTGAAAGAATCTGTTGTGAGCAGGTGAGACCAGGTGAGATATTTTGGGACCAGATGAGATATTTTGGTTTAAATGAGAAGTGTTACGTTTGGAGAAAGCAAAATTCTTCATTACAACATAAAACCCTTATCCCAACTGTGAAACATGGTGGTGGTAGTATCATCATTCTATCTAAGAATGGTTAATGTCCATTGTCTGAATATTCAACAGTGAACAGGGGTTAACGTGGACAATTGTTTTGGTCTGTTGCTACAATGGGGGTGTTATGTCTTGAGTCCTCTTCTTCTTGTAATCATCAGTAAACATATATGTGACTTGCATAACAAGCAATACAATATTTTTCATTTAATCCATACAGTATATATCTATGTACAATGGACATATGACCTGCCTTACAATTTACCATGTCTACCCATTCACCTGGTAGTGCTCTTTTGCCAAATACCCATCATTTCTTTTACCCCTAAAGGAATGCTGAAAAACCTGCAGCTTCTAACTGATCTGGGGATGAAGGTATTAAGAAGCAAAATGTAATGCACATACGCTCAGATTTTCACATTTACGATTGGTTTAGGTTAGGGTTAGGTTAAGGGTTAGGTTTAGATCAGGATGTAGCTGTAATTGTATATTTGCATGGATTACATTGCAAAATAACGCTGCCCTGGAACGGCACCCTGCCTTGCTGTACATGTATATGTCTACATGCACACATACTGGCCTGCTTGAAACTAAATACACTGAGGACATACTGGAGACAGACTGGAACCGGATGGGCTGCTTTGGATTTGAAACTTCTTTTGGGAATTTGCTGTTTTTCCAAGTTGTATTTCTTGTTGATGATTGCTTAACCATTGATGTCCGTACAGGACCATGGAGTCCCCATCTGCTTCCCAGGTACCGTGAATAGAGCTGCCCAGTGCTCCAGGCATAGAGGTGCCCACTGCTCCCAGTTTAGATGTGAAAGGAATCTTCCAGTGTGTGTTTACAGCTCTGTCCACATGTACATGCTCAACCTGCATGATGACTCCTACTGACTCCTACTGACTAATGCAAGGGGTGATCACTGATCAGTAACATCTCTGATCCTGATATTGGGTTATAGAGGAAAATAGATAATTATTCTTTCTTTTTCAGAATAAAAGCCTTGAGAACAGATAATACTGATACATATATCAACAACAAAAATAATAAAGAACTTATTTGGACTGCCATGTATCACAGATAACCTATTATTATAAATGTCCTTGTCAGTTTAACCATTACATATAATTCATCAAACCTCTTCCATTTTCAGCTCAAAAACATCCTGATCAATTTGCAACAGGATTTCTCAGATGTAAAGTGTTTTTTACAACAAAATAAAATATAGACACAAGTACATTTTTGATCAAAACATGATCAAATTCTTTCAAATGTTTAAATTCTCTTCATTTTTACGTGTCAAATGCAGAGCATATTGAGAAGCCTGGGTTCTCCTGACAATCAAAATATCTGGCACGTGTGTCTCCTATACATTTCTTGGTGAATTAACGTACGCCAAACTACAAAACATCCTTCAAAATTGGCCTCTGGTTCTAAAGATAAAACTGTTTAGAAGACTTAAACAGTTTCCATGATGATCTTCAGATGCAGAAATCTGTATTTGGTACTTGTTCAGTTTATGAAGACAGAATCTATAATTATAAGAGCAGAGCTATGAATAGTTCAGGACTTCTCTCAAGAAAGATATTGGAAACTGAGGCCCAATGTGTGAGAGTTAGATAACTTAGCAAAGGTAAAGAAGACAGAGTTTAGTGTGTATCGAGTGTCATTACTATGTTTCTAATATAATTGCCACCATTACTTGATTTCCATGTGAACACACTTCAGGGCAGTTTAAAACCGAAATCAAACCGAAGCCAAACCGAATCGCTGTGTAACGAGGATTGGAGGCCACAGTTTTTACAAACATAAAACTTCCATCCTGGATAGAGTTCAGCTTGCTGAGGCCCAACAGACTGGTGTGCTGGCCTGAACCTTGGCCCAAGCCCCTCACCCAGGCCATGTGCTTTGGCTGCTCTGACTAACACAACCATCCTCTTCATCCAGCCACAGCGAACTGACCCTCTGACATGTTCACACAGCCTCTGACCCACCCAGGTCACACCGGGGCTCAAGGTCATGGTCAGGGGTGAGCAGGGACCGGAGCCCTCACTAATCATGACTTTCTCACCAACCCCCCACTCTTCTCCCCACTGTCCTTTCTTTTTTTCTCTCCCATTCTTTGGACCTTGACCAGAAAGAATTGAGATGTTTTATCCCTCCAGACAGGAGGAGGAGGAGGAGAGGGGAGAAGAAAAGCGAAAGGGAAAAATCAATATGAGAGATGAGTAAAGTGCAGGAGAATGGTGGGGAGCCCGGGAAGGCTCTGTGAAGGCTCTGACCGGGCTTGCTGCTGGACAAATCGCCCACTTAAGTGGGGTTTTAATCTTTGTCTGTGAGATCGAAGGCAGTGGTTGAATTTAAGACCTGTAAATACTCTTTAAAAAGAGGTGCTACAAAGGGTTCCTTGAATGATGCCATGTAGGAACCACTTCTGGGTCTCTGAAGAGCTTTGTTTGAAAAACAGTTGAAGAACCTTCACAAAATGTAGAGTTGCTCCCAACAGGTAAGTCATACAACTTTAAACAAAGTTGTTCTTCAAGGTAGTAGGTCTATGGACCTACCAACAAACCTTTCAAAGGATCTTGGTCTAATGCCATGTATGAACCATTTGTGGTTTCTCCAAAAACCTTGCTTGAAAAAGAGATTAACCTTCATGTAACATAATCAAAGGGGGTTCTTCAAGGCATTGGATCTATGCATTCATAACAAGTCAACCAACCACTGAGACATTTTTTGAGCAATGCCATGTGAGAACCACTTGTGGTTTCTTAAAGAGCCTTGTTTGAAAAATAGATGAAGAACCATCATATAATATAATCAAATGAGTTGTTCAAGGCAGTGGGTCTGTATAAGCCCATGGCAACTCAACCAATCATTGATGGGTTCTTTGAGCAATGCCATGCAAGAACCTATTCTGGTTTCTCAAAAAACAAAGGGGGTTCTTCAAGGCAGTAGGTCTATTAGAAACCATGCTTACTCAACCCACCATTGTTATGAGTCAAATAACAAAACATCATAATGAATAAAGAAATAATGATTTATACTATAAATAGAAAAGTATTGGGACACCTGCACTTTGTTTCTTCCTCTTTATTACCAAGAGTTAGGGAGGTCAGGATGTTGGATGATCACCACCCCATCTCACCCCAACTCGCCAACTCATCCCAAAGTAGTGGATGGAACATCAGCATTCCAGAGAACACAGTTCCACTGCTCCACAGTTCAATAATTGGGGTGCTTTATACCTGTGTATCCCATGCCAGCAAAGGTGTATGTGTGTGTGTGTGTGTGTGTGTGTGTGTGTGTGCATTTGTATATTTGTGTCAGAAATGGGTTCACCATAAAGTAGCTGATTGCATTCATCAGAATGGGTATCCACAAACATTTGGACATACAGTGTATGTCATATGTAATTTTAATGTTGTTTGTGCTTCACCACACCTTGAAACCTCTTGATCCGGATGCCGCAGAAAAAAGGAACAGGTTCTTAAATGTCATGCCCAGTCACAAATCAGATGGAGACAATTTTGCAACCAGCTTGAACGATTTAGAACGTCGGTCTGATCTGACATCTCTTTCAGCTCAGAGCATTTCAAATAATAGCTCTAGAAAACTGTACACCTCAACTGACCACTCGGCAGCAATTCTGACCGGACAACAGTGGCCTTTCGTTCAGCATTAGAAATGATTGCTTTTCTCTTACTGAACTGAACTTAAAAGACAGATTCATGCCGAAGAAAATGATTTGCAGGAAAAAAATGCTCATTATCCTCTCAGAAGGCTGTCATTGTGTCTTTCTCTCTCTCCCTTTGCAAACTAAGTTGAATTACAATATAATGACAAAAAATTTGTGGACACCCCTTCTAATGAATGCATTCAGCTACTTTAAGTTGCACCCATTGCTGAAACAGATATGCAAAAGCAGACCCAGCTCGTCTAAACCCTGTAGAGAAGTGCTGCCAATAGAACAGTATAATCAAACGTGAACCTATTGGCACCATGCCTAATGCCAGGCATGGCCTAGAGGGGTATAAAGCCCCCCGAGCACTGAGCTGTGGAGCAGTGGAACTGAATCTCTGGAATGATGGCTCCATCCAGTATTTTTGGGATGAGCGAGAGAATTAAGGATGATGTTGTGATCATCCAACATCCTGACCTTACTAACACTCTTGTCACTGCATGCAATCAAATCCTCCCAGCAATATTTACTCCTAAATCTAGTTGAAAGCCTTCTGTGTATAATATTAGAGACAGTTGTTATAAAGGATAAACTATTTTTAATCCCCTTGATTTTAGAACAATTAGTGGGTGTCCCAATACTTTTGTCCATATAACGTAGGTGTCATCAAAACACAGATAGCAAAAAACAGTTGTGTTATGATCCAGCCACAAACCTGCACCAGACCAGCACAAACCAATATTTGTTGTGTTGTTGATCCATGTTTTTCTGGTCAACAACCACCACTCTAAGCACCAGACCAGAATTAACCAGTATATATTGTTTTGAACACTGGTGTTCTGGTATACCAGTGCCACTCCAGCACCAAACCAGCGTATGTTGTTTTGAATACATTTATGCTGGTCAACCTGCACCACTCCAGCACCAAACCAGTACAAACCAGTTTTTAATTCCAGTTTTGCAAAACACTTGACTTGGAATGGCATAGAGATGTTATCTCTATCTCTCTCTCTCTCTCTCTCTCTCTCTCTCTCTCTCTCTCTCTCTCTCTCTCCTTTCTGCTCTATATGGTTTGTGTTGACAGACTGGCGGCTCGGTGGCGTGAGCTGAGGAGGGAGAAGGCCCTGAGAAGAAGCAAAGTGTGGTATTGATCACAGGATCCTGCTCAGTGCAAGCCGTGCCACTTCATGGATGGGTGCGCCACTGCTCTGTATGAGGAAGTGTTCACTTCCGTGTGTGCGAGTGTGAGAGTGTGTGTGCATGTCTGTGTGCATTAGGGGTGGGACAAAAGGGATGTATAACATCTAGAGATGCTAGGCCTACTTGACCTTCAAGAAGACACCTTCTCTTATAAGTCTGAGCAATCTGCTCTCTTACAGCAAGTGTGGAGATTTACCCGAGACATGTTTGAACGCTGGTATGCTGGTGAACTAGTACCACACATAAACCAGTATATGCTGTGTTTTGAATGCTGGCAAACTGGTCAACCATCACCACATGGTCACCAGACCAGCATAAACCAGTATATGTTGTGCGTTTAAGTGCTGCTTTGATGGTCAACCAGCACAACATGTGCATCAGACTACCATAAGCCAGTACATGTTATGGTTTGAATGCTGGTATGCTGGTCAACCAGTTCCAAACCAGTTCCAAACCAGTGCCAGACCAGCATATGTTGTGTTTTGAATGCTAGTATGCTGGTCAACCAATACCACAACAGTGCCAGACCACCATAAACCAGTATAAGCTGTGCTGTGAATGCTGGACAACCAGTACCACACCACTGCCAAACTAGCAGTATATGCTAAACCAGTATTTGCTGTGTTATGAATACTGGTATGATCTCTGATGGTAGATTTGACTGACTTGTTTTTTTCTGCTCAACAAGTCCCTGCCCACCTCTCTCTCTCTCTCTCTCTCTCTCTCTCTCTCTCTCTCTCTGATACATGCACACACACCTTCTCCTTGCCCCTACCAGACCCCCCAGGAGGTCAGGCCTGATTTAAAGAGCTGCAGCACTCAGGATGAAATTTTAATTATGAGGGATTCTGACCCTCTGTCAGCCAATCAGCAGCTGAATCAGCCGGGTTCAGCATGTCAAGGTGTGTGTGTGTGTGTGTGTGTGTGTGTGTGTGTGTGTGTGTATGTGTGTGTGTGTGACTTGGCTGCCACTCAGTGGTGACTGTATACTATTACAGCAGATGACTGGAGTTCAAGGCAGCAGTTTTATAGGAGTGTGCTATTAGACAGAAAACCTGTGTGTGGATTGAGTATGATACACTTCACTAAAGTCACACACAGACACACATCACTAAAGAACACATACACACGTGACAAGACAAGTGCTCCCTAAATAGTGAGAATGATTTCAGACTATAAGAAGGATTTGAATAAATTCCACTGAGCTTGGAAAAAATCTACAAGATTAAAAGATTGCGATTGTTTCTACAGGAAATCCGGAACTAACAGACAGAGACCACCAGGGTGTTTCAGGGCTTGTGAATGAAAATCACTTCATTCGTACTTTAGTGTGAAATGTGACTAATATTTGTCCAGGAAGCTTCTCTGATTTTACTGATAATGTACATAATTAAAATTCATAAAGATGTTGGATGAGCTTAGCGCCCTGTCTAGGGTTGTTTCCCGCCCTTGCGCTCAGAGTTGCCGGCTGGGCACCGGCTCACCCGTGACCCTATTCAGGAATAAGCGGTTCAGAAAATGGATGGATGCATGGATGTTGGATGAGCAGATCTTTTTCTTTTTTTTTGTTTAGGCTGTTGGTCCTCCCTTGCCTCACCTTTCTGACCTCACCTGTGTGTTACTCGGCTTTCAAGACCATGTCAGGTGGTAGGGTGAATTTTGTTCATGCAGTTGTGATCACGTTGTAGGTCGCTCTGGACCGGGTGTCTGCTAAATGCCATAAATGTAAATGTAAATGTAAACGAGTGGGGAAAACACAAGGAGGCTGGCAAACTTTTTGTTTATTAAAAATATTTTTATTTTTCAAAGCAGTTGAATAATGAGTAATGTGTGGACTGTAGATGCTTAAAATGACATTATGCTGTGTTGACTCCATTGGCAGACAGAGTCAGAGGGAGAGCAAAACTGGCCTGTTTTCCCTCTCTGAGTGGGAAGATGGCACATACTCATTGTGATGCTGGTCGGCACAGGCATCTGTTAGCCATTATATCAGAGCTGGGGACTCGGCTCTTCCTCTGAGCGCATTGGCCACACAGGATGCAGTTTGAAAAGAAGCGGTAGGCTGGCGTCACATGTATCAGAGGAAGCGTGTGCTCATCCTCCTTGTGTCAGGAGCATCACATGTACTATATTGGGGTTGGCACGTCTACATTTGTGGGAGAAAACTGGATTAAAAAGATAGTTTACTGCTTGTTCCCCTGTATTGTGAGTTGTGATGGTCTATTTCCAGCTCCTGTTCTAACACCTTTCTCACTGTCCTCCACGTTTTCTTGCTTTCTTGTTTCTTGTGAAATTTGTATGACTGATTTCCATGTTTATCTGCAGTTTACTCCTGATGCCAGCCGTCATTTCACCATTTGTGTATTGTTGAATCAACGTCATGGTCATGGTTCAATGAACATTAAATTAACTTTTGATTTGGAGTCTACATTGATATTGCAACATTGTTTCAACATTGCTAATGGTTTTATGACCCACAACATTAACCTTTTTATAGCCATTTTACATGAAACATTATTTCAATGTTTGTGTTAATGTTTAAGCAACAACTCCTTATTTAACTCTTACATCCGTAGAGCTGCACTTTGCAGGCATTTACATGCTGTTTTCTAGGCTTAATGCTTCAGGATCAGAGTAACCTTCATCATACACATATCAAGCCAAATGTCATAAGAGACTTACACTATCTAACACTTACAGTCTCATCACTGTGTGATGATTTATCAGTGTGTAATTCAGCTTAGAAATCAGCTAAAATTCACTTGTTTCCAACGAAATTAAATCCCAGTTTTAATGCCAAAGGAGCCTCCAGTGCAGCAGCGTGGCTCGTCTTCAATGTTCCTAAATTCAGTCACGTAACTCCTCTGCTGCGTTCCCTTCATTGGCTCCCTGTAGCTGAACATCAGATTTAAGACCATGATGCTGACCTACTAAGCCAAAAACGGACCAGACCCTCAATACATGATGGCAATGGTCAAAACTCGATCTGTATCAAGAGCCCTTCAAGCTTCAAGTACAGCTCGGCTTGACCCACCATCCCTCAAAACACAAGGAAAACATGCATCCAGACTCTTTTCTGTTCGGCACTAAAATGGTGGAACGAACTTCCCCTGAGAGTCCGAACAGCTGAGTCCCTCACTGTCTTCAAACGCAGACTGAAGACTCATCTGTTTCAGGAGTATTTAACTCCATAAAGAGGTTTGTTTCAACAGGATCTAAACGTGTGGAATCTCTAGATTCTAGCCTCGTCTTCTATCTAAGGATATTCTGAGTGAACAGCAAAGCACTGTAACTCGCTCTGGATAAGTGCGTCTGCTAAATGCCGTAAATGTAAATGTAATGTAAATGTTTACTGCTCTGTCTATGTGTACATGTCTGCATGCAGACTCTGACTCAGCAACAAGAGGGGTGGGATGATGATGTCACTGACCCAGACATTGGGTTATAAATAAAGGCTATTTGCTCTCATTTTTTAGAATAAAAGTCATGAGAAGGCATAATACTGAAATATTGCATAAATTATACAAATAATTTACAAATAATTTTTTAAATATTTGTTTGAACAACGTATTATTGTAAATATCCTTGTCAAGCATAACCTGCAGTTTTTGTATTATGATAATTAAAATATTTGTGCAGCAAAATAATTTTGTGCAAATGTTCCTTTTGCCTCTGAGACAGCAAGACAGTGAAGACCCTAAAGACACCTGACCAGTAAGGGACTGCTGTGTGGTCAAAGTCTTTATTTTTTTATTTCAGTTTTAATACCCAATGAGCAGTTAAAGTTGATGGATTTTTGATGAATTTTTGAAACAAATGCTTTACTTTTCAGCCACAAGAGGGCGACTCCGATTCTCCTGGACCTTACAGACAGTGGGGTCAGGCAGGCCTTTTCATAAAACAGAGGTAGACTGATGATAAAGGCACATGTTCCCTTGTTTTTGTGCAAATATAAATATATGCACTACTGTGCAAGTTAATTAATCCCATTATTTAAACTCATTTTGCTGATCAATAAGAGAGAGTTTAGTGTAGAAACACCAGACCCTGTTAGAACAGCTGCAGGTGAACAGAAATTCAGTAAAGAAGAAGATGAATGTCTCATTCTGAAGATAGTAGTTGAGATCTTGTCAGTAAGTTGGAAGAACAAAGCTTGGTTCCAGATTTCTCCTGGGTGCCAGCGTCTGGATGTGTTCATTTCCATCACCAGCTCACCTGATTTAACATCATTAAGCACCGATTTACAAAACCAGGGGTTGGATGAGAACAATAAATAATACTAGAGGACTTTGTAGAGGGTTTAATGAACACAGTGATGGAAACCATGACTTTCTGTAGGAAACATATTTGTGTTTATTCAAAAATCAGTGTTTAACTGAGTCAATAAAGATGAATAGATTTTCTGAGGGCACTAAAACCTTTACACAGTACTGTATGTATGCCATCATTGCAACACAAAAACCTTGTATCTCCTGTTTTCACTTCTGGACTTAATGCAGCAGACGTTCTTTATATTGTGTCAAACTCTTATGATGAATAGAAATGCTTCAAACTTGAATGGACCAATAGAAACACTCCAAAACAGTTTGGAATAAACTCTTTTAACTTTGACTTCCACTGATAGTCAGGATGTTATTTTCCTTCTCCTGTAAAAACAAAGACAAACAGCACTGAAATAGCACTGAAATAAGTATGTTGCACACCTGCTCCACACACAGTCCAGCACTGAAGCATGTGTTCATCATCAGTTCCTGCACACTCATATGCTGACCAACTGCCTACAAAGGACATATCATCTCTTTCTCCTTCCCTCTATCTCTCTCTCTCAAGAGAGTGCTGACAGTGCATGTTCATCTTCATTGTTAAGGTTGTCCATTAAATAGTTGCACCCAGAAGGAAGTGTGGGATTGCAGTGCTATTAGAAGGAAGATAAAGGTGAAAAGGATCAATATATCATAAAACATTTAGATTGATATGGACAATATTTATTGAGTTAAACATACAGCAGTAGAATCTCTCAGTATGGCATTGGGTATAACTCAACATTCCAGACATCTCAGCATGAAGTTGTAGAGATTCGTAATAATGTCCTATGATAATCCATCCCATGCACCTTTAATATTCCCACTCAGTTCCTGCAGATTTTGCAGTATGGGTGGAGTGTTGATGGTACATCCATCTGGTGAAGTGACTGGCTATGACATAGTATCTTTGTCTTCAAGAGCTCTTGAGACAGCAGCAGTATGTGGACGAGTGTTTTCCTGTTGGAATAGCTCACCGGAGTCTGTGTTCAGAGAAGGTTGGACCACTGGTTGCAGGACAAAGGGGATCTGGCATCATTCAAAATTGTACCCCACACCACGATACCAGGACTTCTGGATCTTGACGCTGACCATGGTGCATCCACACACAGATTTGTTTGTCGTCTCCATTAAAACAAAAACGGAACTCATCCCTGAAGATGACCCTCTGCCATTCTGATCGACTCCATGACAGTAACGACACCAATTATATTGGCGTGCCACCATTGCAGTCATGAATATTTACACACTTACATATGCATTCAAATTAATTTGTGATATATTAGAATCAACATATAGATACATACATGTAATAAATACTGGACAAAACTTCTCTTACTGTGAATTGTTAAGTGTGATTGATGCTCCGGTCAAACTACTTGTAGACTATTCATTTAAAGTTATTACCACAACATGTCTGATGCTATACTCATGTGTACGGAGGCAGTCATTGTAGTGATAGTGAGAATAGTGGAAGTAATGACTCGTGATTTCTTTTCAACATTTTAACTATTTTTGTTGCAATTAAATGAAATTAAATTATTAATTAAATAAAGTAACCCCTCCGTTGTCCTGATCAGACTCTAGATTGGTGGTACACTGTTCTACTGCAGTGACACCTGCATTAATATGACCTTCATGGCAGAGAAGGAGAAAGCCCTTTTCTAGAAAACAAGTAGCACAATCAAAAGAACACCCTTCCAACTGTTAAGAACTGGGTGGATGGATCATGCTTTTGGTGTTGTGTCGCAGCCAGTGCCACAGGAAGATTTCAGAGGTAGAATAAAGAAATTATTCAATATGTACTGTTGAGTTTTTGGAATGGAATGAAATGAATGTGTGTGAATATAATGATGATAAATAAGTGAAAGGATAGATTTATTGGAGGGAAACTTTACTGAACTGAAAAAAAGGCTCTAATACAATGATGGACCACCTCTAACTTAGATAGAGGTGATATGGTTGGACATTTTGGAGGCAAACATTTTCTGTATGACATCTTGTCGCACATTTGAACACAGATGCTGCAGCTGGGCTTATAAATCACATTCGTCAGATTAATTGGCATTATCTGATGACTGGGCAGGCCAAGAAAGTGGGAAAGCTTTGCAGTGTGTGGGAGCATTATCCTGCTGAAGAATACCAATTGAAAGTCCTGCCATGAGAGAAAATACGTGGCCACAAGATGTCCTGCACATAAAGCTGAGCTGTAAGTGTCCCTCATATCACTACTAGGGGTGAACAACTGTTATTTGCGACGACTCCCAGATAATCACACCAGCAGTTGGGGCAGTGTGTCACTCAACAGCAAAGACAGGATTGAAGCACTCACCACAAGGCTGCCCTGCCAGATCCCAAATGGATGCTAGATTTGTCGTAAAGATGACAAATCCCAGTTATTTCACCATAATCACTGCTCCCAACACCAGTCAGAATGGTCTAGATGCTGGGCAATTCATTGAAATGACTTTCCTGCTTCTCTCAATCCACTGATGTACCCCCTCTGAAAGTCTGTCAACTGGGACAAATGTCTTTGAGTCTGTCGTAGAGGCATGTCTAGCAGTTAATGATCTCTCACCAAGAAGTACACACCAAAAGTAGCCTCTGACAGCCTTTTAATGGGACAGTGGGGGAAGCACTTTATGCCAACTTGTCCCAACACCCAGTGTCTAATCATACCACACCTATAATCATTTACATATCTGCTTCAGACAGAACTGGATGCTGCACGTTTATCTGGGTGCATTATTTTTTTGGTGATTGAATGTGTGTATATATATATATATATATATATATATATATATTGCTCTATATAAGCTCTTATATGGTCTGGTCAACAATCACATGTTCTACTGATGAGTAATTGTGTCATCTGGTACATCCAAATGCACACATGCACATACACACATGCTTAAACCTGCCCAATTGCTGCCAACCATTGTAAGCTTTCCAGAAAATAATGCCAACAATGGCTGAGTCTATATTTAGACCATGACTGCAGTGTGGCTTTACTGGTCCAGGTTGTGCTGTTGTCTGAATATATGCTATAGTTTTCTCTGCCAGGTGGTGAGTGGGGGCTTGTCTACCGGCCTTTGTTTGTGAGACAGATTGGCGTCTGAGAATAAATGCAGCGGAGTTCATATTAATCAATCATTTCCCTCCCTGCTCTGGATGCAGTCTTGGTGATGACATTATAATGATGTTGATCTGGTCACGCCAGAAAACGAAATGACTCAGAGTTAGTAGCTCTGGAATCAGTTCTTTTGTCTGTTTAAGCCTGTTAACTAGTTTCTGGCTGCTCCTGGATCAGCTCAGCCAGTTCTATGAAGTTTTAGGCTCATGACTCCTGTTCTATTTCAGTCCATAGTACATGGAAAACATTTGATTGGAGGCTGAGGGTCACGACAAATCAATACAGGTGAAAGAAAATAAATGTCTGGACAATCATTTACCTATAAAAAGCACACTGCACTGTTATGCCAAAACATCTCTGACCTGTTGAGGTATGGACCCCACAGTACTTCTAAAGGTAGTCTGTTTTATCTGGAATCAATGGTCCTGCCAGTGTTTCTAATGTCTACAACATTGGTTCTTGTCAAAGTGTTTCAGGTTATTATGGTTGTCCATTTTTCCTGCGTCTTTTTAAATAGTCTAATAGTCATGTAGAACTAAATGGGACCTGTTACAGATCCCTGAGGGTCGCCACCATGAACAGGTATGTGTGTTTAAAGCATGATCTTAAAAATAAAAGAGTTATTTGGGTGATGCCAAAACTTTTTTTTGAGTCCTTTGAAAAACCCATTTTTTGCACAGGATATTCTATGTGGACTGGGACATCTACTCATTCATTGTTTCTTCTGAAATCAAGGTATTAAAAGAGTTTATCCTGCTTTTGCTGGAGTAGGGGTCTCTACTATCCATGGAGTGGTTTCTATTACATTTTGGAGCGAGCATTGCTGTGAGGATACGATTGCATTTAGCCGCAAGAGCATTAGTCAGGATGGTCAGGATGTTGGATGATCACCACCGCACCTCATGCCAAAAGTACTGGACTGAGTGCCATCATTCCAGAACACAGCTCCACTGCTTCACCTCTCCATGCTGGGGGGCTTTTTACCCCTCTCCTAGCATTAGGTATGTTAACAATATCTTCATGATTGCTCATCTGCTCCAAAGAGTCCTTTTCTATTTGCCGTAGTTTTTTACAGGGACTAGTCAAGCTGTCTGTGTGTGTGTGCTTTTGCACATCTGTGACAGCAATGGGTACCTAACGTAGCTGAACGCATTCATTAGAGGGGTTGTCCATAAACATTTGGAAATATGGTGTACCTCTCAGGCTTCTCTGTTTGAGACAGGAATGAACTACTCTTAAAAGCACAGCGCATTTACCATTTCAGAGGTCATACTACAAAGGCCCCAAAATAGAACACAGTGGCACTCATTTCAATGTAAGACAAATGATCCCATGTGATGAAATAACGCTTGGCTTGCAAATTTGGAATGCGTCAGTAAATTTGACTTGTCATGACCTGGAAAAACATGGTGACCAGAGCAGCCCCATATATACTGGGCAGTTAATTCATCCAAACAGACAATGGACAAATGGCACTGAGAGCTATGAAGCTATGATTACTGCTGGTTCTCACTTCCATTCATAGATAGCTGCTCTAGAGTTGTTTGGTTAAACTATTCCTCTGAAGCTGTGGATTTGGAAACAGGGAAAGTGCAAAGCTAAGAGCTTTTCATAGCTTTGTTTTAAGTATTTATAACAGCGGTAACCTTCTCCTGTTCAAGCTGGCAAGACACAACAGCCCTCTAATGCAAGCAGCGATTTGGCAGGTGTGAAAGTTTGTGACAGCTAACTTTTAAGGTCAGCCATATCCTGACCTGAGCCTAGTGAATCCCACTGTTATGTCTCTGTCTTGAGAGAATTATGATGTCTGCTGGATGTCCAGCTCTAAGCAGCACAGCTGCTGAAAACACTGTCTCCAAATCCTAAAACAGGATTCAGGTATTATCCACAGTTGTCCAGGAAGTGGACTAATGGACACTTTACATTGGGCCTATTGGATTTTCAAATCAAATCAAGCATGGCAAAGATTGTACCAATGCTATATACCATGTGATAAAGCAATCTGTTTACAGACAATATGTTTAATGTGTCTCATTGTGTGATATTGACAGAAGAAACCATGCAATGTTAGATTCCTGCAAAATCCTGTAAATGTTGTGATTAGACACTGGGTCTTGGCACAGGACAGCCTAAAAGTCTTCCCCATCTGCCCTATATAAGGCTGACAGAGGCTACTTTTGGGTAATGTACCTCTTGGTGAGAGATTGTTGACTGCTAGACAATCTTCTACGATGAACTCGAAGACGGTTTGCCCAGTTGACAGACTTTGAGAGGGGGCACATCATTAATCTGAGAGTGTGGAGTCACCAATGGAGTATTTATGGGACCAGCAGGGATGCCAGTTTCGGTAACCACAGGTGTGCAGGATCTACAGGACCAGCTGCAACATATGTGGGTAAATCTGCCACAGGATGCCATAGAGAACTTGTATGCCTCCATGTGCAACCATATCTCATGTTGTATCCAAGGCTAGAGGAAGCATAACAGGGTACTAGAGCCTCCTTTCAATTATACAGTTTCCCCCTTAAACTTTCGCTCTAATACTGTAATCACATATATCATTACATTCACACATGGAAAGTTTCATTCCATTCTAACAACTTATTGTGTTATTGTTTTGTCAATAAGTGTAATAATATCCAACCTATCTATAGAAATATACTTTTATATATATTGATCTTTGGTGAAAGAATATTTTGTCAATAGTGAATAGAGATACATAAAACTGAACAACATCAATGTTTGAATCCATTTTCTGTTCTGATACTTTTTTTGATGCTAAATAGAACCATTTGGCAGAAACTTTAAAATGTAAAGTAAAATTCCAAACTGTAAACTGTATATTGTCATAGTTGAATAATGTGAGTTCAGTACAAGGAAGCGACAAACTGAGAACCTTAAATACGGTTGTTCCTCCTTAAAAATAACATCCAGCAAAACCAAAACTTACAGGGCTATAAAGGAAGCCAATTCCAAATGCAAAGCTGTTTGTTATCTTTTTAAATAAATGTATACCCCAAAAACATCAATACAGGAAAAGGGGAAAAAACAAGGAAAACTGGAGTCAAAGCAACATTAAAATGAAAACATGAGTTTGTGGTGTTGTTGGTACTGGAGAGCAGCTTCTGACTCATCAGAGTAAACCAGCCTATCAGAGCAAGTAAATCGGTGGGTTTGGAGGTAAAATAATAGGTGTCTATACATGTAGAAACATCTTCACACTAACTTTACTATTAATGCATCAATATTCAATGAATGCATTTTATGGCACTTTTACAGGATTTCCTTCATAGAAGAGAACCATTCAAAAGCACTAATTACACATTCATATGGTTCTTTGAGTTCTCAGTCTCTACAGATTTGACCAAAGAACCCTTGAAGTCCCCTTCGTTTTCAGACACATCACTCATATGAGCTTAATTTAAGATGCATTCACTTGTTAAGAGGTCATGTTTTTGCCCTATCCCAACCTCACCCCCTGGGATCAGCAACCTCAACATAGTAGCACCTGTGAAAGGGGTGCGGCGGTCCTGCCATTACAGACATAGCTGTGCCCTTTATTAGGACGATGCACCCTGCGTGGTCTACATACCTCACAAGGGTGGTTAGTTACTGCATTTTTCCAACCAGGCTGTATTGTCTAAACTTAGAGCAGGTATGCTGGGTTGGACTCACATATAAACAGTACCAGTGAGTTTATTGTCTGCCCAGGCTTTGACTGACCATCTGCAGGACTTCAGCCACTCTCACAATGGTAGGAACATCACCCAAGCCCCGATGTTACTAACATTTTCCGATGACCACAACATTTTGCATAGTATTGGCATGCAGGGATGTTGGATGTGCAGGTGGCCATCAAGGTCAAATGACTTGTCTGACAATAAATCGTAAATGCTCAGGACAACGCTAGGATGACACAAGCAGGACTTGCTGACTGAAATACTAACACAAAAAAGTTTTCGTCCACTAACGTCATTATTTCAGAGCGGTGCTGAAATTTTACGTGAGAATGATGTGCAGGACATCATACAAATCCATGAATTAAATGCAAGAATACGGTATCCACAGTGATATATTTAACATTACAACCAATACTATTGATTGCATTGCTTTCTAGCTTTGTGATAGTTGCAGGTGGAGATGTCCAAACATCTGTAAGACACCAGCTTGTCCTACATATTTTGACTTCAAGAGTATTAATGCTTCATACTAGATATTGGAACATTATGAATGCCATGAAGATTTGATTGCATTCAGCACATTCGTGAGATCAGGTACTATTAATGGGTGGTAAGTGGTATTGATTTTGGATGTTTATTTCTGGATCACAAATGCCACTCAAACGTGCCACAAAGGTGTTGGACTGAGCTTCATCAGTCCAGAGAATGCAGTTCCTTTTTTCCACAGTCCGGTACTATGGGGATTTGATTGCATTCAGCACATTAGTGAGGCCAGGTACTGATCCGGGATCAAGAAAACCAGGAATACCTGGTATTGGATGGAGGTCCATCATTGTAGAAACTTCTCCACAACCCAGTGCTATAGGGCTAACATCCTTAACTGACACTTCTGCAAGGCACCCATGTGCAGCTGCTCCAGAGCATCCCATTCTTTACTCTTCTGGGAAGGTTTTACACTAGATATCGGAACATTGTTGTGAGGATTTGACTGCATCCTGAGCATTAGTGTGGTCAATAACGGATGATGGATGGGTAGTTCTGGCACAAGTACTATGGGGCTTTATGCACTTCTAACTGGCTTTGGGAACAGTGACCTTAGGTTCACTCTTCTGGGAAGACTTTACACTAGATATTAGAACATTGCTGTGAGGATCTGATTGCATTCAGAACATTATAGTGAGGTCAGTTGCTGATGTTGGATGATGATTTCAGATCACAAGCTCACAAACACCACAACTCTCTCCAAAGGTATTGGTTGCAGCTTCATCACTGCAGAGAATACAGTTCCACTGGTCCACTGCCCAGCACTATGGGGCTTTGCACCTTACTAGCTGACAAGTGGACACAGTCATGTTAGGTTCATGTGCTCTAGAGCATCCCAATATCTACTCTTCTGAGAAGGCTTTACACTAGATTTTGGAACATTGCAAACATTGCTGTGAGTATTTGATTGCATTCTGGACATTAGTGAAGTCAGGCACTGATGATGGATGAGTAGCTCTGGCACAAGTTCTATGGACCTTTATACCCTTCATAGCTGGCACTTGGGCACAGTGACCTTGGGTTCATGTGCAGCTGCTCAAGAGCATCTCATTCAATAGACAATGCTTTTTCATGGAGATTAAGCAAACTGTGCAACTCCCACAGATGTGTCCCAGTGAGCCCATGAACAAGTCCAAAGTCCCAAATATTAGGAATGCTTTTAGAAATGAGCCGATTGTTTTTATAGTCCAGAGCATGTTCTCAGAGCTTTTGGCAAAGAATTAGATTTGTATTACATTCTTTTTGATATGCCTTCTAACTGGATGCTGTAGTAGATGGATGCTGTGGTTGCAGGCACCTCCAAACAGACTTTGGTCTATTCTCGATTTTCTCAGTGAAACCAGACATAAATCCTGCCTGATTTTAAGATCGCCCTGATCCAGACCCAGTTTCCACAATTATTCCAACATTTTCACACAATTTAGAGATCAATTTCTGAATTCCATAATAAGGGAAGGGGTGTCTGATATTTTAGACATTAATTATTAAAATAGAGGGGGGATGGAATACAGACAATAAAACGGTTATTTTTAACGGTTACCTTCATCCATGCTACCAAACTAATGGCCCCAATCTGCTTGTACCTCAGCCTTCATTCTTCAGTTCATGTTATAAGCTTCTGAGCTCTTTGCAAAATATTTGGGCCTACAGCCCTGGAAGCCCAAGCCAGCCGATACCCCTGCTAATTTGAAAGGTCACCACCCACCTCTATGAAATAGAGGGAAACATTTTTCCCAATATCATAATCCATTACGAAGTTACGGATGCAGCAGATCTGATTTTCTATGATATTTTCACTAAGTTTGGAACAGCAAAATATTCATTAATCAGCATTAAATGATTTTTGTTGGACAAAGAGGCTAAAATGGTTGTAAAAAAAATATGTACTTACACTTGATTAAAAACAAGAGCCAAATGCTTAAATGGTTTTATGACTTTGGAATGTCTGGAATTTGTACTGTAGCTTTATTAAACCTCTGTCTGCACTTGCGCCCAGTTTCTCATTAAAAAATTGCTTCTAACATTCACAATTTGGGAACTGTCATCTTGAGGCTTCATCAAAATCCTGAACAAAGCTTTTTACCTCCCATATGTTCTCTAATAGCCTCACTAACACAGAAATTACCACAATGTTTTCAATAATGCTTTTGTATATATGTGTGCAGTCACCCAAAAAGGCCAAGAAGAAGGAGTCTGCCAGCTCCAACGTGTTCACTATGTTCGAGCAGTCTCAGATTCAGGAGTTCAAGGAGGCAAGAGCAACATTTATCCCCACACATCAGCCATGTGCTGTTCTGAAAAGATACAAACCATAAATCACTGCAGCTATAACTTTAACAGCCAGCTCTTCAGCTGGGCCAAACCTAGACCATAATCACTATAATTTACAGTAGATGTGATGGATGGGCTCTTAAGACATTAGTGCAGTGCATTTCTTTGATATATAGTGAGCATTTGATGTATCCCGTTAACGCATTATGACCGCCTGCAGGCGTTCACCATCATGGACCAGAACAGAGACGGCTTCATTGACAAGAACGACCTCAGAGACACGTTCGCTGCTGTGGGTAAATGTTCTTGATTTTCCTCACAACACTTCCAAGTCTCAGGTAGAGGAGAAAAAATAAGCCTGTTGTTTCCTCTTGTCTGTTTCTAGCAGCCAGGATCTAACGTCACACCAATGTTTAGTTGAACAGGTCCAAGTAGAATGTGTGCAGATAGAACTTCATAGTAATGGTGTTTGTGAATTTTGAAAACATCTTTTTTAAGATGCACCCAAAGACCTAAAGCATTTCTATAATTTGACTTTGATTACTAAATTGTGCTTTTGCTGGTTAAGCCTTCAGCCTATGATGGTTTGGGACAAGGCTGTTAGTTGTGGGGTGGGTGTCCCCTGCTGGACCAGTCTGATAGAGTCATTTTTTTTCTGCACGGAAAGATTTTCAGGACTGTTGCTGGAGACAGAGAGAGGATGTCATGTGAATAAAATAGAGAGACAGTCAAACTTTTGAGGAAATGTTGTTGCCTTGAAATTCTGTCAGAATGCTCATTATCTTGGGACAGTAAGAAATGTGTTTGAAATGCCAGAAACAGAGAAGGAGAAAAACTGTGTATGGACAGTAGATGGTGAGAAGCTCTGCTGATGTTTGAAGCTACCATGTGTCCATGTCCATCAACATTTCCAGGTCGCCTAAACGTAGGGAATGATGAGTTGGACGACATGCTGAAAGAAGCTCCTGGCGCCATCAACTTCACAGTGTTCCTCAGCATGTTCGGAGAGAAGCTCAAAGGTATGCTCAAGCTGCAACCATCACTTACACACTCACACACTTGACCTTGTGTCAGCTCTCTCACGTGGCTTATGACCAGTGCCCTGGGGCCTCTTAAAGATCTTATGGCAGCTCTACCTCTGAGGCAGAACAAATGCCACTGATTGAAAATAACCAATTAATATAAGCAGTGGGTGGGGCTTTAGAAACTTGTATCTTATAAAACTGCTGAGTTTATATGTGGATGCATTGCATGGCAGGTGTGCAATTCAGGTGGCAATTTTGTGGTTTGTTTATTAAGAAAATATTTTACATGGTGGTCAAGGCAGATTTCTGACAAACCCATCCTATATACAAAGAAATTCTTAAAAATAACAAAATCTCATATTGCATTGCACAACATAAGCAATGCATGCACATGTAAAGCTCTGAGGAGCAGATGCACATTTCCTAAGCTCCACCTTCTGGTTATTTTAATTGGAAATTGCCTGAAACAATTGAATTTATTCTGCCTCAGAGGCAGCACTGCCTTCAGAACAGCTTTAAAACAAGAGGCCTTGGGGGTGGGGGGTAGTGCTGGTCTAAAGGATAGAGCACAAGGCATGAAGTTGCTGAAAGACTGTGGGCCTTTCACTACAGTAGCAATGTTCTAGCATTGCTGGTACTGCTGGTAATGCAGCTATAGCAGTTTGACACGTGTATTAAACTTGGGGTGTGAAGAGAAGACCAGAGTGTTTATGAGCTGGGAAATCATCATTGATCACCATCATCATTACCCTGGTCTAGAATTGCTCACTCTTTCTTAGACTGACCAAAAACAATTTGTGACTTCTCAGGCACCGACCCTGAGGAGACCATTCTGAATGCCTTCAAGATGTTTGACCCAGAGGGAACAGGCTTTCTGAAGGGTGATGAGTAAGTGTAATGCAAACCACAATGAAAGCAGGTAGAGAGAGCCCTATTCTACGGGCAGAATAGATAAGCTGTATGTGTGCATTTGCACATCTGCGTCGTCAATGGGTACAACTTAAAGTAGCTGAAAGGTGGAGGTATTATATTAGTGTAATGGTGTGGGATAAAGGATTCAATTCCCTGTTCAGACAGGAATCAGAAACTAAACGGAGTGTAAACGTACAGTATATAAAGATATCTGGTATAATGTATATTGACTCAGACTGCCTGGCAGAATATAGTCCTGTAAAGTTTTGCACTCTTCTGTTATGACTGGTGTTCATTATGTGGGAGGTAACAGTTCCTGTCAGGTCAGGCGTCGGAGTGGGAGATAGTCCGGCTGACTGACAGCTCTCTGTATTTTCTGCTGATTAACAGGATAAAATATTACCTGATGTCTCAAGCGGACAAGTTCTCTGAAGCTGAGGTGACACACACACACACACACACACACACACACACACACACTGGCTCTGTCTTTATCTCCTGTGTCTCTGTCCTCTTTCTCTTTCTTTGTCCCTGTCGGTCTCTCTCTGTCTTTCTCTCCTTCTATCTCTGTCTGAGTATCTCTCTCTCTCTCTCTCTCTCTCTCTCTCTCTCTCTCTCTCTCTCTCTCTCTCTCTCTCTGTCATCTATCTGTTTGTATACATCTCTCTCTCTCTGTGTCTTCTATCTGTTTGTATACATCTCTCTCTCTCTCTCTCTCTCTCTCTCTCTCTGTCATCTATCTGTTTTTATACATCTCTCTCTCTCTCTGTCATCTATCTGTTTGTATACATCTCTCTCTCTCTCTCTCTCTCTGTCATCTATCTGTTTGTATACATCTCTCCCTGTCATCTATCTGTTTTTAGTACATCTCTCCATCTCTCTCTCTCTCTCTACTCTTTTCTCTCCTACCAACACTTTCCATAACTTGTGTAGTAGCGCTCTCTACACAGCATGCACACACACACACACACACACACACACACACACACACACACACACACACACACACACACACACACACACACACACACACACACACACACACACAGGAAAACAAACAAGCCCTCTGTTCCCATGGCAGCAGTGTGCAGTAATCCGCTGGCTGGCTTCTTGTGGCAGTGTCCTGCCTGGCTGATGGCTCCTGTGATTACAATCATCCATCTTGCTGTCAAACACCAAAAAACCCACCCAGAGCAGTGGGTGGGTGGGGGTGAGGGGCGCCGAGAGTGAGAACCCAAGACGAAAAACTGTGTAGCTTCACTCTAGATCCCATGTGTCCAGCAGATGAGCAGCCATGCAGCGTTGGCACAGTAACATGCTCTCAGGGGGTCCACAGGGGCCGCTGGGCAGCTCTCTTGATCAACCATGGGGGTACACACAGGAGACGTGCACATGCTGCTGATCAAACACTGTGGCATACTCAGCCCCCGCTGGGTTTATACCAACATCAGTTTTAGCTGACAGGAGCAAGAAACACACACACACACACACACACACACACACACACACACACACACACACAAATACACTGGGGAAAGTGGTGAGGGAAAGAGAAGGGGAGAGAGAGAGAGAAAAAGACATTTAAACACCCCTAGTCTTTACGGATCTCTCTCTCTCTCTCACACACACACACACACACACACTTCCACTTTTAGAAACACCTACCTCAGGCATCCGGTCACTGGCCACTTTATTAGAAACATCTACTTTGTGTTTCCACTCAGTGGCCACTTTATTAGAAACCCCTACTTTGTGCTTTCACTCAGTGGCCACTTTATTAGAAACACCTACCTTGGGCCTAGTAACACTAACATTGATGCTCTTCAAAAATTTGGATCATCAGGAATTTATGAGCTTTGCTTGTTTCCTCTCCCAGGTCAACCAAATGTTCACTAATTTCCCTTTGGACGTCTCTGGAAACCTTGACTACAAGAACCTCTGCTACGTCATCACACACGGAGAGGATAAGGAGCAGGAGTGAGGAGCCGGGGAGAAACCTTTAACCTGTAAATAGTTTCATTCATCAGTGTGAACACCATCGTCATCACTTACTTTTGACACTGAACCTGAAGAACTTTGAATATGAAGCTCAATGATCTATAATTATACATGGATAAAGTCATTTACGGGAAGTAAAGCAGTCTACGGCTTCTTATTTTTGTGATCCTGAAATGTGAATCTGTCAGAGTATAAAAAAAGCTCCCTGAGTGATCATTAAATTACACTATATGTCCAAATGTTTGTGGACACCCCTTCTAATGACATAGAGCATGTCTAGTCCCTGGTGATACATATTACCATTAGAATAGGACTCTCTGGAGCAAGTAAACATCAACCTATTGGCACCATATCATGCCAGGCATGGGCTAGAGGGGTATAAAACCCCCCAGCATCAAGCTGTGGAGCAGTGAAACTGTGTTCTCTAGAATGATGGTGCTCCATCCAATACTTTTGGAATGAGTTGGAGAGATAGGTTGAGGTAGGATGGTGACTATCCAACATCCTGGCTTCAATATTGCTAAATAATAAACTCTTTTTAACACTTCTTCTTGATTTCAGAAGAAACAATGAATGAGAAAGTTTTCCAATAATTTGGAATGGTTCTGTAAATGTTAGAAAGAAAATTAGAAAGCTGGACATTGTCAACATTCACGTAAGATTCCAAAGCAACATTCCCACAACTAACATTCCAAAGCAACATTCCCACAACTCTATCTCCGATTAGATTTCGATTGTAGGCATACTAGTAATAATAACAATAATTAAATAATTAAATAATAATAAAAAAAATTATATTTAATTAATAATTAAACTAAAAATTAATTAAAAATCTATCTCAGATTAGATTTTGATTCTTACCATACTAGTAAGCCAGTATGACCAAACTTGGTTGTGCTGCTCAGATAACTTGGTCATGCTGATCAACTGGATCATGTCAGTCAACCAGCTTGTTTGTGTTGGTTATGGCAGTCAGACAGCTTCCTTATTCTGGTTAGGCTTGTCAATCAACTTGATCATGCTGGTAGCACCACCCTGGTCAACCAGAGCATTCTTTCTATTTATCTGCGTTTTGGTTATCAGCCTTGGCTGTATTGGATCTGGTGGTCTAGCCTGGTCATTATCATGTAGACCATTCAGTATTTAATGTGTATGTATCTCCTCTGTTAAAGAAAACCTTTTATATTAAATAATATTAAAAGTAACAGCAGTAAGCAGAGTCAACTCAGCCACACAGAATCTTAAACCTTTTACTGAAATTACAAAAATACCTGAAAGTCAACCTTCAGGTGCGTACACACATGAAACATTAACACTTTTATACCATCATGTTAACAACCTGAAATCAGAGTGCAAAAAATAGTACATAGTCAATCAACAGCTGAATATGAGGCACAGTACAGTAAATACAAGGCCTACAGCCATGATACCGTTCCATTTCCAATACAGTACAAAACCAAGATGAATCAGAGAAACTTCGCAGTGTATTAAATTACATTAAAACTGCTTATTTTACTCTTCTTTCGGTATGAAAACAGTAAACGTACTAACACGTAGGCACTTTAAAATCTGGATGTAAAAAAACAGTCCAGCAAAACACAACAAGTATCAATGTTAAGATCACACTCATAGAAAGTAAAGCAGGAACAGATATCTCAAATACTGTTAAATATACTAAAAACATAGTATGTTTTATCAGAAAATATGACAGCAAGGCACTGAATCAGTGTAAACTCTGGGTATATTACTAGTCAAGGCAGTGAATGATTGAGTTCCTCATTTTGCAAACCAGGAGCACACACAAAAAAGCAATGGTTCAACCAAAAACAACAATTACACAGTTTGCTTTCATTTACCACTGAAGCTACGATGCTACTGAACAGTCTTCTTAAGCATAATAAAAACCGGTCACTCTTTGACATGTTTCAAATGATTAACCTTTTTTTTACAGAACTCAAGTGCTCCATGCAGTAAATGTCGTCATTATTGTTTTAATTTCATTTCATTAAGCTTCATTCATTAAAATAAATACTTTTTATTCATTTAAAATTAATCAGTTTTGCCAGCAGCAAGGTGACCAATTTTAGATTTTCTTGTTTTTATTAATTTGTTGAGATTCCTTGCTAACATACATACACACATGCTCATTACTTGAAGACTATCATGATTAAAAAGAAGTACCTTATTAGAAAGAAACATTGACATTTTATTTAGTTTTCAACTTGAAAGATAAATGGGACATCAACAGGTAAAGTCATGTTTAGCAATGGAAACCTCTGAAAGAGGATGGTTCAATGCTGCCTTCATGCTACTGGAATTAATAAACAAGTTGTAATGTCTAAGATTTCCCCAAGAAGCAGGTAGGAACAAAGTTCAAATGTTGCTCCAGCAACAAATCACATGAACCTGACATCCCAGATAGAAAGCATATATCGGCCTTCAGGCTTGTTAAGGTAGATACCCTACTGGCAGTTTGCCACCCTAAGACCACCCAGATTATTCTCCTGCGTACTTTTATTTTAGAAATCAAATATTATAAACAAGTGTGATAGATAATCACAAAGTCTGATACAAAACATTGCTTTAAAAGCTGATGCTTTGCTAGATGAAAATGATTTAAAAAATGGAAAACTAGTAACAAAAGTGGCATTTTCTGCTTAGCCACTGGTGGACTGTCCAGAAAACACTGAGCAAAACACCAGTGAACCACCAACTTTTTCCTCAGTGGGCCAAAAGTGGTCTGCTATGCTCATATTATCTGTAATGGACATATCCTTGTAGTTAAGAATGTAATGTATGTAAAGCAAAATTAAACACCTACAAACTGTTCCCCACAACAAAAATTTATTAAAAATAAAAACACAAAATTATAATGTACATAAATATTCACAGTCTTTGATCAATACTTTGTTGAAGCACATTTAGCAGCAATTACAGCTTCAAGTCTTTTTGAGTATAATACTACAAGCTTGGAACAGCTGTTTTGGGGATGTTTCTCCCATTCTTCTTTGCAGAACCTCTAAAGATCAATCAGACTGGATGGGGAGGATCAGTGCACAGACATTTTTATTCACAGAGTTGTCCTGAAGCCACTCCTTTGTTATATTGGCTGTGTGTTTAGGGTCATTGTCCTGTTGGAAGATAAACCTTCATCCCAGTCTGAGGTCCAGAGCACTCTGGAACAGGTTATACAATCCTGCCTCTGAGGTCTACAGACAATTCCTTAGACTTCACGGCTTGGTTTGTGGTCTGACATGCAGTGTCTACTATGGGACCTTATACAAACAGGTGTGTGCCTTTACAAATCATGTCCAATCAACTGAATTTACCACAGGTATCCAATCAAGCTGTAGAAACATCTGAAAGATGATCAGTGTAAACAAGAGATGCATCTGAGCTCAATTTTGAGTGTCACGGGAAAGGCTGTGAATACTTATGTACATTATATTTTTGTGTTTTATTTTTTAATACATTTTCAAAAAAAATCAAACAATCGTTTCTCACCGTCAGTGTGGGGTATTGTGTGTATAAGTGTTTAATCCAATTGGAATAAAGCTGTAACCAAACAAAAGGTGCAAAATATTAAGCGCTATAGCTAATAGCTTCCGGATGCACTGTCAGTTAGCTTTAGACTGAACAGCCCACTAGTCAGCTAACCTGCTAACAGGTCATTCTCCTAAAATTCAGCTCAACTGAATTAGTCCTGCTGAGACCTGCTGCTGATTAGTAATATAATAGAAGACCGTCCTTCTTGTTAACTACATTAGGCTCGTAGATTCAGTGCGCAAATAAAGAAAGATGATGCAAAAACAAAACAAGTCTTGATTGCCAGTATTGTCAGAGATCTGGCCCAGAGTAAAAACACCAGACTAAGAAACAGTACAAGCCCTGACAGCACAGCAGCGCACGGAAAGCTGAAGTGTTTGTTTTCTGTCAGACTGAGCACCCTATTAATTTCATGTCTACAGACAGAGCCAGTGCTACTCTCAGAAAAGCCACTCTGGTAAACCTGGTTTTCACCACCATGTCTGTTAATGTGTCTTGCAAAGTTTAGGGAAAAAAAAGTCCTATCTTTCCTTGGACGGAGTAAATTAATCAGGGAGAATACAATCTGTGGTTGCAATTTAGTGATAGAAAACCTCCGACCAAATCTGAACAATATATTTCTGGTCTGGAGAGCCAAAACAATAGCTGGCTAGTGCTGCTTTTTTTTGCAGATGATCCAGATGTTTCTGGTTTGACAGCGTTTTATTTGGAGCTGCTGGGTAGGCGGGAGGCTCATTTGTTCCATCCTGTCTCGCTGTGGTTTTAACAAGCTGGGGAGCTGAGAACAGGCCAAGAGATGCTGACAGGCTAGCGGCGTTCTAACGTTGTGCTGCCTGGCGGATACAGGTAAGACAAACTGCAGAGACTGCAAGCCGATCTAACACAATTGGAGAATATTGTGTGTTAAGTTCGCAGCCTTCACAACTGACAGGCCAGCTCCTGCCATATAAACACAAATACACACACATACAGTACTGTCCAAAGGTGTTAAATGCCTTTGAAATTTGTAATTAAAAAGCTCCTTATTTGGGCAGTAAGTGTTTATTTGCTCCGTAAAACACTGATGCAAGTGTAATGATAATGATAATGTTGGTACAAAAAGTCGTGGTATGTCATCACTGTGTTCATAATCTCCAAAGCTCCCTAGTTTATGTATAGGTCTCATCCAACACCTCATTTGGTAAATCAGTGCCAGACCAGCGGCCTTTATGTGCTGCCTCCTTTCTGATTTCTGGTTGTCGTGACAATCACGAGCAGGTCGTTTCGTGGAAAAAAGCACCCAAAGGGCATGACATTAGCCAGCTAAGTGAACCATCACTGATCATGGCCAACCATAAAACATTGCTAATGTGGCTACAGGCATTCCTACCACGGCATTAACATGTTTACTACCAGCCTGCTCTGGCACTGCCTCTGTGGCATTGGCATACTGGAAGCATTAATACTGTTTTTAAGCCATGCACCTGTCCCTGATGACATCATGTCGTGTGAATTAAACCTAAAGCTACACTGAGACTTTTTTGAGATTTGATGGAAAGCACACATTATCTGTGTGAAAAGGCATACACTTTCAAACACAACCCGCTACCGCTTGCCTTTTCCATTGTAATTTCACTGCTGTTGCCCTTTAATTATGTTAAATCAGTTGAGTTGGGGATGAATTGAATTGAACACATCCATGTGCAACAGAAAATTGTTCTTCAAACTAGATCAAATACGTTCTTCAGAATGTGATTTTTTTTACTGTATTTATCTTTACCTGCATCTGTTCGAATGGGGTCTGAAGTTTCTACACTACATGTGTTTAGGTGTCTACCTCTGTACAGTACTGTATATATTTATACATATAAAAAACAAGTATTGCATTAAAAGAATACAGGTTTCTGTGTCAAACATTGTACAGCAAAACAAAACAAACATGACCTATAAATGTAAAGTGGAGAGGTTTCCAATCGCCTTCAGCTCTAAGATCATTCAGAACAGGAATGAGTGACAGCTATACTGGAGCTTTAGTGGAAATGTCAAACACTTCTCTTCTGTTGGCCTGTGCGGAGAGCGGAGAACTGAGCCCTTTTGATCTTCATTGCAGGCAGAGGAAGAGGATCTGACAGACTTTCCAGACCAGATCCGCCATCAGCTATTGATTCTGAAAACATACACACACACAAACATGCAAATACTTCTTAAACAACCCATCATGGAAAACCTAATAATATAGTTTGCTGTAGCAAGTAAACATTGGTTAATTAATAAAATATACTCTACCTTAAAACATTTCAATCTACTTAAGACAAACAAGTGATGGGTTTCCCATTTAAAGACAGACAACTAAGGAATATTACCACATTACCATGGATGCCAATCATGTGTTCCAGAATGAGCACTCTCTCTGCCAGAATCTTCAGAGCTTCCCTCAGCTGCTGAATCCCTTCACCCTGCAGTCAATTCAGTTCAGTTCAATTCAATTCAGTTATATTGTGGTCTATTATTATTATTATTATTATTATTATTATTATTATTATTAGGCAAAAACATTCCTTTTGACACATAACAACATTCAATAATATCTTCTTATCAACATCTTACTGAACAGGGTTGCAGTGGGTCCTAAGCCTACCTGGAATCACTGGGAACCAACAACAGAATCACTTTTAAATGTTTAAACAAAAAATATTTAAACTCCATAGTGGCTAAAGGTTCAGTCCCTTAATGTCTGAAATACGACCTCAAACGATGATAAAATAGAGAGGGTTCTTCTCTCGGTCATGTATCAGTGGTGGCAACCTTTCGAATCTTAATGTTGGTTGCTGTCTTGAGGGTAGCCACCACATACAAAATAAAAAAGTTCTACCCTGCTCTCTTCTTCTCAACCCCCTAACATGCACTTTTTCAAATGGGCTGCTTAAAGCAGCATTATGCAAGAATTGGTATTTCTTGCTTTCTTAGCTTTTCAACAAATGCATGTGTAAAGCATGTCCTTTCGGGCTGTCTCAAAGCATGAATTACTTCCAAACTGTAGGGGGAACTCAGGAGCAAAAGTTAATATCACTGTAATGCTTGGCTCTGTATGTTTTGCCCTTTACTGCTTTTTGAATAGTTTGATGAACAGGGGAATTAGAACTATTACTACTTAAAATCACACAAATTACGAGAGAGTAGAATATGGAGAATATGGTTGTTCTGCTCCAAAAGCTTTAAACATAAGAAACGATAAGAAATGTATAGTGAATACAATGCTAGCTGACCCAGCTGCTTTCGTTTAATCTTAGTGATATTAGCATGTTTATATATCAGTTTGTAATAAGTATAAGGTTTAGAGCAGCTCACATCAGGCAGGCTCTCTCCTGGCTCTCCCTTCTGCCCCTTAGTACCCATTAGACCCTGTGAACAAACAATAAAAGACCCACATGAGATGCCTAAGCAGGATAAAATGTGTTATATATTTATGTCTTTGGTAACAACCTGCACTTACAGGTCGTCCTTGCTCCCCAAGTAATCCTGGGGGTCCCTGAAAGGACAGAAATACAAAAAGATCATCAGAATTAGTGCTACCTGCATATTAAAGGCATAGATTCACCTCACTGAGTTAGTTTCAAATAGAGCTGATCCAAAAGTAATTGACAGACTACATTAATTGACATCTATAAGTTGGACTCCTTGACATGGTCTCAGAAGAGTGTGGTTTATTAGGCAGATAACACAATGCTACAAGATGATATACAACTTCAGTAAATTAGCCAGTGTTAGTTACATTAGCTCTGTAGTTGTAGTGTGAGATCGGATAAATAGGATCTTCATTGACAACTAATGTTGGTTTTAAAATAGATTTGATTCTTAATATAAATGAAGCCTTTTAATGTAGGATCGGGCACATCCAGCAACAGTAACTGTCACTGTGCACAATGTAGTCTTGATTTATGAATACAGCAAAGGGAAAAATGGGTCTGCACTGGCACGGAAAGGTACGGCACGGCCTTGGTAACCATTTGGCCCTGCAGTGGAAAAAGAGGCCATGGAATATGAGTAGTGTATCCATGGAAATATGTACAGTGTACTCATGGAACCTGGCATAAATAACCCTCCCAAAGGGATCAACAATTCTATAACATCTATTACCTTAAATGTATAACATAACCACGGGACGGTGTACATGGATTTAAGGCAACCAAAGACATGGGCGTAACACAACTGTAGAAAAAGATAGTAACCATGGAAATGGGTGTGATGTGACAGAACAGAAATAAGTACAGCAGAACCGTGTAAATGGGTGTAGTGTAACAGAAGAAATAGATGCAGTGCAACTGTGGAAATGGTTGGAGCATAACAATATAAGTAGGTGTCGTTTGACTGTGGACATAGGTGCTCATTTGAAAAACATGGCAATGTAACCAGGGTAGGTTGTGTGGAAATGCATGTAGTCTAACAATGTAACCATAGAGTAACCATGGAAGTGGGCTTAGTGTAAAAATATAAATGTAAGCAGCACAACTGTGGAAATAGATGACAATTTAAAAATCATGTACAAGTAACTTTGTAAATGAGTGTAGCATAATTGTGGTAATTGGTGTGGCAATACCATAGAACATTATACATTATAGTACTATATTTATAGGTTTATAAAAGACTAGTTTTAATGTGAAAATAGGTGATAACTTGAAAACCATGGGAAGTTCACCATGCACCTGAGTGTAGCATAACTATGAAAATGTGTGTTATCTGTATTAGGTCACATGGTTCTAACTTTGCAAGTGAAGGGGGGGGTTGGATTTTGAAGTCTCATATCTGCACCCTGACCCCTATTGGTCACTGAGCAATGAGAAAGCCCCCTGCACATAAATCACCTGTCCTCTATTCTTCCTCTACAGACCCCTCACACAGCAGAGGCAGACTCAGGGTCAGCCTATCTTGTTTCCAGCTCTTTCAACATGCAGGACGGCCCACCCATTCACATTAATTCAGGGTGGTTCACCTCCACTGGCTGGGACAGTACAGTCAGTGTCTGAGAATCAAAGCACTGTTTGATCCTCCCACAGTAAGAGAGGAGACTAAACAGAGAGAGGCTGCTACTGATATCAGAGTAGACTGCAACTTTATGTGAATAATAACTGACAGACGACAGGGGATCTTAGAGGGCAAAAAATTGATGTGTATATTCTGAGATTGGAAAATGAACCTCCCTTGGGGTGGGGAGGTGCTGCTGTACACTTTATGTCAAATGTTTGTGGACACCCCCTCTAATTAATGCATTCAGTTAACTTAATCAGCACACAGTGTCCTTGAGTGTCGAGAAAGGTGCTTCAAAATAAAATTCATTATTATTATTATTAGGATTGTATGGAGCAGATAAATATGGTGAAACTATTGCCACCATGTCTAATTTCAGGCTATAAAGCCCCTCAGCACTTATCCTGACTCAGCTTGCTTCTCTCATGGTTGAATGCAATCAAATCCTCACAGCAATGTTCCAAAATCTAGTAAAAGGTCTTCCCTGTACAGTAGAAACTCTCTTTAATGTGGAACCGTGTCCCAATACTTTTGTCTATATAGTGTATATTTGTGTAAGCAGTGGATGGACTCAAGACAAATGTGTTACACTGATTCTGAGCACCATTCAGGACTGACCACTCATACTATAATGTGTCCTCACCCTTTCACCTGGATCTCCTTTATGCCCCTGAGCTCCAGACCTTCCTGGGAGGCCATTCTTGCCCTGAAACACACCAAGAGCCAATTAAGCTACCAGATACGTTAGACTGGATCCATTTGACAATATGATTAGATCTAAAGGACAGAAAACCACTGGTGACCACTGAAAAAGTGAGCTCATTCTTACATCTAGTCCAGGTATACCAGGAAGTCCAGCAGGTCCTTGAGGACAAAATGCAAAGATTACACTGGAGTGGGTCGTTTTAATATGTATTGTATTAAATGTGCATGTGTGTGTTGTGTATTTCATACCTGAAGGACCAGGTGGGCCAGGTGGTCCTGCATGTACCCCATCTGCTCAACCACAACAAAGACATAGTCAATAACAGTCAAGATGATACTGTCTTAATCAAATAACAAACACAGGTGAAATTAAAAGGAGATCCATATACTTTGAAAGCCTATGTTGTAAATACTGACATGGAATTTACCTAAATGTGGGAATGGGATGAAGCTGCTGCTCTAATTTTAAAATCATGTTGCATATTTATCTTAAAAATGTATTTTCAATTTTTTTTGTGTGCCACTAGTGTACAGAACATATATCTATTATTCTCACTCTTGGAACTGAAATGCATTTTGTAATACCACATCAGCCCACATGCTTTGTTCACTTTCAGTGATGGTTCTGTATCTCTCAGGCTGTCCAGAAATACATGTACAATGTGTGTCCTTTAGGGGTGGCTCTCAGAGCAAATTACCCTTCCCAACTCTAGAGGAGCCCAGGAGGAACAATGACCAAAAAACGTTCCTGTAGGCTGATCTGAAAGCTCAAGGGAAGCTCACATTATCATATCACTGAGGGACTGAAGAAGACCATCAAGGTTTTAAACGCTTGGTAACGAATCTTAAAATCAATTCTAGTTCTCAGGTTCTGTTTGAGATTTGTTGATGGTCAGGTCTGGGTATGGAAGCCTTGTGGTGAGTGCTTCAATCCTGTTTTTGCTATGGAGCGACACACTGCCCCAATGATGATCTGGATAGCCATTGCATATGACAGTTGCTCATCTCTAGTGGTGTTAGTAAGAGACACTAACGGCTCAAAAATATGTGCAGGACATCCTGTGGCCACACGTGCTGCCTTTCATGGCAGGGCTTCCAACTGGCATTTTTCAGCAGGATAATGCTCCCACACACACAGCTAGGGTTTCCCAGGAATGTCTCCGCCAGATTGCAACACTTCCTTGGCCTGCTCAGTCACCGGATTTATGGGCAATCAAGCATTAATGGGAGCAATTTAGATGCCATCTTCAACAACAACAACAACAACAACAACAACAACAACAACATGTGCAGGATCTATAGGCCCATCTGCAACATCTGTGGGCAAAGTGCTGCAGGATGCCATACAGAGCCCAACCGTATCAGGTTCGAGGTGGCCCAACAGGGTACTAGGGTTTTCCCCCAATAAACCTTTCCATTCACTCTAATATGATAATCACTAACGTCTATCATCATTACACTCACACATATAAAGGTTCGTTCCATTCCAACAACTCCTTCTTGGCGCATTATTTCTTGTCACTGAGTGTAATTATGAAGACAGGAAATATAGCAGGAAATTTCACAAAACTTTCCACATCTTAAAAGGCCTGGGACAGCATCCCCCATTGACCTTGCCAGTTAATAGTCTAGCTTGCTGCCTGATGTCTTGGAGTGGGATGTCTGGTGTCATAAGCTGTAGAGTCATCATCTATCTATGTATACAATATAACGAGTCCCTAGACCTTCTAAGGCAATGTGTGAACGAAAGGTCGCAACAGAAATCACATGCAATCGCATTCCACACACACACACATCTCCCAGAGATCTCAGGAGACTGGGCACAGCAGGGGGTCTTTGAGTATTGTCTGGGGTCTACTCTAACCCTTAGCCTGTCTGTGCATCAGCACTCAGTTCTGTCTGAGGGGAAATGAATCCACGCACACCTCCTCCTCCCCCCGTTGCTCTGTGAAGCTGTTGGAGGAGCCCGGCCGGCCTGGCAGCGTCCCTCTGGAACCAATTTCTGGAGCTGCTGCACTCCGCCTCTCCAGCCCACCCTA
The DNA here is from genome assembly GCA_034509495.1 of Acestrorhynchus altus. Classification (NCBI taxonomy): domain Eukaryota; kingdom Metazoa; phylum Chordata; class Actinopteri; order Characiformes; family Acestrorhynchidae; genus Acestrorhynchus; species Acestrorhynchus altus. The sequence continues at coordinate 10,193,977 of CM067502.1, read as the reverse complement.
CCCCCCCAGGGGGTCCAGCGTCTCGCCCTCGCCTTTTACACACGGCTGCTCTTTGGCACTGAGGTTCCAAAAGCAGACTGCAGCGCTGACAGCTTACAAATTAGAGCTGATTTACAGCCAGCTGACTGGAGTCTGCGCCCAGGCCAACACTGAGCCAGGGGCCTAATCAAAACAGCTCTGCCCCAGGCTGGCTCAAGCACAGGCCTCTGTCGCTCCCTACTGGATGAGTTGGAATGCACAGCATCCCACAGAATGATGCTTCAGTTATGATTAAGACATTTTTAAACTGGGTTTTTTTTTTTTTAACAGATTGGATTACAGGAGATTAAATGACATGGTGAACGACGAATCCTCATAGAAAATATTCTGTAGTAGGGAAATTGGATCTTTGTGAATGAGCCTGCATGCCAGAAATTAATTCTGTACACAATACAACAGGAATAAACAGAGGGGGGAAAACTAATTTCCTGATACTTTCAGTCATGTTATGTTAAAATGCATTGGAGGCCATTCACACAACAACTGGCCACTTAAAGCCTCAATAGGATGAACCTCAATAGGATGCATTGAGGACACTTTTTTTCATTCAAATTATTGATAGCTGCCTAGGTCAACTGAGACTAAGCATCCTTCACCACACCACTACCTCCACCATGTTTGACTTTTGGTGTGTGGTTCCTATTGGGGAAGGCTGTGTTAGCTTCTTGCCAGATGAGTGGGTCTATTTGGCACGTTTTTACCTTACTAAAATTTGACAAGTCACTGGGTATACTGAGCACAGATTTGATTAAATGACAAGGCAAAAGGAAAATCTTTGAATATTTTGTAGTAGGGATACTGGATCTGTGAAACAATGGAAAAGTCGATTCACCAGTTGGTAAAGAGGAACACCACTGAAATTACTGGACAATGTAGTAGAAACACAGTCTGCAAGCTGGTTGTGTGTCTTTTGATCATGTTTGTCTTTACACATAAATAATGTCTGCTTACAAAGAATCTCAGAAAAGAGTCTCAGGATAGTGTTTGTCACTCGACATGACATCAGCGTGGACAGAGGGCCCAGCAAGCAATGTTGGACGAAGCCCACAGCCAGCATACAATCACCAGAGCATCATTGTTGGTTTAGACAAGTATCCAGCGGTGGTGCAGCCAGTGTCCTAATGCAAAGGTAACTGCACACTAAAAGGTTGCTGATGTTGCTCGTTACGTGTTTTTTTGTGGACATATAGAGCTGTGAATTAGTTAGACTAAATGTTTATATAACACAAGATAAAAAACAAAACACCACACCTTAACATGAGTTAATGGTATTTGCTAAAGTAACTGGAGACCAGTCTTTCACACCAGTGTGGGAGAATTCTGGCCACCTTTTCTTCACAGCATTGCTTCAATTCAACCACACTGGGGGGCTTTCAAGCATGGCCTCTTTGCACTTATTCAAATAGCTCAGCTTTGTATGATGGGATGACTGGAACGAAAAGGCTGCCATACATGTAGAGGAGCTTTATTAAAAAAAAAAAAACATGTAGTGGTCTCTTATATTCCTTATACCCCCCCCCCAGTGTATGCCTGTGAAGAACTCTTATCATAGGACATTTACAATATTTATGAACCATTTGCACTGGGAAAGCTTAGTAGTAATGTCATTCTGATCATCTGATTAGACTTTTTCTTGCCCTGCATTTTAGGACAAACCTAAATAAATGGTTCGTTGATTCCGTTCCCACAGGATATTACTGGATATTTATAAACATGTCAACTGCACATGGCAAATTATGTCATTATAATTATGTAGTTAGAATAACAATTTAATTTAATATAAATTAGGAAGAAAACAAATAACATTGTTCAGAGGTCAGTGTGTCTCGAAATTGCTTTTCCATGTTAAAAAAGGAAGGCTGTGGAAGTCCTTAAAGTGGGGTCATAGAAGTGCACCCTGGGTGATGTGAGGAAATTGCAACCTAAACCAGTGGAAAAGCAATACCTGGTTTCATTAGCCTTAATAGAGCACAGAACCTGAGAAAAGCAAGACACACAGTTTCCTGAAGACTAGACTTGGTGACATGTCAAGGCCCTGAAATACTGCCATCTTTGTTAAACACAACATCACAGATGACCACACTGTATAACTAAACACACTGTTTTTTGCTTAATAAATGTAAAAGTATTTAATCATGATTGGTATTTATACCAAAACAACTTGCACATCTCTGTTACGAAATGAAAACATTAACCTTATTTTAAGCACTCAATGTTTGTGAAAAATGTAATGAGTGCAAATGCAAAAGCAATATACACTGACACACAATTAATTAAATTAAAATCTAGGCTGACAAGCATTTCATTGCCTTCACTTTCTGATTCCAGATGTTTCTTGTTCGTGCCTGTTGCTGAAGTGTATATTTTTCTAATTTTATGGTTGATTACTCTGTTGTCTTATTTTCTTTGTCTAGCCTCAGTCTGGCCTTGTGTTTGCCTATTCATTTTGAAAATTTCACCTGTCCCTGTGGATTTTAATGAATCTTATGACATGCACTTGCATTTAGCCTCCTTGTGCTGAAATATATTGCATTTTACATAATGGAATCCGTGGGACATTTTTCTTTGATCAAAAAATCCTAAAAAGACTTTTTAGAAAAAGAAGGGAGATACTTTTTATAACCCAACCCTGACTTGTACTTCTCAACAATGTTGTTGCTGACTTGTTTGAAGATCTCCTTGGTCTTCATGGTGTTGTTTGGTTAGTGGTGCCTCTTGCTTAATGGTATTGCAGCCTCTGGGGCCTTTCAGAAAAGGTGTGTGTGTACTGATACATCATGTGACACTTCGATTGCATACAGGTGGACTTTATGTCACTAAACAAGTGACTTCTGAAGGTAACTGGTTGCACCAGAACTATTTAGGGGCTTCATACCAAAGAGGATGAATGCATATGCACATGCCAATTTTCATTTTTTTTGTTCCAAATATTTTTTTCAAGGTTCATTTATTTGTCATGCACATACTTATACACAGTACAACATGCAGTGAAATGTTATTTTGTGACTGTCTGTCAGATCACTTCCCCAATTTAGTGTATTTTGTACAGACGTATCACATACAATTCAGATTAAAAATCATTTAAATACATGTTGTAACATATCAAAATAGGTAAAAATCCAAGGGGGTGAATACTTTCACTGTATTTACAATAAAAAAAGTTACTTTAAATAAAGAATGGTCTTCAGGGTGAATTTGGAGAAATGTTAGTCTGACTGTGTTCAGAACTCACAGAGGAGCTATGGGAAGATGAGAAGACCAAAATCTCAAACATAAGTAGTTTGAATGGCAACCTAGGATAGGCCAATATTCCTGATTACAGGGAATAACAGGAAAAAAGCCACAAAGGCAGAAGCCAAGACCTTCAAACAGTTTAGTACAATATATGTCCAAAGACTTATGGACACATGCTTATCTATTCTGATATCAAGGTATTCTGGTATTAATAAGGAATCTGTTCACTGCATTAACAGTTTACTATGTATGTGATATATGTATATGTACATGCTATGTATTTGAACATTGCTGTGCAGACCTGACTGCATTCAGCCCTAGGAACATTAGTAAGGTCAGGATAGCCCTGCCACTCTAACTCATTCCCAAAGTACTGGCTGGAGCTCCATCAATCCCAACCAAGCAGTTTACTTTCCTCTACAGTGCAATACTATGGGGCCTTCTACCCCACTACCAACACTTAGGTTCACATGCAGCTGTTCAAGAATGTCTTGTTCTATTGGAAATACATCTACGGAGATCCACTAATCAGACAGAGTTTCTGGATATTTTTGGACACACAGTGTACATTCCTAAGACATGACTGTTCTTATACCTATTTTTAGCCTTCCATTTTTGACTGGTGGCCAGAAAACTTTGACTTAGTTCAGAACACCCTGGAACATATTCTAATCACAAGACTAGAGACGTTCTGCTTTCAATAAATGACAGAACTTTAGAAGTAGAAGTTAGCTATAGATCTACACAGTACATCCATGAATTCTGTCAGACAGCAGTCTCTATAAAGCTTTATAAAAGAGCTCATTATGGTGTGAAGAACAGAAGACAGAACTAATGTTTTGCAATGGCAGAATGGTATTCCTCTAAATATGGAAATTATAATTACTGTAGCAAAGGCCATGGAGAAAATTGAACAGAAAACAATGCAGTTGTTCTTGGCTATCGTATTCATCAAGGTAAATTGTGTGTAATGATCCTCAACAACATCTGTAAGAAATTGCAAACATGAAGTATGGAATCTGTTGCTGAGTTCCATTCTGAATGAGTTTCACCAGCATCACCAGTATCCTTCTCAACTTCAAAACCATAATGCTGTTATACATATCTGAAGATATGTTGGTGCCAGTTGATGCCAATTTATTACCTCCTACTTTCAATGCATCTCTTAACCACTTTTGCCTTTACTTGATTTACATCAATCATGCCTCCAGAACAGCTGACCTCCACAAGACCTCTGATAGTGCCCTGTGGTATCTGCCAAGATTAATGTTACAGTAGATCCTTTAAGTCTTTTAAGTCCATGATGATCAGTGAGTCAGGACTCTGTTGCTGGTTCACTGGTATTCTTTCCATGGAGCATGTTTGGTATGAACTGAGCACTGCACACCTGGAACACCCCACAGGATCTGCCTGATGTTTTGGAGATGTTCCGATGCACTTGACTAGAACATCACAGTTTGGCCCAGTGCTGGGTCCTATGACCTCACATCAATATCACAAACTGTACATGTAATTGAACTTGATTCCAATTAATGTATAATTATTTTAATGAAATAAACACACAAACACAGCATTGTTCTTTGGTACAAACTGCTCAAGTTGCTCAGTCTGTCTGTGGCTGAGTTCCATATTGCTCCATATTGCTTCAATTTTGCAGACTGGATGGGGTGTGTTATATCACTACACCTGTTGTAGTATGTTCAAGGGAACAGTAAATGAAAGCCCATAGTGAGGAAACCCATCATTAAATGAAATAAGCAATATGGATGATAAGGTGTTTAGAGGTTCTGAATGTTGGTTTCGATTATTTTGTTAATTTTTTTGAATAATATGAACAATGCACAAAATGAACACTAAACATAACTGCTGGTGAACCAACCTGTTTCATCCTGACTGATAACCTGAAATACATCCCCCCTTAAAGGAATGGAGTTGGGCTGGGCAGGCAGTCCTGGAGGCCCTGGAGGTCCTGGAAGCCCTGGGGGTCCTGGAAACCCTGGAAGACCAATTTCACCCGGAAAGCCTCTCTCACCCTTTGGGCCTGCGAACAAAGATGAACATTCTGTTTTATGAAGTCCACTTAGCTTTGGAAGGCTGGTGACTCATTTTTACTTCCATAGTATGCAGATGCTTTGAGGATACTGTACTATACTGTTGAGGATAATAAAAGCTGATTCATCTGAAATAAACTTTAGGTTTTGGTGATGTTGGAGACCGTATCAAATGCTGTCATCTATAATAAGGACATGCTAGACCATGTTCATAAATTATGTTTTAGTAGTTTGACAAACTTTTATTTGCCAAAAAAAGGAAAGTATCTATAGGAAGGAAACAGTCACATACACCAGATATTGTTATCTGGGTTAGTCCCACCCCCTCTTGCTGATCAGTCAGAGACTGCTTGCAGGCTGGGCATGTACACATGGACAGAGCAGTAAACATGAACTGAAAGGGATGGAGCTGGAGTACTTTTATTATATGTATATGTATTAATACATTATAAGTATTAGTACTTGGAGTATATGTGTATCACATCTGTAGGTTAATCAGGTCCTGAGATAAGAAGCCTAGAAAATGGCATGTTACTGCCTGCAAAGTGTGAAACTCTGGTTCTAAGAGGTAATGCTTGGCCTCTGCGACCAAACCTGTTATAACCAGGTCAGGAGGTGCTTCACATCTTAATATGAACAAACATGTCTTCACTAGTTTAAAAATCCTGGTTTGTGATTTATTGGCAAGAACGTAGTCTCTCACCTGAATTCAGCTCAGCAAGCAGAACAACCCCTGATAAAAGTCACACATTTAATCATATTTAACAGAGAAAAGGTTTGGATAGTGATTCTTACCTGAAGGTCCTTGCCACCCAGGGGCACCTCTCTCTCCTGCAGCTCCAGGAGGGCCTGCTGACCCAGGGATGCCAGGAGGTCCAGCAGGCCCTGGTGGACCCCTTGTACCTGTATACAATTAGTGAATACACAAGCTGCTTTCTTTTTCACAGGAAGTTAACAGTAAAGTTCAGTCATCATGTTTTAGGGGTTTAGGGGTTGCTGTGTGTCCATAAAATCACACCTATTTTCCAGATTACACACAATGTTACATGGCTGCTGTTGATTGGATTGTTTGGAAGTGCTGTCATTTAAGTGATGATGTTTCAGGTCATTTTCAATGAAAGACTTTAACCAACTGAAATTCCCTTTGCCAATATCATTTTATGGACACACAGCAACCCCTAAACCCCTAAAACATGATGACTGAACTTTACTGTTAACTTCCTGTGTAGGTTGACAACCAAGACCGTCTAATCCCCACACAGTTTGAAATTCCCTTCAAAATGAACCCTTTGAGACCCAGTGGTTTGGAATCTCGCTTAAAATGTCAGAGTTCACATTGAACTACTGGGGTGACTGGAATGCACTTACAGTGAGGTCTGCAACATGCATTTGGGACACTAGCGAGACACTACCTACTGACCAACTCCTATTTATTCCTATTGCACTTCCTACAGTTGATCTTCATTCCTTCGTTCTTTATTCAAAACAGAATGTAAATGCATTGCAGTGAAATTCCTGACATAGTACTAATTTCATTTCAATATATCTGTGCTGACTTAATTCAACAATGAAAAAGGTCTCATTAGGTCTGAGCATCATGCCAGCAAACTTGTGGAATCTATATGCAATACAGAGGCCTGCAAAATGTTGAGCACCTTAAGATATTTGAGCATTCAGATAACTTTTGCAAAGGTTTCAGACATTAATTAGCATGTTAGGTTTATGGCTTGTGCACATCTATTGTTAGTAAAGGCCAGCTGATGTAAATTTCAATCTTTTAAAAACCCTTTAAGTCCTCAAACCCCCTAATGTTCTCTAAGGACTGATTCAATTTAAATATAACCTTTGGGCACAATGAGCAAACAAGGGTGCAGAATTTCTTTAAAAGAACACCTCTCCAGCTGTTAAGCATGGTGGTGGGACAATCATTCTTTGGACTTATGTTGGAGGTGGTGGAACTGGGAAAATTTTAACTTCAAACCTTCCAGAAATCATACGTTCGTATTCATAATAACAGAAATTTACCCAAACTTTACATGCAACTGTACTGTGACGAATAGAAATAGAAACATAGCATAGAAACTGTATTTGAAACACACATGAAACACCTCACTTGAGTCAGAGATGGATCATCCAAGTTCATCTGTTATTGTAAAAAGATGTTTCATGATCTGCTCTTTACAGCAAGTTAGAATGGTCGTCAGCGTGCAGGTTGGTAATGGTCAAATGCTGTTTTCTTGTCTTTCTGCTCTCAAACTTAGTATCATTTCAGCCTGTCTGTATCTGCTGTAACTCTAAATGTCAGGCAAAGCAGGTAATACTCGAAACAACTGCAGGGAGTTTGCTGCCAGATGCTGAAATAAATTCACATGTTGGACATGCTGGATACTGTTATTCTGGAATATCAAAATATTCCATGGAGTGAAACGAAATCCAGAAATCTAATTCATCCTCATAGGCTGTGGGTCCTTTGTATTATTGTATGGAACAACTATTATATTGCCTCATTGTGGGAGTTTACCTCAAATCTATTAAGTGGATTCGACATAGTTAAGCTAGGTCCCTGCATGAGTTGCCAGATTAAACACTGTACAGGCCCATAAAGATGTAAATATGCAATATGATGAAGAAGGTTTTCAAAGGATAACAAGCTTTTATTTGAAATTTAATCTCATCTTGAAGAAAAGAAGAATGTTCTGCATCTAATGGGCAATGAGTAAGAAAGGAGGGCTTTAAACACTGAATTAATAAGGTCTGTTTGCAAATTCACAACAAAAAGTGCATTAGAAGGTAGGAAAAGAGTATGCAGAGGTGAGGATTAGTGGAGAGGAGGGGGCAGGGTAGTAAGCAGCCAATGAGAGTCTTTTCTGCCTCAGATGTTGCTTCTGCGACAACACAGTGACGTTATTTGCAAGGTCACCAATCACTACTATGTGACAGAGAAAAATATACTTTATCTCCATACATTAGTATTAGTGACTTTTATTGTGACACAATCTGGCTGGACTCTCAAGCTGATAGGCTGATAAGTGTGACAACCTACCTGAAACTAGTAAACTGACTGGCTCTTTTTTTGAAGGACAGGAATTTATCCATAACTAGATGCCACGTTGAGCACGTTAATGTTATTAAAGTCTCTTTAATGGTCTTCTCTATGCACTCCATTCACGTGAAAGACAGCTGCTCAGTCTGCATCTGTTCACTGCACCTCTGGATTGTGCAAATTATTACTGTAATAAAATAACAAATCCCAAATAAGAAACCATTGGTGATTATGTAACTCTTTCTGAACTTATTTAAACTTCTTAGTATTTATCTGAGGATTCTTCTTAATTATTTTCTTAGTAATGCTTTTGTGAATCCTACTACTTTTTGCCATATACTTAAAATAAAGGTCCTTCAGACGTCTATTTGAGGGATGCCAGAGAAAAACCACTTCCGAATCCATAAAGAACCACGTTTGTAATAATTTGGTGAAGAATCTTTACATCAAGTGAGGCTCCTGTAGACCTTCATATGGTTCTTTACACACATATCTTTATAACAATGATGGTTCTTTATGAAAGCAAATGTTGTTTTTTATGGTATTGCTCAAATAAAGCTCTGAAGCATGATTATGGTGAAGACTGTAGACCATTTTTTGTTACCTTACTTTACCTTAAGCACACTTTTAGTTGAACCCAATTTCCAAAAGTACATCATTCTCCTCTGATATATGGCTATATAAAGCGGAGAAAAGGTAAAATATATGGAATATTTGCTTGAAAATGTCATGGAAAACTAATTCTCCTGCTTCCTACCACTGCACCTGGATAGCTGGAACAGCACTCTTACACTGACCTGCTTAAAAATGCACACATTGGAGTTTTTAATGCTATTAAACACCAAGTGAAGACTTTTGGCTGCTAAAGGAATAATATACTTTATCCCTTTCTCTAAGCAACAGCATTTCATAGACTCAACATTTCATTACTCCTCCGCTCCTGTGGCAATTACTTTCTCCTCGGATGTGGCCACAAATCTCAAGGAGCTCACATCCTGGAGTGAAGCATTGCTCGGTTTTACAAAAATGGGCTTGATCCTTGATGAGAAATGGTGACAGGTGATATGTTTCAATTGCCTCACCTGGTTGCCAGAAGGGTGGGGGTATAATGGGGGTGGGGTTTGGTGTCTCCACCTCATTATCCGTTGATCCCTCTGGTAGAGAGTTAATAGTTGGGGGCTGAGGTCTGGCCACTTCTAACAACTTGATCTAAACAATCAAAGACACAGAAACTCAGCAAATACTTACATTCAGCAAATGTACAATTTTGTTTACCATAAAATAACAGCTTTAAAATACTTTGACAGCTCCATTGAATGTAAGAGGGAGAATAGTGTCTCTGTTGTTGTTACTCCAGGCTTGAAACGCTGCTACAACTTCATTCAACTACAAGAATGAAGACATTTCAGGACTATGTTGGGTGATATGACTAAAACACTCATACGTATCTCGATATGTTTAAGAGAAATGGTGGTATACGATACGATGAAAACCTGACCAATGTACACTTTTAAAGTATCAGTATTTATCTGTATCACCAAAAACACAGCATGCTGTGAATTTAAATATAAACCAATTAATTACAATGTTTCTATGACATAATGTGAACAATTTCATCCCCCTGGAAACCAAGTCATTCCCACACAAATGACATATTTATTTTGGAAATAAATCATACAAAGATGGTACCCTGTAGAACAGATGCAACATTATGATAGTTAATTTTATATATTTTTTTAGGTTCCAGAATATATTTATTATTTGTTTTATAAATGCTATCAACAGTATCAACCACAACATATTCACCTGAAGTCACTGACTCAGTTTCACTCTCTTTGGTTAGAACTTTAGTTAGTGGGAAGGCTGTATGTGAACTATGGGGGAGTCAAGACTTGAAATCTGGATCCTCAAAGAACTAATTTTAATTAAGAATTCCATAGGACCTTTAGGCTAGTTCATCAAGTTGTATATCAAACTATGAGGAACTTTGCCAAGGCTTTGGTCCTTAGAATGGGTTCCAAAGCGCCTGTTTCAAACCTAAGAACCTGGAAATGATCCTCAAGGATCTGGTCCATTTAACAGTGTGCTGTAGTTCACTGTATAAGTGAGTAGTTTAAAGAACTCAAAAGTGGATTCTCTTTAAATCTGATATAAACTTTCTATGCAAATACTTTTATCCTTAAGAACGGGCTCTTCTAAGACCATTTCCTTGAAGGTCTCCACAGTTCCTCCACTGAAGAACCTCCAAAAGTTCCTCAAGGATCTTGTCCTTTTCACAGTGTGATATTTCACAGAATGCTATTCATATCCCATCTGCCCTATGTCTTGTACTTACCTTAGATTCAATGGTGTTCAGACGACTGCTCAAGTCCGTGTAACTGGTACAGTTCATGCATGCTACAGGAGAGAGAAACAGAGATGGAGAAAAGGTTTTTTATATCTCAAAGCACTGAAATGATCTTCAAGGCTTTTTGCTAAATAGATCCCATAAAAGAACAATTATATAACTTGTTTATAACTTGAGCATAACTTGTTTGATCCATGCATGGCATTATCACGCCTCAATGGAATGAGTGTCTTTATGTTTAGGGTGTCTGAGGAACACCCACACCATGAAGAAAGAAAACCAGTTAGATATTTGGTTGGCCACATACTGACAGCTAGCCACCATGTACTACCAGCCAACTCACACAAGCAGGCAGGCAGGCACACACACACACACACACACACACACACACACACACACACACACACACACACACACACACACACACACACACACACACACACACACTCTGGATGGGCCAGATTGTTGTGAGGAATGTTCTCCAGCAGCAGTGAGTGAAAGCCGACCATGGTGCCAGCAGATGAATGACTTATTAGAGTCCCCTGAGCTAACATTCTACTGTAACATCAAATTACAACTCGTTATTGTATTATTCCAGCACTAAATCAGCCCACTCATCAGGACCTCAAGGTCTGACATGCCTACAAATGTGGATAGGCTCTTTCTCCTCCTTCACTTCCTCCTCTGCCATTGCTTTTATTTACCGCTCCATCCCAAAGCTCACTTTTCATGTGCTTGTTTTCCATCTGTCTGGCCCATGGCAGAATACTTCTTGTGGAATTAGACTGGGAAACACACACAGTGCCCGCTATGCCAGCCTTGCCATCACAAACCCTATGAGCTCTTCATCCCTCAGACCAATGTCTGATGAGCTGGCATTGGTAAAAGCCATCCAGACCCAACCAGACAACTTATATAAACTAGCCTTATAATAAACAGTTTTTTAAAATAAAGAATGAATTCATCTCTTTTTTTAACACCAATAAAAAAGAAAAACAATGTAAAGGCACATAAATACTAAATAATTTTTACTTTTATTGCTGTTCATTATTCAGATTACAACTATTCTTCCCAGAGGGACAGTAGCAGTGGGTTATTTTGGTTAACGGCAAAAGGGTCCTTTGAGCAATGATTACATAATGAACCATTTTATGGATCAGTGGTTAAATGCACTATAATACGAGGATCGCAGGTTCACATCCAGGGTCATGCTGCTTGCTTGCATGCTGGAGTCTAAGAGAGCAAAACTGTCTCTCTCTGAGTACATGGCACTCTCTCTCCCCACATCACAGTGCGATGCTGGTTGGCACAGATATCTGTTAGCCTTTGTATTGGAGCTGGGAAACCAGTGCTTTCCTCTGAGCATGTTGGCTGCCCAGCAATGATACAATGGTGGCAGTTGGAAAAGAGGCGGTGGCATGTATCAGAGGAAGCATGTGCTTGTCTTTACCCTCCTAGTATTGGGAGCATTGTATGTAACAGGGAGAGAGTCACAACAGGGATGGGTAATTGGCACTTCCAAACTGGGGAGAAAGCCCCTACTCTCAGCTCCTCAGAATTACTGCCTAATGGCATCATGCCTAATGCCAGCTGTGGGCTTGAGGGGCATAAAGCTGCCCACAGATTCAAATCCCTGCTGGCTTACAAAGCCAAAAATGGATCAGCCCCTACATTCTTGATGGTAATGGTCAAAACCAGATCTGTACCAAGAGCCCTTTGAGTCAGGTACAGCTTAGCTTTACCCACCATCCCTCAAGACACATGGACGACAAACATCCCAACTCTTTCTGTCCTGGCAAACAACAGAGTCTCTTGCAGCTTACATTTATGGCATTTAACTAAATCTCTTATCCAGAGCAACTTACAAGGTTCCTCAAATTACAGAGGTGGGCCAAAGTAGTGATAGGAGTCTTGCCCAATCTAGCACAGTAGAGTGGCCCAGATGGAGAATTGAACCCCAGTCTCCCACACAGTGTTATCTGCTTTGCCACACCAACCACATGCTCCCTCAAATGCCGACTGAAGACCCTCTCTTTAAAGTCTTATAATTATACTCTGTCTTGTGTGGTAAAGCGTAATATGTTGAGCACTGGGTATCAAGGTCTCCATTCTGACATTAGTATTTGGCAGCATCTAAGGTTGAGGTATCTCTGGATTCTAGACTCTGCAAGCTATCTTAGATATTTACTGAACAGCAAATCACTTTTATAATTTGCTCTAGATAAGAGCTTCTGCCAAATGCTGTAACTGTAAAATGACACTTCATCATTTTAAATCGAATCCTGAATGCCGGTAATCATTACACCCCTATAAGTGAGTAATAAAATTTAGGTCATAGACCATCAAATCATTTTCCAGCTTAGCTCAGACAGGGCTATTTTATGGCCAGACCTGCAACAAAAACAGAAGATTTAAAACCGTCCTCTCTACAACAACAATCAAATAGAGGAAGAGGTCAGTCTGAATGATGTTCTGGCAGCTTGCCTGCCCCATATTTAACATTTTTTTTTCTAGAGAGCTTATCTTTGGTGTGTACTGGTCTGGTGAGTAACCACATGGCCTGTGCAAATGATCGGTCTGGGCCTGGTGAAGAAACCAGTCACAAGAACCAAAAACCCTTGGAGGAGACAGGATTTCCGTTTGGGAGGGTTTAATTACATGGGTTGAGAGAACAAGCTTCCTCTGGGCATGTATAAAAAGGAGGGAAAACTTATTGCTGGCTCTGTGTTTACTAACCTGACCTGATGGTATATTGTGTTTGTAACAATATATCTCTACTAAATCATTTTAAAACTGTCTGGTGGTTAGAATTCTTCTCAAACCTCATAATAAATACAGTTACAGACATATATAGAGGTCACACATAGCACATAGGGATCAAGATATTTTGCCCTGATCATCCAAATATCTTTTGAGCATCAGCTTTCAGTGTCTTTAAAACACTGTGGTCAAATCTGTTTCTCTGTCTGTGTAAAACAGTACACACACTGGACTGTTGTTGTTTGTCAACCACTGCTGTAAAATAACTAGTTTGTGGGGATACTGCACAGCACAGGCATCTGTTAGCTGTTGTATTAGAGCCAGGGTCTGGGACCTTTCCTACAATTAGGGCAGGGAATTGATTTCTCAGATCGATTCAATTGGAATTCAAAAGATCCCAATTTGATTTGATTCCCTATTCAATTTGACTCAATTCAATATTGATTAATTTAAACATATTTCAGTTACAAATTGCACCAATAAATATGCCACTGAAGCTCAGAAGGATAAAGATCAATCTCTGCTTTATATTAATTGATATCAGATCATTCAAGTGAAGACTGACTTGAATCAAAAAATCTTTTTTAAACCCACCCCTGCCTACAATGAAGCAACTGCAGAAGTTCACAAAGGTGGTGGCTGACATGACATGTATCGGAAGAATGTGTTTGGCTTCACCCTCCTAGTGTCAGGAACATTGTATGTGATGGGGTAGAGTCCTAAAGGGGTTTGGTGTTTGTTGTGGAAAATTAGGGAAAAATAAGAAAGAAAGGCATGAGTCTAAAGTTTTATTTACCCTCTCCCAAGGCCAAGAATAGTGTTGTAAATGGTGTCTTGAGGACATCAAATGGTGCTCAGACCACTGTGGATCGGATGTGCATTGGAATTAGCCAAAACCCAATCCATTAATATACACCTAGACCAGCCCTGATCACGATACACTAAATCAGACTTCCCTCCCATCTGTGTACCTCAGTAGAAAATGAGCTTCATCAGACCAGGCTACTTTTCTCCAGTCTGAGGCTGTGCCCACTTCACCCTCATCTTTCTGTTCTTGGCAGACAGAAGTGATCTTCTGAACCCACAGTGGTATTCTGCTGTTGTACTGGACATGCGGCTCATTATGAGCTGATTTTCTGCTCTCCAGAGTTGAGTCAATGGTTCTCTGAATTACTGTAGTCCTTCTGTCAGCTCCAAATAGTCTGACCATTCTCAACTGACCACTCTCATCAACAAGGAGTCTCCATCTGCCGAACTGCCCTAACTGTATTTTCTTTATTGCACCATTCCGAGTAACTCTAAAGACTGAGCTTAAAATCCTGATCAAACCAGCACCTCTGACACCAACAACCATGTCACTATCAAAAGAACTGAGATCACATTTTCTTCATTCTAATGACGGATGTGAACAGAAGCTGCTGGCCAGTATCACCATGATTGTACGTATTACTCTACCGCCACATGATTGGCTGATTACATAACTGCATAGACAGGTGTGTAGGTGTTCCTGATCAAGTGATCAATGGCTGCATGACCATGAACTCTGGAGCAAGCTTAAACCTAAAGAGGAAGATATTTGTAACACTACTAATACTATAGTCTGGCAAATTGTTTTTCTATGATATGGGCTCTCAAGGTTGCTGTTGTACAATTGACTTTATTACTGCACTATTTGCACTCCACACATCAGACTTTCTCTCACATAGTTGCGGACAGACACCCACAAATGCTCTCTCCCTCTGGATGCAGAAGACATTCCTGTCTAGCATCATTGCTGGAACCATTTTAAGCACATTGCTATTACGTTGGATAATTGCACCTCCAAGAATCTTTCCAAGAAAGAGAAGATATATACTTAAAATACATTTTAATTTACTCTTCTTTCCAGGGAATTCAAGTATTTTGTGATGTTTTCAGCCTGTCTGCACAAACAAGTCCATATATGTCATACAGGCTACTCTATTAAGACTAATGAGAATATTTTACAATAATTGTTTTTTTTAGGACACCAATCATCCATAACATTATGACCTTGGTTATATATCCACTGTCCATCTTACCATATTGGAGCACTTTGTATTTCTCTAATTTCAGACTGTTATCCATCCTGTTTCTTTGCATACTGTGTTAATCTCCTTTCACCCTGATCTTCAATGGTCAAGACCCCACAGGACCACCACAGAGTATGGTGTGGTGGGTCATTCTCAGCACTGTAGTGACCCTGACACTGTGATGGTGTCTTAGTTTGTGTCTCACCGGTAAAAAGTGGATCAGACACATCAATGCTGTGTTAGTGCTGGCTCGTTCACTATGTCTATTCACGTTGCACAATTGGACACAAATGATGAATTGGTTGTTACTGATATGAGGGACACTGACAGTAAGGGTTTCTTGGGAAGACTGCAACACTTGTCTGGCCTTCCCGGTTGCCAGATAAATTGCCAATCCAGCATTTATGGGACTAGAAGGGACACCAGCTTCAGCAAACTATGAGTGTGCAAGATCTACAGGCCTGTATGCAACATCTGTGGGCAAATATGCCACAGGATGCCATATGGACCCTGTATGCCTCCATGCCCAACTGTATCTCCTGGCTAGAGGTGGCCAAACAGGGTGCTAGTGCTTTGTCTGAGTCGTACAGTTTCCCCAATAAACCTAATAATTTCACTCTAATATTGTAGAGTTGTGTGTGGATGGAGGAAGGTCACATCAGTCAGTGGAATGAGGATTCACCAAGGGAAGAGGATGGGTGCAGAGGCATTATTCAATGCATTACTGTTCAGTGTATAGAAAACTGCACATTACCACACACTGTCTCCATACGCAACTGTCCAGTTTCGATCAGTTGTCAAATATATCCTCCCCATAAGTCAGACCCTGGCACCATTAGACACTAGCAGCTGTCTTCTGGTATGCCAACATTTTCAAGGAACAGTTGTTCAAGGCAACATAAGGCTCATGTCTGAAGGGTCAGAGGCCAGTTAGGTTTAGCCTTTGCTTCAGACACTGGGATTTCATTTACAATCAGCCGAGATATTGGGTGACACAAAGGAGCAATATGAGCATAGGAGCTGGGACTCAACCACTAATTCCTTACTGAAACATCTGCGCAGAGTTGATGCATTAGCACTGCATTTAATGTGAGATGGCTTCCTAAGAGCACGTACTAACAGCAGATCAGCTAATTCATGAATATATCGCTGTAATAATACCATGATCTCATGGCGCATAGCACTTCTGCCCATTTATCCTGCAACTGCCAAGTTATTTATATCTCTCAGTCAAGAGGTCAACATATGTTTTGGAAATGAAAACAAAGAAGAAAAGAGATGGAGGGTGGGAGGACAAGAGCGAGAAAGAGAGGAGAAAAGTGGGGGTAGACAGGCGATCCTCTGGTTTGGGCATTCAGCCCATTGGACACTTAGAAGAAGAGGAGTTCTGAATTCTCCCCAAGATACACACATAGCCAGGGGGCAGGGGGGGTGGGGGACATGTGGCCAGCCGTGACCCACAGAATGCCTCCAGCTGCCAGGACGCTTCCAGTCTGCGCCGGGTGTCTGGGGCAGTGTGCGGCCGGACATGACTGGTTGATAGGCAGACATGCCAGCATAACCAAACAGCTGTTTCTCTGAGCTGAACAGGCCATTTTCACTGCGCTTCCACTACTGAAACTGGACAGAGCTGGAAAACTGTATGAAGTAGTAGGTTAAAGCAACAAGCAGAAAAATAACACAAATGCAGCCAATCAGCCAAGATATAAGTGTATCTACATCAACTGGCATTCCAAAATCATCACCATAGATGTCCCATTTTTTTTTTATCCCCAATCCGATTCCAAGTAGCTTAAAGCAGCATTGTGTGAGAATTAGCATTCTTGCTCCTGGGTTCCCTCTACATTGTAATATAAACATTGAACTACTCGGTCCCCATTTTACTCAACACACTTAGTATAGTGTAGCCCCTTCAACACTCTCTCAGCCTCTCTCTCTATCAGGCTTCTCAGCTCATAGACAACATCTTTATCTTTCTTCTTCCAGGTGTCCAAGTGATATGTCTGCTTCAGTAGTTGCCTCAAGGTCAGCTGGTTTCTCCGTCAAGTTCAGGAACCTCAATGGAGCCCCTCTCTGCTGAGAAAGGACAGATCTTAAATCAGTGGCTCAAAGGAAAGTGCCCCCTGCATTGCCTCCATAGATTTGCCATCATGACCAATGTCTCGCCATGTCTATGTAGCCAGAGAGCAGACGCTCTGCCAGCCAATGAACCACAGCACAGTAAATCTGCTCAAATAATCATCTGCTGCAACGTGATACAGTGCAACATACCTCTAACACCAAATACAGAACAGCATGTCAGACAAAAGTATCACATAAGGGATGCAAGTCTGGTTAACTGGTAAAATGAGTCAAGGTAGATCTGTCCAAACAGGAGAAAATGTGTTTTTAAAGGTTTGTTGTGGGAAAAACTTAAATCTAAAAATATACCATTCACTCTGAAGGTCACAAAAATCAATGATCAATCAACCAGCAGTTTAGTTCTCCTAATTCATGCTGATGGTAATCAGCAACAAAATCAGCTTGTATAATTCCATAGAATATAGGTTGGAATATATTTCATATATCAGTGGTCTAAGGCGCTACCACTATGGTCCGAGGATCACAAATCCAGAGTCATGCTGCATGTCACTGGTAGCCAGGGTCCAGAAGGAGAGTGAAATTGACCTGCTCTCCCTCTCTGGTTGGGTAGATGGAGCTCACTCCCACACATCACATATTCTGTATGTCAGCCATTGTATCAAAGCTGGGAACCTTCTTTCGATTTGTCTGTCCAGTGAGGATGCAAATGGTGGCAGTTCAAAAAGACAAGGCGTTAAACTGGTGTCACATGTATCGGAGGAAGCATGTGCTTGTCTTCTCTCCCTAGGTTCGGGAGCATCACATGTGATAGGGGAAGTAATGCAATACACTGGCATGTCTAAATTCACAGGAGAAAATATACAGAGTGCAAAAATCCTGAGGGAGTCTTTAGTGCTGCTGCTGAGTAGTACACACCAGGCTAGATAGCAATGAATCACTAAATCCAGCTCCAACCATTTTCTTTCCCTTAGATAGGTGACCAGAACATGCCAGAGTTATCCATCACTAAATCCAGAACTAACTGCCATTGTTACCTCAGTTAACCGACCAGAACATATCAGATAAAAAGAAAAAGCTAAGCTGGAGCTTTGTATTACTAAACCAGACAACTTCAAAAAGGTATACTGAGCAAACGTTTTTGGACCTTTTTTTATTTATCCTGTGAATTTATGCCTCCAAAACCTTAGAAAAACAGCCTTCCTATCCATTAATCTCTGGTGATGCCCCTGAGCATAGCCTTACCGTGCAGTATCAACCAAATTCAGTAAAGTCAGTCATTAAATACACTCAATTTGATTATAGCTGTCAGAATGTCTCTGTTTTAGAGCTCCTGTCATTGTCTCACTTCACAGGAATGCGACAATTCATCACGTAACACGTATGCAAAAGCCAAGATAACCTCTGAGCTTGGCTTTCCACAATGTTTGATGAGATGACTTGTATTGTGGACACATAAACTTCTGTGGTCACAAAAACAACACTTTTGACACAGTGGTCAGTGGTCAGTACAGGAGGTTGCTTTTTAGACTTTGAAGAACATTTACAAAAAGCTGTAAAACTAATTTGACCAAGTTTGGCAATAAATTGCCAAATGATAAGCTGTGCAAAAGCAAGACAATCTATATTCAGGGGAGAGGAGCCTTGGCTCGCTATAATGACATTTGGTACTAAAGTACATGAATACCATAGATAAAGAAATCATTTTTTCCTCATTCATTTTTTTAATAATGGATCATTTGAAAAGTGTCTGATGTAATTTGTACACACTGGTAAATGTAGAAAAATATACCCCTCACTCTACTCCATATGCCCATATTATATTATATAATATATATTATATTAATATTAATAATATTATATTATATAAACGCTTCACTTTTTGCACATTTTGTTGTTATTTGTTCTCTCAAAATTCTGCAGACAATACCATACAATGATATTTTTGCAAATTTATTAAAAATAAAAACACAAAAATATAACATATACACATATTCACAGCCTTTGCCATGACACTCAAAACTGAGCTTAAATGCATCTTGTTTCCACTGATCATCCTTCAGATGTTTCTACAGTTGGACTGGACACCTGTGGTAAATTCAGTTGATTGGACATTAAAGTTTTAAAGACTCACACTTGTTTATTTAAGGTCCCATAGTAGACAGTGGATGTCAGAGCACAAACCAATTAGGTCTAAGGAATTGTCTGTAGACCTCTGAGACAGGATTGTATCGAGACACAAATCTGGGGAAGGGTGCAAAATATATCTACTGCACTGAATGTCCCAATGAGCACAGTGGCCTCCATCATCCATAAATGGAAGAAGTATGGAACCACCAACACTCTTCATAGAGCAGGCAACCAAGCCGAGTGATCATGGTAAGAGGGCCTTAGTCAAGGAGGTGACCAAGAACTCTGTGGTCACTCTGATAGAGATCAAATGTTGCTCTGTGGAGAGAGGAGAACCTTACAGAACCATTTTTGCAGCACTCCACCAATCAGGCATGTATGGTGGAGTAACTAGACAGAAGCCACTCCTCAGTAAAAGGCACATGACAACCCATCTGGAGTTTGTCTAAAGGCACTTAAAGGACTCTGAGACCATGAGAAACAAAAAGATTGAACTTTTTGGACTTAATGCCAAGCATCATGTCTGGAGGAAAACAGGCACTGCTCATCACCTAGCCAATACCATTCCAGTGAATCATGGTGGTGGCAGCATCATGCTGTGGGGAAGTTTTTCTGCAGCCATAACTGGGAGACTAATCAGAGTCAAGGTAAATCTGACTGCAGTGATTTACAGAGACATCCTTGATAACCTGCTCTGGACCTCAGATTGGGATGAAGGTTTATCTTCCAACAGGACAAAGGCCTTAATCACACAGCCAAGATAACAAACGAGAGGCTTCGGGACAACTCTGTGAATATTCTTGAGTGGCCCCATTGAACATCTCTGGAGATATCTAAAAATGTCTGTGCACCGATACTTCTCTGTAACTAAACACAGAAAAGTGAGTAAATGTCTTTTAAAAATCATTGCATAATGTAATTAATACAAATGCAATTTTCTTGAGAGGAAAAAGTGAGGACAACCTATGGCTTGAACTAGTATTTCCTTGCCTGAAATAATGTCAATTGGGTGTTTCCTATAACCATCTACCAGTCTATGTCCTTGACTGGAAGAAAGATTTCCCACTCCTCCATGTGGAATTCTTTTAGCTGTGATCAGTCAGCTACCTACCAGTGCGACTCAACGGTGCAGAAGTAAAAAGGGTAGGAAGCTTCCAATACCTTAGAGTCGACATCTCGCAAGACCTGACATGGTCTTGCCACACCAACACCCTGACAAAGAAAGCCCGACAGCGTCTCTACTTCCTCAGACGCCTTAGGGACTTCAGACTGCCCTCCACGGTACTGCGGAACTTCTACTCCTGCACCATTGAGAGCATCCTCACAAGGAACTCCGTGGCCTGGTTCGGAAACAGCACCAAACAGGACAGACAGACCCTGCAGAGAGTGGTGCGCTCTGCTCAGCGCATCATGAGGACAACACTTCCAGATCTGCAGTCTATCTATAACAAGCAGTGCTGGTCAAAAACCATGAAGATCATGAAGGATCTCAGTCATCCTAATAATGGTCTTTTCGCTTTACTGCCATCAGGAAAGTGGATCTGAGGTCCACTACAGAAAGGATGAGACTGAGCTTCTTCCCTCAGGCTATTCAGACTCTGAACCAGATCCAACTTCAATTGTAACCCTAAATCCCACATATCTCACATTGACTCTCATAAGTCACCAACACTCTCATATACAACAGTATTTAGCAAACATTGTACTTGGCACTTTATAGAAACTGGAACCTCTTCACACACCTATCCACACACCTACCTCCACTAAGTTATTTCCTTGCTACCTCAGAACTATTAGTCACAGAGTTATTTAGTTAGTTAGTTGTTTTTTCTACTCAGGATTGCACATATTTATTCTGTTTTCATATTTATTCTGCCATTTATTCTGTTTACCTTCTCCCTACCTTCTCCCCTATTGATCTGTGGGTGCAGACAGTTGTAAAAAAAAACATTTCACTGCATGTTTTACTGTGAATAACTATGTGTGTGACAAATAAATGGAACCTTGAACTTTGAACCTTGAGAATCAGTCAAATTTGAACATCATTTTCCTCTGATTCAATAAAGATTTCACAGTGGTTTCTATGATGGAGAGCTGCCAAGGCCCTACTGCAGCAAAGCAGGCTCAAACCATGACATTTCCACCCCCATGCTTCACAGTTGGCATGAGGTTCTCAAATGCTGAGTTTGGTATGTCTTCTGTTGCTCTACTCAAATAATTCAACACTGGATTCATCTGTCAATACTCTCCCTATGTCCAGTGCCGGACAGGAACTGAGACTCTACAGCAACGCTGGACTCCCAGAGTCCCCACCCTAGTCTGTAGCAAAGCCATCCCAACATTATTGTTTACACCTCCTACTTCCATCAACACCATGGCTGGGGAGAAAGTTTGTGCTGCTACCAGACAGCGAGCTTCCTGCTCATCAGGACTAGACTTTGAATGGCACGCTAAGTCTCAGGGTGGTGCATACAGAGCCAGCAGTCAACCCTTTTACGGTTTCCTGTCGTGACTGCCTCACACAAACCTTAATAGCCTTATTGGGGCCAAGGATGGATTGGACAGTGGACAGTATTTCCTACCACACTTAGATTTGGTATCTGACCAACAGAAGAATCAGCAGATGTTTGTTCTCCAATAAATTTATGTAGTTTATACTTGATGTTTTCTTATTTCCCCAAACAGGCAGTTTTACTCTTTAAACCACATGGTTCTGAAAATGAGGTCCATGATTTACAGGCGTCCTCAGGTTTTTATTATTTATTACAATACAGCACCTTACCATCACTGCTACTTGAGTGTATGAGTGAACATTGTAGACAGCAACAATGGACCAAAACTGGCCTAATGACCACTTTATTAATGGGGGGAACAAAGAAGTAAATAACTACTTCAAGATTGCCTTTATTGAGAACAGTATAATCAAATTACAGAAGAACTGCAGAAGAGCTTCCATAAAAAACATGATGGTACATACACGAGGACAAAACTGTTGGACTAGCCCTCTAGCCCATGCCATGTCCACACAAATGACCCACTCACATTCTTCTTTGGAAATAAATCTCAAACAGATGGTAACCTGCTTAACAGAGGCCATATTACACTGTGGCCATCCTGTACATCCTGAGTATACAATACACTGTCCAACCCTAGTAGGCAGTACGTCTACTTGTCAGGGACTAGACAAACTGTGTGTATTTGCACATCCATGCCAACAATGGGTGCAACTAAAACAACTGATTTTTTCACACTAGTCCCTGGTCTCAAAAGTTGGAAAACCCATGCTTTAATACTTTGATCAACTTGGCTCTGGGCTGGGAATCATAGCTTTAAAAGTTTGACCGTAACATGTTCAAGCTACAATTCAAATATTACTGGTACCTCTATAATCCTGTTTAAAGTAGATTGTACCTCACTACTGTTAAAGTTGTGAGAGGCCGTGTTGATTTAAAGTTATATGTTAACAACACTCTCCCAACTTTCCCAACGGGTATTCCCAATTGTACAATCCCAACAGTATTTCCCAAGCCAGTACTTGAGCCCCCAAACATGGGTCACATTTTCTGTGTCCCAGCTGCCAACCCACCTGAACCAACCAATCAAGGGCTGAATACCAGTTACATGAGTGATGACAGAGGGTATAGTGCAAAAATGTGGACTGGTTGGGGGTCATTGAGAACTGGGGTGGGAAACACCAGAAAAAATGTGTCAAGATCTGCAGTTGATCAACAACTTTATCAACACCATCACATAGACCAGAGCCTTGGCCTTGAACCTTAATAATACCTCACTCTAATATAATTCCAGCTCATAACAGCAGGCAGACTAGAGGTTGCTGAACTCTTGGCCCAGCCAACATCCTGACATTGCTGTCCTGAAACGTTGCATTATTTGTCCATTACCTATTGGCCCTGGGACTACATACTAAGATATCCATCAGCAGGCCAGTGTGAAGGGTGAGGGGGGAAGCAGCAATGGCAGGGAAATTGCTACCAGATTTTCTACTGACGTGTTCCATGCCGTCATAAGTACACAAACTCTTGATCTGCTTCAGCACAACTTAAGGTGAGATTCCATGAAATATGAGCAGTTTTGGCAAGATTGACTCCTTGGCTGAAATGTAGCTAATGTTTAAACAACTTGTCATAGTCCAGGACATTGCAAAACCCAATGGAACCATGAGAAAAGTCTTTTGATATGAAACCCTAATTTTCTTTACATCTCCATTCCAATTCTTCATACTACTGTACTCATTAAGCAACATATGCTGCTGATGAATGTGTCTCATTGTTAGTTTAAGATGCTGTCACCAGATTCTTAGAGGCTTCAAAGTGGTTGTTTCGTTCAGCTCATGATCTTGCCCAAAGTTGGACTGCAGAGGGAAAGGAGGGATGAGTCATGTTGCTCTGTGGTTCTCCTCTAGAGTTGAGTGGGAGAAGACACAGTTGCGGATGGGGTCTGTCTTCTCAGAGAGGAATCCCATGGCTTGTGTGGACTAAGCTTTACATGTTAAGAACAAAAAGCTGAATCTTTTGCTTTGGTTGGCTTTGGCACAGGTTCCTCTCAACATGCTTGGAGGGAGGTTGTCCAGAAATGGAAATGGTCACAATGACATTGCAAAAGATGCACAAGCTGGGGACGGGAGGAGGGAATTAGAAGATAAAATAATCAGATGCTTCTTTGGTGCCTGACTTCAACTCAAGATGATCAGCTTCTTTGAGGATGATTACGCCACAAGTTCCATGATCAGACAACCAGGCAAGATCAACCATGTCAGTCTGAAGTGATGTTCAATAGAGGCTTTCCATTTGAAATGCTAATCTGTCTTCCACGGCTTTGAACTTAGATAAGCTAAGCCTCGACTAGAGATGTTTTCAGATTTATTGTATGGTGGTAGAAATGAACGCAATAAAATGGTCAAAGAAGACTGTCAAGACTGGAACATGGGTCATGGTTAAGACCCATTTATACTCAGTTTGTGTGTTTCAAACATAGTCATGACTGTCCATATACTCTGTTGCCCGAGTCAAATGTTTCAGACAACAAACATGGCAATACTGGAGAAGGTTGTGATAAAACTAAAATATAAAAGAGAGTACCACCATAATTTCTACTGCCAGAGATTCTTCTTCATCATGTCCATATGGGAGCGGCCATGCACTGATCCAACCTTTTTTGGCGTTCCAGTACCAAAATGTTACAGAAATTAAATATAATTTCTTAATAATTCAACCCTATACCTCACCATGTGTGAGAGACTTAAGGGATCAGGATTGACAAATTAACACAGATATAAATGTACTGAATTGCTATTTATTTGTCACAAATATAATAATTTGTTGTGCAGGACAACATTAAAAAAAATATTTTTTAATATATATTAAAATCAATAAAAATCAGTGAAAACTGAAAAAAGGAGATTCATATAATAAACAGTAATCTATCGTATTTTAGATATCTAGTGTTAACAGTAATTCAAAGTAAAAAGTAAGAGCATAACCCTAGAATAAATAAAGAGTAGAGGTATTTAACGTATGTGACAGTAAGTGTCTGAACAAACCAAAAAATAAAGAATTCATTAATCCATTGTTTGTTATTTCTGTCTTTATTAGAAATGGGCTTCAGGACTCTTATAGTGAAAATTGAACTTGTGTAAGTAAAGCGCAGCAGACAGCCCTTCGCCTTTTGTATCTCCTTATAAAGAATAAGCAGCTCTGAGCGCGGCATCGTTTCCTCTCCCCCTTGTTTCATGTCCTCCTTCAGAACTACAGAATGCTCCAGAACAGTAGACAAGTGGTCTCATTTCTCAAAACAGGGCATTTAATCCCCCCCCCCCCTCCCCTCCAAAGTGGGATTTAATTCTGGAATGTTCCAATGTATAATGAATAAATGTTGATTAATTGTAATCTGTTGAATATGAACATGTTTGGAGCTAGAAGTTTTCATGTGTGACTGTGAGTGAGATCATTGCTCTGCCCTCCTCCTTGCCTTTGTTTGTGTTATTCTGAGCTGGATTACTTGGTGATACTTTGTGATGTGTAACATATCTGTACGCTACCCAGATTCTGAGTTGTGAAGCTTAGAATACCAGCATGTAGCCTCCTGTAAAGTGTGGGCAACTGGTTCTAAGAGTGAATGGATCTGTCTCATGTATAGGCCTAATTATCCAATACCCTATAGCTAATTTAGTTAATATGAGGACCAATATCCAATACTAATATTGGATCGTGCATCCTTAGTTTCAGTCAGTATCAGTAAGCATGCAGAGAATGTATACATATACAGGTGACATTAACACAGAGTATGGACTGACGTTTCCATTCATATATGTATTTTAATGATCAAACTGCATGAATTAACTTTTAGTTTTTGCCCGAAAACTAGAAAAAACACATCAAGTTGTTCCTCAAAGGCAGTAGTAGAGTTCAATCAGGGCACTTGAATGCTCTCCTCAGCTCTGTATGGAGATCCAGCTATCATTCCTGGAGGGCTTCCAAATGTGGCCCTTGTAAACTCAGTCGCTTCTTTCAAGCTGTTGATTTACAGCTTAGCAGAATGTTAGAGCTCTCCTCCGCATGCCATCCACCAGGCTGGAACAAACGATGCTGGGTCTCATCATGCTCAAGGTTCTGCCCTCTGGAAACACTCTGCCCCCACAGAAAAGCCTCTGCTGTGCAGGGGTAAAGGCAACCAGCCTGGCCCTCATCAGTGTCAAATGCCCACCAAAACCTCCTGCAACTGAGGTACTTCCAGATTGATCCAGAGGGACCGTGAGCTAGCATGCTCCAGTTGCTGCACCAGCAGGGATCTAAGATGTGGGGGCCAGGGACAATTGAATTGGTTCAAGCGCAACAGAGGAGGTTTTTGGTTTGATGATGTGTAGCGGACCAAAGCATAAAGTTGTTCAAGCTGCTGCAATGACATCATTCTTCAGGCCCATAGAAATGTTCATAGTAGAACAACAATAGAGCCTCTTTCAGTCTCGCACATCTGCTTGGGAACCTTCTCTGATTAGACAGTGGGTTGAATTTTGCTTCTGGCCTGGCTTGTGACCTGAAGTGTGACGCAAATAGAATGTCTTGTTCCTTGTCTATGTTCTCAATCAACTTTTGAACAGAGTATTGACTCTGGTTGGAACACAGAACAGTAAAAAATGGCATTGGACCCCATTAATCCACTTTCAATGCCTCATTATATTTTGCCTTATGATTCTCCATCTTCTCTTATCTTTTGGCTCCCTTCTTTTCCCCACTATTAGAGAGATGGTAAAACTTTGCTTTGTGAGGTGGTTGTTTGGTAGGTCAAGTTCTCGCTGTGGAGCAGTCAAGCCATTCCTACCATATGGATGTGATTTTCTCTGTACTTATGCCATTAATGCACGCACATACATTTTGCCAAAGGTAAAACAAACATTGAGACCCTGCCTTTCCTTTCTCACAACCTCGTTCATCTCAAACTATCAAATACACAGTGTGTCAGCAACTTGTCTTAAATGTTACGTGACTTCCATTTTGAGGGATTACATAGATCAACCATAACATTATGACCACCTCCATGTTTCTACATTCATTTTATCATCTCCTCTGATAATACAGGAGCACTTTATGGTTCTATTTAAAGACTGTAGTCCATCTGTTTCTCTGCATACTTTGTTAGTCTCCTTTCACCATGATCCTCAATGGTCAGGAGCTCACAGGACCACCACAGACCAGGTATTATGTGGGTGGTGGGTCATTCTTAGCATTGCAGTGACACTGACATGTTGGTGGTGTGTTAGTGTGTTGTGTTGGTAGAAGTGGATGAGATACAGCAGTGCTGCTAGAGTGTTTAAACCCCTCAGTGTCACTGTTGGACTGAGAATTGTCCACCAACCAAAAATATCTAGCAAACATCCTGTGTGCTGCGTCCTGTGAGCACTGATGAAGCACTAGAGGATGATTAACACACAATGTGCAGAAACAAATGGGCTTTACATCTACAAGGTGCAGCAACTAGGTCGGAGTGTCAGTACTGGTGTGTGTAATCCACTCATACCAGTGTATCACACAATAACAAACCACCACCATTTCGGTGTCACTGCATTGTTGAGTAGTACTGTGTAGTCTAGGCATTGCCACATATCCTACACCATTACCTGACATGCCCTACACCAGACACCAGACATGATAACTGCACATAGTGGTAATCCAGACCCCAACAACTGTGATTGGTCCGCTTAGTAGCATCATATTTCCTCCTTCACCACCACTTTTAAATTCAGTTGGATGAACACTGCGAATTACAGATTTCTCATTTACTGATGTGAGACAAGTAGTTACATACAGGGAACCAAGTCATCAAATCGTCCTTGCGTTTCCCAGTGGCTAGACAAGCACAGAAAATTCACCCTCCATCTGCTTCACATCGGGTTAATAGCTGTACATCTTTTTTAATGTCTTTCTTTCACTGCAGAAAATGTAACAGAATAATGGCTAATAACTCCAACTCCAACATATAATGCTCCGTAAATTATACCAAGGAAGTCAACGCAGTAGCATAGAAACCCTGTGTCCAGATTACACCACCCCAATGCACAAGTATAGGCACAAAGGAATATGACACTTGTGCTAGGGTTATAACATAGACTCTATGTTGTCTCAGTGTGGAGGCATAAATCAACCTTAAGTCAGTCTGGGTAAGAGCTTCATGGATCTTGTTCAGGGGCATTCCTGCCTTGCAGCCAAAGAGTTCAGGTAGGCGCCAAGCCCACTGTGACCCCAACCAGAAAGAGGATGGATGTAAGGATGGCTGTTTTTAACCAACTGTTTATATGACCTTAAAAAAAAAAGAAATAAAACCCAATGCTTTTATACAGCAACTGGCTGACCCTCTTGCCAAGATTGACTTCCAACTGTTACACAGGTACACAGATAAGTCTTGCTCAGGACATTGTTCATGGTATAATATGGTGTATTTCTCTGGCCAGGGAATTGAACCCTAGTGTGCCTTGTGAAAGTCAGTGTTGTTATCCACTATGCTTCATAAGCCTATCTGACCTAATGTTACTGTCTCGGCCTCTTTGGGACATCCATCGTAAAAAAAAGGGGTGTGTATATATATAAAATTGCAAAACAAAAACATTTTAATAAAAATACCTTGATGAAAAATGGACTAACCATCTTAAAATGACTATGAGAGGTAATATTATTGTTGTTACTGTTGCTGTTGAGAACATGTTCAAAGTTCAGCTTGAGGAACCTGTGCAGCTCCCTTCATGACAGCCAACTCCCTGGGAACCTCCTGCTTCCCCACACACTGCCTCTTGGGGGAGGAAATGAAGTGATATGAGAGAAAACAGAGTGCGGTGGTGAATGTACACAGATACATCCAGCACCTCTGTGGTCTTTCCCAAAATACGAGAAGAGGAAAGGAGAGAAAAGAGAAGGGCAAGGAGGGGTGTGTGTGTGTGTGTGGTTTTGGGAGTACCACTTCGAAACATGGCCATGACAAATCCCAATGGAGATCAGCCTATGTAAATATGGGAACAAAAACACAGGGGGGGTTAGCATATGCAACCCTGCAAAACATCTTAAAGCTTTTCTCCTTCTTATTGAGAAAACTCTCTGCTGACCCCATAATTCCCTCTCACACATGTTCCCACGCAAAGGCTGCATGTGGAAGCACATATGGCAAGATATGGCAAAGCAGACGAGAAGCCAAATGGCACAAAAGAATTCCATAAGGAACATTTGAGGCTGTGGTTGCAAGAAAAAAAGTTAGTGTGTCCATGCAAAGTTCATCTGATGGCATTTGATTCCTACTGTGCGAAAGGTCGTCAGCAGGCCATGAGAAACATAAGTTCTGGAATACTGTCCGCTGCATGAGAAAATCTGAGCAAAGGAACAGCCCAGAAAAAGATTCCCAATGTTTTGGACTGGAGCTATGAGGCAAAGATAGCTAACAATGAAAACTTACATGCCACCAATTAGTTCCATGCCTAAATCAACACACTTAACTGAAACCATGTGAAGCTGTTAAAGCACCCATGTCACGGAAAACCAAAACTTCCTGACTGTTCTGAAAAGAATGCACATTCTGATGCATTTTTCCACAAAAGTACTAAAGCAGTAGGTTTGAAAGTGTTGTTTGAACACATTTCCACATACACTATATGCCCAAATGTGGACACTCCTTCTAATGAATGCATTTAGCTACTTTAAGTTGCAACCAGATTTACAAAT
Source organism: Acestrorhynchus altus (assembly GCA_034509495.1). Lineage (NCBI taxonomy): Eukaryota > Metazoa > Chordata > Actinopteri > Characiformes > Acestrorhynchidae > Acestrorhynchus > Acestrorhynchus altus. Next base: position 10,164,023 of record CM067502.1, on the reverse strand, counting down.
AGAATAGGACTCATGCTGAAAAGCTCAAACTTAACCCACTGAGCGTTGAGCTGTGGAGCAGTGGAAATGTGTTCTCTGGAATAATGATGTTCCATCCAGTTATTTTGGGATGAGCTGGGGAGCTCTGCTTGCTCTGGTTGCTGAATTGGCTAAATGTAATAAATTCCTTACAGCAATGCTCCAAAATCTAGAAGAAAGCCTTCCCTTGACAGTAGAGACAGTTACTCCAACAAAGTTAAAAGACATGTTTCAACTTGGCTATATGGGACAAAACAGTTCTGGGCATGTTTTCCTATTTCATCTTTAAATTCAGGTGAACACGACCAACTCATCTTCAACTCGTCTGCTTCCATAAGCTGGTATTTCACTAGCACCCCCCTATCAGCTCTGTCAAGGAACTGAATGAAACAATATTGGTTGAGTCTGTTTCAATCACACATTCGACTTTGATAGTCTATAAACTGCATTGTAAGCATGCACTGTCCTGTAATCTGGTGTCTGGTACTCTATATGGCTAAACACTGGTTTATACTGGGAAACACTGCTGGTAAATCATTGTGTATTGGTCAGTGATATCAGTCAACTTGATTTCTGTGTCTCTTGACCTCAAATAACCCCACCGGTTATGACCAATGAGAAGCAGTGCAGGGTAAGGATTAACAACACAAAAACAACAACAGCCTGTTATATTCTAAGGGATGGAGAGGGCTGGAAACAGTTGTGCAAATATAAATAATGATGTATGAACCCTTGCAAACATCATGAGTACAACACAAACATCACCATAGTGAAACAGAAAACTAGAACTTCAGACACCGTCAGTCTCATTTACCAATGCCAGAGCCCGAGATGCCACAGCCTGGGAGAGCAACACTGGCCATGCTCTCTCTGGGTGGGTAGATGGTTCTCTCTCCCCATGAAACACCTGATCAGTACAGGTGTTTTTAGACATTGTATAGCAGTGGGGACCTGATGAAGCATGTGCTTGCCTTCAGCTTCTTAGTGTCAGGAGCATATGTAATAGGGAAAGTCCTAGTTATTGGCACTTCCAAATTAGGGATAAGAAACTGAGAGCAGTGTTGTCTTCTGATTCTGTTTGGATGAAAAGTAAACTTTTATTTTATAGATTTTATGCACGATAGCATGTTTTTATACTATTACATATTTCATAAAACTTGATTTAATATATCCATTACCCTCCTGGCTTGATATGGTTGACACCCAAACTAACTAGGTCTCAATCTTCTCAAACATATTGTAAACTTTTATTTTAGAAAATTAACCTAGATCAATAAAACTACAGAGAGAAAAAATAATAATGACCTGGCATAAAATGATTTAGTTGAAAATTATTTAATAAACTAATTAATACAAGATAACAAAAGAAAGGTAATTGTTGGTGGAAAATGGGTGATGAAACACGGCATTTTGTCTAATACTCTGCTTAACCGCTAGTGAACTGGCCAGAGAAAACACTAAGTGAAGTGCTATCCTCTAGCTATCAGGGCCCTGTATCATGATAGATACCATATCACCAGGTTCTTGCCAATACACAACCCTACATATAACAGTACACTCAATACCTTCATGGTCTGTGAGCTCCTTTTCTCAATGCTTTGTGGTTTGTGTGAAATCACTGTGGCTGCTTTCCCACTGGCTTCCATTAACAAGTGAGTAAGGAAGGGTTTTATGTGCTCCAGTGCCCTTGTTATCATTCACATGCTCTTTAATACACTCCCCTGCACTAGCTGTTCCCAGGATGAAAAAGCTGCCTGTGTGTGAGTGACGTGCTCTCCTGAGCCCTGAAAAGGCCCACAGCGCTTCCAGATGTTCAGCATTGTAGCCAGACGTGGCCGCAGACGGCTGGCCTGGGCTCAAGCATGACGGTCTCTGGGCTGAGTGCTCTGGGGGGGGGGGGGGGGGTGTTGCGGGGGAACAATATGAAACACTCAAGGTTTGTGGGGGTAGAAGGGCATGACAGGAGGGCAACCCTAAAGACGCAGCCTGGAGTAAGAGGGGCATTAGAATTAGGGTAAAGTGAGTAACAGGGTTAGGATTAAGATGTATAATGTGTGGAGGGGCAATGAAAGGGCTATGTAGTGTGTGTTATGTATAAGTGTGTTGGGTGGGAAGGGGTGTAGAGGGTAGATATTCCATGCCTGTGGTGGATGATCTCACTTCTTTCCCCCAAAAGAGAGACACAAAAGAATCTTGATTAAAGAGTGTGAAACCACAGAGCCATTATTACTGGTATGCTGATGGGGTGGGAAAGAGGAGAGGAACAAGACAAAGCAATCTAAGGTAAGCCATTTGGCCAAGAAAAGAGCAGAGTTACCGTTTTCCCCTCACCACAAATGTAGTTCATCATGCTTGGTGTCTGAAATTTGCTTCTACAGTTTTAGGCTTGAGTTACAAGTCTAATATACACTGTATCTCCTAATATTTGTGGACACTTGTCTAGTCCCTGTAGAGAAGTCCTGCCAATAGAATAGGACTCTCTGGGGCAGGTAAACAAACATGAGCCTAATGACACCATGCCTAATGCCAGGCGTGGGTTACAGGCGTATAAAGCCCCCCAGTATTGAGCTGTGGAGCAGTGGAATAATGGAGCTCCATCAAATACTTTTGGGATAAATTGGGAAAATGGAAACGAGGCGTGATGACCAATCAATATTCTGACCTCACTAACGTTTCTATCGCTGAATTAGGGTTGGGTGACATGGATATGGTTGAATGGTATACGAAATTATATTATTAAATATGAAAAATACAATGTGCAGACATTAGGAAACAAATCTACACACTAAGTCTTATTCACCCTTCCGAGTGTATACATGAGAGTGCAAATGGGGGCAGAGGGTAACAGAGTGGAGGAGGGGCTGAGAGGTGGGGGCGGAGCAGAGTGAGGGAGCAGAAAATGGGTATTCTGCAAGATTGAAGCAGAGCATTATCTAAAACTCGATGTCAGCTCAGCCCATAATATCCTGCTCTGTTTATATACAGATATCGATATGAATATAGACATATTGCCCAGCCTTATACTGAATGCAATCAAATCCTCACAGCAGTTCTAGTAGAAACTCTTCCCTGAATAGTGGAGACAGTTATTCAAAAGCATGATAAGCTCTTTTAATGCCCTTAATTTCGAGCGAAATGAGTGAATAAGCGGGTGTCCCGATACTTTTATCTAGCATACCAAAATCATCACACAAAGCTTAAACTGTGTTTACTGAACTGACCGTTGTGTTAAACACTGTCTAAAATATAAAACATTATGGTATAATGCTGAAATTATGTTTGAAGGACAACAAAAACAAAACAAGAGAGACTGAAAGATTTGTTTTGTTTATGTGGTTTGGCTTAGTTTGGCTTTAGTTAGTTTCTCTGACTGAAACAAAGTGAAACGGAGGGGAAAACATAGTCATCAAGCTGTATGAGCAACACAGACCACATCTAGGATCATTGGGAATATGTTAACAAGGCCAATAGCAATGAGATGAACCTGTCGGTTTATACAGAAAGGGGAGGAATGTGGCCATTTATCAGTCACTGGAAATGTTATTCATAGGCTGAACCTTGCCCACTAGTGTTGTCACAGATTTTGTCCATGGCTGTGTCACAATTATGTATTACACACTAATACTAGATGGTATTGACCATATACTAATCTAAATTGCATGGGTTTGGCAGGGCAGTAATAGGGATTACAGCTGGGCAATATATTGTAAGTATTGAGATATTGAGATATATTTTGTACAAAATATAACAGATGAACACATCACAATAGTGCATCTGTCATGCAGGGTATCATCTGTGTATGCTTTAAATTCAAAAAAGTATGAGTGGGTTGTTTGTGTGGAAATGTTTTGGTTTCTAGAGGGAGGATTTCCAACAAATTATGCCATGGAAACATTACCGTTAAAGGTTAATAATTTAAATGGGCTGCCCGGTGGCTTGGTGGCTAGCACATTCATCACCCAGTGCTGGAGTTCTAGGTTCAAGGCCCTATCTGGATGGAGTTTCCATGTTCTCCATATGTTTGTGTGGGCTTCCTCATTCTTCCACATGGAAGGAGGAAACATGGACTTCAGGTGAACTGGCTACACAATATTGCTAAATGTGAATGAATGTCAATGTGTGTCTAGATATGGACTGGTACTCTGTTTTGGGTGAATTCACCCTAGTGCTCAATGCATTCCTCCAGCTGTGTCGGACTGGCTGCCGCTGAGCGTGAAGAGTACTGATTGTAAATTTTTCTTGTGTATCTAGAAATGTGCTACATAAGTGTAAGATCATTAATTCAAGCGTGTTTCTGTTGTTAGAGATAAATACTGATAATTTAGCATTATACTTTGTTATGTTTTCACCATATTGTGTCATATATTAACGTTTCTTTTAAACATAAGTTTTTTTTAAAGATAGGAGTTTTTAAGCCATATTCTCCTGCCATTCTGGGGATGAACTACTAAATATTCAACAAACAAAATTTTTCATCTAAAAATGGCAAAAAGGCACTTTCTGTATACAGCTGTGAGTAATAAGTGAAAAGACCAAACAATTTATTCTGAACAAGAATGTTTTTGATTATGTAATCAAATTGCAACCAGCATGAAGTTTCATTTCAGTTGGACTCGGCTTCAGACAAAAACTCGGCGCACCTCTAGTTAGTAAACAAAATATGTACATATTAACCCGCACTAAAAGGAAGTGATGATGTGGTGTTTGCCAACATGCATCACTTCACTTTCTCCTGATACAATCACTGCTGAACTTGCATTGCAAGTTCATCAAAACCACACTCAGAAATAACCAGTTCTAAGTGTGCATTGTGCATATTTGAGTATGCTAACCTTGACCTTTTTACTTCTCTTACAATGTTACATACTCAAATTCTAGTTAGTCTTCCTAATTAGTACACAACTGGGACATACCCCATGTGTTTGTTATGATTGGTGGAGAATAGGCTTCTATTGTCTGAACTGTAGACTATTCACACTGATATTCTGAGTCAGAGTGTGCTACGTGCACATATATAATATAAATGTGTCTGGTTCTTTGACACTCTATATAGAGGCCCTCACACATGCTAAGTGGGGGTCTCATTCCATCTGCAGTGGGGGTCTCTGTGACTCAACTGCCAGGTCACTTTTCTCATGTTCAGCGGAGAGTGGTGAGAAATACATTTCTATTCTATTATTTATAGATATAACCCAATTAAGTAAATTCTGTGCATGAATATTCTGTAATATTATCCACATTTTGGGGTTTGGAATTGGTTGTTCAATGACCAGCCATAGAACCTCAACTAAGAACTTTCATGAACAATGAAGAATCCCAGGCCTAAATCAGCAGGTCAAAAATCCAGAGATGCTGAATTGGTAACTATGGAGGAGCATCAGATTCACTCACCTTCACTGCAGTCGCTACCCAGAAAACCAGGGCAACACCTCCACTCCAGTGCGGTCACTTGCCTGTAGGCCACCTTATAGGCTGGTCTGACCAGTGCCCTGTAACTGATGATGAGAGGTATTCAGAATCATGTTGTAACGTTACAATTATCTTACTTTTGCAACTTTTAGTTGTATTGGCTTCACAGCTGTAATTTAACAAAAACAAGTGCAGGGAGGCTTCTGTGGTGGGTTTGTTGGTTTTGAAACTGAAGGATAGTTATTAGTTTCAAAATCTGATCTAATTTAAATAATCTAATAAATTACAAAAAAATAATCGCTCCTCATTCGCTGATATCTCATTCATCTCTCTGGAACTGTCCAGAGCCCTGGCATGCCTTTTGATAGCAAACACACAGCGAGTTCACTGGCCAAAGCTCGATTGATGTATTTAAAAAAAACGAAGCGGTGCAGTTCACTTTTCAAGAGAAAATATATAGCCAGGGAAAAGATATTTATGATGTTAATTCATTTATGGGTCTAAATTTGACTTGTGTACCTTGGCAAGGAAATGCCTTCAAGTAAATAGAGTGTGCACTAAAGGCCAGTGTCAGCCTTGTTGGATCATACCTGATGAGTTTTGAGCAGGGTCCGGGCCACCGGCAGCCTTGAAACACTCTCTGGACCGTCGTCTCTGTGCCGTTGTGAACCTGGCAGGTGACTGTCTTTGATACTGTGTACTGACACCAGTTTCTAGAGAAAGACACAAGATTTTAGAGGTGCTTATCCACTGTTTCTTCCAAAATGAAGGGTATTAAAATAATTGATCATGCTTTTGTTGGAGTAAATGTTTCTGCTGGCCATAGATTCTGAACTTTTGCTGTGAGGATTTGATTGCATTCAGCAACAAGAGAGTTAGTGAAGTCAGGATGTTGGATAATCACCACCCCACCTCATCTCCAGCTCTGAAACCCATCCCAGAGGTACCATCATTCCAGGGAACACAGTTCCACTGATTCACAGCTCAATGCTGGGGAGATTTATACCCCTCTAGCACATGCCTTGCATCTTGTTCTATCTGCAGTACTTCTCTACAAGGACAAGACAAGCTGTGCATGTGCATTTGCATATCTGTTTCTGCAACAGGTGCAACTTAACACAGCTGAGAGTATTCACTAGAAGGAGTGCCCACATACATTTGGACATATATTGCATTTACACTCCGAACATTTACATAAGCTCAGGCCACTACTGAAACTCTACACACAGCAGCTACATCAACATTAGGCTTTAAAGTCTGAAAGATGACCAGGGAAAGTAATGGGAAGCAAGCAGGTCTTAGGTGGGTGCTAGTCAACCATGCGAGCTAACAGCACTGAGGGGACCCTGTGAGGACAGCAGCACTATCTGGCAGGACTAAGGAATAATTTGAATTTCTAAAAAAATTCTTACATTGTTATGTTTTATGTTATGCTATGTAGCTGTGAACTGTCACATGGATGTGAACCAGTTAATAAAAGCAGATAAAGCTTTTTCACAAGCCCACCATTAAAGGAAAATCGGATAAATTACTAAATAAATGCAGGGTTGTAAATGGGCTTTTCTGATGAAAGCAAGTAATTATTTTAGGAACAGTCCCAGCTGGTGATTGAATTCGTGTGTGATTTAACAAACAAATAGCTTTGAAAAAACATGCTAAACTGGTGATCAATTGAATCTGTTAGTGTGGGGTGCAACTTCATTACTAGGGCTGGATATTTCAACTAATTTCCCAAATTGATTTGATTCTGATTCACAACCCAGATTGCAGACACACTGCAGGCATCTGGGCCACATTTGGGGCAGACATTCCTTGCTATCTGGGAAGGTCCCAGTTCAATACAATATCCAATTTGTTTGAATTCAACATCAAATAATTTAGGAATATTTCAGTTACAAGAACAGGATTTTAACTTCAACTGCACAAACTGCAGCACTGAAATATGCTTCTGGACACCCTGTTCACTACAAAATGGGTCAAATGAATTTTACTTCCTCCTTGGGATAAAATCTAAATGAAGCCTCATCAGTTTTCTCCAGAAGGGGGCACTGCTGATAATCATTAGTACTCAACTCGATGCTCTGATGTCAGTGTGAAAACAACCCATATAGAGTCAAATGGACATTTTATCAAATTTTTTCTTTAATAATCACCCAGTAAGAACTGTCTGATCATGGCCTGCAATTATGTCCAAGACAGAAAAGCACCTGCAAAGACCACAGTCCAAAACATATTTCCATATTTATAAAGTAGGTAATTCAAGGTGTCTGTATATTACGTTTCTCGGACAAACACTCAAGTTTTTGAGTGAAAATATTGAATAAGGTTTTAAATCCACCTTTGATGATTACATTATCGCAAGGCATCATTAGGAATCTCTAAAACTTCATGCTCAGACATCTGGCATGTTGCGTTAAAGCCATCGCTACACAAAGAGACACTACTTCTGTATGTGTAGCTCAAAACTATTATCCATATCAATCAGATTTTTTTGGATTTATTGTCCTGCTAACACTTCCTTCTTCCTTCCTTTTTTGATGACACGTGTATGAATGAAACAGACTGAACCAAAACTGCTTCATGCAGTTCTCTGATATCCCCAATAAGGGGGCAATAGTGAAATACCTGGTAATGTAAACAAGCACTAAGATGAGTTGGTCGTGTATATGTAGCACATTTTAAGGCAGGTGAAAAACAGTCCCCCAAAAAGTTTCTTTAAAATAAATAATTCATCTACAACGTGTTCACTGGTGGTGGTGGGCAGTAAATTAAATCTCTATGTTTATGTTCTGGACATGACAACTCCAGCTCCGTTCATCACCAGTGTAAAGAAATTATTTTTATTTTATGTAATTAAACAATTAACCATTTCTCACCAAACTCCCTCTGAATGACTCTGTTTACATCTCGACAATTAAGATGAACACATTCTGAACAATGACTGGAATTTCCCTTTAAATCCCAAGAGGTCCCACATAGCTGGCCTTCAGAAGACTCAACAAAGAGCCAAGTTTAACCCCTGAACCCACATTAAAACAAGCAAGGGTTAAAACAGTGCTTTCAGTGGCCGAATGAACAAAACATTCCCGAAAGTTAGTCAGTAGGTCGACCTGTGGCGCAGCCTGGAGAACTGTAATACATACTGGACATACTAAAAGCCCTCTGTTGTAAGCATTGGGCTTGGCTGATTAACTTCTTGTAGCTCAAGACTTGTTGACTCCTCAAGGACATTGTGTGTCCTTTTCAAAGGCTTTATTCTGGATGCTGGAACATAGTGGATAGGGTTTTGGTACATGCAACCACGAGAACATCACTGAGGTCAGATGTTGGATGGTTAGTTTTGGATTATAAACACCACTCTGGAGGTCATGTATCTCCATCATTCCAGAGAATGCTCTTCCACTGCCCACCAATACTGGGGGGCGAGGGCTTGGATGCTTTAACAGACATTCAGTGCACCTAAAATTGCTGATGGGTGTCTGGATAAGTTTCACCACCCTATAAGCCCATCTCCACCATAACCAGTGTGTGTGTGTGTGTGTGTCTGTCCATACCTGCGCTGAGGGTTGATGGCCATAGCTGGGGGTCCAGCACTTTGCTCGGAGTTCACGTGCTGCACCGTTAGTCCCGGGAACTGGTAGATGAAGCCGGTTCCTAAACAAGGTCCAGTCCAGCACAGGAGGATGCACGCGCAGAGCCATAGCGCGCGCCCTAACATCGCTCCACAAGCGCTCAAGCACAGCTCGAGCATCGGTCTCCGCGCGCACCCGTTCAGTGCACGCGCGCTCCGGGTTCTCCACTGCAGGGCAGGTTCTGGGAAGTACTGAGGCTGTCAGAACTCGCTGGAAGAGCATATAAGACATGAAAAGGGGCTGAAACTATAGAGGGGGGGAAGCTCTCGTGCACGCGCACATGCATTCCTGTCTTGGTGGGAAGTTCTAGTTTAGGGGGGATGCCAAATCTTTTCCTGAGTGCTGCCAGTCTGGGCCATAGAAGTAATTTATTAAGGATTTCAGCTGCTGACTTTGCTTGGGGAGATAAAATGCTCTGGGGTGAATTAAGTGTATTTACTGCCCTGGTACAGAATAATAAAACAATAAAGCACCTGTCAGACTGGCCTGCAGATGAATAAGTGAGTACAGGTGTGGTCTGATTGGACACTGGGTTTTTGCACAGTGTTTCCTCCACTGCTCTATAAAAGGCTGTCAGAGGCTACTTTTGGGTAGTATACCTACTTTGGGTAGTGTACCTACTTTGGGTAGTGTAACTACTTTGGTAGCTGCTTTTGGGTAGTGTACCTACTTTGGGTAGCTGCTAGGGGGGGTTCCCTCAAGGAAATTAAGATTCCAGCAGCAGCAGCAGCAACAATACAGACAGAGAAGTAGATAATAAAAATAATATAATAATAAAATAATATAGAAAAAAATAGTAGTAATTTAAAAATATTGTATATACACTTATATATGAGTCAATAGAAATATTAATTATAGTTAATAATTCTGTGTACAATTATTAATTATAGTTAATATTTCTATTGACTCCCTTTTTAATAAGTAAGTAAGTAAGTAAGTGAATAAATAAATAAATAAATAAATATGCTATTCCCAATTCAAACACGAATAAATAATTTTCGATAAAATAAGGCCGCATCTCAAATCACTCTCCACTCCCTATCTAGCGCGCATGGGTCGTTAAGAAGCTGTTCCTTTTACGCCTATTTAACACACTATGTTAAAAGTGGGGTCAAGTGTTTTTCCATCCGACGTATTTTACAACAACACGGCGAAACCGTCGCGCACATCTCCAGGCATCTACACCGCACTACACAGGGAGCGGTGATCATTTGGGACGCAGCCTACTGCGTCTACTGCGCATGTCCGCTGGTGCTGCAAGTACACGTGTGTGTTTAACCAGCGCCCGCTGACAGCAGCCCCGCCATGGACGAGAAGGTCGATTTGGATCTGGAAGATTTTTCCTCCGAGCCGTTTTTGGACTCACTGATCAAAGAAGTAGTCGAACAAGACCCTGCGTTTCTGATCGGGGTCTTCGTGGCTGTAGCAGTGGTTATAATAACCGTAGGTGAGCGTGCTAAGCTACTTTCCGTGTTTTTCGCTGATCTGTAACGCATAGCCCATAGTAACGTTGCTGGAGCCCAGGTCTATCCGCATGATTGTCAGATCAGACAAAATCGACTTTCTGCCATTTTCGATGGAAGTCTGCCTTGTTTTCTTATTGCTGTAGTTAGTAAAGCAATTAAACGTGAGTGCTTTTCTAAAGCAGGCCGTGTTTGTGCTGTAATAAGCTGTGGTTCGTCTGCTTTGCAGTGTTGTTGAAGCTCTTCTTCAGCACCCAGACCAAGAGAAGCAGTGTGCTGCTGGTGGGTTTATGTGATGCAGGGAAAACTCTTCTCTTCAGTCGGGTGAGTGAGATGTTCCCCCTGGTTGCTGGTATTTTTCTTAGCTGTTCAGATGAAGGACTGGTGTTGGTGCTGCTGGATGCTTTGTAACGGCTCACTTCTTTCTCCAGCTCCTGGCAGGGAGGTTCACAAGCACTCAGACCTCCATCTCCCACAACAGTGCACCTTACAGGGCTGCAAATGAAAGGGTAAGTCCATTAGGGTGAGGTTCTACACTGCAGAGACACCCCAGCTGGATTTCCGACTGCTCATCCAGGCGAAAGCATGTCCTATGATATCAAAACAGAATTTTCATTCTACTCAACTTCTAAAGTCATAGGTTATATAAAAATTCATTGTACCTTAAAAGACTCGGGATCTTAATCTCCATGAAATGCATTGGGCCAGAACCATCCAAAGCATGCTTTGAGGGACCTAGAGCAGTTGTCAACCCTGGTCTTGGAGTCACCTGTTCCGTGCATGGGTTTGAGCTCTCCCTTCTCTCAACACACCTAGCTAAGGATATTTTCTGAGTGAACAGCAAAGCACTTTTGTAAATCACCCTGGAAAAGGTTGTCTGATAAATTCCATAAATGTAAATGATTCAGGCTCTGAGTGGCGTAGTGGGCTAAGGCGCTACCTCTGTGATCCAGGTTCCTACTGCTCACCATCGGCAGCTGGGGTCCAGAGGGAGAGAGAAATTGGCTTGCTCTCCCTCAGGGGTGGGTAAATGGCGCTCTTCCCACATCACATATAAGTGTGCTGCTGGTCGGTGCAGGTGTCTGCCAACCATTGCATCAGAACCTGGGATCCGGCGTTCTCCTCCAACTATGCAAATGGCGGCAGTTCGGGTGGAGAAATTATTCAGTGCGTTGTTTGATTACTGTTTGCACTGATTTGTAAAGTAAAACAAGCATAACATGCCTCTGAGTAAGCATCAGGTGCTTCGTACAAGACAGGTGTTGGCTTCATAATGGTTCCACCTTGAAATAAATAGTTTTCATTGGCTGTGGACAGGACCATTCAGATTCGCTGATCAGTATATACATCTATATTACACTTGTGGTTGGGTCGAGTCTGAGCCCCTCATGCAGTACTTGATTCTCTCTCCAGCTGTCGACTCGTACTGAAGACATCTGCAGACTAGAGCCAACCAGCTTTTGCTGGTAGCTGATTTCAGTCAGTTTGGTTAAGATTACCATTGGACTACCATTGCTTTGGTGAAGCTGGTTGAGCTGCTTGGTAATGGTCATCTTGCTGGTCAACTAGCTTGGTCACACTGGTGGTCAGGTTCCATTATGGAGATTATACACACCAATCACTAATGTAACATTTAAAGCCACCCCCCCCCAAAGGTGTCCTGTGGTATCTGGTACTGGGATTTTGGCAGCGGATCCTTCAATTTCTGTAAGTTTTGAGGTGGACACCCATGACCCTGTCACCAGTTCACTGGTTGACCTTCCTTGGAGCACTTTTGGAAGCTACTGACCAGGTTCTGACGACCAACTAACCGTCAAAGCCTCAAATTCTTGAGCTTCAAGAATTCAACTTCAAGAACTGTTCACTTTCTGCCTAATGAATCCCACCCCTTGTCAGGTGCTTCACTTCACCTGTCGGTGGTTTTACTGTTGTAGCTGATCAGTCACTGATATCACAGGTGCATGAAGCTGGGTCAGTTTGACATGTCTTTAGTGTGTCATCTTTTGTGTGCAGGGTACCACCTGGACTCTTGTTGACCTCCCTGGTCATGAAAGTCGGAGACCTCAGTTTTTGGAGAAGTTCAAGGCCTCTGCCAGGTACATACATTGAAGGTTTATATGCTGATGTTCTTTGGATGGTGGGTCGTTTTCAAAATGGCAGTACAGGGACACTGGCAATCGGTGGGAGTTTGTGGTCCCTTTTCTGTTGATGCAGGGACATGGGTTGTAGAAACGGTATGGAATTCCACACCTGTTTATAAAGTGTTTCTGATAAAATGGCAAGTCAAGAGTAGGTAGAAGCTGCTTGCACATCAGGTGTCAAGTTCTGTTAAGACTTGAAGGATTACTGAGCTTAAGCCTTAGGTTCACTACACAACTTTCATTGTCATAGCAGATTACAGAAGACTGGATATCTCAGTTTTACTGATTTTTATGGCAAATGAAAAAGATATCAATTGCACATTAAACAACTCGGCATCCTGCACACCTCCGTTTTCATTGGCTGTGAACGGGACCTGTTCAGATTGAGTTGTTGACCTGTATACCCTACTGCATTACACTTAGTCAGGAAACATGATTGATACGTTCCAGCTGATCTGAAGGGTGATTGCGAGCCCAAAATTTGGAGTCTTGAGCCCTTAATACAATACTCAAGTCTTTCTCCAAGTGTCTTCTGGTGAAGAAATCTGCAGACTAGAGCCAACCAGCAGAAACTCGAACAGAAATCATGTAGTGTAACCTAACTTTTAGTCCATATAGGCCTGAAACTTTAATAAAATATGTTCATATAGCATTACCTTACAGATCATATAGGTCTGTGTGGCTGACTGTTGTTCTTGTGACCCTGTAGAGCAATCGTACTCGTGGTGGACAGTGCAGTCTTCCAGAAAGAGGTGAAGGATGTGGCAGAGTTGCTTTACTCCCTGCTGACGGACAGCGTGGTGATCAGCAATGCGCCAGCTCTGCTGGTTGCATGCAACAAACAAGGTATGAAAACACTGCTACACAGCTACACTCAGAAACGTCACACACTCATATCTCAACCCAAATGGTTTAAGTTCCGTGTCTTTCTTTCTTGACATTTAGACACAGCAGAGGTCCTGCGTTTATTTGGTTATCAGTTGTGAAGCCATTCGAATGGTTTAATGACTTGACAATTCTATTTCTTCCACCTCTTACAGATGTCACAATGGCAAAGTCTGCCAAACTGATTCAGCAGCAGCTGGAGAAGGAGCTGTGAGTGTCTGCTTTCTCAAATATTTTGCACTCATTAAATAAACTTCACGATCAAACTATTAGGATTAAAACGATCAGGCATATTTTAATGGATCTGTATCAGACAGTTTAATCTCAATCCAGTTACCAGTCTTGGTGTTCAGAGCTGCATCTGATACCCTCCAGACACCACTAACAGACATTCCTAGTCGTCAGCCTTGAGGAACTTTGTTGAAGGTAAATAAGAGTTTAGACTCTGCAGTGGGGAGCTGGTTCACAGCGGAACATGGAAACATAATGTAATATCTGAAACTGTATGAAGCTATTGTAGAAACAGCTGCTTTACAGGCGGGAATCGTGCACTTTTCACACATGAAAAAAAAAAAAACATTGACTGCAGTGTATTAAAAGTCATGGGAGCTGAACTGTTACTAACTCCATAATTATTGGCACCCCTGGTTAAGAAGTGCTTTGGTTTCTAATAAATTCTTTTTTTTTTTTAATAATAAAGGACAACAATGGAAATAAAAGAGAGAAATCTAAGCTTTAATTCAAGTGCCTTTATTTGGTGGGAATAAATCACAGATTCAGAAATAAATCTTTTGAATAAAATCATGTGTCAAAATTATTCTGCATCTCTGGTGTTAGTATTACTCTACAACCTCCTTTTGCCAGCAAGACAGCATTAATCTTCTCCTTTAACTCTTCATAAGATGGGAGAATACAGAAAGAGGGATCTTCAAACATTCCTCTCTGCACAACCTCTCTAAATGTTCCAGAGTCTCAAGTCTTCCTGTGCACTCCTCCTCTTCTGTAGCCCCCCACAGGTTTTCTATTGGGTTGAAGTCTGGGGAATGAGATGGCCAGAGAGGAGCTTGATTTTGTGCCTTGTGAACCTTTTTTGAGTAGATTTGGTCACATGTTTAGGGTCATTATCTTTCTGACCCATCTTCAGCTTTCAGGCAGAGGCCATCAGATTCTGATTCAAAATGCCCTGATATTTCAAAGAGTTCATGATCCCATGTATCCTCATAACAAGTTCCCAGGTCTTTTGGAGGAGAAACAGGCCCACAGCATCATTGATCCTCCCCCATCCCACAGTGTGCATGAGGTGCTTCATGGCTCATCCTTGGTGTTACTCCAGACCACTTATTCAATCTCAATTCCAAATTTATTTATAGCGCATAAACAGAACGTCAATGTGCCAGCTTACACGGATCCGGGTCCAAGCCTCAAATGAGCAGCCAGCAGGCAAACAGTGGCAAGGAAAAACTCCCTCAGTTAGGAGGAAGAAACCTTGAGAGGAACCAAGGCTCAAGAGAGGAACCCATCCTCCCTGCACACCGGAGAGCAGATAACAAAGGCACAATGGAAAATGGGAAAGAAAGAAAAAAAATATAATGAAGGAAAAATAAATAAAATAAAAAATAAAAATGGAGTTAGAGTGTTTGTTGCCAAAAAGCTCTGTATCTTGGTCTCATCTCAGCATGACTGTTGAGATTCCTCTGTCAGATATGACCTAGACTTGACGTCAGGTCATTTGGAAACATGAAATCTTCAAATTCAGTTCTAATTTCATTGTCAAAAATGGAATTCGGGTCATTCCTCTACTGTAACGGAAGAAAATTGAAAATATGAAAAGACTAGTTTTTAGATGATTATTTGTTTTGTTAAACCTTTTATTAAACAAATAAAATCAGTGCTGTGCTGCTACTTATTTTAAATGGCTTGGCCTGATTTGTAGTTACAGGGTTTATCATAAAGCTGCACCTTCTAGTCTGGATACATTTGACTGGTTCATGTTCACCCTTGGTGCAATTTAATTGGGAAGGTCTGAATACAGTAATGATATTTTGATATGGACCAGATCAGAGCACTGAATGGACTCAATCATTATTACATATAAACATAAAGTTCTTGGTGTAATACTGCAACAATAATCTTAGTGTTGGTCGAACATCAGATCGATTTTCGCGAAGTTGCTGGTGATTAAGCAACCAACCGTGACCAGCAGTTTGTCAAACCACATTTGACCTCACTTTTTCTGGCCTTTCTTCTGCCTTCCTTGTGCCCATTTTTAATTTGAACCCCTGGTTTAAAACGACCTACAACCAAGGACTATGATTATGATTATGATTTCAATCCAGTGAACCACTATTTAAGCTGTTTTTCTCTACAGGAACACTCTGAGGATGACTCGGTCTGCAGCACTCAGCTCTCAGGATGGCCTGGATGGTGCAGGAAAATTCCGGGCAAAAAGGGAAGGATTCTTGAGTTTTCTCAGCTGCCCATGAAGGTGGAGTTTGTTGAGTGCAGCGCCCGTGGCAGCAAGGGTGGAGATGAGGATGCTGACATCCAGGCTTTGGAGAAGAGTCTGGCTAAGCTGTGATGGACTGATCTAATACTGATCATCTCATTTAGAAACTCCCTCTTAATGCACGTTTTTGCATTAAAGTTGTTCATTTGTTTTCCAGTCAGTATTGTTTAACTCTAGCAAAGTATATTTCAATTCTCCCAGCTGACCAAATTACAGTCTATTCACAGAAAGATTGGTTTAAGGGTATGGATGAATCCATCTCTGACAGCATCAGGTTCCATTGTTAGACTAGAAATATTATTTATTTTATGGGCAGATGCTGATATTAGTCAAGGTAAGTTTGTTCCCGTCATTCACTTTGTTCCGCGTCTGTTTTGTGCCTTAGTAAGATCCAGCTGACTGTGTAGCTTTGGTTCTGCATCAGTTTGGAACTGTAAATAAATGAATTAATATGTGATGTTTGCATTGTTCTATCTGAGGGTTTCATATCTGTTCTTCAGAGCTGAGCTGGTTCTATTGAGCCTGTCGATGCACATATTCCTTCATTTTTTTGATGCATGAATCATGTAGTGTTCCAGACATCTTTAGATCCCTTTGCTATCCTAGTCTGAGAACTTCTGTCTGTTGAAACAATCCTGTGTTCATTGCTATTTATAATGTTTTTGCCCGCCATAATATGTTCAAACTGCCAGTGTAAAATAAATTAAAGAATATATATTTATAAATATACAGTATATGCACTCCAAAATGTAGAGTTTTATCCAGATAGATTTTATTTAGAAGTTGTTTGAAATTGAATTTGGAGTCTCAGCAGACACAGTAATTGATTTCAAAGTAGTGTCTTTTACTTCCCCAAGTCATGGCAAAATAAATGACCACATCATGGATGTTCAAGAGGAATGAGGGTCAAGGTCAGATGGATGACATTCCATTTCTGAAACTGTGTGTGGGTGATTTTTAAAACCTTATCTGCAGTGTCACACATACCAGGAATATGCCCAAAAGGTATCATCACCAATGCTTGGCAGCACCTGGTTAGAATTATCAGATGGAGCAACTTTTTCCCACATTCAACACATCCCAGCTCAGTGCAGCAAGAGTTTAGCTCAGGAAAATGGCTGAAAAAGCTAGGGTTTTTCAGTTTATTTCTCTTTAATTGTAGGTTTTAAATTTATGTACATTATACACGTTTTCATTATGGAAATAATTCAGCATCAGCATCAACATTCCATATCAGAATACCTCTGCCATCCAATCCTTAATTGAAAAGTTCATTTGGTTCTGTTAAACTACCATTGATTCTCCATCTCCATCGATCTCAAGAACCAATAGGCTGGCCTTTCAGCATAGCTGGACACACCCAGTTCACCTTGTCTTCGTGGATAAATTTGAGCTTGGGACCAGTCTTTGTGCTTTTCTCCTGGTTTGGATCTACACCACTGGCCCCCTCCTGAAAGGTCCTCCTCACTCTGCTTGTCTGTCTTTTCCTCTTCATCCTGGGCATTCCCAGGACTCTGAGGCTTAGCCTTGGCTTTACTTTTTTGGGCTTTCATGATGGGCTGCTGGTTTGACCTTGGGACCCTGACTCTTCCCTTCCCCAGCCACTAGAGGGTGCTCGCTCAGATCCCACAGTGCCACCACTCCATCGTTACCCCCAGTGGCCAGCCAGTAAGGGTGGGGCAGGAAGCTGAGGAAGTGGGCCTGAGATACACCCTGGCTGTGGGCCTTTTTCACCCCTTGCTGCTCATGTCTGGAATCTGAGCCCACACGTGTGAGATGAACACGGCCATCCTCAGCTGCGCATGCCAGCACGTTCCCACAGGATGCCACACTGATGCAGTGGGCAAGAGAGGCAAAGAGTTGGTCTGCTCCTCTGCTGGTGCTCCGTCTCTCTACAGCCTCCTGCAGGCTGTAGGTCCACACTGGCCGAGCTAGTTCCACACATCACCTAAGGCCAAAGGAAAAAATCTTAATAAGCTTGCTTCAGTAGTCAAGGATCTCAGTGTCCTCTGCTTTGGCCACTACTCAATCACAAAAGCACCAGACTCTATTACTGCCCTTCCCACAGGGAATGTGTTTAATAAGATGATGCATAAGCAAAAGCTGGGTGTGTCTAGGGCCACTGATTTTCATATGTATTTCTTTTTTTTCAAATGCTTTTAGTTGTATTTTAATGTATAAAAATATTTAGATAAATAAAGAACACCTCAATAAACAATACATTGTTTTGTTAGACATATGCTAGACCTGCTGTGAAATACCAGTAACATCGCTTTAATAATCCTTTTGCTACTGATTTTTTGATATTCATTTAGTTAAATATCTAAATTGTATAAAGTCTGCTCATCACTGCAAAAATAAGCCTATTTCACACTCAAGACAGAGCTCTTTACTACTGAATGACCACTAGAGGGAAAACCATAAATACATCTTGGATCATCAAACTCGTTGTCTCAATGTATATTTCACATAAAATAAACTGAATCTGAACAGAGCATCGTATAGCAACCCAAAGTAAGGTGACAGTATGAGCACTGTAGGCTCTTGAACTTCCCTATTGGTAATATGAATAAATTCCTAAAACAAAACTGATTCAGTGAACAAAACAGAACCCGGTTTAATAGTTATAGTAGTTGCTATATTTGCTGCAGCTGTCAAAACCATGTCTTTTTGATTTGCCTTTCTATCTCTGAGCCATTTTCAGATAAGCTTTTTTTTGATCCACATTATTAAATAGCATTACAGTTTCTATCACGAGAGAAGGAGGTCATTTATAACTTGGGGTGTTTTATGTTGTCATCCTTCCACTGCGTGTGGTGGCAAGATGCACTTGCATCCTCTTCCAGGCTTGTTTGTCACAGTTTTGAACTTTGTGATGATTGTTCTGACTGTATTTAATGGCACCTGCAGGTGAGATTGGCTATTGTCTTGTAGCCATTTTCTGATTTATGAAAATTGACACACATCTGTCTTATCGGAATAGTGTGTTCTCTTGTCTTTTACATGTTTCAGAGTAAGAGAAATAGGCCTCTGTGGAACGCCATATTTATACCCCATGGAAACAGGAAGTGAGGAATTACTAATGAAAGGTTCCTTGATTCTTTGATCCACTTTATAATCTACAGTAGAAATGACAGAAATGGTTCAAAACAGCTTATTTCCAAGTAATTGTTAAGGGTCCCAATAGTTGTCAAACAGGTCATTTATGGGAAATAATTATTTTTTCATTTGAGTTGAAGTTTTTTCATTTTTGTTCAGAGTGAGATTATACGTCTGAAATAAAACAATATATTTGTTTTAAGGCTTTGAACACATTTGAACTTGGGGTGCCAGTAATTATGGAGGGCACTGTATGTGTGATGATCAAAGGCCTAGTGGCTCACTAGGCAGTGATGAGTTACTCTGTACATCACTACAGACTCTGTCATACCTGCATTCCAGCTGACTCTAACTCTATTGAGGTTTGTGATAGGAGTGACTAACAGTATGAAGAATATAAGAGGGAGTTACTGTGTCATACTGATGGTAATTAAACAATGCCTGTTAAACCAGTAACCCAGTGTAGCATTTCCAGTTCAGAGTGTCTTTATAGTGTCTGATATGGTTTGTTGTAGAAATTGATATGATAATGTATGTATTGATTTTGCTGATATATTTCATTGTAAATGGAGTGTTAATATTTTTGAGTCATCAGTGTTTCATTGTTTGTATGAAACACTCAGTTGTCAGTTGATTAGGTTCTCCTCTCCTCTGTTACGCTGTTCTATGACTTTGTACTAAAACACTGTATTCTGTTCATTTTGAAATCACACTCATTTTAATACTGTTCCTAAAAAGACACTACGGTTAACAGTCTTCAATCTCTGCCTCATAATATACTAATATCTGCTCCATAATATACTGTAGATCATAGAATATACTTTTAGATAAACGAGTTATTAATTCACTAATAACTACTTGAAAATCTAAAAGGAAGAGTTTCCAAAGTTGACGAGAGGACTAGAATTATACCTGCAGACCTTCTGTGATCACATGTTCATGTCTAAATAAGCAAAATCCAAAATATAGAATTAAGCACTGTTTAAGTGCCTGACGTGCAAAATAAGTGATTTCAAAAATATGTAGATGAGTGATTTAGACGAGTAGATTCTGCTGTTCTTTTGCTGTTCAGTGTGAAGCAAAAGTCAGTCAGAGCTTTTAATAGAACAGATTTTATTTATAATGAAACATCAATAACATGGTTATTATAATTATCATTATTAACATAGACAGTAATATTTAGAACACAAATATCCAGAAACAAACAGAACATGTTATTGTCAAGAACACATGAAGTAAATGGTTATTATCATCATTATTTTCATCATTATATATATTATTAATAACATAGTAATATCTAGAACAGAAACATCCAGAAACAAACAGAACAGATGTTATTCTCAAGAAAACATAAATAATAAGTGATACATGATGATGATTATATTATTATTATTATTATTAATAACATAAACAGTAATGTTTAGAACAGAAAATCCATGGGCTCATCTCTGCTGCCAGCCCCAGATGCCAGGAATTGCCTCCAAACGGTCCAAAAGGTCCTCTGAGAAGAAAATGTCCCCTTCAGCTGTAAGTATGGCCTCCCAAACGAAGTGTAGTTCTTGGCAGTTTGGACAGGGTCTGGAGCGTGGAGGCTCAGTTCCTTCATCTTGTAGGAGAATGTCCTCTCTCTTCCTCTTTCGTCGGTTCTGATCGTGATGGTTCTGGTCTGGTATATAGTAGGAGATACCGTACGTCTGGGGAACAGGGAAGTGTATCTCCCAGACGTTTGGTTGACTGTAAAGCCCTGAAATGATACAGCAGATAACAGAGCATCTTCATCAAAACTGCTTCTCTTAGTGCTGCTGATACCTTTCCAGCCTTAAATGAAGAAATAACAGAGCAATAATAATAAATATTATTATTAATGAATTAATTCTTTCTTTATTGTGTGTATGAGGTGCATACTGGCAGATATGTTACATCAGTGGAGGTTGGTGCTCCCGTGTGGTCGACTGGTTGTGGTCTCATGACAATTGCCACAGGAGGATCAGGATGCAGTTCTGGAAATGAGACACTTTACCTGTTAGAAAGGCTGAACTACATTGAACAGTACATCAAAACTACCATCAAATTATGAACGCGGGTATTATTATTATTATTATTATTATTATTATTATTATTATTATTATCCTAAGCTTATACAACACAATTCTACATGATTATCTCATACATAGTTTTATATACTGTATAGCGAGAGAGATACATACGTGGCACATTCCTGGCATCAACAGTTGAGCCCATGTGATGGTGTGGTTGTGACATGCTGAGTCTGGAGACAGGTGGGGTCAGAGTGCAGTTCTGGAAATGAGACACTTTACCTGTTAGAAAGATCATCTACATTGGAACATCAATATCATCACATTATTGGAGTTTCTCAGATCCTCTGATTGGGCTAATAATGCAACAGGCATTTTGTTTGTTTAACGCCCCTGTGCTGATGTGTGAAAGTGTTAAAGTGATAGTTCAGATACAATGACACTTCAGTAGTAAGTTACAACTATTCATCTAACTGATTATACTGTAAGCCCCTCATCAATTGGTCTAGACCAGTGTTTCTGGACCCTGGTCCTGGAGGCACTCTGCCCTGCTACTATAAGTGCTTTCCTTGCTTCTAACACACCTGATTCAACTTACCAGCTCATGAACAAGCCCTTTCAGAGTCACATGAAGAGGGTTGAGAAACAGTGGCTTAGATCTTACTTTGTTTAAAGAAAATAAGTAAATAAATATTAATTAATAAACAAATCAGTAAATAAATAAATATTAATAAATAAATAAATCAGTCAATTAATAAATATTAATAAACAAATCAGTTAATAAATATATATTTTAAAAGAAAACAGTCCACAAAGATTAATGAGTGGATTGAGATTTGCTTTCCTTCTTCATTAGATGATGATCTATTTCAAACTCACCAGATCTGGCTGAATGTAGGTGGGTTTCAGACGTCACAGTGGTGTCCTGTGAGGGAGCTGAAGTTGATGGTGATCAAATCAGATGAACTTGTAGTCAGACGACAGAGAAACAGCAGGAGTGACTTGTTTAACGGTTTGTCAGCAAATAACTGAAAATCAAAGATTCATAACAGGCCAAACGGTTGCTGTTTATTGAATTTCATTTTGAATGTAAACATTAATCTGCTTATTTAGTCCATTATTATAAAGAGAGAAATGTCTGAAAGTGAGACTTTGAGTGATTTAATTATCGTACATTGTTGTAGTTCATTCACAGTATGTTCACTGTAACTATAATGACAGTAGCTGAAATACTGTGATTTGTATTTCTGTAATGTGTAAACAGTACTGCACTGCTCATGACAGGAATAAGGGGCTGAATCAGGATCATCACAGCACACATTTACAAGAACAACAGCTATTAATGCATTTTTACTGACTGTAGCATCATGTGTGAGAAATAAATGGCACCTTATTTTACAGTTGATGTGTTGATATGTATTAAATATACCCACATGTTTAGACACAAGCAGTGTTTTTCATCATCCTGGTCCTTTGAACTCATTCACCAGAAAAACAACACTAATAATAAGACGTTAAAGATAATTGTATGAATTTGACCATGTTTTGATCAAAATTATTCTACACCTACATTTTTTATTTTGTATTTTCATTTCTATTAAAGAGTAAAAACAGAAAGAGTAATGTTTTGAAGTTTGCTTCACCTTGCATTTCGTAAGGATGATTGTAAACACACCGTAACCCTAACAGGATCATTAAGGTCTGAGATTTTGGTCAAAGTTATGTAAATGTTCAAATCTGCTAGGGTTCCCAAAAAACAGTGTTTATGAGATTATCTGATGTCTTTTGGTGAAAATTGAATCTTGAACTTGTCTGTTTCCGTAGCAGTAATTTTATCTAATACGAACAGTTAATTCAGTCTGAACCATGTTTACATTAATCTAATGAGTCTTTTATTCTTCTCTCTCTGTGTGTGTGTGCGTGTGTGTGTGTCTTTCACAACCAGCCGAGCAAACTCTCACACACCCCCCAAACCCCAACCCCTCTCATCAACCCGTACACTGGTGTGTTACCTGTTCAGGTTCTTGAGATCAAGCTGAAATAATCAGATGGATCTGACGGAAATGAGAAAGTTTTTAAATCACATCTTAACATTTTTGAGTTGCTTTTTTTTGTACTAAGGCTCTGGATAGTACTCACGCGGAAATACAACCTGTGTTGAAATGTACATATACAGCTTTATTTTTTGCTGGAAAAAATCACAGAATAAATATTTGAATAAACATGTGTCAAAATTATTGGTACTTGGGTGAGTACTTTGTACAACCTCATTTTTACCAACAATACAGCACTTAATCTTCTCCTCTTTAACTCTTCACAAGATGGAGAATACAGAAAGAGGGGATCGCTCAATTGCCTCTGCACAACCTCTAAATGTCTCCAGAGTCCTGGGTCTTCTCCTGTGTCCTCTTCAGCTCACCCCACAGGTTTTCTATTGGGTTGAGGTCTGGGGACTGAGACGGCCATGAGAGGAGCTTGATTTTGTGCCTTGTGAACTATTTTTGAGTAGATTGTTCACACATGTTTAGGTCACATCTTGGGCTGGGAGTAATCCCAGTGACTACCCATGTTCAGCCAAGAGCCCACCAGATTCTCGGACCAAAATGTCCTGATATTTCAAAGAGTTCATAGCATCCCATGGTCTTCCAGGATTCTGAGAGAAACAGGCCTAATAGCATCACTGATCCTCCCCCATCCTTAACAGTGTGCATGAGGTGTTTCTCCTGCATACTCTTCCTTGGTGTTACTCCAGACTCACTTAGTGTTTGTTGCCAAAAAGCTCTATCTTGGTCTCATCTCAGCATGACTGTTGAGATTCCTCTGTCAGATATGACCTAGACTTGACATCAGGTCATTTGGGAAACATGAAATCTTCAAATTCAGTTCTAATTTCATTGTTCAAAATGCAATCTGGCCATCATTCCTCTTACTGTAACGGAAGAAAATTGAAAATATGAAAAAACTAGTTGTTAGATGATTATTTGTTTTGTTAAACCTTTTATTGAACAACTAAAATCAGTGTTGTGGTGCTTTTAATTGATTGGCCTGATTTGCAGTTAAAGGGTTTTTCCCACAGCTGCACCTTCTAGCTCTATCTTGGTCTCATCTGATCAAAGCACATGGCCCTAGTTAAAGTCCCAGGACCGCTGGCAACTCCACCTGTCTGATCTCCAGTCGGCCATTCCACCTGAGGTTTCATCTGAGGCTCTTACATCTGTTCTTCAGAGCTGGAGTTGGTTCCCTGAGCTTCCTGTCAGATGCACACATATTCCTTCATTTTTGATGCATGAATCATGTAGTGTTCCAGACATCTTAGATCCCTTTGTTATCCTAGTTTGAGAACTGTCCGTTGAAAACAATCCGTATTCATTGCTATTTATAATGTTTTTATTTGCTACTATCATCATCATGATCATAAATTAAAGAAAATACATATATAAATATACAGTATATGCACTCCAAAATGCAGTTTTATCCAGATAGATTTTTTTACATCTGTACAAAGAATAAACTGAAACAAAACAAAACTGATCCTGAACACTGATCCAGACCATATTTAGTTGTTGTTTGAAATTGAATTTGGAGTCTCAGTACAGACACAGTAATTGGATTTCAAAGTAGTGTCTGCATTACTGTTATGGCAAACAATGACCACGTCATGGATGTTCAAGTGAGGAATGAGGGTCAAGGTCAGATGGATGGGACATTCCATTTCTGAAACTGTGTGGGCATTTAAAACTGACCAGTGTCACAGTACACCAGAATATGTCGTGCTGCATCATCACCCACGCTTTCTGGCAGCACCCAAGTTAGAATTATCAGTGCAGACAGATGAGCAACTTTTCCCACATTCAACACATCCTACAGCTCAGTGCAGTGTTATTTAGCTTCCATGATAAATGGCTGAAAAAGTTAGGTTTTCAGTTTATTTCTCTTTAATTAATTGTAGGTTTTAAGTTTATGTACATTATACTGATGTTTTCTGGCGGAACACCATCAGCATCAACATTCCATATCAGAATACCTCACATCCAACTCTAATTGAAAAGTTCATTTGGTTATTGGAAGGGTGACAACCCAGGCTAGCCTGGAGGGCCTGTCTCTGTTGCTGTGGTAACACTGTAGGCGTTGAGGTTTCATCTTTACAGCAAATATACTGATTCTTCATCAAATTCCAGAACCAATAAGGAGGTAAAGGACCTTGATTCATGTAGTGTTCATGGTTCTATATAGAACCATTTTCTTTACTGAAGAACACTTAAAGTATCCACATCCTTACGTATGTAGATGTGCCATAAATTTGGGGTGGCATTCTGAGCCTTGGATGTGGGAAGGAGTTGAAACCTCCAGGAAGGCAGCTCTCCAGGAAGAAGACTGGAGACGACTGTTCTAGAAACACTGACAATATCCATCCTTTATTTTTCCACATGTGCAGATGAAGAAGTTAAGTTGTCCTTTACATTCCTGAACATTTCAAAATGAATAAGAATAGAATTTTCTAACACTATGGATGAGAACAGATTGCCAAACTGGCAAGACTTTACCATTAGGGTAAGTCTTCTGCAGTCACACATTTCAGACATACTCCCAGCACCCTCAGCTCACCAACAATATAAATAAATAAAGCTTAAACAAGTTCAGAAGGTCTACAGACTCATGACTCAATGGTGCTATAGCCCAGACAGAGAGTACACTGATATACTAGAACTTTGATCTGCTACTAGCAAGCTAGGCTGGCCCTTCAGCATAGCTGGACACACCCAGTTCACCTTGTCTTCATGGATAAATTTGAGCTTGGGGACCAGTCTTTTGTGCTTTTTTCTCCTGGTTTGGATCTACACCACTGGCCTCTCCTGAAAGGGTCCTCTCACTTGCTTGTCTGTCTTTTTCCTCTTCATCCTGGGCACTTTGTGACTCTGAGGCTTAGCCTTGGCTTTATTTTTGGGCTTTGATGGGCTGTTGGTTTGACCTTGGACCCCTGACTCTTCCCTTCCCCAGCCACTAGAGGGTGCTCGCTCAGATCCCACAGTGCCACCACTCCATCGTTACCCCCAGTGGCCAGCCAGTAAGGGTGGGGCAGGAAGCTGAGGAAGTGGGCCTGAGATACACCCTGCTGGGCCTTATCACCCCTTGCTGTTTGCGTCTGGGAACCTGGAGCCCACACGTGTGAGGTGAACACGCCGCCCTCAGTTGCGCATGCCAGCATCGCCCCACAGGATGCCATGATTGATGCAGGGCAAGAGGGGGGTTAGAGCTGGCTTGCCTTGCTGTGCCTATCTCCTTCAGCCCCAGGCTGTAGGTCCACACTGGCCGAAGTTGAAGGCTGTTCCACAGCATCACCTTAAGGCCAAGAAACACATTAATGCTATTGTTTTTACTATCTGTGGTGATTTTAATCATGTGAATTATTTTATTGTTACAATGATCTAATTACTCTCTTACACTGTTTATTTTTATATTTTTTTCTAATTATTTCTGGCTTCTACGGCTGTTTATTGTTTATTGTACTTCAAAGTTAAATTGAAAATGCTTCAAAAGGTTGTGCATCATAATGTTAAGGGTACCATCTTTCCGTCCATGTTTCATGAGTTTATTTTTTTAAATAATTCTGTTGAAGCATGTTTGAGAAGCAATGTCTGACTTTCATTGGTTCATTTTCATAGCATTATTATTTATTATTACTTTTGTCAGATTCAAGTTATTTATGACCGTGGGGTTTTCTTTCATTCACTGAGGTACCAACATTTTGTCCTTGTGTGTTTATAAAAACTGAAAAAATCTTAATGTTTGGTTTTTCAGTAGTCAAGTGTCCAGTGTCCTCTGCTTTGGCCACTACCCAATCCACAAAGCACCAGACTCTCATTACTGCCCTTCCCACAGTGGGAATGTGTTTGTCACATGATGCATGTTAATGCTGCGTGTTCAGGCCATTGATTTCTTAAGTGTACTTTCCTGTTTTTCTCCAAATGCTTTTTGTCATTTCTAAAGAACATTTAGTTGTATTTAATGTATAAAATATTTAGATAAATAATGAACACCTCAATAAACAATACATTGTTTGTTAGACATATTACTGCAAAAACAAACCCATGCTTCACACTGGAGACAGAGCCTTTACTACTGAATGACCACTAGAGGGAACCATGGAACCATGACCATGGGGAACCACTCCAAAATAAGGTGACAGTATGAGCACTGTTGTGGCTCTGAACTTACTGGTATGAATAAATTCCCAAACAAAACTGGATTCAGTGAACAAAACAGAACCCGGTTTAATAGTTAAGTCATATTTGGTCTTTTGATTTGACCTTCTATCCTCTGAGCCATGTTCTCAGATGTTTTTTTGGGGGGGGATTTCCCATTTCTTAACTGCATTATAAACTGAGGCAATGACTCCAGAAAACAGCTCCTCATCACTGCATCAATGCTGGGCAGCCATCACACTCGGAGTCTGGCTGCCAATGGCAAGCAGCATGAACTGAATCAAACCTGTTGTGATCTTTGGATCAAAGTGATTTTACACATAATTCACTGAGCCACTCAGAGCCTTTTAATACATTCCAATATCTGAAGTTAGAATGTGTAAGGTTTAAAAGAGATCATGTCTGTTGATTTGAGGATCCCAATGATGACCACATTAAGCCACATCCCTAACAGGATAATTAAGGTCTGAAATTTTGGTAAAAGGTACAAAGAATTCAAATGTTTTGGGTTCCCAAACATATGCATGTCAAATAATTTTTTATTTTGAACTTCATGCCTATTTAAGATCAGATTCCTTACTTCTATTCACATTAACAGAGATTCAACAACAAGGGCCCAAATGTTTGTATGAGTCTGTACCTGCTCATATTAAAACACCTCACCCATGTCCAGTCCTGCAGACACAAGGCTCTGTGGCCTCTGTGGTCGGAAGGCTACAGATGAGCAGATGTTGGTGTGCTTGCGTAGAGTCCGGCTGATTTTACTCGTCTGCAGGTCCACCACCCTCACTGCAACGGAATCGTCCCCAAGAGCCAGGAGGTGCCCGCCCTCATTCACTGACAGGAACACCCCATCCTCTCCCCATGTCGTGCAGCTCTTGTACGGGTGCACCAAGGTTCCGAGGGTCCAGCACACTTATCGTCTCCCCATGAGACACATACAGCATCCCCGGGGCTGAAGGGGAGAAGGCTGTGCAGGTGATGTCCTCCTCACCGCTGAGGCGTAGCTGAGCCAGAGGCTGCCCGTCCTGAGTCCAAATATTCACTTCACCTCCTTCAGCACCAGAGGCCAGCAAACCATCCGGGCCCTCTGCAGCCCCCACACAGAGCACAGAGGCACCATGGACTCCGCTCCACCTCTGGGCCATGCTGCTTCCTGGGCTCTCACCAAGGATGTCAGGATAAAGATGTGTGCCACAGTTGTGAGAAGGGAAAAGGGTTAAAGGGTTAAAGTACTGGACAAATTCGATGTCTGCAGAAATTTACTGAGACCAACTAGCATAATATAGTTTCATGTAAAAGGCAGCTCAACTGCAACAGGATATGTCAATGTAGGGCTGGAATCATATTGATATTTATATCTATATCAGGATCTAAACAGTAAGATATGGGCTGAAGCAATATCCTGTATGTTAAGTTTTATATTTTTAAATAAACATTGTTTTTTAATCTGTGGAAAACTTATTTCTGCACCATCCCCTGCTCTCAGCGGCTCCTCTACTCTGCTCTACAATGTTTATCTGTGTTGCTCCGGGGGTACTTCCTAGGATGCTGGTAAAAATAAACGGAAACCTCCGGAAGCGGACCTGCTGCGCATGTGTGCGAGTTTGGGTGTGCAAACTGTTCAGGTGAATGAATATCAGTGTAAACAGCCTAAAAAAAGATCAGATTTGATGAGAAAATTGGAATTGGGCTGCTTTTCCTGTTGTGTGAATGTAAAGTCGGTCATGACATTGTCACAACCTCGTGAATAACTCTCTTAACACTCATAGATTAGAGTAAGATCTAGAGATTCATTAAAAAAAATTCAATAGCAGAGCTGACTTTAGCTCTGTAATCTGATATCTCAGCAAGCCTTGCTCCAACAATGTTAACAGCAAGCAGAGATGTAAATGTTCTTCATCTTCAGATGATGTATGTGCATATTGTGGTTTTGATGTGTTAAAAAAAAGATGGGTAGTTTGGGATTTATATAACATTTATGTCACGCTTTTTGTCTCAGGAGATTATTGTCTGGATTCAAACAGACTCATGCAGACCTGCAGTTTCCCGTTATCTGATAACTCAAGTGCATGTAAACGCGATGATTGGATTACTGACAAAATCTGAGATTATTGAGTGCATGTAAACACACTCATTTATTTTATTTTTATCATTCATTTTGTCTTTATAATTGAACATTTTTTCAACCTGGGCACCAAAAATTCAGTTATTACAATTTTACAGAGTTCACAGTTAGACACACTAACATCATGGAAACGTTAGAATATAATCTCAACTGCCTGCCCAACAAACACAAAAATAATGTCACCATATGGTTCATATTCTACAACGCTGTGAAAACGTTGCACTCCTGTATGTTTTCTCTTCGTTGTTACAAGTCTAAACCCAACTTTGACCGATTTCAGTCATCTTTAATTACCCAATATAAAAACAGAAACGTTGACAGAACGTTATGGGGCTGCTGTCTGTTAACCAAATCTGTCAGACAGCCAACAGGTTTAGTTACGACGTTCAGAGGAATTACAGAGAGCCAAAACAATACGTTGTTTACACAGGTTATCACAACGTTGTGGTACTAAAACGTTCGACTGACGATCTTCGTTTGTTCCTGTCACCAACATTTAAAACTGACAATAAACCACATACCAACCAGAACGTTACATAAACGTTATAGGAGTCAAAACTAGTAACGTTCAGAAAACGTTGCGCGAACCAAACCAGGTGTCGCCAATCGTCTATTAGGATTTCAACGTCAGTCAACGTTGAGCACCAAAAAAATGTTTTCACAACGTAAACGCTTGCTGATCGCTCCAAAGTCCTGGCTCACAGCGTCCAGTGACTGCAGAAACGCTTTATCAGAGTCGTTTAACTGTAATGATCATTACCTGATATATCAGTGCTGCTCTCACACTGTTTCTCTGATAAACCCTCCACAGTCCCGCACCTCACACACGTGTGAGCTCCCGGCGCGCGCTGATGACGTCAGAGAGGGTGCACAAATAGTGTGAGATTGTATTTTCAGCAGTGCAGTGTTGTTGTTAAGTGCAGTTTTCAGCAGTGCAGGTTTCAGCAGTGCAGTTTTCAGCAGTGCAGGTTTCAGGCAGGTTTCAGTAGTGCAGTTTTCAGCAGTGCAGGTTTCAGCAGTGCAGTTTTCAGCAGTGCAGTTTTCAGCAGTGCAGGTTTCCAGCAGCGCAGCCAGCAGTGCAGTTTCAGCAGTGCAGGTTTCAGCAGTGCAGTTTCAGCAGCATGTTTTATTATCATTTTATTTTTATTTTATTTGGATAAAAAATAGGAAGTGCTCATATATTTGGTCCGGCTGGACGAAAATAGTATCAAATCAAATAATAAATAGAATTATTATTAGTAAATAATATACATTAAATATCATTTAACATGAGCAGTTTAGGTGTGTAAGATCAAGACCCCTCTCTTACTGTTGAAGGGCATCAGGAAGGGTATTCATACTCTGGAGTGGTGGTGCACTGTTCTACTGTTCTACTGTTCTACTGTTCTACTGTCTATAATGTGTATAATGACCTAAGATATATTCAACATCCATTTGTAGGAGATATAGAACCTTTTGGAAAAACGATTCTAAGTAGCACAGAAATGTTTTATTTTTTAGAACATTGTTTAGGTGATTGTGTTAGGAACATTACTGCATGTGCTGCATGAGTTGCTGTAATATAGAATTATTATTTTTTTGATTCATTGTCATGATTGCACACTATATGTCCAAATGTTTGCGGACACCCTTATAAGGAATGTGTTCAGCTACACACAGTGCTGAGAAGTACTGCCAATAGAATACATGAACTGCTACACCTCCAAAGCCTTGAGGTATAAAGCCCCTCTATCGTGGTGTTGAGGGTATAAAGCCCCATCGTGGTGTGTTGAGGGGTATGAAGCCCCATCGTGGTGTTGAGGGGCATAAAGCCCCATCGTGGTGCTGGGAGGGGCAGCCCCATCGCGGTGTTGAGGGTCATAAAGCCCCCCATCACTGAGCTGTGGAGCAGTGAAATCCAGGCCTCAGGAACTGGATGCTCCATCCAGCACGCTTGTATTATTTGGGGAATTAATGATAAGGTGGGTGGTGATCATCCAACATCCCAGCTCACCAATGAAACGGTCACTGAGTACGTGCTGTCCTCAGAGTAGTTCTCAAAAAATTCAGGAGACTGTTATCTATTAAAAAGCAGAATCTTTTCAATACCTTTTGATCTCTGTAAGAACTAATGAGCAGTATTTTGGTGTCCAAAAGAGAGTGAGTATAGAAGCATTTCTCTCTCTACACACACACACACACACACACACACACACACACACACACACACACACACACACACACACACACACACACACACACACACACACACACACACACTCACTAAGCATGTTTGTGTAGAGGTAATTGGTGTACACACAATGGCTGCTATAGCTGATTCACTGGATGCAGGAGTTCTGATGAGTCGAGCTCATTTCTGGGTCACTGCACAAACTGCGAGCGTGACACTGAATGGGCCACTACCTAATAGACAAGGTCATCCAAACCATGCCTTTATTGTGCATAAGAACCTGCCCCCCACACACACACACACACCCCCCACACCTTTGCCCCACACCCCCCTTGCCCCCCACACTACACATCACACTCACACAATTTCACACGCTCTCAATATCTCACCCTCAAACATTTGTCAAACTGACTAGGAGAGAATTAAGAACAGTATCTTGCAAGTGTACTGTAAGTAGCCTGCTTTCTCTTCTGACTGACAAATTCTACATACACAATGCTGTTTTTAAATAGTAAATAGTAAATGTTGTTTCATTTCTGGGTACCGGCTTGCGTTTCTTTGAAGTCATTTCTGAATTTGTTGTACTGTTACTGAAAAATTCATTGTGGTACTAATTAATTTATAACAATTAATGCACAGTGCAGCCTGGATACCTTACAGTAGTTAATAAGTATTTCATAGTAAGTATTAAATAATTATTGTGGCTTTTGAATTTATAGTACTAGTTACTGTATCGTTTATAGTAGGAACTACATGATTTTTGGTAGTCACTACATTATTTACAGGAATTACTGAATAATATATGGCAGTTTGTGACTTTTATAGTTGGTATTGAATTGTTTTTAACTAGTACTGAACTGTTTATGGTAGGAAATTGTTCATATTGCATAATTGCTCTAGGCTACTTACCAGCTAATTTACAGCAGGTAGTGAAGAATTAAAGTACTTACAATACAAGTAATTGTGCATTCTGAGTAATATTGTGATAAATACCAGGTAATGAGTCATTTATTATATGTACTGAATGTAAGTAGGTACAGAATAATGTATAGTGTTTACTAAAATACTGCGTAATGAGTCATATATAATATGTACTGAATAATTTACTGTAGGTACTGAATGATGTATGATAGATACTAAATAATGTGTAGTAGTTACTAAATTAAGTAATGAGTCATTTGTAAAATGTACTGAATAATTTGCAGTAGGTATGTTGTTTGTTTGTTTTTTGCACTTTTGTTATGACAATAATTTCAAAGCAGATGTTCAGAAGCTGACAATTATGACCTGAAAATGTAATTATTTTACCTTTACTGTAACTGGTATTATTAACCCCTTCTGTGTCTAGAATAAAGCATCGTACAATCATGTTTTACTTATTGTGAAGTAACAAAAAAGTACACCCTTAGAGTTAACACAAACCCATAGTAGTGTCAAACTGACTGGTCAGTTATCTGTGCCATTTACTGTGAGCCTGTGAGCCTTTTTAAAAAGAATGCTGACTGGGTGTTGAGGGAAACTCACTTTTTGCTGGGTCATGCCCCCTCTGACTGTTCCAGACACACGGCACACTGGTCCTCACGCACAGACTGTGTGCACAGGAAAGGCTATGCAGGAAAACATGTGGTAAAGTTTTGCGAAAGGAACAGTAAATGTCATGGAGTAAAGAGGATCAAACATATAGGGCTCTCTAGAGAATAAAGAAGAGGGAGAAGATTGACTGGAAGTGTTGAGCGGTTTTAATTCGTTTTATTTCTTGACACAGTATGTACTTTCACCTCATACATCCAAAGATTTGTAGACATTATTTTTCATTGGTGAGTTTAGGTGCTTTCACACATTGTACATAGGAGAGGGTCACCAATACAATGAGACGTCCCTGATCACCTGCTCATTAATCCATCTTTCATAAGTTCACCATTAAAAATTCCAAACGTTGGTAAGGACCCCCAGCATTGGGCCATGGAGCACTCTCTGTAGTGATGGAGCACAATCCAATACTTTTGGGATGAGTTAGAGGGCCATAACTAATTATCCAACATCAGTAATTGACCTCACTGCTTTTGTGGTACAATACAATAACATTTTCACAGCAATTTTTAATATACTAGTGTAAAGCCTTCCCAACAGAGTGCAAGTTGCTACAGTAACAAAGGGGAGAATCACAAATCAGGCTCTTATTTTTTCAGTGTTGTCACGGATGACCGTCGCTGGATCATGGGATCTAAATCCTACTTTCCTGCTCGCTCTGTGCTGTTCCGGAAGGAGAAGAATGGAGTGACATATCGTGTTCCAGCTTTGATTTTCCTGCCACGTTCCTCCTATTTTCTGGCCTTCTGTGAGGAGCGTCTGAGTCCTGCTGACTCCCAAGCTCATCTGCTCGTCATGCGCAAGGGCAGCTTTTACAGGAACTATGTGGAGGTCAGCAGAAACCCTTGTTTGCCTTTCCATTGATGAATCAGTATATTTATAACATGAAGCACAATCTGTCTTAGTCTTCACTAAGGGTTGATTTGATCTGGGGGAAAAAGTCGAATCCCAAGTGTAGTTTCAGATAAGTGTGAAAAGTGTGATCAGTAGACATATGCAATTTTGAACCCAGTGGACAAGGACTAAAGCATTACAGCCAAACTACTGGGTCAGAGCATCTCCAGAATGGCAATTTTAGTGGGATGCTCTGAACCAAGCATAGAATGTCCTGACCCAGTCAACCAAAACGTTATAACCAGATGACTGGGTCAGAGCATCTCCAGCATAGCAAGGCTTGTGGGATGTTCTGACCCAGTCAGCCAAAGCATTATAGCCAGAAGTCTGGATCAGAGCATGGCAAGGGTAGTAGGAAGCACCAGTGTTGCACCAGTGGTCAATACCAACCAACAGTGGTCCAAAGGTGATGGCTACGTCTGAAGACATCACCAACTGGTTACTTTATTCAATGTCATTGTTCAACACAACACAGGATTTCTTGAGATCACAGAGTCAAGAAGACACATTTCTAAAATGTGCAGTTTGTTACCTTTTCTCTTCTTTCTCCTCTTTCACATTTGTCTAATTTCCTTCCATCTCATGTCCAGTGGGAAGACATGCAAGTGCTGAGCACTGCCTGTCTGAAAGGCCACCGCTCCATGAACCCCTGCCCCGTCTATGATGCCTTCACAGGAACACTCTTCCTCTTCTTTATTGCCGTCCTGGGTCACACCACTGAGGCATACCAGCTAGTGACGGGCAAGAATGTCACCAGACTCTGCTATGTGTCCAGTGATGATTACGGGAAAACCTGGAGTCCTGCTGTGGATCTCACCAAGAAGGTCATAGGAGACACAATCAGAGGTATCAAGAAGTTTCTGGAGATGTACAGCCAGTGTTCCAATGCTCAGAGCCACTGACCCAACTTTCTCCAACAAACACCAATGAACCACACAGGGTTACGTAATTAGTCAGCTCTTTTTCAGCAGTTACCCTCTTTAAAGCCAATTGCCATCACTTGAATATTGGTGTTTGTTGAGGAATAGTAGGTCTCTCTGTTTCATAACATTTGGCTAAAAACTAAAAAATAATCACCCCGTATTCTCATTGATCTCCTTTTGCCAAAGACTCAGCTCAAATCTAGCATGATGTGAAACACTATTTGTCCAATTTTTTGTGGACACCCCTAATGAAAGCAGATGAAAAAGTGAAAAAAGTAAAAAAGTACTCACACATTGTCTAGTCCCTGTAGAGAAGTATTGCTAATACAACAGGACTAATAGTCCTAATAATAGCCAGTCATGAGTTAGAGAGGTATGAAGCCCCCCAGCATTTCCCTGTGGAGCAGTGGAGGTGTGTTTCCTGGATTGGTGGTGCTCCATCCAATACTTATCGGATATCTGGGAAAGTCTGGGATGAGGTGAGTTGGTGATCCAACATCCTGTCATTGAATCCTGACACTGAATCAATTAAATCCTCACAGCAATGGTCTAAAATGTAGCAGACACCTTTACTGGACCGTAGAGAAAGCAGGATATTAACCCTAAAACCCTTGAGAAACAATGAATTACAAGGTGCCCCAATACTTTAGTCCATAGAGTGTACTTTCCTGTAAAGTGTAAAGTGTACCAATTGTCCAGGTGTGTTAGAAACAGGATTTTGTTTTGTCATTTAACCCATCTGTAAAGTGAAAACACATATACACACTGGTGAGCACACATGCCCGGTGAGCAGTTTTGGGTTAGATGCATTGCTTAAGGGCACTTTATTCACAACCTTGAAGGACTTGAGCTGGTGACCTTCCTGTTACAAGGCTGCTTCTTTTACCTCCAGGCCATGACTGCCTCCTATTTGACCTTCCTACCTTTAATTTGGGAACGTGAGCATGTACATCCTACAAGTCCCATGAAGTGAACCCCTGCTTCATTACAACTGGTTATATTCATGCTCAGTGATTGGTGGAGAGAGGCTCCTGGCCATGGATGGCTGGGCATCATTGGAGATTCAGACTTTTCCTGATGATAGACAGGACAATGCCATCCAGAGTTGAGGAACTGGAACTAGAACAAAAGTGATCTGTTGTCCCATTCAGTTGTCACAGCAAGATTCAGTCAATTGACTTTATTGTTTGGTGGTTGCAGCCCTCATATTAAATGTAATGTTATCATCTTTCTGATTCAACAGAGTGGGCTACCTTTGCTCTCGGCCCAGGCCATGGGATCCAGTTAAAGTCTGGCCGGCTGTTGATCCCAGCCTATGCCTACCACATTGACTGCAAGGAGTGCTTTGGTAAGGTGTGCATGACCACTCCACACTCCTTCTGTTTCCACAGTGATACACATGGCAGGGTGTGGCACTTCGGAGAGGCAGTGCCAGGGCCAGAGTGTGTGGAGTGTCAAATGGTGTCTGTGGACCAGGAGGATGGGACCAACTTGCTCTACTGTAATGCCCGCAGTACCCTAGGATGCCGTGTGCAGGCCTTGAGCTTTGATGATGGAGCTGTGTTCCAGCGTGGCCAGCTGGTCCAGAAGCTTGCTGAGCCCAGGAATGGATGCCATGGCAGTGTGGTTGGTTTCCCGGCCCCCTTGGACCTCCTCCAATATTCCCCCAACCTTCTCAGATGTGTAACATCTGTTGTTGGCTCATCTACTCTTGCCCCTTCGCAGAACTTTCTGACCCCAACATGGGTGGTATACGGACACCCAGCTGGTCCTGGTCGGCGTGACCTTGGCCTTTACCTTAACATCCAGCCACGGGACCCAGACTGCTGGAAAGGACCATGGGTCATCTATGAGGGCCCAAGTGCCTACTCAGACCTGACCTATCTGGAGCACCAGTCGGAAGGGGCTCCTGCCTTCACTGCATTTGCATGCTTGTTTGAGAACGGAACAAGTACAGCCTATGATGAGATTTCCTTCTGCATTTTCACATTATTCGAGCTCATTGACAACATTCCTAGCAACATACCTCACCTGAAGGGTGCTGTGTCATCAGGGTCAAAAAACAGGAGGAGGAAGAAGACTAGAGGAACGTGCGAGTTCTGTAGCATGTGTTAACTCTATGTGAAAGCATGGGAAAGCAAGCACATCTGAAATTGTACAGTCTCATATAAGCTTTTTACAGAATAGGTCTCTTGTACTACTTTGTAGCATGTGTTTTTAGGCCTATGCATATTTAGTCATATATACAGTATACTAAAGCCATGCGAAAAGTTAGTGCACCCCTTTGACCTTTTTAACATTTTAAAACATATGGACATTTGACATTCTTCATTTTAACTATCATTTGAAAAATGTAATTAATACAAACACAATTTTTGGTAAGAAAAATATTAGGAGACCCTATGCCCTGATGGCTGGTATTTCCTCCTTTGGCTGGAATTATGTCAATTACATGTTTCCTTACTGACACTGACTGGAAGAAGATTTTCCCACTCCTCCACGCAGAACTCTTTTAGCTATGTGATGTTACAGAGTCAATCTTTATACAGATGGTCTTAGAGTTCCTGCAAGACCTCTCTTTGATAGTGGTTTCAAAGATGGAAAGCACTTCAGCACACCTCACATAAAAACAAAATCTTGTGCATTCTCTTTTTGGCTGGACTTGCTAGGACAGCCTGACCAGGCCATATTAGCAAATGAATGTTCCCCATTTGTAAATTATTAAATAGTGGAACAGCTGAATTGTTGAATTGCTTTAAGATCTTTTTAAATAATATGCATCTACATCCTTCTCTCTAAATGCCTGAGAAAGCTCTTAGAATCTTGCCATGGTGATACCATTCTCATGATACCATACCATTCAACAATCAAGGGCAAACCAAACTAATGTCTGAGGTAAAAAAATAGCCTTCCAATAAATGTGATGTACTGTTTTTTTCACGTGATTGTTAAATCATTTAAATTATTTAAAAAAGTCTCCAAGAGTAGTTAAACACTGCTTTCACAGCATAATTCTGGATGGGGGGGATGGTTCTACTTGTAGTATTCTCCTTGAAGTTAGCCAGTTGCATCATATACAGATATTAGTATCCTACACTCATCTTCAAAGCAAAAATAGAACAATAGAATTAAAAAATATTAAAGCAAACTTTAATTTTCTGTAAAAAAACATTAAACAGGTTTTTATTTCATGAGAAACATGGATTTTAGCACTAACAGCAACAGTAGCATCACATCAACAGTGGAGAGCTTTAGTGCCAAGTTTATTTGTCATAGAAAGTATCTTATAAGAAAGTCAGTTTTTCTAAAGAAAGTCACTATTTTAGCAACTTTTGCAAAAGATGAGAAAATATAAAACACACTGTTTTCCAAACACATGCATTGCATCCTTTTATATCAACAGTTCTGTTTGGTCAAAAATAATACATTTGTGAGTGGAGCAAGGGTACATGTCCAAATATTTGTGGACACCCCTTCTAGCGAATGCATTCAGCTTCTTTCTTTATGTTGCAGCCACTAACAATTCCCTGGTGTTTGAATGAATGTATATGTATGTGAGTGAATGTATGTATGAATGCCCAGATATGAATTGGCACTCTGTCCTGGGTGAAACCCCCTAGTGCTCGATGAAGTCCTCCTGGTGGATGATTGTTTCTGGTAGAGAGTATGCTGTGCCTGATTGGCTGCAACTTCTCACTGGGTTGTGTTGGCTGAGTGCCTCAGAGGCAGAGCTGCCTCCAGAAATGTTCTGAGTTGTGAAGCTATCAGCGAGCATGAAACAGATGCAAATATTTGGGGCTTGAATATACAGTGTATATAAACTGTTATAAGAAAACATCAATTAAAATGATGAATATATATGTATAAACTCAACAAGTAAAGTAATGCATAGCATAAATATATAATATACAATTTCTGTCCACAAAAATATACTCTCCTCTAGAGAAATTTGAAAATAAGCAAGAATAAGCATTTGAGTTATGCTGAACATGATGATGATAATGATGGATTTTCCCTGAAACGCAACACTTGTATCTCTTTCTTCTCAGACATGGGCAAGTAGATTGATTTCTTTATGAATGATTTAAGTCCAACTGTTTCAGCTAGCTTGCTTCTAAAAGACTTGCACATGAGGAAGTAAATAATGGGGTCCAAGCACACATTGCAGGAAGACAAAAAGAGCACAGCTTTTTTCCCTTCCAACAGCATGTTCTCCATTTCACGGGAGAAGAGCGTGTGAATTTGGGTGCAGGTGAATGGGACCCTCCACAGGTGATAAGGCACAAAGCACAAGAAAAACACCACCAGAAGCACCAGGATGTTGTGTCCAGACCTGGTCTTTGTCTGGCCTCTTGGTCCTTTATTCACAAACTTGGCAGAAGAGAGACGAATGTGCTTGAAGATGGACATGTAGCATGTCACGATTGTGACCAACACTGTGAAGAAAATCCCGATGTTGATGTAGACCACTACTCCATGCCAATTTACCCCAAGGTCCCTTTTCAGACATTTACAGGAATGTGCTGTCTCCTGTGTTGGTGGTATATCAGACAGAATGCTGTTGGGGAGTGACAGGGTTATCATGGCCAACCACACCATAGCAACCATTGCTTGAGTGAAGGAGTAGCTGTAGAGACACTCCCCGCACTTGCCCCCAAATGGCCGAACAATCTTCAGATAACGATCCAGAGCCACTAGACCCAGGAAGAGGATGTTGGCATACATGCAGCAGTAGTAGATGACAGCTGTGCAGCGACAGGACAGCACTGGAAGCCACCACGGCCCCACACCAGCTTCAGTGAGTATGGTGACTGGCAGGGTGAAGGTCATGAGCAGGTCAGCTGCCACCATGTTTCTCAGGTACAGTGTGAAGGTCCTTTTCTTGGAGCAGATCTGGAAGAAGACCCATGCCGCCATTGAGTTCAGTACGAGGCCAGCCACAAACACCACTGAGTAAAGTGAGGCGAAGGTCAAGGAAGTATTGGGAACTGACAGGTTTGAGCAGTTAGGAGCCATCACTGAAAGACAGATGACATATAATCAAAATTGGTGGTACAAATTTGGTTGGGGACCAACACTGGTAGGCAGTAGCTACAATTTATAAGTAAAATTACACAAACACAATAAATGACATGAGCACAAGTAAATCGGCAGACCTAATGACTAAGTCACAGCTAATTGTTTGCCATGCAATCTCTATAGACGAACACTGAGTGAATGAGTCAGACTGTCGCTTTAAAATGGGATTGCCACCTTTGCAAGGACGTTCATGAAATTCCTACATTGCTAGAGCTGCCCTAGTCAACTGTAAGTAATATATCACTGTCAGTCATTACTGTAACAGCAGCTAAAATGTATATGTTTTGACTTGAATTTGCATTAACCATAAACTATCAAGACAGATATAATGCTGCTAACCAGTGATGGCAATGTGACACTGTGATATTAAAAGTGCCACAAAATTAATTTATTAGTGGTTATTTGATGAATAAATAGCAAGTATGTGACTGGTTGGCTGCAAAATATTCAGATACAGTTTTGCAGGCCTATTTACAATCCTATTATTTGGCCATAGATTATGGCCTTGTCCATACATACATACATACATAGGTATTTTTTAAATGCAAAACATTTTATTCAATACACATGTACTTGCAGACAGTGCCACAAACACTGTCTTTTTCCTTACTGGCTGAGAATGACCTACCACCCACATAACACCTGCTTGGTGGTGGTCCTCATGGGGTATGAGCATTGAAGATCAGGGTGAAAGGAGGATAACAATGTATGCAGAGAAACACATGGACTACAGTCTGTAATTATAAAGCTACAAAGTTCTCCTGTATGGTCAGTGGAGCTGATAAAATGGACAGTGAATGTAGAGGTTATGGCTGATTTATGAATATGTTTGCTGTCTTGTGAAACTGATTGATACAGACAGTTTTGTTAATACTTTATGTTCAGCTTTTTACAGTTTATGACAATTTTTTTAGTGTCTGTATTCAAATAGGCCTGGTTTGTCATTTGTCACTGTTTGGCGGTGTTGCTTGTTTGAATACAGTCTCGAGCACTTTTATGGGATGTGTTTAAGCATGCAGACATTCCAGTCTGTTTTATTTACAATACTGTCATTTTTATGTAAACAATCACAAAGCAGAAATAAGTCAGCAGGTGAAATACTGAAGATTTTAATCTGAATGTTTATAGATTTATGTTGACGATAAGCTATTTTACATGTTTTACGTTTTACACTGACATTTTTCCTACTGAAACTTTGTTCCTACACACTTAAAAATAAGGGTTCTTCAGTAAAGAAACTGGTTCTATATAAAGTCATGAATACTCAAATAACATTACTTTTAAATAACATTAAATAACAATATCTTTGCATTGTGAAAGGGTTCTTCAGATTGATGGATAAAAAGTTATATATATATTAAAGGTTCTATATAGCACCAAAAAGAGTTCTACTGTTTTAGAAGAATCCTTTTTGGTGCTATATAGAACATTCTCCATTCATCTGAAAAAACCCTTTAATCCTTTTAGTCATTAAAATGTATGTAGCTGCTTACATTGATCAGCCATTACATTAGTACCCCTGACAGGTAAAATGAAAAATGAAGTGAACATCTTCATCCACATTGGCTCCAGTGAAAGCATATATTAGGCATTAAATGAACAGTCAGTTCTTGAAGTTGATGTGATGAAAGAGCAAGAACGGACAAGCACTGGAATCTTTGACCAAACTATGATATGTTCTAGTCATTGTAGTCTAGGATCATTCAGTTCTGGATCAGAACATTTCCAGAACCTCAGGCAGGTCTTGTTTTTGAGGATTGACTCGTACTGTTGCCTAAACTGAGAGGCAGAAGTTTAGACTAAATTAAATTGGGTTCATTGAAAATACACCATGTACAAAAAAGCAGAATTATATATTATATGTACTTTAATGTGTATAAAACTTCCAAATTAATTAAATATGGAGTTTTACTTGGAATGATTGCATTTGGTGATGTAAATCATCACTGACATGCTAAAATCCATACATCTCCAAAACAGCACATTTGTACAAGGAGGAAAGAAACTCTGGGCTTTTAATGGAAGGCAGTGTCAAAGGATTTTATTCCCAAGTCATTTTGGAGCATTTCTATTGGTCCATTCCTTATTAAATTTTGACACAATATAAAGTGGTCAGATTAATTTTTTATCAAAAAGTGGAAAACAATTTCTTTTTCTGAGAAAGTGGTTGTTCATTCATATGAATATATGTATGCCTCTGAAATAAGTACCTTCAGTGCAGTGTAGATTCATTATCATAATTATCTACAAACATATTTCAGAAGACTGAAGAGGCACATTCCTCATTACACAATGTACTGTTTGTTATGCTGGGATGAGAGAAAAGATTACTTTTGCCAGAATCTCTCAACTGGATCTAAACAATAACCCAAAATTGGTGGTTTGCCCAAAAAAATACCAACAAGAAACTTGAAAGAGCAGCGCTGCATTTCTTAGCTTTGGTCATTTAATAATGGAATTCATAAGTAAAATCATCACTGAAGTTTAAAATTGATATGAGCTAAACACACTTTACTGTAGATGAGTTGCTAATTACACACACAGTTATTTAAAACAGTCTTCTCATCTATGATAAGTAAGAACAAAAACTTAAGACAGTCTCACCTGGGATTGATATCCTGTGTGTTCTGTAGTCTGACTGGAAGTGTGAGCAAGAAACTTGCTCGTGGCTCGTGCTTTCCCCCCCAGAATATTCTGATGAAATTAATATGAACTGTTTTGGACTGAGAGCGTATGTGTGTGTGCTTGTGCAGACAGGTCCTGGCTTTCCTAGTAAATGTTTTTGTTTTTTTTGACAGTCCCACAATCCCATTCGTTAGCTAAACTGGTCTGACAAGAAAACCGACGACCTCAGTTGGAAATGTGAATGGCCATTTAGGCAGTACTATGAAGAGATTAAATTCTATTAGTTATTAATAGGAATTATTAATTATTATTGATTAAAGCAATAATCTTCATTTATGGAATGTTTTTTATACCAGTAGCCAGGCTAAGTACTGTACAGAGGAGGTCATGTAATGAGTTCAGCAACTGTAATAAAAGTTGAGGCATTTTCTTCTATTATCTGTAATGAAACCAGAAATGATCTAATACCTCAATGTTTGAACTAGAATCATTCAAACAAAGCAATACAAGGACAGGTGGATGTAAAAGATGGATGTTTAATCAAAATGTAATGAGAGCATTTTATTTCCAGTTTCCCACTACCTCACTTCAAAGTGCCAACTGTTTGTCATGCTGGGATGAGAGAAAAGATTACCTTTCTCTCAAACCCTGTTAGCACTCCCTCTATCACATACAATGCTGCCGACACTAGTAGGTCGAAGACCAGCACATGCTTCATCCGATACATGTGAAGCCAGCCACTGCCTCTTTTCTAACTGCTGCCATTGCATGATTGCTGAGCAGTCATTACTGGAGGAAATACTGGAGGAAAGGGCCAATACAAAAGCTAACAGGCACCGGTGCAAGCCAGCATTGCACTGGTTGTGAGGCTGTATGGGGAGAGAGCATCATCTACCCATTTTTGCTCACTCACACTCTGGCTGCTGATGATGGCAAACAGAACGACCTGGGATTCAAATTGGGTCATAATACTAAATTAGACTGCTGAGCCACTTATAGCCCCCAGGTTTCACAGTGTTGAGTGAGCATGGCTCCTTGATAAAAGGTGAAATAGCAGTCCACACTTAAGAAGCATAACTACAAGAAAACAAAAACTACGTGTGAGGGCAGTGAACATATACTGTACATGCACAATGACAAACAAAGACACACTGGGCTACTTATACAGAAACAGAAACTAGAGACACCTGGTACAGATAAAGAGAGGGTAGGGCTACAAAGGAGGCACTGTTGATAACACTGATGACAGGATGGAGCTAGAGACAAGACAGGAAATGTAACATGGCACATGGCAAACCAAAACTAGACCATACAAGGACAGACAAGGAACAGAATGGAAACAAGACTGGAAAGAAGTGTGACACTATGAATCCACACACCCCACAGGTGTTTATAGCCTGATCATCCATGTGCAATGACATCTGCAGGAACCTGAATTTACTATCA
This sequence comes from Acestrorhynchus altus, assembly GCA_034509495.1. Taxonomy (NCBI): domain Eukaryota; kingdom Metazoa; phylum Chordata; class Actinopteri; order Characiformes; family Acestrorhynchidae; genus Acestrorhynchus; species Acestrorhynchus altus. Next base: position 10,119,776 of record CM067502.1, on the reverse strand, counting down.
CCTTACAACAACAAGGTGCATACACTCAGTGAAAAAAAATAGTTGCACCCAGAAGGAGTCAACTGACTGCAATGGTATTGTGCCAGACTGTCATTTGGGGGCACTGTAGTCAGCACCAAGATCAAATATTTGTTGTCATGCATAAAGAAGGCTTGGAGTCATGGTGTGTAGTGCAATTTTGTATGTTGCCAGATCAACTTTGGTCTTCATTACAGGCTCTATGATAGTCCGATGTTACATTAAGGTCCTGCAACCAGTGGCCCAATCTTTTCTGAACACACACTCCTGTGCGCTATTCAAACAGGACAACACTCGTCCTCATCCACATTCTGGACATGCGGCTGTCTCAAGAGCTTGACACAGATAATATGCCATGGTCAGTCGCTTTGTCAGACCTATCCACAATTGAGAATGTTTGGTATATTATTGGATGCTCTATCAACAGTCCTCCCATAACAGAAAATCTGCAGGAACTGACTGAGAATTTTCAAGGATTTTCAATCCCACACTTTCTATGTCTAGTACACTATATGTCCAAATGTTTATGGACATTATTCAGCCACTTTATGTTGTGCCCATTACTGACCCAGATGTGCAAGTGCACATTCACAGCTTGTCTAATCCCTGTAGAGAATACAGACTATAGAATAGGTCTCTGTGGAGCACATAAACAAACATGAACCTGTTGGCACCATACCTAATGCCTAGCAGGGGCTAGACGGGTATAAAGCCCCCCAGCATTGAGCGGTGGAACATTGGAACTGTGTTCTCTATAATGATGGTGCTTAATCCAGTACTTCTGGGATTAGTTGGGGATGAGATGGGATGGTATACATCAAACATCTTGGCCTCACTAATACTCTTGTTGCTGAAGGCAATCAAATCTTCACAACAATGCAATTTGATGCAATGCAGAGCAATTTAATTGTGCCACTAGTTAATACACTCAAGTGTTACTGCTTTGCTGTCAGTCTGGATTGTAGCTCTGAAAGAATGGCCAAAGGCAGAAGAATATCATATACCCTCACTCTGGATCTACCAGGCCAATAGAGAGAACAGCTATCTGTATTAGAAAATAATGAGATTCACTCACCTTATTTCAGAGCTCAGTAAGATCCAAGAGAAGAAAATAACAATAAAATCAAGAGAGCTCTGGACTAGGATCTCTTAGTGTGAAAGTGTGTGCAAGCATGCCTTATCAGACTGGGAGCTCTTGGAAACACTGCCAACAGGATGTGTTTGATTTCCAATCAGGGTGTGGTGGTTATCATCTTGGCACATTACATGTTACTGACCATTGCTTATCTTGAACACACAGTACATATGCAGTACATATTAAGCAACATACATTTAGATAATATACAACCACTGGCCCCTTCCTTTGTACTTGGACTTACCATTTCGTAAGCTCAATATTTTAGTGGACTACATCAGTGTACAAGTACAGCCTGTTGCTGCAAGTTTTGAGAATTCCTGCCACTAGGTAGTCTGCTAACCAATGCAATTTTTTGATGATACTTCTTATGCAGGTTTATTGGATGGCAGAACTGGGTTAAAGGAGACTGGAAGTTCTTCTCGATAGAACACAACTGGCTGGCACTGAATAGCATCATGAACAAGGGAACATCATGAACAGTCATACCCATCCAGAAAGTAAAGGCAAGCATGGTGAACTCCTTGCCAAAATTAGTCTCCGCACAGAAGGAAGGGTTGGATTGCAGTCCTATGAGGATGGAAGATAATGGTTAAGAGGAACAATAAATGATAAAAAAAAAAAAATGTAGTGGATGCTGACCACAGTGCCTCCACACACAGTGTTGTCTCCACCAAGACTAAAGCGGGTCTTGTCACTGAATATGACCTGCTGCCATTCAGAGTGACTCCATGACAGTCTGGCACAACATAATTGCAGTTGTGCATTGTAGCCGGTTAACTCCTTCTAGGTGCAACTACTTTTTTGACGATGAGTGTATGATGAATTTCTTTCAAAATATTCAAATTTTTTGAGATGCATGCGCATATATCTATCACATATTATATTTAGACCATTTTACTTACCTTTCAGTGAATATGTACATTTTACTTTGGACAATTTCATCATAAAATTCTGACACAATGAACAGAACAACTGCCAGATTCACATATTGTCAAACAATGAAAAATATTAAAGATGAAGCTCGAAGATTGACGTACTTTTTGTCACACCTCTTTACTGCCTTACACCCCATCTGCTGTCTAAGTGCTGAAACAACATTTTACAGCATTTATACAATAACACACCAACTTCAGAGTGGTGTTATTGCTCTACTGACTGTAAAAGGTAGAATAATGTCTCTATCGTTTTACTCTGGGCTTGGGATGCTGCAAACTGCAACATTTAACTAAGGGTAACTCTGGATAACACTGTGAGTCAAAATACTGTAAAATCATGTAATATTACTCTACAGGTACAGTTCACATGTGTCTTTCAGTTTCATTGAAGGTCATAGTTAGTCACAATCATTCACAATCACAATCATATGTTTAGTCACAATCATTTAAAAAACATTTCTCTTACTCAGGCTTTTGGTTAACGTCTCCTTTACCGACTGTCTTTCTGTGTTACACCAGATAATTAATGATTACTTATCTCTCTCCATCTCTCTCCCCCATGTCCCAGGCTGCTCCTGCTGCCTGGCTGTATGTTTCTTCATGCCCACACAAGATACTGACGTATCTACTTTGATGCCAACTTAGCCCACATTTGAGACTCCACTGGCAGCTTATGAGTGTTTAACCTACATGGACTTCCATATTAACACTGAACTTGAATCCTACTCTCACTTGCATTCTCTTTCACACCTCTTTTACTTTATATCTGTGCTATCTGGTGTCGATCTGAGGAGGATGTGTTCCCTTTCTGTGTCTGGTTCTTAGCCTGATGGGGTTTCCTTGCCACTGTTACATTTACATTACATTTACGGTGTTTAGCAGACGCCCTTTTCCAGAGCGACTTACAAAATTGCTTTGCTGTTCACTCAGAATATCCTTAGCTAGTAGACGAGGATCTAGAGATTCCTCAGGCTTAGGTCCTATTGAAACAAATGTCTTTATGGAGTTAAATACTCCTGAAACAGATGAGTCTTCAGCTGTTCGGACTCCCAGGGGAAGTTCATTCCTCCATTTTGGTGCCAGAATAGAAAAGAGTCTGGATGCATGTTTTCCTTGTGTTTTGAGGGATGATGGGTCAAGCCGAGCTGTACTTGAAGCTCGAAGGTTCACCTCGTGTTTTGACCATTGCCATCATGTATGGAGGGGCTGGTCCATTTTTGTCTTTGTAGGTCAGCATCAAAGTTTGCGGGCAGCTACAGGAAGCCAATGAAGGGAACGCAGCAGAGGAGTTACATGACTGAAGTTAGGAACTGGCTTGGACCCGGATTTCTGTAAAGCTCCTTTGTGACTACTCCTTTGTTGTAAAAAGTGCTGTATAAAAAAATAAACATTGATGTTCCTCTGATGTTTCTTGCCCAGAAATGCATATGTAAAGTAAAGGCTGACTCAAAGTTCAAATCACACTTCTTAACTGTAGGGGGAGCCCAGGAGCATAAAGCTGGTTTAAATATAGTTTCCAGTACAGTTTCAGTGGTCTGTCTCAAGCTTTGCTCAGAGTAAGAGAATGAGTAGAAACCATAAGTTCACCCTTAGACCCTATAGCACACAGTTCTTCACTTAATTATTAAGGATTAATCACAGTCATACTTAACATTTTCATAGGCCCTAAAATAGAATAGGTGATATAACACAAGACATTCTAATTCAAACTGATCACAAATATTTCTGGATTAAAAGCTGAATAATAATCCTATTTTATCAAGAGGCTAAATGTTTTAATAGCATGAGAATGGTGTTAAGTTTCTAACTTACTTCTAAGTAAGTCTTTAAAACAATCACAAAAACTTGTACGTCACAAACGCCTACTCACACTTGGCACCTGTTTGGTGGTGGAGCGTGTATAGCTGGGTCTGATCATGTTGGTTCAGGGAAATGTATCTCTCACCATGTACCTACAGAATGGTGGGAAGTATACAAATTTCCACTGACTCACTCTATGATATCATGACAAAATAAACAAAATATTCATGTGTACAACAGATGAAGGCAGGCATAGACTAATCTAATGACTGGTCCTTGAAAATGATCACATAATGATACACATAACTCTTTTTTTCCTCTTTTTTATACCTGGTTTAAGATTTTTACAATGGTATTTTGCCACCTGCTCATTTATTATTTCTTCTAAAATCAATTGTATTTAAAGAGTTTATCCTGCTTTCAGTGAAAAAAACCCCCCAAAAAAACAAGTATTGAATGATCGAATATTGGATGATCACCACTCCACCTCATCCCCAATTCCACACCTCATCCAATCTAATGTAATTGGATGGAGCACCATCATTCCAGGGAACATAGTTCCACAACTCCACAGCTCAATACTGGGGGGCTTTATACCCCTGTAATGGCTGGAATTAGTTATGGTGCCAATAGGTTCATGTTGGTTTATCTGTGCCAGAGAGTCACATTCTTCTGGCAATACTAGACAAGCTGTGTGTGCGTTTGCACATCTGTGTCAGCAATGGGCGCAACTTAAAGTAGCTGAATGCATTCATTAGAAGGGGTGTCCACAAATTTCTGGAAAGTGTATTTATAGTAAACCACTATAACCACTTATATATACACATATATAGATTCTACATAGTTTTCTATCAAAAAGAATTATACTCTTGGCTGTGAAGTGGAGCAACTGTCCAAGTGTTGGTCATCACTTTGGTCACTTACAAAAGAGCACTTGTAGCTCTAATTGAAGTCAGCAGGTGTTGTTCATATTGTCTTAAAATTGTATGATGAATGGACAAATAGAAATGGAATAGACTGATTACATTAACTGACACTGAAAGAGATTGCATTTTCCTTCATCTACAACGTTAAAGTTTTGGACTCAAGATTCTCCTGGCCAAAGCACATAGCTCTAGAGGTCTTGATCTTGGTCTAGGTTTTCTCAGTCAAACTTCAGTCCCACTCTGAAGGTTTTTTTTATCAGAAAGGGTTTCTGCCTTGATGATATTTTTGGATTGTTGGAGACTTCTTTTCAAGTCATGTGTTCTGCTCTTGGGCTGAACTTGCTAGGACCAGGCCATGTTGGTGGTTGTTTTAAATGTTCCCCACTTGTAAATTCTTATCTGGACAGTGGACCAGCTGATCTCTAATTGCTCTTTTTAAATCCTGAAGTATATTTTTGTAATACAAAAGATAAAAATAAAGGTAAAGATTAGATAAAGTAACACTTTATTAATACTACAATGGGCAAATTCACATATAGTATAATGTGTAAGGAAAGGGCTTTCTTGGAAGGTGTTTTGAGAAAAGGCTGCTTCACAAAGATACAGGAAAAGGGGTCCCTAGGAGACCTTTTTTCCCATAGGGTGCTGGGCCTCTTTCCTCAGTCTTTCTCCCTTCTCTTATACATTGCAAATGGATGAGCTAATATCAGTTTCAGATGTTCAACCTCAGTTTTATGAAAAACAGCTTCCTTATATAAGGGGGCATATGTAAACTGTAAGGCAGAAGACTCCTCCAGGCCTTTTGCAATGGGCCCTGATTAAAACATAATTGACTTTTCTATGCAATAAACTTTTATGTTTGTGAACAAAGATGGGTCAGTGGAGATTTCTTCAAAACCTCTTCACAGCATTGCTACTTTTTCAAAATGACACCACAGAGTTGGCGTCCTGAAGTGTGCAAAATAAGAGTCTTCTGCCTTACAGTTTACATATGACCCCTTATATTGGGCAGTTGTTTTTCGTAAAACTGTCTGGAGATCCTGTGTGGAGCCTTGTGGAGGCAAGACATACCCCAAGAGCTGCAGAAGAGGAGTGTTACACTCTGGGTGGAGGACATACAAACCTGTAATTCCCTCTGTCATTATGGGAAACATAAATTGAAAATTACTTGACAGTGGTTCAAAAAAATGATTATTTTTTTTATTATTTTTATAATGCATGTATGTATCAGTATTATTCCTTGTCAGGACTGTATTCTGATATTTGAACACTTTGAGCAAAGTAAGAGATAATCCTAGAGACAGCCCCTCCCCTCCCATTTTCCTCTATAACCAAATATTGGGTCAGTGACATCATCAACCCCACCCCCTCTCACTGATCAGTCAGAGTCTGCATGCAGTGTCTACATGAACAGAGCAGTAAACATGCACTGGAAAGCATTTAAACTGAGATTTAATTCACTTGGAAATGAATTGAATTTTACCTGCTTTCTGAGCTCATTTTCTCACTGGTATGGGTTTATTCATCATGGGTTAGACAGGGTCTTGTAGTTTGTTGTTGATATGTATATCATGTCTGTAGGATACTCTGATCCTGAGTAAAGAAACCTAGAAATGACATCTCAGGTTTTAAGAGTTAAAAATAATTTCTTCAGGTGTGTGTTTAGTTATATCACCACCATCTCTCATTTTTTTCCAAATAAAGATGTCTATAAGTTAACATAAGTTAAAAAAGGCAAAGGCTTTCATGCTGTGTATTCTATTTATATGCAGAATGATGTAATCACACAGATTAAAACCATTTGGTTCAACTTGGTTCCCTGCACACACAACAGCAATAAACTGAATCATTCCCTTCATTTTTTTGCAAATATCTTCTGTTTTTGGAATGCCAGTTCCTGCTGACTTAAGCAGCTCCCAGCAATTTGCTTACATATTAACAAGAACTAGAAATAAACCAAGAACAAGAAAGGCCAAAATTACAAGACATGGGCAAAAACAGCAGAGTCAGGCTTGAAACTGAGGCCAGGGGAAGAAACACAAGTGAGTGCAAGATTAGCAGAAGGGAAGCGAAAACAGCGTGACTGAGCAGACATGAGGACTCATTTTCCTGCAGGCATCAATATTTTGGTGGCAAGATACTGGCAAAGAAGAAGTGACAGTCTCCAGTATTGGCCCATTGCATTTAGTCAACTGACACTATATGTCCAAATGTTTGGAGACACCCCTTCTAATGAATGCATTCAGCTACTTTAAGTTGTATCTATTGCTGACAGAGATGTGCAAATGCATGCACATAACTAGTATTTTCAATAGAATAGGACTCTCTGGAGCAGATAAACAAACACAAACTGGCACCATGCCTAATGCCAGGGATGGGACAGAGGGGTTAAAAGCCCACCAGCATTGAAATGTGGAGCAGTGGAACTGTGTGCTAAGGAATGATGGATTGGTGCTCCATCCAATGCTTTTGAGATGAGTTGGGAACGAGGCAGGGTGGTGATCTTCTTGCATCCTGCCTTCACTAATGCTCTTGTTGCTGAAGGTAATCATGCCTGGACAGTTACTCCAACAAAACATGATAGTTTTTTTTAATTCTCTCAAGGGCTTGTAGGTGTTGAATAACGTTATAATAACCCTGCTTCATAACATCGACATAGCCTTGCCAAGAACATGTTATAGCAGGGTCATAACTGACATATGACATATTCTCATACGAGTTATCTGTCTTGACACCTCATAGTAGAGAGACTACACCTAACTCAATTAATCCAACTCCCAGTTGCACACATAAAAATTCATGCTGCTGGTGTTTGCTCCCAGTCCCGTGGGATTTGGCCTGCTTCCATTTGAGTCATTTTGGTTGGGTCTCACCAACAGGTCCATCCATAGCACTTTTCACAGCTCAACAGTCCAACTAACCATTTATAGACTGTAACCCAATACTGCACAAATCAAGTCACTTGAGTGCCCATCTCTGCCTCAGAAAGCTGGAAAGGCATGTCTTTATGGCTGTAGGTATGATTACAGTATGATTACATTACAACAAAGAGAAAACATGCTTAGGACACTTTTGTCATTTTTTTTATATTGTAAATTGATCAAAAATAAAATAAAAGAATAATAATTATTGATCATAATGTTGTGGAACTCTCTATCAGAAACTAACAGCGGGGTATCCACCATTAAATGCAACAGAAAGCTCAGATCCCACATGCTGAACTAGTGTACTGTGGCTGACATGAGCCTGGTGACAGATTACTGGTTTAAAGTGTCTGGAGGCCAGTCATTCTCACAAACAATAAAAAGTTATGTTAAGTTGTCTTATAACATACATTAATTTCCCTGAAGGAAACCTCCCAAGGGATCAATAAAGTTCTATTCTATTCTATTCTATTCTATTCTATTCTATTCTATTCTATTCTATTCTATTCTATTCTATTCTAACAAAACTATCATAATATGAGTCAACCACAATTTAACATGCCCGTGCAATAGCAGTGTATGAAAATTTGTAAAGATTTAAAGTGCCGTTTTGGGAAAATGTTCTGGTGTTTTCCTGTCATGGCCATTCATCACCACATGACATACAAAAGAAAAACCACACTGCCCCAGATATAAATGAATAGAAAGGTTATATGCTTGCACGATAATCACTCACTCATGTAAACCACCAACTCAAACAGCTTTTGCAATGTTTTAGTGATAGGTACTCCGTCTGAGTTACATCACACAAAGAGTTGGATTTCACATCTGGGACAGTCTGAACTTGTCAATTGTTGCTCAAGGCCTGTTGCATACTTTTGTGGCACAGTATCTGCCAAGGTGCATGCCTGTATGCTTTAGATTAATCTGCTCAGATAACACCAGTGCAAGTGAAGATTTACTAACATGTTAATACAATGGAATGTGAGGTTTGTTGTGCCAGCCTGACAAACAAAGAATTCTTAAGAACTTCAGTTTATGTTCTGCCCACCTGATTTGTGTTTACGTTCTCAGTCTTTTATATCTCATGGCTACCACCTGTTTATGAATAGAAAGCATAAAGGGTTAGGGTTAGTGGCTGTGGCTGCACTGTCTCTAATTTATACTGTTTAATTTGTCTTGCAGCACTTCTGTGATATTATTTTAGAATTTAAAATGCTGTTACCAGCCCAGTATGGACTAATGTTTCCCCCTGAGGATAGGCTGGGGGACCCCTGGAGAGTGCTTCATGGCCCACTGGTGGTCCCTGGCCCACAGGTTGAGGAACTCTGACACAGAGAAAGCATACACATCATCTTGTTTTTGTTTTTTTAAACATTATTTCAGAATTCCATGAAAGGACCAGTAGAAATGGTCCACAATTACTTGACTTGACTGAAGTCAAGTAGCTGTTTGTGATATTCCTTTATTTCATAAATAAATATGAAAGAAATATGCAAAAATAAATAAATAAACCACCTAATTTCTGTGGAAATAGTCAATTTATTAGTTGTTTAATATTAATAAAATAGTTGGTAATGTCATTATGCTTGTTTCTCATGCTAACAGGAGCAGTTCAGGATGCTCCTTGTAAACTTTCACAGTAATAATGACCTCAATCTGGATACAGAGCTGCAGTGAAAACATACAGGCTGAGCAGCTATCTGTTCCTGGAGTGTGTTCAAATAAATGAATACAAACGTAATAGTAACACAAAATACCTTAAAAATGAAAACTAAAATTACGGTCTAACATTTGGTTTAATTTGAAGAAAAAAAAGGAAAATTTTGTTATAATTTATTGCACGCCATTGGTTTGAAAAATTTATGGGAGTTTTATTCATCTTTTACATCAGCAGGAACATTCATTAAAACAGTACATTTCTGAATAAGGTTCACCTTTACTGTCTGTTGTTTGTTAACAAATGCATAAAACCTTATGCTAGATATAGAAGCTGATAGCTACATAAAAGAAAATCATTTAGAGATTCATAATACAAATAACATATTATTCATTTTAATAATTGATCATTGACTATCAAAATAGTTGTTTTCCTGCAACCCTGTAAATAATAAATACATTCTGAAAAGCTTGAGAGATTATGCAATGACCTATAAAGGATGCCGTAGAAAATCTACAGTGCAAAATAGTTTCACTCAGAAGGAAGTGTGTGATTTCAATGCTATTAGAAATTAAGATAAAGGTTACCAGGAACAATAAATGACTAAAAATGATGACTGATATGAGCAATTTTTATTGAGCTACACATACAGAGGTATTGTCTCAGTATGGTGAAGGGGAATAATGCAACATGCCAGACATCTTGAAATGGATTTCTTAATGAACACGCAATAATCCATCCCAGACAGCTTGAATGTTCTCAGTCAGTTCCCTCAGATTTTGTAGAAGAGGTGGAGTGTTGAAAGCATATCCAATAGACTTCCATGCATTTTCCCATTTTGTGATGAGTGACAACAAACTGTTAATCATTGTACTGACCATGGAACTTCCCCACACTCATTCATTGCTTGTCTCCATCAAGACAAATGCATGACTTGTCACTGAATATGACCTGCTTCCATTCTGAGTCACAACACCACTGCAGTCATTTATTGCAGTTGGTTGGTTCCTTCTAAAACTAGTACATCACAGTCTAGTACAATATTTCTGAATTGTTATCTTTACACTGTCAAATTTTAAATAAACCTTTCTTGTCCACTAGAAAAAGCCAGTAGGTTACATTTTGACAAAATGTCTAAGAGAGGGCAAAATAGTCAGTTAAGGACTGACCAGAGGTCATGCCACAGGGAATACCCCAAGCCAGGGGAGCATGCAGTGCACCAGGAAGCCAGGAAAGTGACCAAGTGCTAGGAAGGGGTTAATCTAAAAGCTTATTCAGGTACCAGGCTGTTTATCTCCTCAGACAGATAACTGCACACCATGCTGAGAGGACAGCAACACCATCTGGCAAGACTTGGGAATCATTACTAAAACAATTATAATTTTCTACATACAGTGAAAAGATGAAATATTGTCATAGAGGAGAAATATTGTGAATAAGACATAATAAGTTATAACATTCCCTGATCATATGTGTTCTACAGAGAGCACACAGCTATATAAAAAGTCAGTCAACCAGTAACCTCAATCTACTGTAACCAAAAGGAAACCATCAAGATTAGGGGAGTGAGAGTTTGACAGAAGAGAAAATGGCTATAAATGAAAGCAAACAATTGAAGAGGGAGGATGAGGACATCTCATATGAGGAAATGAATATTGAAAGCCAAATGAGAGCATTATCGGTGGAAATTATAGGTCAATATTGCTTACAACTAATGATGTCTGACCAACAGAACATTTTATGTCTTGCTTCAGTGAGAGAGTACAGTCTTTGTTTGCAGTTTTCCATGGAAAATGCATGTCATAGTGTATGTGACCCGGGTAGGGCCCACTTCCATCCCCCTTGGTCATACATTCTAGGAAAAGAATACCGGAGACAATAAATTAACCATGTCTTCTTCTGAACAACCACTAAAGCAAAACTGGGGCTCAGCATGCTTGGAGGACAACTCGGACAACTCTGTAGGTTACAGATTACCATGTTCAGTAAAATGTTAAATGGTCTTTAAAGGGAAAATGGTAGCTGGTTGTGTTTCATTTGTCTTTTTGCCAGAGAATCTCAGAAAAACAAATCAAATAAAAAAAAAATGTTAGTTTTAATTCTTGATGAGGGGAGAAAAGGGGCACAGATGAAAAAACAAACAAACAAACAAACAAAAAAAACTGTACTAATGAGGCCCATAGACAGCATGCTTTCAAGAGCCATAACTAGCACACTAACAGAAGCAATGTGGGAGAAGACTGATAGCCAGCATGCTGATGCTGCACTAGCAGTTTTGGACGAGGGCTGTAACTGACACGCTTATACCGCAGCAGCAGTGCAGGAGGAGACCACTAGTCAGCATGTGAATGTCACACTAGCAGTTTTAGAAAGATATAATGTGCCATTACCAAATATGAATTTATCAGATACATTCAGTACAATTTGCATGTTGTCGCTGTCCATTGAAAAACATGTATCTCAAAAAATGGCAACTTTACAACTTTCCTTTAAATGGAAGTGAATGTAAAATAAGTATAAGTATAAAGTTAATTTTTGCAAATTTCTGTTGGTCTATTGATAATTGTTTGCGCAGCGTATAGAGCAGCTACCAGAGATCAAACCATGAGGAAATCAAAAAATGGACAAAGATGGAGATGCATGTTTTAAATTGGACTGCAGCATAAATATTCCCAACGTCTCCTACCATTTGTAATTTAGAGCGAATATATTCAAGCAAAGTACTACAGAATTTTTCAGAATGAAGTTCATTATAAAATGATCATAACACAATAAATAGCATGCGAATCCATAGATAACATTATGTTAATTAGTTACTGAATGTGATCATGTTGAACACCAAAAGATTAGCTTTTTCCTGTAGTTTTCTCTCAACAGTACAAATATTTTGAATGATTTTATAAACGTTTTATAGTGAAGTTTTTATGCAAGTAGGAAAAAGTCTCTAAAAACAGTACAACCTTTATGAAAACTCCTACATAATAAATCATACTCTCTCTTCTTCATTGGCAATTCTGGGCTTCCTAAAGGCTCAGTTGTCAGCCCTTTTTTATTCAGGGTAATTTATGACAGTTACTCAGACTTTCTTTTATAATTCTTAAACCAAATACACCAGTACTACTGAAATGTAGCAGTGTAGACCTATTCACAACAACAAACTTCAGCAAAACAACAACAAAGAAAGTACATTCTGCTTTTGGGTGGAGTGCTGAAGTTCAGGTGAAGTCTGACGTAATCCACTCAACTTCTCTTGTATTTTCACCCGTGTTTCAAAGGTTCCCAGTAACCACAATGTCAGAGAAGACTGTTGTCTAATGTTAATGGCAACTGAGCTCAATGGATTTATTAGATTGTGCCCCTTGAGACATCTCCGGCTTGGTAGAAGTTTCCGTGGCTGAATCTAGCCCTCCATTAGGCAAGGGCTTGCGGGTGAGAGTGGCAGTGAGCTTCCTGCGGAAGATGCGGCACAGGAATACATAGATGAGGGGGTCCAGGCATATGTTGGTGGTAGACAGCCAGAGTGTGATCTCTTTGGCAAAGTAGAGCTGATTCTGAGCCCAACAGGTGGTGGGTGTCTTTCGAGTCTGAGTGAGCGTATAAGGCACTCTGGCCAAGTGGAAGGGTGCAAAACACACAAAAAAGACGCCAACCACCACAAACACCTGAGAAGAAAGGACGGACAGTGTTTGAGTCAACTGGGTTCCAATAAACTCGAAACATATTTTTGAGATTTAATTATGAGACATGTTATTATTACATTGCATTACCGTACTTCTATAAATGATACAACATACACTTTAATTATTCCATAACTGCTTCTAATTATTTAATATCAACTACAATTTATTCAGTATCTACTAAGACTTCAGTATCCATTATGTATTATTTACTAACTACTATGAGTGATTAAGGATATACTATAAATCTTTCAGTATCTACTACAGATTAGGCAGAATTCATTATGGATTATTTGGTATTTACTATTAATTATTTAGTATAGATTATGAATCATTTGGTATCTATTATGAATTATTCAGTTTCTCCTACAAATGATTTAGTATCTACTATGAATAATTGAGTATTTACTATGAATTATTCAGTATCTACATAGAATTATTCAGAATCTACTATGAATTATTTAGTATCAACTTTGAATTATTCAGTGTTTACAATGAATTATTCAGTATCAATTATGAATTTTTCAATATCCATTGTGAATAATCTGGTATATATTGTGAATAATTTAGTATATACTATGAATTATTCAGTTTCAATTATGAATTATTCAGTATCTATTATGAATAAATCAGTATCTACTGTGAATTATTTTTGATCAACTTTGTTTTATTCAGTATTTATTTAGAATTTATTGATATTTAATTTGAATTATTGAGTGTCCCTATGATTTTTTTTCAGCAACTACTATGAATAATTCTGTGGTACTAGAAATTATTAAAGATCTTTTATAGATTTTCTGTGTATACAAGGAATCATTCAGCATATATTATTATTCTGAATCAATTATGAATTCTTCACTATCTACTATGAATTATTCTGTTTTTACTATGAAACTACTATTCATTATCCTCTATGATTTGTTTAGTATATACTATCGATTATTTAGTATCCACTATGAAGTATTCATTGTCTATTTTGAATTATTTAGTAATTAATGGATGAATGTAAACTAATATGTGTCCAAAGGGTTAAGGGTCTTTTCCTCGGACAAATATTAGGCTTACCTTGGAATAAATTGCAATTATTATGAATTTTAATGTTCTGTAAGTCTTGTTTTATGAGGCTGCCATGTTGAAGTATGAATTACAAGATGGCTGGGTGGGTGTTCCTGCTGGGTGGGAGGTCAGAAAGTTCCCATTTATCACGAATGTTTATTCATTTATACACTGGCAGTTTTTTGGTGGATAATAAATAAATTGACTTGACATGCAAACAATGGGAGATGGCACATTGTACATCAAGTCGATGTCATGGATGACACTATAACCAGATTTAAAAACCACTAGAACTTTTCATGGGACAATTAGGAAATGTGTGGAGAAAAACAATTCAACCACTATGGGAGGCCTGTGGAAGCAGTGAAGAATGTGGGAGGCAGTAATAAAGGTCAGAGTAGAACCTACTGGACATACAGTTGTATGTACCCTTCTTTCTCTCCAGTGTATAATTGTTTTAGGTTTCTTAAAATAAACAGAGACTTCCCTGCCATTGTTAAGATGATGGAACACAGCTGTGTTTTCCGCTGAAACCTCAGTTGAAGAATATCTTTGGAATTCCTTAAGGACATTAAATGATGAATGGCAAAAGACTTCCTATATCTAATTAGGCAAGATCATCCTTTGTCTTTCTGAATAGCAAACAATCGTTTAGCCTCTTTTGCCAAATGTGATACTATCTCATACCACAAATCTGTATATTGTTTTTTTTCATGACCATCCAAACTCACCTTTTCTCAGCTGAAAGTCAAAGTTTGGGTGTCCTTCCCAACCTGTCTACACTTCCCTGCACATGACCTGCACTTAAATTTGATTGTGAACATAGAATTGGCAGATTCATCAGATAAATATTTCTTGTGTAAATTTACAATCATCCTTCTCAGATCTACTCTGGGCTCTTTAGACTTTCCCATTGTTTTGTAAAGTGGACTAGCAAACCATTTTAAAATGAAAAGATATCAACTACCCCAGAAGACGGACAGTTAACAAAAAGGCCAATGATATGCATGCAGGAGTGGATGTAAACATCTGACTGTATACCAGTCCTAACCCTTTATCTGTCACACTAAGAAATACATTTCTTTTTTTCTAATGACCCATTCAGAAAGTGGATATACACGTCATCCAGTTGGTTGACTTACCCAGGTAGAGTAACTCCAGAATGGTCACTGTAATATATTGAACTATAATATAATTTTTTTATTTAATATGTTAAATAAAACATGGATAAACATTTCCAAATATTTTGTCTTAGGCACTAAGGCTGAAAACACATTGCTTATGGCTACCTACCAGTCTAGATCTGTAGTAATAGCTATTTAATGTACAGTGGTCAGATGACGATGACAAAAATAATAATATTATTTAAAGAGTAAATGGCTTCAAAGCTATGCTAATCTGAAGGAATAACACATACAATGTAGTCTAGTAAGGTAACTGGATCTTGTAAGGATCTTGAGCAATGTTTAGGCTTAACATTGATGCTTACAGGGCAACTCAACCAAGCAGTTACAAATGTTTTGGGGGTAACAAAGAGATGATATTTATGCACACATTTCTGATATTTGACAAAAAACAATTGAAAGGGCTGAACGAGATTTTTTTTTCTTCTACTTTTATTTTGTAGCAGCAATAGACTTAAGTGTTTTTTTCATAGCATTCGGACAATGATTTCCTTTTACTACACTGAAAGGCAGTCAATATAATTTACATTACATACTCTATTCAATGAGGGGAATCAGGTTTTCTATCACAAATTGGTGATGCGTGACTATAATGCCTTTTAAAGTGTTAAAATACCAAAAACTACCTGATAAAGATAGGTTGAATTAAGACTGCTTAGGATACCTACCCACCTGCTAAGGTTGACTTAAAAAATGAGACTGAATATTTTGGGCAAGGAGAAACACAAATGGACACATACAGTACCTTGGACTTGGTGCGTTTGCTGGCCCTGCCGGAGCTGCTCTTCGATGCGAGGTACGACTTGTACACCCTCTGGCTGATGAAGGTGTAACAGATGACCATGAGAACCAGTGTGCCCCAAAACACTAATTGACACAGATAGTTGAAGCCCTCATGCCACCGCAGGCCCAAGCTACTCTTCAAACTGCTACACTTTATCTTCCCATTGTGGGACACTGATGGCATCTTGCTGGTCAGGATCACGTTTGGCAGGGCTAAGGACACCATGACAGCCCATATCCCAGCACATACGGCCTGGCCCACACCAACTCGCTGCAGGCCGCACTTGCCAAAGGGCCGCACAATCTTCAGGTAGCGGTCCAGGCTGATGAGTCCCAGCAAGAGGATGCTGATGTACATGGTAGTGTAGAAGAGCACGCCAGAGTAGCGGCAATGGAAAACACGAAGGGTGGTTGAGCCGATGCCTGCATCCCCCAGCATCTTTATAGATTAAAAAAAACAATCAGATTAACTCCAAAGACAGAATCATCGGGTAATTTGACCACATATTTAAAAAGAAATTAAATTACATTTTACATACATGACTTTCATTTTGTATCATATCTGGCACATAATGATTTTACTGGATTGCATTAATCATTATGATTTATTGTGCTATTACACATGGAACATAAACATTTCATGCAATAACCTTTAAAATTGTACACAAGTAATTTCACATTTAGAATGTTTTTGGTGAGTGTTTTTTGCACATATACCAAGCAAAAATATATATTTATTATTATTATTATTATTATTATTATTATTATTATTATTATTATTATTATTATTATTATTATTATTATTATTAATTTGATATATTATATATTTGAGTTGTTGTGTTATTTATATATTGCTGGAAAAAATATTTGCCCTTTCACATTTATTTTGTTTTCCTTTTTGCGGATGATCAAACACCCAGGCTAAAAGATCTCAAACAGCAACACGTTATACTCTGATCAGAAATTCAAGAACAGCTGAAAAAAAATCATTGACATCTATCAGTCTGGAGAGAAACTCCAACAAAACCACAGTTAGAGCTATAATACACAAATATAGAAAACATGGAACAGTGTCAAACCTTCCCAGGAGTGGCTGGCCTATCAAAATTACTCCAAGAGAACATCAGTGACTCACCCAGAAGGTCACAAAGGACCCTGAACAACATCTAAAGCACTCCCTGCCTCTACCAGAAAATCCTGAAGGAGAATATCATACTTGGGTTCTGCAGCAGGACAAAGATCCTGAGCAAAGTCCACCTCTGAATGGACTTTGATTTGATGAAAACCCTCCAATGTGGCTGAATTATAACAGTTCTTCAAAGAAGAGTTGGCCAACATTTCTCCACAGAAATGAAAGACCAATTGCCAGTTATTGCAAATGCGTGCTCACAGTTGTTGCTGCCAACCAGTCCAGTCTGTCCAAATAAAAGCTTGTAACCATAAACACTGTATATGGCATTAAAGGGTGTCTACAATAAAGGCAATCTAGAAAAAATGGTTTTATATTAATTTAGACATAAACATGAAGTTCATTCCAAAATGCTCTGTAGCTATGTAGTTACATTTGAACAATCATGTAACTACAGTGTAACTATTGCTGTGTATTTGCTGTTATAGATACAGTACAGTAGTACAGCTTGTATAATTACATGTTTGCATCAACTTCAGTTGTATATTTTATCACACATGTATAACCACATCAAAATTGTTCTAACTCTAGAAAATGATACATACACAGAGCAGCCATAACATTATGTTTTTACATTCACTGTCCATTTCATGAACTCCACAGACCATATCTGTATTTCTATAATTAAACACTGTAATCTAGCTTTCTTTTACCCTGATCTTAAAGCCGTACTGTGCTGAAAATGTCCAATCTCATCTGATCTTGGAGGATAAACGGGGTTGGGCCTAGTTAGTACCTGGATTGGGAATACCAGGTGCTGTGAGTTCCTAACCTTGAGCTCCCCTGCCCCATTTGAGAAGGACCTTGAGCTCACATTGGTTGCCCACCTTCCGGTTTCTAGACCAGGACTAGTTGCCCACCTGCCATCACTAACTATGTTGAAATTTACACAGACCCTAATTACCTACTACTGTTACTATTATGTTGACCATCAAACTAACATTACATCAGTACATCTGAGTATTAGAACAGAGGTGTGGGGGTCCAGTGTCCCCTACCTAACTATGTATAAGTAGTTTGACCAGAGGAGGATGGGTTCCTCCCAAGGTTGGAGGAACCCCGTTGGCTTGCTCACCAGTGGTTTAATTGATTTTCCTTTGTTCATGTGTTAACCTTTTTATTTTTTGATTGACGTAAAGCTGCTCTGTGACATCGGTTGTGAAAGGAGCTAGTACAAATGCATTTTTGATTGATTGATTGATTGCTTGATTGATCGCAGAACTACAAAGTGCTCCTGTATGGTGAGAGGAGCTGATAAAATGGACATCTAAAAGATGGCTCATATGTGTTAAAATACAATAGATCCACCAGCACCTTCACTGGCACGGTCAAGGTCATCAGCAGGTCAGCCACCACCACATTCTTCAGATACACCACGAAGGTGGTACTGCTGCGGATCTGGAAGAAGATCCAGACGGCCAGACAGTTGAGGACGATGGCACCCAGGAAGAGGAAGCCATAGAGGCAGGGGAAGAGGACTGAAGTGACACTGATGTTTAACTCACAACTCAGGGAGCTGTTGTGTTGACTCATATTCATCCTGGCACCCATCTATAGCTGTGAAAAATGAAAACAGCTGTGAAATCTGCTTCATAATTAGGGAAGTAGTGGATTAGACTTCATTATAAGCAGTCATGCTGAAAAACTCAGAGTTCACACATCACCTTAAACCAAAATCCCAACAAACAAACAAACAAACAAACAAACAAACAAACAAACAAACAAATTCTGTGGAAGTGTCACCTATGGTGCTCTTTTGCAGCAAAACATTTTTACCGACTAGAACTTATATGTGCAGTAGACCAGATATGGTTCATTTAGACATTGGTGAGGTAAGTGAACCACAACCACAATGGTTCAGTAAGGGAACAGCCATATCAGTAAACAATGAGAAAGTGTGTGAACCCTTTAAATTTTTCCACATTTCTGCATAAAGAAATGAGAACCAAATCAAACCAAATCAGACATAAATATCACACCTGCTCATATATTGAGGAAAATGATTCTGTTTTGCTGCTTCTGCATCTGAAACAATGACTTCTGAATTACCTGCAAAATCTAAAGGAAAATGTCAGGACGTCTGTCATCTGAATCTCAAGAAAATGTGAAGCAAGACAATGACCCACATAACACAAGTTGTTCTACCAAAGAATTGTTAATGTCCAAATCATGACAAAGTCAAAATTCTGAACTTAATCCTATAGAAATGTTGGGGAAGGACCTGAAGCAAGTAGTTCATGGAAATTGTTCAACACAACAGACTTTTGTATAGAGAAATGGGTTAGAATGAGTGTAGGACTAATCAACACTTAGAAATGTTTAGGCACAGTTATTATTGTACAAGGGGTCACAACACAAACTGATAGCAAAGGTTAATTTTTTAATCATATTTGCTAGTGTTGGTTCTCCTTATCAATGTTTAACACTATATTAGGTCAGATTTATGCAGAAACAGAAAATTCTACAGGCTTAACAAAGGTGCACCACTTAAAAATGGGATACACAATTTATTTATTCATATTCACATTTATACAGTGCAGTTCAAAAATCTCACAGCTGTCATGCAAAACCTTCTTTTGCCGTTTTACACTTTTTGACCTAATTTGAAACTGGACATATATTGTGTCAGAATTTCCTGGTGAATAAATAGGTACAGTCTCCAAATGAAGCATGACCACTTACAGAGTGGTGTTCTGCATCTTACTACAATCAGATTCTGTCTTCAGGACTGTGCTTATATGGACTGTGCCAGATGTGTATTGCAGTCTGCTGTGTGCAGAGGCTGCGCTTCCTGCAGTGTATGGCAGAGGCACTGCAGCACTGTTGGTGGTTTCACTGACAACACAGATGGTACAGCATGCATGAGCACAACAATGACATTTATAGCTTTTATAGTGTAAAGGTTCCAACAAGAACATGCCCACACGTACACATAGACACACACACACACACACACACACACACACGCATGCGCGCACACACACACACACACACACACACACACACACACACACACACACACACACACACACACACACACACACACACGCATATAAACACTGTGTCCACTCACTGTCCACTCCTACTTAGCTGGTTCACCTTGTAGATGTAAAATCACATATAGTTTCTCATATGTTTCAGCACAGTTTGTGTTGGTCATCCTCTATTCCTTCATCATTGCTCACAGGACACAGTGATTGTGTTGGCTGCTAATTTCTGATCCACTTGTACCAGCACAAGACACAGATATATGTTGACCTATTTCACCTATTTGTTTTTGTAGCCATTGCTGACACATATATGTAAATGCACATAGCTTGTCTAGTCCCCATAGAGACGTACTGCAAACAGAATATTGACAGTTATCTCGCTGGAGCAGATAACTAAACATGAATCTATTGGCTCCATGTCAAATGCCAGGCCTGGGTTAGAGGGGTATAAAGCCCCCTAGTATTGAGCTGCAAAGCAGTGAAACTGTTTTCTCTGGAATACTTTTGAGACGGAAGTTGGGGATGAGGTAAGGTCATGATCATCCAACATCCTGGCCTCACTAATGCTTGTCACTTAATACTTAGTCAAATCCTCACAACAATGCTAACTCCAAAATCTAGTAGAAAGCCTTCTCTAGAGACAAAAGCCATTGATTTTAGAAGACAGAATGAATGAGCAGCTGTCCCAATACTTTTGTCTCAAGAGATAAAAGATAACTGGCATTGGCACAACATTTATATACTGCTGCTTACAAGAACACACAAACAACTTCTTCCCATGAAATGATTTGCACTGGTGATATGAAACAATGAGGAATTATGCTTTTTTCCCAGAAATTACTGCATAATAGTACAGCGTTATATTATAAATATAAACCATGTAAACCATTAAAGCTATGTTGAGTCAAATGAAACACATAATTGGTATAAAAGGTCAAAATCTCACCAGCTGCTTTTTGAAGAAGTGAAAACTCCTTTTTAGCTTCTGCTGAGCTCAGACTGCCTTCCACTGCATGAGGATCCTGAACTGCCCCAACACCTCCCATCAGATTCATGACTACTGCTAAATGGTTGTGGCCTGAAAATACACACACACACACACACACACACACACACACACACACACACACACACACACACACACACACACACACACACACACACAAAACATTGTTTTTTATACAATGTAAAAACATGGGATCAACACCCTCCTTGTGTATTATACCATTGTTCATGTAAATCTTGAAAATGGATTTAATTTAATTAGATATTTATTAAAGTAGTAAATGTAATTAAATTTGAGTAAATTTAGTAAATTAATATAAAGATGGATAAGTGAGTTAAACATGGAACATGTCTTTAACATTTAAATCAAGATCATGTTTTTTTGTATTTAAATAACAAAAACAGACCTTCTGGACTCTTTTGTCTTCAAACATATATTTTCTCATTGTGGCCAAACATTTATTTATTTATTTATTTATTTATTTATTTTTGTGTTTCTGTGTCAGGCTTGTTTACACATTGTGCTGAAAACCTATGATGCTAAACTTTGTGGTGAGGGCTCAAGGAAGGTTTTCTTCTGATGAAACTTTCATAAAGGTAGTAGTGCAGGAGTTGCTGCTCAGTAGAGCAAGGCACCACTATTCTAAAATCTTCATGAAGGGCTTTTGTGCTTTTCAGGACCTCAACGTCTTCATCCTGGCTGTTCAAAACTTCTTACATTTACTAATTATGAATGCCACTGTGCTCTTGGGAAATGCACAGCAAATATTTTTGAGTCTTCTCCAGATCTTTGCCTCCACAGAGTCCTCTCTCTGGGCTCTTCAGGCAGTTATATCCTCTTCATGGCTTCTGTTTTGGTCTGATCAGCATCATTAGTTGTAAGATCTTATAAAAACACGTGTGTCTGTCAAAACATGTGAAATCTACCACAGGTGGACTCCAATCCAGTGATAGAAGCATCTCAAAGATGATCAAGAGAAACAGGACGCCACCAGAAATTTCATAGTACCTGATTTCATAGGATCTGAATACTTTTGTAAACGCAAAATCAGACCACCACAGAGCAGGTATTATGTAGGTGGTGGGTCATTCTATATACTGCAATGACTGTGTGCATTGATATGGTCTTGGTGTGTTAGTGTGTGTTGTTCTGTTATGAGTGGATCAGAGAATGGTGCTGCTGGAATGTTCAAACCCCTCAGGGTCACTGCTGGACTCTACAAGCAAGAAATATACAACCAACAACATCCTGTGGGCAGCGTCCTGTGAACACTGATGACGGACTAGAGAAACATTTACTGTAGAAACATATGAGCTTCTGTCTCTGACTTTACAAAGTGGACCAACTAGGTAGGAGTGTCTAATGGAGTGGACAGTGGACACATATATTAGGAAACAGGAGGTTGTATTGTGTACATATTATATGAGCTTGTACTTATAATGAATCCATTATATTATCTACAGTAAATATCATCACTGTTGAAACCAAACGTCCCATCTAAAATGACATCTTCACAAGAGAAGGAATGACTTTCCCTACTTCCCAAGACTCTTTCTGATCATCAAATAACTGTTACATTTTCTCATTTTATTTCAAGTTGTACTGGTGGAACTTAAACATTTAAAAGATGAGCACAATGTCTTTTATGATCTAAATGCACAAAAACAACATTTAACATCTAAGAGACATTTCTGTGGGTCCTATAGTTTAGCCCAGTTTTCCTCTGGATTTTTTCCAAAGACAGGACTTTTTGTCCTGAATACGTATGAATACAAGCCTACTGACACACATACGCACACTTGTTTTCACTACTGGTGGCCTCTCAAAGACTTCCTTTCTTGTCACAATAAGTCTGCCGTGCCAGTGGCAGGCTGAATATTCTCGTCCTGTCCAGCTTCCTGCCTTTTGTTTTGGGGGAGTCAGTTCTGCCTTGCGCCAAAGTTTATTTACTCATTTGCATCCGTCTCAATAGTTTGTAAAGTGATGCTGCGCTGAACAGGCTGAAGGCAGCTCTTCAGGAACTGTCCCTTTATCTCCTGGAAACAAGGCCAGTGGGCAACAGGAAACCAATTTTTTCCAGCGACTGGTAGGAGAGCAAAAGCCACAGCTGAGCTGTTTGGTCATTGGTAAATAATATAATTTCATTTTTTCCTATAAAGAACCCACACCTACAATTAACGAGTAGTTACATGAGTGAGGCAAAGTTAATGGTAACAGCCTGAAGGGACCTGCGGGAAGCTGAAATGTTGAATGTCTAGAAGTGCTCATTGTCATAAAACATCTACATAATACACACGAGTTTACATACAAACAGTTAACACTCATATTCAAAATGTAAGTATGAAGAGTGCTTAACATCTCACGGTAGATGCTGCGTTGACTCTGGATTTGAGATGACATCTGTCTTAATAAACCATCTCACACTGCAGAAATGTCACACTGGATATCTTGGATTCTGTGCTTCTCTACGATTCCTCGACTCTATGTGCTTGAGTTGAGTCTCTATGACTCTTGATTTCAAGACTTTGAAGCACTGAGCCACAGTCTGGTTCTTTTACACCCGCCAAAATGCTTCTCTGCTTCAGGAGGGGCTTGATATTATGAATGATGTCGTTGGAGCCCCTTTCCTGGAGATGTCTGTGCATAGTGCACACTGACACCAGCCTCAGACCTCTTCTTGTAAAGCAGTTCTTGAATTGAATTTTCTACAAAATTCTCAAGACTGTGGTCATCACTGTTGTTTGTGCACCTTTTCCTACCACATTTTCCCATCCACGTCCATACAGCACTCTGAGAAAAGTGCTTCCTTGCCCAGACCAACAGGCAGCTTCCATTGCAGCACCTGTAGAGCAGTATGGCGGTTAGGTACCTTACTGCGGGGTACTTCAGTAGCAGCCTGTTGGTTCAGGGAATTAACCTTCCAGTCAAAAGGCGGTTTCTCTTAGCTCCAGGCCAGGCCAGCCAACAATAACCTGCTTTTGCTCTTTGTGAATATGAAATAAGACATTTTACAATATTCTGTTTTTGATATGCAATAATATGCATGTATATATGCTCACACCAACAATAAAATTGCACCCAGACTGCTGCTGTCTCAAGGCCAGTCATATCACCAGACCTATCTCTGAGTTGCATGTGCTGCCAACACTGTCAGCTATATGACTTTTATTAAACATTGCTAGGCCTAATAAGGACACTTTGACATAACAGCAAAAAGGCGTGAGAAAGAAAGCAAACGAGAGATAGAAAGATAGAGAGGTAGATTAATAGAGGGGCAGAGAGAGAGAGAGAGAGAGAGAGAGAGAGAGAGAGAGAGGAAGCAAACAAGCTAGCATGTGGTTTCTGATGCTCTGTTTACACGTTTTGGTTGTGGTCATTTGCAGAATGTTCATATGCAGCTTTTCTGGTGTTTATGGGCATACTGTGACAAACCAATTGCCTTGCTTAATGTGCTAATTCAGATGAATTCTGTTTCTTAAATGACAAGAAATAAAGGACAGGAGAGTCTGCTGCTGCCCAGTGTTTGCTTCAGTTTCAACAGCTTCTGTTGAATCATCTTTTGAGTATAATTTTATCTGCAAAATACATCAGAGACGTACACAGTCACAAAATACAAGTTCAAGTCAAGTCAAAAGTCTTTAGGCTAGAGTCTAAGTCTAGTCATGAGTCCTTAGGCAAAGTCAAAGCCAAGTCATGAGTCTTCATACTCATGCCCAAGCTACAGTGAGGCATCTGACAGTAATCCACAAAGTAACACACAAGCAGTTTTTTTTACAGTCCCTCACCTTATATACAGTATAAATTACAAATAATACATAAAGTGTGTCCACCACCACAAGCCCAGTCCCCATCAATCAAGCTTAATCACAGAATAGTATTAACTTAGTGGATGAATTTATGTGGTTTCCACTTCCAGGCAGTAGCTACCCTAGTTATTTATATTTGAAACTCTTTGTGGTGTTGTATGAGCATTCTTGGTCTTGTTTTAGTCCTGACCTCATTTAGACTGTCTTGTCTTAGTCTCTGTGAGAGGTGGACTTGAAAAATGTTGTGAAGTCCAATGCGTCTGTGTGAGGTAGCATTACTTAGAAACTGAGACTTTTTTTGCTGTTATTATTGAATAATAGTCACGCTTAAGGGTGAAAAAATTCTGAGACATCTCAGTTCTTCCGGAATGTCTGTCATGTGGCTCTCCCTTTAATTCATAGTGGTTCTCGAAGTCATATTGTACAAAATCATATTAAATCAAAAATAATGTATGATAACTTACAAACAAACATTTTTTTACATTTTATTTTTTGTATTTTTATATGATCTGATCTTGATCTTGTTTTGGTCTCGGCCACTCCCAGTCTCTGTCTTGATTCGTATCTGACTACAAAAAGTCATGGTCTTCAGTTTTCACTTCTGCAATTTTTGGTCCAGTTAATTTGAATTCTTTTTCATTTTTTACTCTTGGTGTGATTCATTTGGCCAGGTGTGAAAACCGTAATGACACTCGGATGTGAACCAAAAGAAACCACACCAAGACCCTTTTGTGGAGGTGGTCATGGCCTGGTCCCAGACAAAATATCAATATATACTGGGCAGATTTGGTGTAAATGGCTCTGCAGGTGCAGTTTAAACTGGTATCTGAACAAACACCATCTCTAAAACAGCACCTTCTTCCTGTAGTTACTTTCTTGCTCCCACCACAGACAGACCTGACAATTTAGCAGAGACACTGTTGTGGCACATTTTGGTGTGTTTACACTGTGGCAAAACCATCCAAACCACCTTGAAAAGATAAATATGATAAGCCAAACTAAATACAGGTGTGAAAATGACTTCAGTTGGAAAGGATGTTGCCAAGTGGTTACTGAGGTAACCCACCTGGTTGGTTGGATGTTACTAATGTGTTCTTTGTGTCATTGTGACATAAGAAGGGTGCACAAGCCTTTGATGCCCATTTCTACCAGGAAATTCCATTAAAATTCCTGTTGTTATATGGAAACTGCACAATTAAAAAGTTGTTTATTAATTATTCATTAATAGATACAGGAAGCCGGTGCATGAGATCAGTAGAACACACACGCTTCCTCTACAGTAGAGCTTTGTCTTCCTGTGACTGGAGGAACCTTTCCAAGAAATGTACATGACACTGCCACAAAAGGCTATAAGGCCACTCACTAGAGTGAATGGTCTACTGAAACAGAGACACTGCAGCCAATGACCTGTTGCTCAATCTACAGCCCACCCCCCAACTCACTTGCTTCCACTGTTGTACACAGGCATGTAACTGGCAGAGCACAGTGGTCTGTAGGCACATTGTTGATCATTCAGTGTGAAGTTTCATCTTACAGTGATCAGTTATTTCTGCTAATAAATGCTTTAATAGCAATATTTTACTCTGGAATTAGGGGCAATGTGGTCAGTACTTTAAAGAATAAAATGAAAATGAGGAGTGGCTGCTTAGTTTCTGTTTCTGGAGCTGTAGACCTAAACAAAATAAAGTTTATATTAAATACAGTATATTTAACTCAAACAACTCAATACTAAGGTTTTACTTTGGAGCAGGTTATCATCAAGGATGTCTCAGATCATTGCAGCAATCATCTTACCCTCAACCTATTGGGACCCTCAATGCATCATCATCATCATCATCATCATCATCATCATCATCATCATCATCATGTAGGTCTATTATGGCTGATTGTCATTATAGTATTTGCACTATTGTTTGAAAGTTTGGAATCACTTCTCATATGAATAGTAATTGCAGTTATTTGAAGTTATAATCACAGACAATGACAGCTATAATACAGGGGTTTACAACCTTTTCCAACTCATGGCCCACCTGATCATTACCAGAAAGCATAATGACCCACAAGAAAAACAAACTTTTTATGTACATTATTTCTCAAGTGCTGACAATACAAACACAATTTAAAAACATTTGCTCAAACAGGGACTTCTTTAATTCCATCTACAAGCTATCTCTGATGTTAACAACCAGTTGTCTGTGTCTGGGTCATACTTGTGGATGGTTTGAACAGTGTCACTGTTATTGTATTAATAAATTGTTCTTGCTCAAACAGCATCAGTCACTCAGTGTCACACAATGGGAGTGCTCATAAATGATGTTGGTGCTGACTATGTGTTTCTAAATAAAACACTGAAAGCTGTAGTTGGTTTCTCCTAATTCCTTCCAGTTGGTTCTTTTTTGAGTGACCAAACCAACACTGGTAACCAGTGGGGCAAAAAATTTATACTTGTATCCTCCAGAGGGCACCAGTGTCCTACCGAATTCAATTATCTCGACCGTTTACCCTGAAACCCAGCAAATCCCAAACAGGGCCCATGCCTTCTAGTCCTAAGCAAACTCCAAATTCTAGTAAACATTTTTTTTTTCTTTTAAAATCAATCTAATTTGGCACAATTCAGATCACACATTGATTTTAGTCACATCAAAATAACTTCTCAGACATTGTCAGACAACTCTGGTTGGTTCTTGTATTTATTTCAAGGGATTTTTAGGGTAAGAAGCCACTTGACAGGTTGCACTGATGTGGCCCTCATCCAAGGCCTCAGTAAGACTGAATAGCGGGTGCTTTTCAGCACGTTTCTGATTGATTAAATGAGAAATCAGATGGAACCATGCAGTCCTCGCATTAGTCAATGTGGACTGCACAACCACAAGCGCACCCTGTGGAGAGAGCATATCTCAGTATCATGTCTATTCTGTGATGCCACAGAGATGAGAATTGGGGACTTCCAGATCTTAGATTACATTGCATGCCTTCCAAACTGTCTGTAAGTTGACATATATTCTGCGCTGCCCCCAAACAGCCTCAGTTGGGAATTTTCCCCCACTGTGGGACTAATAAAGGACAATGTTTTCTTATCTTAATAGACAGTTCTATGACCCTGTGGATTTTCTCAGACATGAGAATGATAAATTCATGTGTTTGCAATTCTGAAGAAGGCCTTAAAAAAATGAAAAAGGGCCTTTCTAACACTGGTATTCAAAGGGGTTTTAAGTGCTGAGTCATGCACACCCGAAATGCCTTCAGTAAGCTATTTCAAGTTCTTGTGGTGGCAAATTCATATCCAGAATCTAAAAACATAGCTGGCCCAGGATTTTGTTTCAACTTACCATAGCCAACTTGTTCTGACATGCTGACATACACAATGCATTCAGATGAAAATAACTCAACATTTTATTAAAAATTCCAAAACACTACACATGCCAGCTTTATGCTGAATATGAAGAACTATAGGTAACACATGTAGAAGGACAAACCAGATGACTTCTCAGAAAATAAGAGTATTTCTCAGCTGTATTCTAAGAATTCTACAAAACTGGACAGAGTTAAGTAAGCTACAAGAACTCCACACTTTTCCACTGCATGGTACCAACACTGCTTGCTTTTTGGTGCACTATCACAATACTTTGCATAGGTTTATAGACGCTAAATGACATTATCGGAACAGGTTTCTGGATTTAAAATTAATGTGTCAAAGGAACCCAATCAAGAGAGTAAAGAACCTGCGGTAAACAAATCATTTCCAGTCATGTCCAGTCAGACAGTGACAGCAGAAAATACCCTGTTATAAGAAAAATATATAATGATATACTGAATATAATGATATATATATAATATAATGAATAATATATAATATAGAAGATATAATGGAACTGTGTAAAAACATTTATGTGAGTCTGAGTTTTTTAGGAGCCAGTTAGAACATTTTCTGCACCCTTTCCCGCCATCTGTGTCTTGAAACAATCCTGTCCCAGAGGTCTAAAGACAATGCTTTAGACTTCAGGGCTTGGTTTGTGTTCTGACATGCACAGTCTACTATGGGACATTAATATATAAACGCGTGTGTGTCTTTCCAAATCATGTCCAATCAACTGAATTTACCACAGGTGTCCAATCAAGCTGTAGAAACATCTGAAGGATGATCAGTGGAAACAAGATGCACATGAGCTCAAATTTGAGTGTCATGGCAAAGGCTGTGAACACTTGTGTACATGTTATATTCTTGTGTTTTTATTTTTAATAAATTTGCATAAAGTCCAAACATGTCATAGCAACAATATACACAATAGCACATAGCACAGCAATGCTGGATGTCTCCACTGTGTTAAATGTTCTCCCTGGACAGTCCCACATTTTTGTCCCTACTCGGTTCACTTGTAATCACAAGTTAGCGGGTACTACAAATGTACCTGGTTTTAAGGTACTATGTACCAAATGTACCTAATTTAAGATAAAAAAAAAAAACTGATGTCAAATACAGAAATCTAGTTACCATGTAGTGGAAAAGCATGTAGCTAAACATCAGGTTGCTGTAGAAGCATTTGATAATCCCATATTGTGGAAGCTTCCCTCACATTTTTTTACATGAAGGTTTACATATTTACATACCTGCCCACAACAGCTTAACCTTTCTCATAAATGCTTCGAAGCTATAAGGAATGTTTCAGCCTTTTTCATTGATATACAGTGCAGACTAGTGAAACAGAAGGGCATATGTCATTTACATACATCAAAACTAGACTTACATAAAACATATGTATATGCCAGGTGTGGAAGAGAGGGGTTTAAAGCCCCCATTACACTATGGAGCAGTAGAACTGTCTTCTCTGGGAAAATGGTGCTCCATCCAATTCTTCTGGGATGAACTGGGGAGTTGGGAATGAGGTGGGGTGGTGATGAGGATGATCCAAAAACTAGTAGAAAGTCTTTCCTGGCCAGTAGAAACAGTTACTTCAACAAAAGTAGGATAAACTCTTGAAAGACCCTTGATTTCAGAAGAAAGATGTGTCCCAATAAGCATGTGTCCCAATACTTTTTTCCATTTATAATGGATTTCCCTGGATCCTGACTGGTCAGTTTTCCCTCACATTAATTAAGTCAAATATTGAATAAAAGTCAATATTTGGCCCCAATTTCCAGTTTAAGTGAAGAACATGGCTGCTTTCATGACATTGCAGAAAACCATTTCAAAGCTGCAACTGTGGTTTCAGTATGTGGCTTTCACTGTCAACCATTGCATGTCTACAACGGTTGTTTATGAAATCAACAAATGTTCATTATTTCAGTCATCTGCTTCTGTTGTAAACCAGGCCTTCCCCACTTTATGTTTGAATTGCGATAGGGTTTCATGTTTGCATGTTTTACTTAAGAAACTTAGCTCTGAAATCCCTTATACATACACAAGTTGCACCTAGAAGGAATCAACCAACTGCAATGCACAGCTGTAATGGTGCCATGCCAGACTGTCATGGAGTCATTCAGAATGGCATTGGGGCATCTTCAGTGATGAGTCCCACTTTTGTCTTGGTGGAGACGACCAAAACATCAATGTATGGAGGCACCATGGTTAGCATCAACATCAAAGGTTTGGTGTCAAGCATCACACATGGCGTCATGGTGTGGGGTGAAATTTCATGGGATGTCAGATCACCTTTGGTCTTTGTTTTGACAGTCCAAAGTTACTTTAATGAGGTCCTGTAACCAGAGGTCCTATCTTTCCTGAATGCATTCTTTGGTGTGCTATTCCAACAGGACATCATTGACTGCATACTGCTTCTGTCTCAAGAGCTTGTTAATTGTCATACGTGTCTGAAAATCTAATAGTAGTAATTGTACTCATTTGACACACTCTGTTGTGCACACCCAGGAATCAGACCTCCATTTTACCCATCCACACACAGTGATACACACCAGGGCAGCTAGGGAGTTCAGTGCCTTGCTCAAGGGCACTTTAGTCATGTCATGCCAGTTCAGGGATTCAAATCAGCAACCTTCCAGTCACAAGACTGGTTCCCTAACCACCAGGCCACAGCATCTACCAAATGTTAACACTCTTCCCATCGGGGAATCGAACCCCGGTCTTCCACATGACAGGTGGAGATACTGTCCCCTATACTAATGAGGAGTGAATATGTGCAGTGATGTGGTTATGGGGTTACACCCCCATTCCCCAGCATGTGGTTCACATATGCTATTGGATTTGCTATCAACACTATGTCGCACTCAAATGTGAAATGGAACTGAAATCATTCAAGATGCATAGGATGGATTATCACAGCATGTCTTCAGGAACCTCTTCAGCTCCATGCTGAGATGTCTGGCATGTAGCTTTACACATAATGCCCTACTAAAACACTAAGTCTGTATTGGTAGCTCAATAAATATTGCCCATACCAATCCATATTGGTGATCCTTTATAGCTCCAGGTAACCTTTATTTTCTTGCCCAATGGCATTGCAATTCCACACGTCCTTCTCTGTTCAACTGTTTATGCAATTCTTTTGATGATGAGTGTACATAAGACTTACAGTGAAGTTTCTGAGGACTGACATGGTTCTGCATTCTTCCCAAAATAAACCCTGTTCCATTCAAAAATCTCCCAAAATCTTTTCTGGAATGCCCTGCACAGGAAAAAATAGATTAGGGGGTCCAAGCACACGTTTGTCACAGAGATCCACAGGGTCACATCCTTGGCGACCTTCAGGATATGCCTAACACAGGTGTCGTTTTTCAAAATCTGATGGTTGGTATAAGGAATCCGCACAATATTGTAAGGTACGTAGCAGATGAAGAAAACCAACAGGATAAGAAACACCCGAAACTTTGCTTTTCGATTTGCCTGATCGTTGTTGCTGCGTGACTTCTGATATGACTCCACCACCTTCTTGGTGATGCAGATATAGCACAATGTGACCACGATGCACACTGTCCAGAATATGACTTGAGAAAAAATGAAAACCATTTGGTGCCATTTGACTCCTATCTCACTTTTCATCTTCATGCAAGTCTCACTGTGGTTGCTGTTTTTAGGATCTTTGTTTGATGTGATAATGATGGGCAGGGTGGTGGTGCTGCTCACCAGCAGCCAGCTGGAGGCTGCCAGGACTTTGCTGAAAGTTAGGCTGCGGCACAGGAGCTTCCCACCAGGCTGCACAATCTTGAAGAAGCGATCCAAGCTAATGAGACCCATCAGGATGATACTCATGTTCAAGGCCAGGTAAAAGAAGACATGGCTAAAGCGGCAGGCAAAGAGCTGCAGCCACATTGAGGCTCCAGGCAGTTCGCTGGCAGCCCTAAACGGGATTGTGAGGGTCATCAGGAGATCGGCTGCCACCAGGTGCTTCAGGTACACCATGAATGTTGTTTTGGCCCTTACGTGCATGGAGATCCAAGCCACTAGCAAGTTGAGCAGGAGGGCAAGTGGAAAAAGCAAGAAGTAGAGAGTGGAGATGGCTGTGGCCCTTGCCTCTTTACTGACGCCACAGTTACTTTCATTTTGGGTCTCCATCATGTCTGCAACAAAGTTTCGAAGAGTAAATTATTTCACATTAAAATGTCCCAGGTGTAGTTCATCAACCAAAGTAACAATGCTGCTTTAATTGTGATTCTTAACTTTAGCACTTACAGGAAGCTAACATAACCGACAAACACTTCAAGTCAACTGTCACACAAATTGTTTCCATTTGTGGTCTTAAGGTGCTTTAGGACAAAGTAGGATAAACATGTACAAATAAAACAAAACCTTTAGGATCTCAGCTTCAACTTTGGCAAAAAGTTCTTGATTTCTTTCTTTTTTAATTATTTTGAACAGATAATGCTGAACGCTTTCTATGAAAATTACAAGCAAATAAAATCAAAATAGTTTCAAACTGTTTTATAGGTCTCTTGTAATAAATATGCTTTATAGTCTGTTTTGGTTTGTCAGTAAAAGCGTTTGATTTCATTTTTGGAGCAAGGGGGAGACAGGACCAGAACAAAACAGAACCAGAAGAATCACAAAACAAAGATGAGATGAGAAGACAGGAGATAGACAGGACTGATACATGACAGATTTATATGTACACAATATGTTCAAATGTTTGTGGACACATTCAGCTACTACAGTCTGTGTAGATATGTATTGCTAATATCTGATAGACATGATTCTATCTGAGACCCTATTGCGAGGCATGAGCTTGAGCAGGGATTTTCAATCTTGGTCCTGGAGACACTCTTGTCATACCCCATTTTAGTAGATAGCCTGCTTTAACACACACCTGCAATTGTTAATGAGCTGATTAGTTGAATCAAGTGTGTTGGGAGCAGAGAAAGTGTACAAAGCCCCCCAGCACTGAGCTGTGTAACAGCTGTTCTCTGGAATGATTTTGCAGCGTCCAATTCAGCCTTTGAGGTGGTGATCATGCAAAATCCTAACCTTTGGTTCTTTTCAATGAATGATGTACGTTCTTAACAGCAATGCAAGAATGTAGTAGAAAGCTTTTCCTGTACAGTATCGACAGGTGCTCCAACAAAAGCAGGATAAATTCTTTAAATAGTCTTGATTTTTGTAAACATTAAATGAGCAGGTGTCCCAATACTTTTGTCCATATAGTGTATTTTTTGTGTCAGTATGATGTACATGGATTTTAATTCATATTATTATTATTCCATCCATTTTCTGAACCGCTTATTCCTGAATAGGGTCACGGGGGAGCCGGTGCCCAGCTGGCAACTCTGAG
The DNA here is from genome assembly GCA_034509495.1 of Acestrorhynchus altus. Lineage (NCBI taxonomy): Eukaryota > Metazoa > Chordata > Actinopteri > Characiformes > Acestrorhynchidae > Acestrorhynchus > Acestrorhynchus altus. Next base: position 10,085,967 of record CM067502.1, on the reverse strand, counting down.
CACAAGGGCGGGAAACAACCCTAGACAGGGCACTAATCCATCGTAGGGCACACACACATCCACACACTAAGGGCCACTTTAGAGTCACCAATTCTCCTACCATGCATGTCTTTGGACTGTGGGGGAAACCGGAGTACCCGGGGGAAACCCACGCGAACACGGGGAGAACATGCAAACTCCACACAGAAACTTCACCCCACTCAGGGATCGAACCCAGGGCCTTCTTGCTGTGAGGCAACAGCGCTATCCACTGAGCCACGGTGCCGCCATTATTATTATTATTATTATTATTATTATTATTATTATTATTATTATTATTATTATTATTATTATTATTATTATTATTATATCCAGAAAATATTTGAATTCCTTCCAGTGTTTTAAGCAAAATTTGCCTTATAGCTCCTGTTTAAAAACTACACCAGCAAACGCTGCACAACCAGAATGTCTCGGCTGATCACCTACAATTGACTTAAGTTTAACATCTATACATTTGATTTCTTTGCAGAACCATTGATTTAAGTAGCAGATGAACTCACAGTCAACTGATGCTTTCATGGAGTGGAACTGAAGGACGCCTGGTATATCAGTTTTTCTTATGAACCACTTTCACTCTTCTTTCTCATTTCTCATTGCAGAAAAAAAATGTGAATCAATATGTATCATCAAATTAGACATGCATTTAGTTACATAAACAGCTTCTATCAAATGGTTTCTCCCGGTGTTGTTAGAATGTTAGTTTCTTTTGACAACACATCACAGCAGCAATGCCAGACATGACCAAATCGCTTATGGGAAGCTCTTCACCGTCGACTGCAATATTCTAATCACTTTATATCTCATGGCTAATTGGATTTGTGAATCAAATGCACCTGAATTTAAATGTTTAAAATAAGTATGTCAACACACATTTTGTCAATCCAACTGTAAGGGGTAAGTATAACGACAAAAAGCATCATTACACACACACACACACATATATATATATATATATATATATATATATATATATATATATATATATATATATATATATATATATATATATATATATATACATATATACATTTGTCATCTCTTTTCTTAGTGTATAAAATTTATATCCTATCTTTTTGCCAGGAATTTACCATAAATATTATGAATGCCCTTTATAAGAAATGCTTATAATCCTATTTTAGTATATTGATTATATATATATATATATATATGTATTTATATATGTATATATCTGAATTCCACCTACCCTTGATGATGCAGCTGTACTTAACGCCACTTCTGCAAAGTGCTGCTGTGACATTACTGTTTTTTTTTTCTTTCTTTTTTTTCTTATCATGCCGTCTAAACCACTTCCTGTTGCTTGTAAGGTTAAGACTGACCCAGAGAGGGAACCATCACCACCATCTTGCAGGTTCTCTACTGGTGTCTTCTACACGCTTATTATTAATCATGATTTTGTTACACTATAAAACAGTACAGAAACTTCAGTCTGTCCAAGACTCTATATAATCACTTTCAGTGGCCATAGAGATCTTAGATACTGAAAATACGCAACATTAAACAGCTGAGATAAACATACAAGTACATACACTATATGTATATGTATATGTATATGTATATGTATAATCAGTCTAAATGTATAGACGCGATGGCAGAGTCCTCTTAAATGGCACTCAATAATAATTGACATGAAGCTCTAGCTCTTCCTAAAATGCCATCACTAGTACCTCTGTTTTTGATGATCTATAGATATGTCAATATTTATGACAAGATGTGATAATATTTATATTAATATACAGAGTGTGACATAAGATGTATATAGCACAGAGCTTTGTTATGAAGATGATTTAGAAATCTGCATGAAACAATATATCAGAATATGATTTTTTCTCCATATCACCCAGGCTCAGAAGGTTACCCATTCATGCAATAACTGACAATCTCCTAAATGCATATTAAATACCTAGCAGCCAGCTTAAGAGAATGTCCTTACATGCAGGCCAGTCACCTTCTTTTTACAGCAGACAATGCTATGGAGGGCGACAATGTATAACAGACCCCTGTTCTGCTAGCATCACGCTGGTGTGGATTCGGGGATGACTCATTGCTCTCAGACCTCTGCTGATGGCAAGTAGCCAATTTGGTGATTTAAGACCACTGCTCCACCGTCCCCATTCAGCAAGTTGTTTTAAAAGGAAAGAAATAAGCACGCGACTCAAAAGTATTTAGTATATGTTAGTCGCACTGAGATATCTACGTATACATTTTAAGTCATGTATTTTGTATTCTGTAGTGAAACGCATTTTGCAAGTTACCTTCCCAATACTGCCAGTCAGCTTAAGGTTTCAGTCACGTGTGTCTTCGTGTGAGATGCTTTGTCAAACTCTAGTCATGTGACCCAAGTCACTCTTCACCCAAGCAAATGTGGACTGGAGTCGTGGGTAGCTTGCTATATGAGAATAAGTTGGCCTTCTCAGGACTGACTAACAGGCCCAAGGAACAAGAAGGAGATGGGTTCGGGTAGAACGATTTGAAAATGGAATGATTTTGTCATTTCATTATTGAACTTGATTGTCATCATGTCTAATGATGAGCCAAATATAGACTACAGGGGTATAAATCCCTCCAGAATTAGACTGTGGAGCAGAATAACTGTGTTATCTTGGATGATGGTTCATTCATAATTTTTGGTGGTTGAGGATCTTGAATTGACTAACAATATAGTTGCTCAAAGCAATCAAATCCACCCAGCAATGCTCACTCCAAAATTGAGTTGAACGTCGTACCTGGACAGTTACTACAACAAAAGCACAATGAATACTGTGTCCAGATGAAACAATGAGTGAGCAGATGTCTCAATACCTTTGTCCATATCTATTGCCAAGAGAATGTTTGACTAAAAGCCACCGAGGTTTATCAAACCTCAACCAATTCTGAGAATCAACTCCAGTGAATGACTTATACTTTATACTCCGTGGCTCCGTTTCACAGTGACTGATAACCTATTGACTGCACAGTTATCCAGCATGTAACATTTCTAGTCAGTACACTCATCTCTTCCTCTCTCTGCATTGCAACATCTTTTAGACAGCCAGTTCATTATTGTTAAGAATGAAGCAACAGTGAGGAAAAAGAGAAGTTGTATAAAAGAGAATCTGCCAAATTGTTCACATGTCCATAGTGAGATAAGGGTTTAGGTCACTGGTAATTAGTTTTACTGCAGTCGGCCTTCACTTCATTAAGGTTTATGTTTTTCTTCGACATATTTATTGTAAACCAGTTGAGTTAAGAAAGCATTATTGCTAGGGCTGGTCATTAGACACAGGAAAATGCTTACTCCATCTTTTACTCCTCACCACAGCTTCCTTTGGTTTGTAGGCACTGGGCCATTGTTGTGTTAATAGTAGCTTCCTTGTGAATTTGAGTTTAGCAGTGGGGGATGGTAGAAGAGCAGTGTTATGCTGAAAAAGCCCAAAAGAGCTTGCATTTTTGAAATGAAAAATCAATGTAGTTTTTTGTCAAAAAGATTAATAAATGAGCTACAATGGAACTGATGAACTCTTACAACCTGTATGCAGACTCTGACTGATCAGGGAGAGGCGGCACGGCAGATGACATCACTGACCCAGATATTGCTCTCTTTTTTTTTTAGCCTATGTGATGTTTTTCAAATTTCAGAATAAAAGTACTGAGAAAATAATAATCGGATACATATATAAATATAAAAAATAATAAATAATTTCTTTATTTAACTTCTAAATCACTATAGTATTTGGAACTTATTGTTATAACAAATACTCTTCTGAATTTAATGATTACAAATAATTAATCCCATTTCTTATATTTTAAGCAATAAAAGCAATTCTAACTTTATTTCTGAGATATACATTTTTTGTAGTCCTTATTAATTTGAAGTTCCAAAATCTGAAGATAACAATATCCAGCATGTGTGACAGTCTCCTAAATACTTGATTCTTTTTATTTCACCAAATAAAGTCTGTCAACTACCAGAATTCCCCAAAAGAATTCACCAAGAGGTCTAAATGTTCAATAATAGTAAGATGTTTAGTCTAGGTTCCTCATTTTTTTCTTATTATAGAGTATTTATTCATTCACATACTGTTATCCAGTTATCAAAACCACATTTAAAAAGATATGATTATATTACTGTATTCGTGCATTTCAAGTTAATTTATGTTCATATTTTCATACATAAAGTGTCATATTTTATAGTCATTACATGTAACTCAAAATGTTTAAAGCCATTTTTTGTTTTACTGTTGATCAGTTTGGCTTGTAGCTCATGGAAATTAGAAATCAGAAATATTGAATAAATGACTAGTCAGACATTTTCAACGTTAAACACTTGAAATGTCACTTTAAATGTAAAGAAAACAAAATACACGACAGTTTACTTTTGAAATTAAATTTTGAACAATGTTTTGTCCTTCAATGTTATCCTGTGGAAATTCAATCAAACAGAAATTTCTAATCTTTGGTGACGCTAAAACACAAAAATTATCAAGTAATATCGTATTAAATGTAGTGATATATATATATATATATATATATATATATATATATATATATATATATATATATATCACTACTGCGGTGACACTGACATGATGGTGTGTTAGTGTCCATTGTGCTGGTACGAGTGGATCAGACACATCAGTACTGCTGGACTATTTAAACCCCTCAGTGTCAACCAGTAACATCCAGCTAACCAGGTCCTGTGAGCACAGATGAAGGACTCGACTAGAGGATGACCAACACAAACTGTGCAGAAACAGATGAGCGTTTATCTCTGATTTTACACCTATAATGTGGAGCAACTAGGTAAAATTGTCGGAGAGCACTGCTCTGTCTGGTTCACTGACAATGTAAGTGTATTTGTTATTTGGAGTGACGTATTAGTTCTCTGGAATCATATTTGTTTACTCTGCCACTGCTTTGCATATTATTGTTGCATATTATCTCTTTATCTTCAGGAAATGTCAGGCATGGTTCATAATAAAATGCTCCTTTCTTTATTTATTTAACTTTGACTATGAATATATTGTCTTTTCATGGCAGACCAAATCTTGAGACTCAATTATCTTGAGTTAAAACTGCAATTCAAGAATGCAGATCTTTCCCATCTTAGCCATCTTCTGTTCAAGCTGCCATTGAATGCCCTTTTCTTAGTTGTTGTTTGATGCATTAAATTGGGGAGAAAAAAAACTCAAGCCATAAAACTTTGTTTCCCAAGGTTTCCCACCTTGTTGCTTTACTTATGCTGTTTTTTATTGTGGGATTGTAAAAAACAGCTCTTCTGTGATTGGTCTGTCTACACAGGAGACATGTATAGACACTGCATCGCATGTTTCGCATTGTTTTTAGCACAATGGTGCAGTATAGACAATTGGATAGAAGCTGTAAAATTATACCTTAAAAACTAGTTTTCCACGCACCAAATGAACACCAAATGAAAAAGCTCTACTACTGGTTATTTTAATTGGTTATTCTCTGACCCAATTGCATTTTTCTATCTCAGAGGTACATATGCCTCCAGAACCATTTTGAGTAGTTAGTTTGCATGAAAGCAGACTTTCTGTTTCCTCTTGGAGCAGTGGGCAGTTAACTAGCAATATATATTTACGGCAGGGGTCACCAGCCCTGCTCCTGGAGAGATACCTTCATACAGGTCTCAGCTCTACCCCAAATTGAATCCAGCCCATTCAAGAATGTCTGAAGGCAGTAATTAGTTGGATCAGGTGGAGTGGATTAGTGTCTGCAGTCTGCAGTAAGGTAGCTCTCAAGGAGCAGGGTTGGTGACCCCTGTTCTGGGGTATTTTTAAACAGATTGAGCATCGTGATCAGATGCCACTGACACTTTTTTAGACACTGATTTACCAACATTGCAGCAATAATGCAAATAATGCTTGCTGAAGACATTCTCCCATAAAATAAGTCTTCCCAATCCATTTTGCAGGTCCACAAGCTTACTGTGAAGGCCTTTTCCACATGCTCCTGAAGCCCCAGGAGATTATTTAGCATGCTCTATGTGTGAGTAAATGTAGAGAACAATAAAATATGCTTGGAGTAGAAGACTGGCCTGCTGCCATCTACCTTCCACTTAGTTATAGTCTCAGTAGAGTTTCAGGGGCCATGAGGCTTTCCAGGAGCTTGTGATGTTTTGATTGGCACATTTCCATGACCGTAGTCCAGAGGTATTCTTAAAGCTACATGCTGTCAGCAGCTGAACCAGTATGATGAAAGTTTCTTAACTCTGGACCTGTGCGCCCCTGCCCTGCACATTTTAGTGCTTTCCCTGCTCCAAGCATATCGAGTAAAGGTGCAGAACTTTAACATTATGTGGAGGTTCTTGAAATGTTTGCAAGGTTCTTCGTGTTCATATATCTCATCTCACATTGCTCTTATGGCCCAGGATGATTGTCATTTAGCTTCGCTGTGTATATGGATGAAATGACAAAGAGTCTTAAAGGATATGTAGAATCAGAATTTAATTTTTGTATGTGATAAGCATAAAGCTGGTAAACAGCATTTGAAGAAAAAAATGTTTGACAGTTCTGTAACACATTTCTGTATTTCAGGCTTCTCACATACCACAAGAAGTTTATATACAGCCAACATTAAAACCGCCTGCCTAATTTTTATCTACCAGAACAGCTCTCAACCATCATTGCATCAAGACCTCAGAAGATGTGCTGTGGTATTTGGAACAAAGACATTAAAGACAAATCCTTCAAGTCTTTTAAGTTGTGAGGTGGGACCTCCATGAGCATCATTGGTAGTTCATTGGAGCACTTTGGGAGCTGGTTCTGACCATTCCAGAAACACCCCACAAGACCTGCCTGATGTTTTGGAGATATTCTGACTCTGTCACTTAGAACATCTGTTTGGTTCTACTCAGACTGACGCAGATTCTTAAACTGGTCCATTTTTACTTCTTCAACAACATTAACTTCAAGAACTGACTGTTCACTTGCTGCCTAATTCTATGTTCAAACTGCCAGCACAAATAAATATTTTTGGCATCTAGATTTTATTCAGAATGATTTTTGATTATCTGGTCTGCAGAAAAATCTGCCTGTCTGGATGCCCTGACTGCTCAAATCAGTACATATATTTTCTCCCTTTGAGAGGTGCCATTGTAATAAGATGTTCAATGTTGTTAATTTGCATCAACAATGACAAAAATGTCTTTTCTTTAGTTAAAAAAAATACTTTTGGTAGTTATCTTACCAATGTAAAGCCTTATAGTTCATGAAATATTTTCATAAAACATTCATGATGTTAACCTTCAATAAACTGCTATCAATAAAGTACTTTGCTTCCAACTCACTCATTAAATATACTCATGTGGGCCTCAAATGAATGAAAACCTGGGCTAGGTGGGCTCCAGGTGGGCATGGCTCTCAGTGGGCTTGTACATGAGTTTGTACTGAGACCAGTTGGGCCTCCAAAGCGGGTTCCATTATTACAGCCCACCTTAATATCATATGGTTCCTACCAAGGACCCAGTGTCCAGTAGACAAACAAAATGTGGTCCAGGTTTATCCCCTCCTGGTCCCACCACTGACCCTGGTAAGCATCTATATTTGGGGCCCAATATGAAAGCAGTGGACAACATTTTCTGGTTCCATCCATCCATCCATCCATCCATCCATCCATCCATCCATCCATCCATCCATCCATCCACTATATTTCACTGATATAAATGATGTCAGCAACCCATTTTGTTACTGTACAAAAGCCTGTTTTGGTTCATGGAATCCAAGCACTGTGTTAGTTTTTTAGTCCAAGCAGGTCAGTTTAAGAGTTCATTGTAAGTCCTTCAACCATCCCTATTTAATGTGTCCCATTGTTTACGTAATTATTTATAGGTTATTATTCAGATGGGATTTCCCATTGGGCTGCTGCCCACAGTAGTGTCTGTGGTTTCCTGAAATGCCCTGCATCTTCCAGGTGAAAGCTGTAGGGTGTTGAATAGGGAATCCCTGAATGACTTGCAGAGGAAGAAATAAATAAGCGGATCCAGTAGCGAGTTTAGGGACGACAGCCACAGTGTGCTTTCCTTCACCTGGAAGAAGATCAACTTCTGATGGCAGTTGAAAAGACGTTCCCTTGTCTGGCTCATGGTGTAGGGCACCCGGGCAAAGTGAAAGGGCACAAAGCATATGAAGAAAACTGCCAGAACAAGGAAAACATTAACTCGTACCTTTCTCTTCCTCTGGGAGGTGCTGGCTCCAGCCGTGTACCCTTGTGCTTGTCCTCCTTGGGTTCGTGAAAATGAGCTGTAAAGCTCTTTGGTAATGAGAGTGTAACATACTACTACAACTAATAGGTTGCCCCAGAAGACCACCTGGCAGATATGGTTGACCACTTCATGCCACTTCAACCCAAACTGAGTCTTCAGGTCACTGCATTTGAAGTTTTGGGAGGCAGGAGTCTTGCTGGTCAGGAAAATGTTGGGCAGCACAAGCACCAGCAGGGTTGCCCAGATTGCACCAGAAAGGAGCTTCCTATGGGTCAGACGTTTAGGGCTGGTACCCACAAAGGGCCATAGGGTCTTCCTGCAGCGGTCAATGCTGATCAGGCCGAAGAAGAGAATGCTGATATACATGGTGAAGTAAAAGAGCACAGAAGACACCCGGCAGACGAAGACACGGATGCCAGTAGAGGCCACATTGGAGTCAGACAGGATTTTGAAGGGGAAGGTTAGGATCATGAGGACGTCTGCCACCACAATATTCTTCAGGTAGATTATGAAATGGGAGCGGCTGGGGATTCTGAAGAAGACCCACATCGCCAGAATGTTGAGTAACAGTCCCAGCAGGAAGAGGAGGGAATACAGAATAGGGAAGACAATTGTCTTCAGCAGGTTGTCACGGGAACACGAGTGATTAGTCCCATTGGTCTGATTGGTGAAGTGGTCTGGCATTGCTGACATCGATGTTGCAGGCTCCATGAGTTGAATTGTTGCTCTAGATAAAAACAAACCAATGAAAAGAAGTGTTAGCAAATAAGAAAATATTCAATTTGTTCACAATCATGAGAAATGCAAAATTAGGCTTGTATTCAGCCTGTTGTACAAAACAGAAGACCTAAGGTGCATAACAACACAAATCGCTTTAATTTTTTATTTGAGGCACACAATAAAAATGGGTTTGATGAACAGCAACAACAAAAAAAACATAAAGTATCAACTGACCTGGAAATCAAGGTAATCATGGTTCAGAGGTCAGGTTTTATTTATTCATTTGTAAAGTTTTAGTAATGCCTCTAAAGCTCCCCTGCTGAAGAAAAATGGTGTTGAATGTTCGTGGATCTAAAAGTATCATCTAACTGACCAAACTAAACAGCCAATATGACCAAATGTAATCAAGCTGGTCAACCAAGCTGACTGACCAGTGTGAAAACCAGTTAAACCAGTCTTTCTCAAACATGGTTGCCCTTATATAAAACACCCCATGCAACTCTGCAGGGCATGTTAAAGAGCTGAATACTTGAGTCGAGAGTGATGGAAGCAAGACAAGCTCTAAAATATGCAGGGTAGGGGTGCCTTTAGAAACACTGTTTAGCTGGTTGTCATGTTGCTCAACCAGCATGGCCACACTGGCCAACCAGCATGGCTGGCATCACCAGGCTGGTTGACTAGTTTGTCCAGCATGACCAGCATTACCATGCTGGTGGACCAATTAGACCATGCCTATATGACCAAGTATGACCAAAATCAAAAGCAACACACGATATGCTTGTAAAAAGCCACCAACCTAAGGTTGGTGGGATTGTTTCTGCCTGGATAAATAGCTTTTCAACCATCCTGACCATCAAAAAACAGCTTAGGCCAAATTGGTCTTGATATGAATGTATAAATGAGTGGGTGTCTGAGTAATAGCAGTGTGGCTTGTTCCTAAATAGCACCAAAGCCTATTGAAGCAGTATACATTATAGCACTACATCCCAGCCAAGCTGGTCAGAAAATAGTTTGCATATATTAGAACTGGATTACAGTTGAACAGGCCCTTATATTTGCATTTCCATGTAAATACATTCAAGACAAGTGAGGACCTGCATCTATTCATCTGGAGACACAGATTGGTTATTTTACTCACTACTCAAACATGCTTGGTTTTCACCAGTGAAGAGGTTCTCAGTTCTTCATTCTGGCTTGTTGTGTTGGAAAAATATGAGCAGACATGCACGTACCTGTTTGACCTCAAGGCAGATTGAGTCTAAAGCCTGGTCCAGTCAATCCAAACCTTAGGAGGTTTTTCTTGAGATATGTACAAAGTCACTTGATAAGATATTATTGTGGTGGAAGCAGATTGACTGAGTAACAGAACTGGACACTCAGTGAATGTATATTTAAGGAGTTTCTCTTCCTCTTTTGTTTATTTCCCACATTGCCATGCACAGCAGTCTGGGGCTCTAAGGATAGTGGCAATGTATGTTCTTCGTGCATTGGCATTGCACAACCTAGACACCATCTGCTCCTCAGACGTCTTTGCCTGTTTTAAATCGGGCTTTATGTGAATTCTTGCTTCAACAGTGTGTCTCCGTGATAAAATAGGGGATTTGTTCAGGATGCAATTGCAGCAAGGGCCTGTTTCTGAAGTGTAACAAAATTAACTTTCTGTTCTCTTATTATGCTCTGCATTTATATGATCTCAAAAGCCTTTTTGTGAAGACAGAATCCAACAGGAGGCTAAAGTCAGAGTTAGAGCTGGGGGATGAAACTGGAAATGGTTTTTCTACCAGAAAATCCTCTAATGCCAAGTTCTCTTTTTAAGACCTGCCTGTTTGACCCTTTGCCCAATGCGTCACATCATCTGCAGCAGGTCTGTTTCCATTACAACCAGAAGTAGTTAAATTTTTATGAGCATCTCCATGGTGTTTTAGCTCTTAGAAGATAGGCATATTTTGATGATTTTGTTATACTACTTTAAAGGTAATTACATACTAATTTACATACTTATATCCTCTGTTGTATCATTTTGTTGGAGAAATTTGATAGAGCTTGTAGTCTCACCAGCACAGCCCAGACAATGGGCAAATCTTAAAACCCTAACAATGTTTGGAAAAGTCTAATTACAGAGTTGTCCACAGCATGCATTATTCTGTATTTACTTCAACCAGGCACGAAACAAGACTTTCCAACAGATTGCAAATATTTACTTGAACTGTAGATTTAAAATCTGCACTTTCAGCAGGTTTTGCCAAAAATTGCAGTGCCAATACAAACAGATGCCAAAGCTGCAGCTTTCACAACTGTCACAAAAAGCATTTAAGCATTTATACAAATAACTGCAAAAGAAAATTTGATAATCTATGACCAACTCTTAAAGCCTGAAACTGCACTTGTCTACTTGCACAACATTGGCCATCCACAAAATCTCAAAAAATTGTATATATTCAGCTAAATTGTGCCCCAATAAATGAATCATTTTGCACAAATACATTAAGATATTTCTACTTTACATTTCACAAGATGCTCCATTCACTGGTAGCACTGTTTATAAATAGACACAACCAGTGTTACCATAAGAGAGAGTTGGACCTATCAAAAGCAAAAGCAACTGCCAATGACTGTCATAGGATTGCAGTGGAACATGGTAACTGCCTTCACAAAATGTGGTCTAAATTGTTAAACTGCAATAAATGCTCTACATTAAGTGAAACATTTCACTTTGTTTTGATCAAAATATTTCATAAGCTATATAAAATGTTGTGGCTCTGTCGCAGTATGAATGGAATGGTTCTTTATTCAAAAAAGAGAACTTTGGAGAACTGAGAAACAGTCTAGTTCATTTTCTCTTCCACAAAACATGTTTTTGATTCTGTTTCTGCTTCAAGAGTGGCTTGATATTAGAAATGGTGCAGTTGTAGCCCCTTTCATTGAGACATCTGTGTGTGGTAGCTCACTTTTCTTGAGGTTATGGTCATCCCTGTTGTTTGTGCACCTTTTCTCACCACATGGTGCCCTTCCAGTCAAATTTCAATTAACATTTTTGATACATCTGACAATAGCCAGCAATGACCTCCCATGCCTTATTCTCTTTGTGGAGGGTGTCAGTGATTGCCTGCTAAACTGTTGGGTCAGCAGTCTGTTCCATGCTTGTGGTTGTGTTTCTTGAAAAAGATACTATAATCGATTGATCAAAAAAAAATAAAAATAAATAAATTTTAATATAATAAATTATGAAAAGAAAAATCAATATTATCAAAATATCCCACAAAATTGACTCATCCAAAATTCAAAACCAGGTAAAATGTGCCTCTTTAATCACTGTTTTCAAGTTTTTTTATTGGCAAGTAACCACCAACACTAAATATTGGAAGGAGACCATTGTTGAATGTAAGCCAATAATAAATAAACACTCCCAATAAACAATCATGCATTTACAGCAAATAAACTGTATTTGACTGCTGCAGATGAGTTGGCAGAATTCTCTGGTACTAATGTTAATACAAATATGTTATTTTCCAAGTGGTTGTCTATGCAAAATATTAAGTCCAACCATGGAAAAACAAACAGTCGATGGCATGCAGGTAAATTCACCCATGGTTTACTGTCTGAGCTTGGCATGCAATGCATTTACTTGCCAATATTCCACAGCCATTGTAGCAAAAGCTGAAGTAAAGTAAGAGTCTTGTGGGTGTATTTATATCAAACACAATCACAAATTACTTGGTATGACTACAATCTGCCACTCACTGCCCACAACCTCTCATGTACTTTCAGTGTTCAATGTTGTGAAATACAGTGGGCAGAGTTTCATATCTTCAAAGTCACTTTCACATGGCCACAGTCAGCACAAAGCCTGTCTGTAACACCATAATTAATCAGCTGTTCTTGTTTTCACCACAAAGTTGCACTATTTTTGCACACTCTGCATGGTCTGGGTAACCCTACAGCGTACTTGTCTGAAAACATCTGGGTAGACCTCTCAGTATACGTCGCAAGATATTTATCTCAAGTCCCTGTATTCCATATGCTTTCCACCTACATATCTCACTCGACAGCTTAACATCTCCTTCTCACCTTTGATGGGACAGGTTGATTCAGGGCTGGATGGATACAAGTACAACAGATGGTAACAGAGGTCACCAGTAACATTTCTATCTGAACAAATCTTTCCATGTGTCAGATTCAGATTTCTCTTTCCTTTACCTTGGACTCATATATCACAACCCACTTTCTGGTGTTTGATTTCCAATCTGGAGATCTGGTAGGACGCATCTCCCTCAGGCTTGTCAAACTCTTCCTATTATGGCCAACAAATGGAGAAACTACCAAAAGAAAACCTGACACTTTGAAATGGCAACTCATTTGACACCTACTGCTCTCAAGGCTTCAGACAGGCAGAGAACACTAAGGCCTTGTTCTGACAAAGGTGGGAGTGACAAGAGGAAGAGAAGGAATTCGGCTTTGGTCCTGGTTTTCCACTTAAAAATCTCCCACCCCTGGCCTCTTTAATGCTTGCAGTCCCCACTTGCCCCAACCCCTTCGTGTGCACCCCATTGGCAGTCAACCGCAAGGCTACCGTCGACTGGCCTTGGCCAACACAAACACTTCCCTCATGGGTGGCGATGAAGCTGCAAGCTTTGAGAGAAAGGAAGAAAACATTTCTCCTTGGCTAGAGCACTTTCTCTCCCCCTCTGACAGTGCTTGCTTGTGTACCGCCTTCACTGCCCCAGAAACAAAGACGGATGAAAGGACCAGATTGTTGGCTCATCAGTTTTAATTGACCCATGTCTTCCTAGGTGAAATCAGGGGAATCAAGCCAAAGCACCATTTAAACTAAGAATGGGTTTCTCAGAATAGCTACTAGTCCCACAGTGTACTGAGCTTCTGATAACAAGACACAAGGACCTGGAATGAGTTTGAATGAGCTTGGCATGCCTGTAAGCACCATCAGCTAAAAGACAAAGAGGCGCCTGATAGTTGTGGAGCTTTCAGTCCTGAGCCATGTGTTTTCACTGGCAAACGGTCAAAGCAGCTGCTGGAAATGGACGTCTGAACGAGAAGGCAGCTCTGTTTGTGAAGGGTAAGGTTACAGCTGCTACTGATGCTTACAGCTGCCTGAGTGACTTTTTTTAAAGACATGATTACCACTCTTTGACACTAAATAACTTTAGTGTCTGGGTGTTAGAACATAAACTCCCTGGACAAAAATGAGTCACCTTGCGTGTTCAAGGTGGTGGTAACTTCAGGTTCCTTCACACGGCATTGCGTATATCACAATCCACTTCATGATGTTTGGAATCCAATCTGGAGACCATTGGATTAAGGCTTTCAGACTTATTAAACTCTTCTCATGAAAGCCAACAACTGGGGAAACTACCAAAACATACTTGAAAACAGGACATTCTGAAATACGCGAAGCATTCTGCGTTTAACACCTAATAGTTCCAAGGATTCAGACAGGTGGAGACCACCATTTGGTCATTGATAACATCGTTTTATCTGAACAAATCTTTCAATGTGTCACATTCAGATTTCCCTTTCCTTTACCCCTTCTTTGGACTCATCTGAAGAGGAAACATCACCACATGGTTGACCAAAGCAATCACTTAGGAGACCATAGTAACTACCTAGCAACTACTAAGCAACATTATTGCAACCACCTGAGATATTGTAGCAACCACCTAGAAACCACTTAGCAGCACCATAGCAACCACTGATCAACCACGTAACAGTCACCTGAAACAACCATCAACCACCACAGCATCTTTTCTGTCTGGGTGTTATAAGCTGAAAAAGGTTGTAGCAACTTCCAGACCACTGTGTGAAGGAAGCAGCCAAATTTGCAGATGTACACAAGCATACACTCTTATGGGTTTACCAGCAGTGTAAAAAATCCCTGTCTTCTGAAAATTCTCCTCAACATTGTAGCTGAAAGACAAAACTGATGGACAGGGACTGCTGGCATCAAAACCATATGCACGCTTTCGTACACCTTCAGTTTCAGCTCCTTCCTTCACACTTTGGCCTTTGGGACAATCATTAGCATCTGCTTTTTGACCCATTTACACACATCCAAACTGTATCCCCTCTTCTCAAACTTTGACTTCAGTCACACACCCTGCAGGTATTTATAGCCTGATCACCCTTGTGCAATGCCACCTGCAGGACCCTTTTACATCACTTTAATTGACTACAAGTGAGATAAATTTTGTATCCGGTGAACTTATTAAGAACACTACAGTTTAAGTTCATGTTTACAGGGCTAATGGGAAAAAAAGAAGACATTCCAGGCTCTGGATATTTTGACATCCCTGTTGTTGAACAACTGATTAAACTAAACAGCTAATTCACAAGTCCTTGTTACTGAACTACAGGCTATGATATGCCTGTCTGATCAGAGTATATCCTCTCAGTCAAATGTTATATTTCTTCCAGGCTGATGGAGCAAACTCACAGGTGTTTATCTATGAAAGTAAGAAAATTCCTTCTTCTCTAACAAGTCTCCAAAGACCAATAGTAGAATGAGTGATGTCTACTCACCTCAGATGGGACCATGGGTCCTCCCTCCTGTCAAACTTTAGACATTCCTCCATCACACTCTGTTACCGGGCATCATCACTCCAGTAGAGTGCCAGAGGTGACTTTTGCTTATGCAAACACTCAGTTTCACACAGTTGGTTTGTGAAAAAACCCTTAAACCAATGATGTTATCACTTCCCAGTGACATGCACTATTTCCTCCCTTTACTTGAGACAACATAAGCATTGTTCTACAACTGGTCCTGCCATTTACTATTTAATTGCTATAGAAATTTGTTGATGTAAATTGAAAACAGACTGGTACAGAGAAATTCGCCGTTTCATTAAGGATTTTTAACAGAAAGTTAAAAACAGGGCATGCTTAATCACCATGACCGTGTTACATTGTGTTCTGTCACCTTGGAGTCGTTATTTTGTCCTGTTGTGGATTTATGTTTGTGGCGTGGAATGTTCTTGACTGTGTTGCTGACCCAGTTTTCCACAGCTGGTGGCTGGCATGTGAATCCATCCAGAGGGATTAATTGATTCCGGCATTTATACTTTTGCAGACATCAGAGCTGAGCTGTGTCTTAAACAAATAAACACAAGGCCAGATATTTAGAAACATCCAGTACTCTGTTTACTTTATTTACTATTAAGTTAAACAGTCTTTCCGTGCATAATCATTGATCTGCAGAATGACTTTGGACAATGGAAAAGAGGAATTTATGGAGCTGTTTTGAGACGTTATCGATGTTTTAACCTCATGTCTCTTAACAAGCTCTGAAATGGTTGATACTGGTTAAATACTGAATGGTTAGTCCAATGTGCAATCCAGCGATTATTCAATTGTCCATGGCTGTAGAATTAGCATGGAAGGATTGATATGTCCCCGCCAAAATCCAGTGAATTTTCCCAACTAATAATTTGTTCCTCTCTGTTCACTGAGGTTGAGAGCGGTAGGACCTGCCTTTTGCCACCACACCACCGCCAAATCCTTGATCATTTGTATCCAAGGAAAATAATGAAAAGCAGTAAATGAATGACCATGGGCCCATTAGTTGTGCAGAAAAGTGACATTTAAATCACTCCATATTCTTCTGTGTGAAAGCAAACCTCACCCAAATGGACCCAGAATCAGACCTGAATGCAAACTTATGTATTCGGGACAGGAGTGAAAATACCATAAGAGCTTAGTCGGGTTTCTGTGTGCAAGCATAAATCTGAGCTGAGTTAACTGGAATGATAAATCTTACTTACCTGACAGTCCACTTTGTTGACTTTGCTGACTATGTCAGACAGGTTAAGACACACAAGACTCACAGAATGTGTTCCTATCCTTTGAAGGACATTTGGCCCTTATTAAACACACACATACAAAGACACCACTACTTTTTTTTTACTGACAGGTATCAGTGTTTATTAATAGGTGTCATTGAAAGTAGTTACTGCATATTGTTGTCTGGTATATAAATAGCAAGTATGTTTTTTTTGTTCTTAATTCAGCATTTCAATGAGGGAATAGTTAAGATTTCATAAGTAAGATCTGTCTTTTACAGAGCAGATCTCAAGGAAAACTAAATTTTCCCAGCTCTGAAGTAGTGTATTTTGTAGTGCGATAGCCTTATTCATATTGTAAATCTTTTCATACCCCATAATGCAATTTGCACAAAATAACACACTGTGTTACCCTGTCCAGCTTCATTTGACATGGTTTTAGAGATGGTAGTAGTTTCTAATTGTGCTGACAAGATCCACTAAGAATATGATATATTTTATATATGTTTACTGATAAGATCCAGCATGAATTTGCAATGATTTAGGAACAAGATCTAGTATGAATTGGGAGATTGAAACTGGGTTGATTGAAAGATGACTGCAGTGAAGTACAGAGACATACTTGATGGTAACCTGCTCTGGACCTCAGACTGAAACAAGGTTTATCTTCCAATAGGACATCGGCCCTAAGCAGTCAAGCCAAGATAACAAAGAAGTGGCTTTGGGACAACTCTGTGATTGTCCTTAAGTGGGCCATCCAGAGCCCAGACTTGAACCCGACTGAAAATTTCTGGAGATATCTCAATATGTCTGTGCATTGATGGTTCACATCCAATCTGATGGAGCTTGAGAGGTTCTGCATAGAAGAATGGGAGAACCTTCCCAAAAACAGGTTCAGAGCTTGTAGCATCATACTCAAAAAAGAGCTGAGGCTGTAAATGCTGCCGAAGGAGCTTCAACAAAGTATTGAGCAAAAGCTGTGAATATGTAAGTACATGTTCTATTTTTGTGTTATATGTTTTATTTTTTACTTCGCAAAGATTTCAAACTTTATTATTATACATATATTATTCATGATTTTTACTGAATAGAAGCAAATTAAGCAGTCGGTTGTTTTGATGCAGTATATAAATAATAAATAATAAAATAAAGAAAAATAATACACAGTGTTTTATGAGAAGCACTTTAGGCAGATATATCAAAAGACCAAATAGAAAGGCTAATCATTTGTCTTTTATCCACAATAAGACATCAAAATAACCCCAAACAAAGCACACACTTTTACTTGTGAGTCAGGAGTAAAATTTGAGGAGCTGCTGTTACTCTACAATAGTATTAAAAGCTAATAACCAACTCACATCAATGCACCAGAGCTGAACACAAATACAGCACTGCCTCCGAGTTTACCAGTAAAGACATGTGGTCGAGTAGTTAAGGAACAGAGCATGAAGTGAGTATTGTGTGAATGGACTGTTCAGAGCCTTAGGAGACTGCTGGAGTTTGTATATAATTTCAAAATCTGTATGTGGTATGTGTGTAAAGATACAGGGCTCAAGGATTATAATACAATTCAAATTCTTTATTATAAATAATGATTTTTATGATATTAATGATTATGTTATAATATTAATAAAGGGTTTTATTGTAAGAAGACTGAAATTTGATATCCTGCGTCCAGTTCCTCTTTCCCTGCAGCTGCTGCCGAACTTTGATGTGCTTCATGTGATCCTCAACTTTGACCTCCTTGTGGACCTTGTTTTGGGGTCCTGATTGGCCCTCAGGGAGACCCAGTTATTCTATGGCACAGAAAAAGAAAGAAGAGCACTCTCACATCTGCGCTGAGTCCTAAAATACACAGTATAAAGCTCAGACTACGGAGGTCAACATTCAGACGATGGTGTTTTCTGGTGGACGACCACAGACTACTGTAAACAAATGGACTTGAATTACTGTGATTATTACTAAGAAGATTTTTTACAAGGCAAGAAAAAAACCCTTTAAATTCTGAAAGAAACAAGGCAATAGAAAGAAAAGAAAATTAAAGAGTGTCAGAAAGAAAGAAAGAAAGAAAGAAAGAAAGAAAGAAAGAAAGAAAGAAAGAAAGAAAGAAAGAAAGAAAGAAAAGAAAAGAAAAGAAAAGAAGAGAAAAGAAAAGCAACACACTGTAAGCACAACTGCAATGAAAGGTGAAGTGTTTACCTGTCTGAGCTCGACAAGGTCCTGCATCATGAATTGAATTTGGGAAGAAGTTTTCTTTCCCTTTATGATCTGCTTGATTGGAAATACTTATCCATACGAGGCTGTACACAAACACACACACACACAAACACACACACACACACACACAGAACAGGCTATTCACTCAGGCTACTGGCATGGCAGTACTGGCAGGAAGAGCTCCAGTACAGTTTATTGACTATGCTGTCTCGCAATGATCCGCAATCGGGAAAGACAACTGCAGTAAAGTTTCTTTGGTTAAGTGCTTTTTAGACCAGGGATCTAAAATGGTTTGATGCAACGCATGAACATCAATGGTGATGTTGCATATTCTGGGTGTGACCAACTTGACACAGTTGATACATTTCAAATACACTCAACACCACCCAGCTGGATTATTGCAGTACTGATAAGACTGAGAAGAAAACAAAGCAACCTCACCCTGCAGTTGTCATTTCCAGATGAACATCTGCCCCTGATGTCTCCTCCTGCACCTCCAACGGCATGTTGGACACGTAGCTATGCTCTTCCCGTGCACTGGGTGAAACTACCACTTCCCTGAGTAAAAGTCAGCCTCTTCACTGACTGAGGTATCTACCTCTTCACTGAGTGAGAGGTCTACATCCTCATGCTCAGATCAGACTCTTAAATATAAATCAAACTCAGTGTCTGATTTGTTATATTTTAAATAAGGTGAAAATTGAGGATGCTTCATGGTTTGTCAAACTACTTGGTTCATTACCTTCCTGTAAGCAGGTTTGAAAAACTGGAGAGGGGCTTCCTGGATGGGCTGGGGCCAATGTTGCTGAATGGGCTGAGCCGGTCTGTGCTGGATGGGCCGGGTCAAATATTGCCATGGATAAAACTGGTATTAGGGCCGTCTCTGGACACAAATTTCAAAGATATTGACACCTGTCTTATTCTCCGTCCTGAACCCAAATGGTGTTCTTGTATACAGTTTTTTGCAAAGTGCAATAGTTTTGTAAAACCTGTGAAATTGGTTGGCATCGCTGCTTCTCAGTCCTATTTCAGGGTTACTGTTGGGTGTCAGATTGTGGATAGGGTGCCTCAAATGTAAGGAAATATCCAAGTAAAATGAAAACGGTTTTGCAGACGGTCATAATAATAATAATAATAATAATAATAATAATAGTAATAATAATAATAATAATAATAATAATAATAATAATAATAATAATAAAAAAAATAATAATAACAATAATAATAAATACATGTTATTATTATTTAATTTTATCAATAATATTGTTGTTATGAATAATAAGATCTGATTGTCATGTCATGGCTGATGTTAGGCTCAGACAGAATTTGATTTATTTGTTGTTGTTTCACATATTTATCTGTTTTCCTTTACTGGCACTGCCAGAAAACCTCATTGTAAACTTGCCTATCCAGTATGAAAGAGTGAATGAGTGGAGAGAGGCTCTGTGAGAAGTGATTGCTTAGGCCAGCAGTGACCAGAGTTCCAGGCACATTTGCCATCGGAAAGCAGATGGCAATGAAAGAGGTGCAGTGCAGAGCTTCTGTGAAGCATTCTGCAGCACAACACAGTGTAGAACAGGACACTGGCAACCACAGATAAAACATCCACAGGAGTGGACTGTGACTAGAATGTTGCTGATTTGATTCCCTAAACCGGCAGGGCATGACTGAAGTGCCCTTGAGTGGGGCACTTGCCCTTGAGAGCTCCCTGGGCACTATAGTTTGCTCACTGTGTGTGTTTCACTGTGTGGATGGGTTAACTACAGAGGACAAATTTCCCTGTGTATAGCAGACTGGATCTATGTGCCCTTATTAAGCTCTCTGTCGAGACCTGCTATAGAGTGGGCTCAGCATCGCGCTATTACCCAGAATTCTCTTTTAACAAAAACTGTGACCAATCCTTCAATGAATGTTTATTTTTATATGTAGTTTATAAAAGTAATGTTCATGCACCCTTGATTTATTTTTAAGAGTAAAAATTAGTTGTTAAAGTTTAATTGAATATAGGTGCATATATTGTTGACATCACATGAGTGTGGACTTAGAAGAGGGCGCTATGTTTTATAAAAATGTGTGTCACTGGTTTTAATGTTATGGCTGATTGGTCTTGACATTCCCTGCTGCTCATGTTTATACAGAATCAGAAGTGTCCAGTTGTCCAGTTGTTCTTTACGGGTGTATGTTCAAATAAATGGGACAATGTTTTCATCATCCAAATGATCTTATCTCCTTAAAGACACACACACACACACACACACACACACACACACACACACACACACACACACACACACACACTTGAGCAACTTGAGTTTTCTTGTTCATAGGAAAGTCATATGTCTCAACAAAGCACCCCAACAGAGAGAGAAGGTAGCATGATCCCTCAAGCTGTTTGAAAAATGTAGCATATTCTGAGTGTGTGCTCAACAGAACCCTATAGACAGAGGCATGCAGCAGGTCACGTAACCCATACTCCTCACATTCCCCTGACAGACAGAGCTCAAACATTATCATCACTCATTGATCTCTATTCTGCTGCACTATTTCAGGATGTTGATTGCTTATTTTTTTACAAAAGATTCAAAAGATAAGGCTTATTTTGTAAGGGGGCTGTATTATAGAGACATTTCAACTCTGAAATTGTAGCTGTTTTATCACCATGGACTAAATTTAGGATGGAAGCTATACTGTAGTTTATGCATTTTTACTCTCATTCTAGATAAAAAAAAACAGGTATTACAAGAGCATTCTTACTCTCAAACATGTTCCACAGTGGTGCTTGAAAGTTTAGAATCCTTTAGAATTTTTTTCTTCAACATAGATTTGTCCCAAAAGATCATTAAATCTTCACACAACTGATAATCAAATCAAATAAATTAGACACAAATATTACACTTATTAAGGAAAATGATCCAAGATTACATATCTGTTATAAGATTATCAGATCATTTGAAGGTGAAATTAGAGGTGTTTTCAATTAATTTTTCAATCTTTTTTTTTTTTTTACAGGGATCTATAATAGTCTCATCTTTACCACACATTTGTGGAAGTGTTAAGGCATGAGCAAATGAAGTTTCTAAGGAGCTCAAAAGAAGAGTTGTTGATGCTCATCAGGCTGAAAAAGGATACAAACCATCTGTAAAGAGTTTACACTCCTCCAAACTACAGTCAGACAGATATTAATATTAAGACCATTAAAACCCTCCCCAGGAGAACTCGACCAACAAAAATCACACCCCAAGAGTAATAGTCTATGAGGTCACAAAGGAAACCAAAGTAACTTCTAAACAATGTAAGACCTTTCTCACTTTGGATAACGCTAATGTTCATAAGGAAAACACTCAACAACAATGATGTGCATGGAGAAAGCTGCTCCTCTCCAAAAAGAGCATTTCTGCTCATATGAAGTTTGCCCACAATCCCACGGACAAGCCAGAAGGCTATTACAACAATGTTTTGTGGATGGATGAAACCAAAATAGATCTGATTGGTTGAAACAAGAAGCATTATGGAAAGAAGAGAGAGGAAAACACTGCATTCCAGCATAAAAACCGTATCTCGTATGTGAAACATGATGGTGGTAGTATAATGGTTTGGGTCTATTTTGCGGCATCTGGGCTAGAATGGTTTGCCATCACTGATGGGAAAATTAATGCTGAATTATACCAGCAAATTCTAAAAGAAAATGTCAAGACCTTGTCTGGACCTTATTTTCAAATATCCTGTGTCAAATCCTTTGGTAAAATTTAGAGATAAATTATCTGAATATTTACATCTCAAATGAAGATTTGAATAGCCTATGATCTTCTGAAAATAACAATAACAATTTTAGCTTGAAGCCCTAATATATATATATATATATATATATATATATATATATATATATATATATATATATATATATATATATATATATAATTTAAAGATTACTAAGATTATGAGCAAAAATGTAAAAAAGGACAAATGACAAATCTGTATTTAGGCTTGTTGTTCCTCCATTTAGTCTTTGTTTCTTTTTATATTCGCTTTACACAACAAGTGCTGTAATAAACCCAGTATATGAGCGTGAGAACTGGAATCTAACTGCAATGCTGCAATGACTCACATCATGACATTAATAAAAATGTCACTTCCCCATCTATTCATTAGCTGCCTCCATGGGCTGGGACAACTGATGCCATCTTGTGGCCATAAAACATGGACAATGTGTCTAAAGTTTTACTGCTTATCACCTTCTTGCCACCTTCTTGTCTGGAAAATGCAGAATGCAGAATTGGAGTACATTTGATATCATATTCAGTAGGTAGTGTCAATAGAATATGAACACACAAGAAACTGTTGGCACCATGCTTAATGCCAGGAGGACCTTTGATTTTAGAAGAAACAATGAGTGAGTAGTTGTCCCAATACGTGTGTCCGGGGTCTGATGCATGGAGACCCCTTGGCCAAATGCTGTCAGTAAGATTGCTGATGTTCTTAAAAAAATAGGAGAATGTTTAGGAGAAACACGAGTGTCCTGATTTTATAGGATGTCTATGTGACTTGGGGTTAAGGGTCTTACTTAAGGGCATGCTGTCAGAGGTGAAGGCAGAGCTATTAGGATATGTAGCCTCACAGTCCTAAAGCAACATTCCTGCTGCCTTCGTGTCTTGGATCTCTTAGATTCTCAACGTGAAGCCCCAACCCACCTCTACCCTTGTCCCTTGGAGAACTGGATACCTGTGGTTGTTGACCTGATCTCTGAAGTGTTTTGAAAAGCAACATTCACTTTTTGACTCAAGCTTCTAGATTGTTCCTTGTTGAGAGCCCTGACCACATCCTTTTTCCAATTTCCCTTGGAAATGAAAATTTAACAAGCAAAACATGGACATTCAGTGCATATCACAAAAGCAGTGGCCTTCCTTTTTCGGGAAGATGGGGAAGTCATGTTGTGATAGCTACTTGTAATAATCTGTGGTTATTTCTTTTTGTTTTAATATACTATATGGAGAAAAGAGTTTATCCTGCTTTTGTTGGAATAACTGTCTATACTGTCCAGGGAAGATGTTCTACTATATTCTGGAACATTGCTGTGAGGATTTGATTGCATTCAGCAACAGTAGCTTAAGTGAGGTCAGGAAATTGGATGATTGCCACCTCACCTGATCTCCAACTCATTCCAAGGGTATTGAATGGGGACCCATCATTCCATAGAACATAGTTCCATTTCATACCCCTCTATCCCATGCATGGCATTAGGCATCATGCAAATAGTCTCATGTTTATCTGCTCCTATGGGCAGCCGGCACATGTCTCAGCAACAATAAGGGCTATCCACAAACATTTGTACAGAATTTATGTAGAACAAATAGTGGTGTTATATATTGGCACTATGTTGCATAGACTGACCTTTCTCTCTGGACGGTCAGTGCTCTGCAAGGTTTACATGACACATTTTAGTCCATACTTGCTTGGAACCACAAGTGAGCAGGTACTAAATTGTACGTGGTTGTAGGTACCAGGAATCAAATTTGTCTGATGGAAAAGCAAAAATGCTGATTAGAGTTGAGTAAAGTAGGAAGTGAAGTGTTGGCACCATTTAGTGGAAAAGTACCACAGCCTCAGGTCCCCCAATATGGGTCACTTAGGGGTCTTGCTGAAGGAATTCACAATTTACTCAAATCTATTCACTAAGAAAATGAGGAAACTAGGTGTTACTAAGCTACTTAGCTAGGTAGTCAGGTGGGGCTTTCATGACCATCAATGAGCCTTGGGCATCATGAACCTGCCATTGGTTCACTGGTTGTTCATCCATGGAGCATGTTTGGTAGGCACTGACCATAATATATTGGAAGGCTTGCCTGATGTTTTGGAGATGTACTAGAACATCAGATTGGTTCTTGGCAAGTGTCCATTTTTCCTGCTTCAACACATCAACTTCCAACTGATTGTTCACTTGCTGCCTAATTTATCCACCCTTTGACAGGAACCACTGGGAACCAGATCATTAATATTATTCACAGCTTGTGGCTGGTGGGATTAAGCACAACATTTTCAAGCAATTAAAGTTGCAAGAGAAGTTTAATTATGTAAAGCCAAACTAACATCAGCAACTGACAGCAATTCCCTCTCACAGCATGAACTCCAGACAAGTGGTTTGTTCTTGTGGACCACAATGAATGACAAATACAAAGAACTTACTTTTCCTGCCATACTTTCTGATCATACAGAGTGCCACGGCTTCTTAACGAAGGAGACACAAACTCCCTGATGAGCTGTCTGGTTGCCAAGGGCTGATATGAAACAGCTGGTGATTTGCTGAATGTTTGATACTCAACCTTGCCTGAAGTATTACGGCTATAACAACAACCAGGCACACGTTCAGGCCTTTCTTTACTCATCTGTCTCTAATGAAACAAAACCACTGTTTTCCAACCAGCTGTCTGAAGAACTAGAAATGTTGTGACTAGAAGAAACGTTCTCTGGCCTACAGGTGAGGTTGTATTTGGATTAAAATATATTTGGTGTACAAAGACCTTCAGCACAAATGTGCTCTATATTTTTAACTGTGGGTTTGTACCTTTAGGCATGTAATAATTAGGTGGACTTTGAAGTGTTGGCTAATCAACTGTGTGAGTCTACAAACATCTAGAAACAGTTCTGGTTAAGTCTGATGAATTAAAGCACCATCTGGAAGCAATCTGTAAATGTGCTCTCAAATTTATCAACTTCAGAGGTTTCAGTTTAAGCCTGGGTGCTCAGTGGAATATATTTCACAGTATCAGAGCACAGAGGGTGACCATGATTACAGGTGCCTTGTCAAGAATGGAAGGCCATCTTGAAAGATTTATTTTTTCCTCCACATTTGGGGTTAATGACTCAAATTATTTAGCCAGTTTCTCCAACTTTTGCCCTGATTTGTGAAAATAGTTGCTTATTTTCTTGAGATTTTGACATCTTTGATCAATTGTTTCTTGTGGTTTTGATCAATTTTGTCTTTTCTTGAGATTCTTTATATTTACTTTTTTAATGTATTCATTTTATTTTAATGATTGTACCATTTTGTTGTAATAAATCTGTTATTTGACCTATTTGACCAGTTGTGCTTTTTTCTCATGATTTTGAACAATTTTGTCAAAAATATTTTTTTTCTAGTTTTTTTTTCCACATATTTGAACAATTTAGCTTTTTTATTAACAGATTTTATTGTAATAAGATATTTTTGTGGATTATGCCAAATTTATTTAACAATTTCTGCCTTATATCTACATCATTTCGATCAATTTAATCTAAATAGTGCATTAACTTCAGGACTTATTTGTAGAATTATAGACATATTCATTGTAAAACTGTATTTTGTGTTGAAATTCTGACCCCAGAATAATGCAACCACACAGAAAAGAAATGAATATTCAGAGCCCTTGACCAAACATCAATATTTTGATCTACATTTAAATTTTAATATATCTATTTTATTTTAATAATTAGAAAACATTGTTGGTTGCAGGCAACAAGAATATCTTAGTATTATGTAAATTACTAGCTCAGTAAAACACTGTGAAATGTAATGGAAACTTTTAATCTAAAATACATTTCTGTTTGTAAATAGAAGAATAAATAGGCCTTTGGTAGTAGACATGAGAAAATTAGCAGTTGGTGTT
Source organism: Acestrorhynchus altus (assembly GCA_034509495.1). Classification (NCBI taxonomy): domain Eukaryota; kingdom Metazoa; phylum Chordata; class Actinopteri; order Characiformes; family Acestrorhynchidae; genus Acestrorhynchus; species Acestrorhynchus altus. The sequence continues at coordinate 10,059,337 of CM067502.1, read as the reverse complement.
CTCCTCCAAGCATGTTGAACCATCCAGAAATGTTAGTTTGTGCCAGTTGGAAAATAGCTAGCAGGTGGAATCAGACGAGTCTAAATTATGGAAAATAAATGCTTTATAAAAATCCAATTCAGAATGGTTTGATGGAAAATGTGTAAGTCTAGTTTAATGACTCTACAATCAAATTACATTAAGGAAAGCCCAAATATTTTTTACCCACACTATTTACTATTTTGCTGTCTGGTACTGTGCTAAAAATGTTACATTACACATTCACTTTCAGACACAGGTAGTCCTGTTATGAGAATGGAAAGATCAGTGGGCCTCTAGGACTATGGTGCGAATTCTCAAAACCCGTTGTGAAATTCCAGAATGAGCATAGCAGACCAGGAGAAAGAGAAACTGATTCAAGTGGAGAGCAAAGAGACAGAATGAAATGACTCACATTGCTAATAATGAATAAAAGGTAATACAAGCTGGTTAGCTCTTATGGGCTGTATTTGATCATATATCACTGGAGTGCTTATTAGCTCATTTAACTTTATGAATGTAGCCTTAATTAACTCTATGAAGTCATAACTGGCTGCTTCAGCAACACTTCCGCAGTGAAAAAGAAAACCGTAGGAGGTAGTTGCTGTTTACTAAAGACCAAACAGATGTTATTTCAGAGTTTTGCATGTATAAATTAAATGATTCATTGCACAGAAATTCCTACCTGAACCCAAAATGATGTTCCGCTCTCCCGTATCCCACCTGGCTTCAATCTCATCACATTTTTGCTCCTTGGCATTCATCATTTCACACTTGACTCTAAGTTTTCCTCGTTTTTCTGATGGCCACAGTGATTTACATTCACCAAAGCAATTCTCACACAGGCCTGACATACAGTATAGTGCAAATATTAATACATCAAATGGACAAAAGTATTAGAACACCTGCTCATTCATTGTTTCTTCTAAAATCAAATGTATTAAAAGAGTTTATCCTGCTGTCTCTACTGCATTGGTAATGTCAGCATTAGTGATGTCACTACTCCATCCCCAACTCGCCAGCTAATCCCAGAAGCACTACTTCACACCTTAATGCTGGGAGGTTTGATACCCCTTTAGCCCCTGCCTGGCATTAGGCATGGTGCCATATTTATGTTTATTTTTGCTTATCTGGTCCAGAGAGTCTGCTTGAATTGGCAATACTTCTTCCATTCTTACAAGTAGCTGAATGCATTCATTAGACTAGGTGTCCACAAAAATTTGGACATGTAGTGTGTTTCGTGTATAGCTCATTGGGTTCATGACAGATAATGCCTGATTTAAGGCTTACGGGCAGAGCACCATCCATCAAAACTGGTCTACAGAGGCAGGAGACTCAATCCGTGTTGGACAAGGAGTCTCAAACAAACAGAGAACTTCAGAGACTGAGAGAAAGCTTTATTTTCCCTCTACCTTTGATGTGCTGTGGAGAAGCCAGTCCCTCCATCCCGGCTGGAAGTTCAGAAATGTTCTCTCCAGCTGGGAAAGTTCACTGATGAGATTTCCCCGAAGGGACACCCTGGAGTTTTGAACTTTGAAGTTGGAAGGTATTGAATAACTCAGATTGAAATGTTCATGCTCATTATATGAAATGATGTGACGTAATTATTATCTTTATCTCTTAATCTTTGTAAATAGATTTAGGCTTTTTATTAAATAACACACCGTTGTGAATGTAATGTTGATATATACTGATCCTCGTTTGTACAGTCATTGTTTATCATATCAGCTACACTTACCATACAGGAGCACTTTGTAGACTGTTTCTCTGCATACTTTGTCCTCCTCCTTTCACCCTGATTTTCAATGGCCCGGACCCCACCGGACCACCACAGAGCAGGTATTATGTGGGTGGTGTGTCATTCTCAGCTCTGCAGTGACACTGACATGGTGGTGGTGTGTTAGTGTTTTTTTGCATTGGTCAGAGTGAATCAGACACAGCAGTGATGCTGGAGTGTTGAAATCCTTCATTGTCACTGCTGGATTGAGAACAGTCCACCAACCAGAAATATCCAGCCAACAATGTCCAGTGTGCTGAAAAAGACCCACCACCCATGGAAGCATACATGTTCTGTATGGTATCCTGCAGCACATTTGCAGCCAGATGTTGCAGCTGGGCCTGTAGATCCTGCACATCCCTAGGTTGCAGTAGCTGGCATTCCAGCTAATCCCTTAAATGTTTGATTGGCATTAAACCATGTGACCCATTAAGTGTTGCGATCTGGTAGAGTCATTCTTAGGAAACCCTTGCAGTGTGGGGGGCGAGTATTATTCTGCTGAAAAATGCCAGTTGAAAGCCCTGCCATGAGAGTCAACATATGTGGCTGCAGGATGGCCTGCACATATCACTGAGCCCCAGTCACTCACCCCGTATCACCACTAGGGGTGAGTGACTGTTTTTTGCAACAGCTCCCCAGATCATCACACCAGCAGTTAGGACAGTGTGTTGCTCTACAGTAAAGGCAGGATAAAAGTGCTCACCATGAGAAAAAGACATTTAAATAGACATTCTTAGATATGAAGTGTTTTAGTCCTCAAAAGCAAAAAGAAAACACATTGTAGGTGCAAGTAATTGTTTACAAAAATGTTAATATTTATATCTCAAAACATGATAAATTTGAGGATCTCCTATAAATTACATTATCTGGCATGTGTGACTGTCTCCTTTAAACACATTATAATATTCTGGTGAATAAAAGTATGTAAAACTACAAAAACATCCTGCAAAAGTTACCAAGGGTTCAAAAGGTTAAGTCACTAAGTGTACATTGAAAGAGATGCATTTGAACAAAACCATCTTATTTTGTTTCGAGCAAAAATCAGGGCTCGAAGGCTTTCCAAAGCAAGCTCATGGAGTCTGACTAACTCACTCCAGATGAGCTTGATTTAACAAGCGGAGTTAATGAAGTGGTCGCTCCCTCCAGTCAGGGGACACCAGAGCCTTCTAACAAGCATGCCTTTATCAGGATGACATAATATATACAATATTTCAATAAATATAAATAAATAACCAAGCAGCCCAGTGCCCAGCTGAGAGGACAGAGAGGGGAAAAGGTCTGGTTTCATTTTCAGGTCCTTCAACAGACAGGCATTCTTTTCTTCTCATGTCAAACATGTCAACACAGCCATACGTTTTAGCAGCAGAACAAACTGGTGCATTTTTCATTGGCAGAACATATTTGTCATCATCAGTTTGCAGCTCTTTCTGGAAGGAACTGGACAAAATGGAAAAAGCATATCATGGAATCAGGCCATACATATCAGTATTACGGAATAAAAGCTTTTCCATGCGACACATCAACCTGGATGCAGAACAAGAGATCATTTATCACTTTCTCTGTCTCTTACATGATTGTATCGCTTACCTAAAATGAGGGTCTGTTAGGTGTAACGTGCTGCCAAACCAGTTAATGTTGTCTGATTGTTCTAGTGAACATGTGCTAGCAGTTTCCTGGGCTTACAGACCTAATTTTCCACATTCCAGGGTTTATGGAAAAGTGTTCGCTGTTTTCCAGTCCGAATGACTTATGTATCTTCCTCTTCTGAACTGGGTTTTGTCTCAGGAGAAACAAAAGCAATGGAGGGTCTCCTTCTCATTCATAGGCTTTCCAGCAACATGCCATGACCTGTCGGAGCCTTAATGTAAGTCAAGTGGATGGAAAAACAAGTTGCATAAAATAATTCTCCCTGGTTTTTATTGATATAGGTGACACTTTTATTGCAGGCCAGTTGAGAACATTGCTGCAGGCTGTGATGTATGACTTCTGCAAGAAAAATGCTCCAGCATCTGAACATCTGAACTAATACAGCTAAATTTGTCTAGGTGTCTAAATCTCAATTACACAACACTGGACCATATTAACAGAATTATAAGGTACCCAGTTTCTTTCATGCTATGACATGCCATGACTTGAGCCACCACCTACCACCAGAACAGCTTCCCTGCAGCTCAGAATATATTCTACAAGTTATAGGAATGTCACTGGTGGGACAGAGCACCATGCTTCCCAAAGAAGCTCCCAGTTTGCTGGTGGTGACGAACACGCCAGTCCAAAACTTCTGTATACAAGTAGCAGCAAGAAACAGTGTTTGTACTCTTCTAGAGATCTCATTTGTAAGGGTATTTAAAAGAGTTTATCCTGCTTTAGTTGGAAACTTTCTCTACTGTCCAGAGAAGGCTTTCTACTAGATTTTGGAACATTACTGTGAGAATTTGATTGCATTCAGTGTCAAGAGCATGAGTGGTCACGATGTTGGATGAGCATCATTCCAGAGAAAAAAATTCAGAATAGACAAGTTGTGTGTGCATTTGCACATCTATGTCAACAATGGGTGCAAATAAAGTAAAGTAGCATTCGTTTATTGGAAGTGGTATCCAAAAACATTTGGACACAAAGTAGAAGTAATTCTACTTCTATGTCAGTCGTTTTATCAGATTTCTGGTTTTCACAATTGAATAGCAGAACTATCAGTACACATTTTACACGATTCCCTAAAAATTCCCAATGGTTATGTTAAGGGTTCAGATCATTGGAAGAATGATTTTTGTGTGAGTGTGAAGAGCATTTAAAAGTTTAAAAATCTGCATTAAATGATATAAAATATCCTTTCAGTAAGAGTTTATCTTACTCTTCATAATAAAAGTGCCATATATAGCTGCACCAATAGTTGTACCCAGAAGGAAGTGTGGGATTGCATTGCTATTGGGAAGGAAAATAAAGGTTACCAGGATCAATAAATGATAAATACAATACAAATTATTGACTGATATGGACCATATTTATTGAACTACATTGAGTTTTATGGCAACATCAAGAACATGGAAGAATGATTAAAAAATAACTGTAGTTTAAATTATGTTAGAACACCTATGTTACACTTACTAGCTTTTAATTTGTACGTGCGCGCACACACACACACACACACACACACACACACACACACACACACACACACACACACACACACACACACACACACACATCAGGGAATTCTATTTCATCTTGAGTTGTGCAAATGTAATATACAGGCAAGGAATGCATCCCAAAAGGAATATTAATTTTAATGTTGGTCAAGTAAAATCAACCAGTGTCTGAATTAAGAGCGAAGTACAGAACGTCCAAAACAAACCTGGAAAATATTTTTCTCTATTTTTTAAGCAAGTTAAATCTCAAATTTAACCTTTAATGTGGGTTATTCTTTTCTCTATTCAAATTCATCCAGAATTATTTACAGAGTGGACAGAGCAGCTAAAGAAAACTAAAATCAGACAAAAAAGCAGATGGTAATGGAGTTTTCACAGGACAGCAGTGATGTGCATGAGTTTCTTTTTGTCACAAGAAAGTAGTTGTGCCCTATGAATACCTCATGAGGGCAAATTTGTCTTTTTCCATTGAGAAAGTGTTTGGTGAGAAAATGGGAAAGACAAATGACTATTTCATATTTATTAGCCTGATTCATCACAAAACAGATGATGCATTGATTGTTTTTTCCCCTGTGACCTGTTACTTTGTAAAATACTATCATTACAATAAGAAATGTGATATTTCAAGTCAAAATATATTAATTCCATGTTTAAAAACTGCTCTTTTCAACATCATTGTAATAAACAGGTGATATAAATGTCATTTAAAAGAAATATAAACAATTCTCTCAAAATATTTGATCTGTGATGTGAACTCACAACTAACACTGCTTTGAGCAAGTAAAAAAACAAGAAAACAATCCAAGCAGTGCACTCTATCTTACACACTATTTTACAATAACTGCGCCATTTGCATTCACTTCCCAGATTAGCATTCTAGCCCTGCACCAAAGTTTGCATCCAATTTTCAGCACCTTGAACTGGCCACAAGCAGCATAATCTGTGTAAGGTCTTTCAACTGACTAATCAATTATTTAGAAACTTCACCAGATCTCTAAGTGACAATGGTGTGAAATCTCGAAAGGACCTCATGAAGAGAGGATGAACTGGAAATACTGTCAACCTATATGACCCTCATATAGGTGGTTCTAGTGTCTGTACCAAGATAATTCGTTGCTATGCACTTATAGGAGCCAGAATCTGCTACTATGGGCTTCTGCAGTATGAGTGTGCCCTGTGGATGGAGCAGCTCACTTCCCTTAGGACGTCCTTTTCCAGCCGTGGAGAGAACTGATCGATCAGGAAGCTCCCAGGAAATTTCAGGTTTTGGTATCCCAGTAGCGATGCAATTAAGCTGCACGGGAGTGCCTGCCATTGTCTTCACAGCTGGTGGGGGTCCATTACTGATGCGAGGTGGATATGCAATGATGACAACAGGTACGGTAAGCATGGCCTCCCCTGCATTGTTCTTGGCCCGGCACACATAATTCCCACGGTCATGTAGCTTGGTCTGATGTATAACTAGTGTTCCATTGTCCATTAGCTGGTAGCGACCAGAAGACTGAGGACGACTTAAGACATGACCCCCTGGAATGGCCCAAATGATGCTAGGACGAGGGCTGCCATCAGCAAGACAGTGAAGGAAAAGAGGTTCCCCGGCCATGCTGCGGATAATCCCTCTGGGGCGTGTTAGAATATAAGGCTTTTGCCCAACCTCTAAGACAATCAGCTTCTCGATGTAGCCAACCTTGTTCTTGGCAGCACAGCGATATCTTCCAGAATCCTCTTTGCTTGGGTTATAGATGACAAGGGTGCCATCCTTGCTCAGGTGATGCCTGTTCGACCCTCCAGTGAACTGAGTACCATTGGGTAAAGTCCAGATAATATCTGGTGGTGGCTGTCCATCAGCGGAACAGTTAAGTATGGTAGTTTTCCCCAGTCGAGACACCAGCCTCTCATTGAAAGGGTTTTTGAAGATGGGTCTCATGAGTTGGCTGGTCACCTCTAACTGTACCACCATGACAGCTTCCCCACCATCATTCCGTGCCATGCAGATAAACTCTGCTGTGTCTGTAGGTCTAACATTGCGGATCTCAAGTGTCCCATTGTAATGGACATTAATCCTGCTGCCATAGTAGGGAGCTGAGAGAAAGATATTGTCTGGCATTATCCATGTGATCTTTGGAGGAGGGTCTCCTTCTGCCTTGCAGTCTATGAACTTTCTAGAGTACTTTGCCGCTGTATCTTTCACCACTGTTCTGTTCTGGTAAAAGCCATTGATGACAGGTGGATTCCCGTCAATGTCCAGCTTGTACACCTTGCTCTCATCCCCCGCAGTATTTCGAGCCATGCAGATGTACTCTCCAGCATCCGACAACTTAACATCCCTAATGTCCAGCGATCCATTGACATGCATCAAATATCTTTCATTTGATGCAGCTATCATGTCAGTAGACGGTAGCATCCACAAGATCTTTGGTTTGGGTTCTCCTATGGCTTCACAGTCAAAGCGGATGTTCCCTCCCGGCTTAACTTTGGCATAGGTTAGCCGTGGAGGGTGAATCCGAGGTGCAGCCGTTATCACAGTGATGTGAACATGCATTTCATCTTTGCCCAATGTGTTTTCCGCATAGCATGTGTAGTCACCCTCTTCATCCATCCCTACCCTGTTCAGGTACAGTGTTCCATTATCAAACAAGACGTAACGTCTAGAGCGTCCTCCTCTGTTGCCGTCCGCCTGAAGGGCACTGTTCACTAAGGTACCATCTGGTAAACCCCATGATATATCTGGTATGGGAGCACCAGAGGCCTTGCAGTCCACCTTTAGGTCCTTGCCATAAGGCACCTGCTTCTTACCAACAAGCTTTGGTTCAATTTTAGCTGGCTTCATGGACACAGAGACCTTCATTTGCTGCAGATCGTCTCCAACCTTGCTGCGTGCAACACACAGGTAATCCCCAGCATCTTTCTCACTGACAGAGCTGATGACAAGTGTACCATTCTTCAGCACCTGGATACGGCTGCCCATTCTAGAATGAAAAAATGCAGCTATGAGAATTTTTTTATTTGATTTGTTTAAATTTGAAAATTGGATTTGGTTAAAATGACTTAAAAGTTACAATCAATGAAAATGAAACAAGAGGAACTGTTTCAAATATGATTTGTTTTTCAAATCAGATCTGTTGGGATTACTGTCCACACAGCCATTTGCAAATGATCAGATTGGATTTGCATGTCTGGACATCACAAACATATTTGCTTGGGTGACTGGGGTAATGACATAGGTGCCTGTAACTACATGTCCTTGCTGGCTATGTAGCCTTCAGCACTCCTCATGGATAATTGCAGTTCTGTCTGAGACAGAGTGTGTCCATTCTCTAAAATCAGATTTCATGTGGTTTTGTACTTTCCAGTCTACCAAAAATCAATCTGTGATAAGGTATTTAAAAATGTCTCAACATTGCCAATCATGTCCTTCCAGAGGCATCTTTGCTTAGGCTGCTAACTAGTACATTACGCTACATTGCATGTCACATGTAGTGTACTTATGGCACATTTTGTTACAGATTTACAAGGTGTGGGCACCTGGAAAAAGGTATATTCTGTTAGTAGATCACCTTGGACAGTTTTTACATAATACAGAAGAACATTTCTGCATGTCTGTCCAAGCCTGGGCACTGAGAATAATAAGAAACACTGGAGAATAATCGTGTTTAAACTCTGTGCTTCCATTCTAGCTTTTGTTATCTTTAGCTGGTATTTAGCTAGTCTATCGTTATGCTTTTCTTCAGCTTTTGCCAAGTTTGCACCACAGTTCATTAATAAAACATTGGAGCATTAGCTTATGCGTCTTCTGATGCATTAAAGATATCACGCTGCAAGACGTGGCTTGTTTTGAAACATTAATGAGGAGAAAATCTAATGGAAAGAGAAAAATGAGTCTTCACTGTCTGGCATACATAAAATGCTGCTATCCCTTACAAACCAGGGTTTTATTCCAAGTATGCTATCAGTTCACTTTCATTCAAACTAAAAACAAGTGAATGTGGTTTCAGTTTACTTGTCATGTGCTTATCAGAGACATGCTAATTATACTGGGCTTTAGTATAGATTTAATATACTTGGATTGTGGTTTGGGTGGGATGGAGTTTAGAGAAGCTGTTCAAATTTAATGCTAAGGAGTGTTGTAATATATGTGCTGGGGGGATGTGTCAAATTCTAATATCAACATCCTCAAAAGTGTATTTAAGTTGTTATTTTTTTAGATATTTGGCATCTAATACAGTATTTGTATGAAATGTTTTGATTTATAAATAAAAACACATTATTTTTAACCCTGACTATATACTGTGATTATTTTACATAAAGTGTCTTTAAAGTACATATAAAAATACCTAAAAAGGATCTTTAAACTGCAATATTTAAATCTAAACTAGAGAGTTGAGTTCCTGCTGAAAATTAATGTGACTGTAGCTCAGCAGTGTTGGTCTGATATGGTGCTGGCTGCTATTGTTGCTATGGTATAGCTCTTGGTTGCTATGTTGTTAAGTGGTTGTTAAGGTGTTGCTAAATTATAGGGATTTGCTAGGGATTTGCTAAGTTGCTAAGGTGTTGATGGGTGGTTGCTAAGGTGTTGCTATGATATAGAATTTCCTACTGCAATGATACTAATAACAAGCTTTACAAGCTTAACAGGTATTACATCAAATTTGCTTAAAGGAAACAGCACTATGGCTGCTCTATAAAAATAATATAGAGGTTAACAGAGACTATACTCCCAACATATTTTAACAGATTAAAAAAGGATGATAGCTGTAGATATAGAGATAGAGTCTATTCTTATACCTAAAACAAACTTAAAGTATACTTTCCTAAAATATAAAGGGCGCAAGGTATAATAATATATAATTATTATGTACACAATCACTTATAGTGTAGTTCACATTTAGTATAGCTGCAGTATAAAATAAAGCCTACATGTAAACTAGTGGTGCACTCAAATATAGTTTCTGAGTATCCTTTTTTAAACTAAAACGTGCTAATTTAGTCACAAGAAGTATTGAAATAGTGCATTTAAAAGTATAGTACTAGTACAATGACATTTGTCAGGCATTGACATTAATATATATTTATAGGTGAGCACTCCAGGTCCAGCAAGTAAACTAAGCTGCAGCGGACCCGCCCAATCCTGGGGCAGATTTTTACTTTTTACTTTTTACTTTTTACTTTTACTTTTTTGGCATGGATTATGCACCTCTGATATTACTATACTTACTATAGGGCTGGGCAATATAGGCAAAAAAATCATATGCCGACATATTTTAGTTGAATGGCAATAAAAGGAATATGATACATTATATAGCATGAGAAATACAATGTAAAAAATAGGACACATAAAATCCTTCTTTTTTTACTATACATAAACATATTCAAATTTGACTTTCATTTCTTCTTTATGCACACTAAGTCTTGTGCCCTCTCTATAGTGTGCATTGGAGAGTGTGAATGAGAGGAGAGGAGCAGAGTACAGGAGGAGTATTGGAGGAACTGAGGGCAGGGGGTAGAACAGAGCGTGGAAGCAGAAAAAAACTGAACATTATTTACAAACTGTAAAACTCAATATAAATGCCTCAGCTCACATGTTGATGTGTTTATATCCCTCTGTTTACGATCTAATTTACTTTATAAACTAAAACATGTACCGTGTTTTCCAGACTATAAGCCGCTACTTTTTGTCCACGCTTTAAACCATTCCAGCTTATATACCAAATCTCTGAATGTGCAGATCTATGAAATATCAAGCTTGAATATTGAGTGATAAAGAACGAGAGAGAAAGTAATAGTTTTTTTTACCTGTGCCACTGGTCCACAAGAGCTTTGGAGGGAAGCCTCCAAATAATTCGGGGTTTGGGATTTCCAGTTGCAGTGCAGTTCAACTGAAGCTGACCACCATACATCAACTCTGTTCTACGGTCTGATATCTCAGTTATTTGGGGAGCAGCTTCTGTTTTTTCCACAGACAGAGTAACCACCCGCCGCTCTGACCCTGTGGAACTTGTGGCAATGCATTCGTATTTCCCACTATCAGAGATGTCCAGGTTTTTCAGCTGAAGAGTACCGTTCGGAAATACTGACACTCTATTGTCAGAGTAATGGTGCCTTACAATGGTCCCATCAAAAAATACCCAATGTACAGTGGGCTGTGGGTCTCCATGTGCTGTACAAAGAATCCACACAGTCTGTCCAGCATCAACCCTCACCAGCTCTCTTTTCTCCTCCAAGATGCCAGGAGGTGCTGCCACCACATGCAGTCGCATGGTAGCTGTGTCTGCACCAGCTGGATTACTAGCAATGCACTTGTAATGTCCCCGATCATACGTTGACACCTGCTGGATAACCAGAGTACCCTCTGGCGTAACCTTTACTCTACTGTGCTCATTGTTTTGACCCCTAAGTTGAGTTCTGTTTGCTAGAATCCATGACACTACAGGCACTGGTCTGCCCTCCGTCTTGCAGTTCATCTCAACAGTTTTTCCAGAGTGGACTTTAATCTCTCTCACTTTTGGTCCTATTATTCGTGAGGGATAAGCCAGCACTGACAGCGTAACAAAGAGTTTGTCTGAGCCGTGGTCATTCTCAGCCAGACAGAGATACTGTCCACGGTCGTTGACGTTTGCATTCTGGATCAATAGTGTTCCATTTTTGAACACTTGAAATTTACCCATTTTGCCTTTAATGGTTAAGGTACCACCTGAAATTAAACAGATAAAAATGACAAAATACATAAGCAATAAATAAACAACTGAAGAACTCTGACCCTCTATATAAAACATGGTGTAATTCAATGAAAATAGGATGATTCTCATACATAATAATATACTATCACATCTCAAAGTTCATTTTTCTTCCTCATGTAAATGTAAATATGTGAAAAATGACAAAAAGGATTTTGTGGGGCCGTAATGATACATTAATATTTGTGCATATAAATCCTTTATTAAAATTAAATACAGTTCATGAATACCTGTACTTGACGAGACTCTCTTCCAGCTGACGGTGGGTTCAGGGATGCCCGTCGTCTCACAAGTTAGGAAAGCATCAGAATTTGAATCAACTGTAAAACTAGCTGCATTCCCTCCAACAATTCTTGGCTTGGAGGTCATGTCATTCGTAGTTGACTCAAAGCCAAAGGTATTTGATAAAGTAGTGTCATGCACTGTAGTGTGATCATAAGTCTCTGTAAGGCCATTGGCAATGTCACTGTTGTAGGGAAATGAAGTGCTTTTGTAGCTTTCTTCTGCAGTGAGAACAGTTACTGTGTCAAACGTTATTGTTTTCCCCCCACTTTTCCTCTCCTTAGAGCTTCCCTTGTCCTTTGCAAAAGAAGCTGTTGGCCTGGGTTGTTCAATACGGTTCACCCTTTTACTGTCTGGTACTTTTGGTCGTACTCTTTTAATCAGAGGTCTCTGGGTTTGAGATTTTGCGTGCTCCCCTCTTGTGTTACTGTGGATTATTTGGGACTGTGGTGTGGTGTATGGTCTTGGTGTATTAGTAGTCCTATAAGATGTTGGATAGGTTGCTGCAGGTTCAATGGTTGTTGAATAAGTTTTCAAGAGACTGGTCGGTTTGGCTTGATTTGCCCTCAGTTTGGATCTCTCAGCCTCTCGAATAGGTGTATGCACTTTCGACTCAGGTTGAGGTGCTGTAGAGGTGGTTGCCAATGTAGAAAATTTGGTACTTGGAGCTTGTGTGGTTGTTTTCTTCACTGGCCTTCTTCCTCTGAAACGCCGTCTATGGAAACCTGGCTTTCGATTTCTCCAAGACCTGCCAACCAAACCTCCAGACTCCCCTGGGCCAGAGCCGGAGGAACTTGACTCAAAGGTATCTTCTTTGGATGTGGTTCTTACTGTTGGTGGGGCTGGTAGTATTGGTGTAACCTGGGATTCTGTAGCTGTCGACAACCTGGATTCATATATAGGTGTAGGTCGAACAGTTGTTTTCTGGTAACTCTTGGATGGACTGGCAGTTGTAATTGTAGTTATCATTTTATAAGATGTCTCATATTCTGTGATGGATGAAGAACCTGATAAGTCATCAGAGGATGTCTCTGAATTGTCTTGAATCTTTGGTGCCACAGGAGGAGAGGCAGTCATTGGAGCTGGAATTGATTCTGCAGTAAGTAAGGTAGTTGCGACCAATGATGGTGGTGTTGTGGTCGTTGCTAGAACTGATGTTGTGCTCCTTGTTGTAGTTGAGGGTTTGGCTGGTTTTCTAAGCCTGTTAAGGATTTCTTTCTGACTTCCTTTGCCTCCAAATAATCTGTGCCAAGGTATCTTTCCTCGTATTACTTTAGAAGACTTAGTGGTGGTAGTTGTAACAGTGGTTGCCATTTTCAAGGGATCTTGAGTTGGCTTTTGTTTGGGAGCATAGACAGGTGTAATATGTTCACCGGAAGCTTTAGATTTTGATGTCTCCCCAACTTTGATTGAACTTGACTTTGCATAAATGTTGGCGGAAGTAACAAGTGGTGTGCTTACTGTAGTAGTGACTGTTCTTTGTGTCTTTTTTAAAGAAGAGGTTGGTACTGCACTTCTAATTGGAGTGACAACTGTTTGTTCTACTGCTGTCTTAGATTTTATAGTAGACAGACCACCACACTGTCCACAGTCTGTAGTCAGCTCCACTGTGTATGGAACAGTGACATTGCCTTCATGCTTTACAGATGGCCTTTTAAATTTATCCAGCAATGACTGTATGTCTGTGATTTTGTTTGGCCGAATAATCCTGCGTCTGTTTGAGAAGTTCCGTCTTCTTCCTGGTCGCTTTTTATTGGGAGGAATAATGTGAATCTGCTGGTGGGAGATGATGGTGGAACCAGGAGGAAGGCGAGGAGACTTGATTTTTTGAGTGGTATGGAATGTGATCTCATCTTGTTCTCTTTCTGTTGTTGTAACTGCTGTAAAGGTGGTCTGACTTTCATGGTCTGTGGATGTGTGTAGTACAGGGTTCATTCCAGGAATTGCAGTCTCTGACGTATCACCTGAAAATTGAAGTTCTGTTTGTTCCATGTTCTCAGTGACTGTAAATTTCAAGGTAACTGGTTGAATAGGCTTGATTGTACTCATTTCAGTATTGTCGAATTTGCTGTTACTAGTGCTCACTGTATAATCTATAAAGGGTGTTGTCTCGTCCCTTTGGATTTCATGGTTTCTTAGGGTGACACTTGCTTGCATTGGGGTGGCATCGGTGTAGGGGTATGAACCCATTGTCACTGCATCCATGTTTCCTACTGTTGTCATAAAAGTGATTGGATCACCTGTTATTACTTCAGCAAACATAGCAGCACTAGACTGATTTATTTCTGAAGAGTCTTTGGTGTTCAATACATATTTATGTTCTGGATTTTCTGTAACCAATATGTCATGGCTTGGAATGAAAAGGTCACCTTCAGGCATTCCATTACCTGAACCAGTCTCACCATCAACAGAGAGCTCTTCATCAGGTCTTGATCTCTCTTTTCCCAGTTTATTGTTCTGGGACTTCTTGATAAAATCTGCCAATTTCTCAGGGTCTATTTTCCTAGATGCTTTGTCAAACACCCTCCTGGTCCACCCAGTGCGTCTGCTAACTCCTTGTCTATTCGTCGGTATCCTACGAACTGGGGGCCTGAGCCTAGGGTATGGTCGGTCAGAGGTAAGTGTTCTTGATTCCTGGCTTACCCTTGAAAGATTGTCAGTGTGAAGACTGTGTCTGTCATCTGTGCCCGGATGTACGTCATCACCAGAGCCCTCTAAATCTGTCAGTTTTACAAGTTTATCCAGTCTCTTTGATCCATTATTTGAAATGGTTACCATTGAGACTAACAAATCTAACCCAAGATGATTAGCAGTTAAACATCTGTAAAATCCTCTGTCCCTTTCTGTCAGTCCATATATTCCCAAAGTTCCATTTTGGTATAGCTTTTTATTTCCATAGGACCTAACCATTACAGTGTGGTCTGGTAAGATCCATTGAACAGAGGCCTGTGGGCTAGCTGTTGCTTCACAGTCAAGAAATAAGCTCTCACCTACTGAACGTGAGAGGTGTACCCCATTGACTTCCTCCTCTTCAACATCTGGGGACAACACAGTAACCCTGAAGGCAAGTACATCTGCATCCAGATAGTTTGTTCCTATGCAACGGTAGACACCAGCATCAGAGCTGTCTGCTGCTCTTAAAGTAAGCTTCCCGTTGTCTGATATTACAATTCTCCTGTCCTCACTTGTATACGGTGCCCGAACTTTGCTTCCATCTGGTAATATCCATTCTATAGAGGGTTTAGGATGACCTTGTATTTGACAATTCAGTTCAGCCACCCCACCAGACAGTACTGAAGACTCTGTCACGGTCTGGTTATCCCTTTTGATCATAGTCCAACTATACTGGTCTCTTCTTACTTTATTGGTTTCAAAATTCAATTCAACAGTGGACAAATATTTGATATGGAGGGTTGAATATGTGGTTGTGGTTCGATCCAGTTGTAAGCTAACGATATTTTGCATTAACCATGCAGGATTTGTCTTAATCTCTGCTTCGATGTCTGTGAAGACTTCTTCGTTAACTGGCCTGGCTTGCTTGTATTTGTACCTCATCTCGGGTGGCATGCTGAGGAGGAGCCCCCTCTCAAGAACCATTGGAGAATCACTGTAAGTGGCCAAAATGCTCCAAAGCTGACGGATATGCTCATAGTCAATATTGCAAACGAGCGACGTGGCCACAGAAGCAGAGAGTGTTGTAATATCTTCACCCTTTACTCCTTGGGTTACGTTCAAGTTGTCCAGGCCTGCTGGTCTTTGTACAACACATGCTATGTTAGCATCATTGTGAAACTGGTCTGTTATATTCATTTCAATCGTCCCGATTGGTGCAATAAAGTCCTTGGGAAAAACTGGGGTGTAGCTGCTGTCATCCAGAGTAATGTTCTTCTGTTTCAAATGGGGGTAAATCCACGGCTGAGAACATGTGTATGCATCACTTGCCAGATGGATAATATGTTTGCCTCTGGAGGTAGCTGGTGATTCGCAGATGGGGCAGAGCTGCTCTCCAGCAAACTTTCTGTCCCTTTTGCATTTCAGGACACCTGAATGGTGAATAAGATTATTATGATTATCACTGCAATTTTTTGACTGCAAAAATCATAGCAAGTGAAGCCCTCTTAAATGTAGTCTAGATAACTGACATATTATACTGATATTATTTTAGTACAGTTACAAGACAAATGTTATTGGTCTTATAAATCTTAGATCTATAAATCTTATTTTTAGTTTCTGTCAATAAATAATGCTTGAAACATGCACAGTTATCTGGCAGTGGACTGAGACACTTTCAAAAACACAATGTATGATTAAATGTTTGTGGACACTCCTTTTAATGAATGCATTCTGCAGCCATTGCTGGCACAGATGTACAATGTGCAAATGGCCATGCACAGCTTGTATATTGCCTGTAGAGAAGTACCCAAACACCCAGTGCTAGTAAATATAATAGTAAATATACACATGCCTGGAGTATTGGGCATCCTGGGAAGCAGAGAGTGTTAAGGGAAAAAATGAAATTTATAATGGCAGTCATTTCTATTTAATTTCTAATGTGTTTGAGTTGACATTCAACATCTATTCCAAAGCCACATTACCAGTTATTTCATTACTACCAAGCATGCACCCTACTATACTTACCTGGATTCTTCTTTATCCACACTGCAAGCCAGTCCATCTGACAGTCACATGACCATGGGTTTCCATTAAGAAATAGATTCTCTAGCTGGTAGCATCCCGAGAACACAGTAGCAGGCAGAGTGCTCAAGGCATTATCTGACAGGTAAATGGTCTTGATGGAAGAAAATTTGAAAATCTGGCTGTGTCTCAGGGTTACAAATGTGTCTGGATGAAGTTGTTGGAGTGAGTTGCCCTCGAGATGCACCAGCTGTAGAGAAGTTAGACCATAGAAAGCCTCTGGGTGGATGAATTCAATGCGATTATGGTCCATATGGAGACGTAGTAAATTATCCAGGCCTTGAAATGTCTCCTTCTGTAGCTCCTTCACTCGATTGTAACTCATTTTTAGCACCTACATAGGGAAAGGAATAATCAGAGCGGCCTGTTTAAAAGAGACAGTCTAACACAAGCGCTAGATAACAGAAATCAATGTACAACCCATTTCGTAAATCAGATCTTTTTGGTCCATTCCAACGATATAAGACTGGAGAATAATTTAGCGGGTAAAAGCTGCAACCTAATGTCCTATAAACTCTTATACATTCCATGTCCACATCCCACCACCATGAATGAATTTGACCATGTTTTGATCAAAAATGTACTTGTGTCTACAATTTCTGAACTAAAAAATACTTTGCATCTCAGAAATTCTGCAAATTGATCATACAGTGTGTGTTTGATCAGAAAATGCATTTTATCCGGTGCTACAATCTGTAGTCTTCCTGGTCCCCTCTGACCATGTCTTTTCAATCTATGAATCCCATTACAAACCATGCAGATATTTATAGCCTGATCATTGTTGTACAATATCATTTAAAGGTGCTTGAAGTTAAACATTTTTTGTCCAGTGAGCTGATATCCCAATATTCAACAACATTATTGTCGACATTGAAATATCCTGACTTTAAGTCAGACAAGCTTTTAAAATATGCTGGGCATCTCTCCTTTCACTGGGTCCCATTACTCTGTCACATTAGGATTTCATGCTCTATTGGATGTTTGTACAGCTGTTTTAGTATTTAGTTATTAGCCTGAGCACCTCGTGCTTCATGTATGCACATATATTAAACCTGTGATGTTTATTCTTTTAATGCAGTACCATTGACAATATCATAATCTGTGAGAAAAAACATTGTAGTGCTCATTGTTTAGATCTAGACATTCATATTTTCATACTCTCGTCTGTGAACTTCTACCACAATTATTGTGTGATATACATTATATGGAAATAAAAAGTATTAGCATGCCTGTTATTTCATTATTTCTTCCAAAATCAATTAAAATTAAAATTCTAAAAAAGTATCACCTGGTTTGTCCTGACAGTTCAGAGAACAATTTTGGAAAATTGCTCAGAGGATTTGATTGCATTCAGTGACAAGCATTATTGAGGTCAGGGTGTTGATTATCACCACCCAGCCTCATCCACAACTGAATATGGACATTTGGTGTACTTCAGATATTCTAATATACAAAGAAAATTATATTGCAACATAGTTCATAACAATAGCAATATTACTGACAAAATTAATATATAATAATCACATTCATATATTTAATCTTCACCATCAGTAAATCAAACTAATAGTCAACCCAAAGTCTTTCCCTGTATAGTGTCTATATCTGTTTGTTTCTGAAACTGAAAATTTAAACATCGGTCTGTAGTCTACTAGATCCCTAATGATGTACATCTACATCATGAACAGCTATTGCACATGTATTCTTCCTATGACGTCATCGTGATCTCAGCATATCCAGGCTCTCTGATTATACAGTAAAGTTCTTCATCAGCTTGCAGGGTGTAAGGTACAAGAAATGTGAGGACATGAAACATTCTTTACCTGGAGGGCTTTAAGACTGTGGAATGCCCTGTTTTCAATGGTTTGGATGATGTTACTGTGCAGCATCAACAATTCCAAGTTTGTCAGCCCTGACAGGTCATTTTCTCGTATTGCTGTTAGACTGTTGTACCTAAAACACAATAAAACAAAGATAAATTTTAATGCTGGTAGAAACTACTTCTAGTACTGGTAGACTCTGCATGAGTATTGTTAGAGTACTGACAAACTCTACTTGAGCTTTGGTAGACCCTACCGAAGTGTAGGCTTTGTAATTAGCACATTTGCCTCCTAGCACTGGGGTCTTAGGTTCAAGTCCCTATCTGGGTGCAGTTTCTATCTTCTACCTGTATCTGTGTGCCTTCCTGGGACTCTGGTGCAGAGGGTGATTGTCCTTTGGTGTCTTGAAAGGTGCTATATAACTGTAACTTCATTCATTGGATCATACAGTGGATCTTACTTGAGTACTGGGAGGAATGTCACTTTTTGTGTATGTGCAGAAGAGTGGAAATCTAATTAAATCAATGATTTAATTTGAATTCAAATCACATATAAGATAATCCACTTGCATAAGGAAGGGTACAAACAGGAGTATCCAAGACTGGAGAGAAAATGGGGCTCCCCATTCAATAAACAGCATTTAAAGCTTTGATTTTAAAGAAGGATCGAAAATCAAGATCTTTACACTTAACTTTGGAGATGAGAAAACAGTAATAAATGTAAATGAAGCACTCTAATCACTCAAACGCTTGAATTTTGGATGTTGGGCTTCTTGTGTCACTTTTGTTAAATAAATGGTTTCTGTTTTTTAAAGAATGCAGAATGTATCTATACATAAAGACAAATATCTCATAAAGACAGCATCATGGGGGTCTACCATTATTGTACAGTTATTAGGCTTCCCATATTCTCTGCAGTACTTAATTACTTTTTGAACTCCAGTTTTGGAAACTATTTTTCCCCACTAATTTTGCTTTTACTGTGACTTTAAATTAAATTAATTAAATAATATTGGCCAACATAAATCTGCATGTAAAAAAACCACAGAGAACATACTGTGTGTTGTAATGCACAATTACCGAATTTCAATTAAGCAATTTAAAAATAATGAAATAACAAAAAATGTGTAAAAGTCATATATTATTATTTTTATACTAAACTATTATTTCAGCAATGAATAGATAATGAATATTTTATTTGGTATTTTTACAAATCACCAATAGTTTCGAAAGGAGTGTGTGCATGTTAACATTCAATAATTAAAAATAATATATAAAAATGGGCTGAATACTACTTCAGTTAGTTATGAGAAATACTAACTTTTGATGCTAATATGCATAATATATGTGGTGGTGTTTGAGACTAATTTGTGGCAAATTGACTTAATTGTTTATTTCTGGATTCTGATTCAAAAAATAAGCACAGTTGGAGACCCTGTGGTGTGTGTTGATTGTGTCTCACCCCAGGTTAATCCTCTCCACAGCTGGTTGGATCTCACGGGGCATGGTACTCAAGTACCGAAATGTGCAGTGCACCTCTGTTGGCACATAGCATGCACATGATGCAGGACATGCACTGCTCCACCGCGCCTCAGCCACAAGCAGGAGGAGCACGAGGAGGGTTGACCACTCTCTGTGAGCGGTGTGCATGGTTCAGAGGGGCTGGACTGGTGCATGAACTGCTTTACAGATCCTCACGTTGCCATTGAGCACTGCAAACCTGCTGCAAATACACCTCACAACTGAGCTGCTTTACAAGGAACATGCAGTTTTATATGCACAGCATTGAAGATGATACTGGATATAATATATCATTGCTCTGACATAAAAGAGTGAATAATTTTCGAACATTAAAAGCTGGTTTAACCACAAAAACAAAGCAGTGGCTTTCCTGAATGAAAAATGAAAATATCAAATATGATCATTAAAAAGGCAAAAATGCCACAGAGCAAACAAAATTACAAAAAAAAATAGTATTTGCTACTTTTGAGAGGTGGGAAAAATCTCAAATACAACAAAGCAAGCAAAACAGCAACATTGAGCAACACTGAACCTGACAAAAATATAATAAATAAATAAATTAAACAGCAGAAAAATACACAATCACAATTTAAAAAAGCAAAAAGAGAGAAGAAACAAACAAACAAACAAATAAAAAAACCATCACAAAAACATGAAATAATTGAAAGCTGAAAGTTGAAAAACATTCAAACTAAACACAACAAACAAAATAGCATAAACAAACAAACAATGAAATAGTAAAGGGAATCATGAACATGAGAGCTGACAGAACTTACCAAAGGCACTGACAGTGATCTAGCTGAAGATGTAAAATACCTTGCCCTAAACAAATCTACTCATCCACCATATTGAAGCAGGGTAATCCAGAAAAACAAAAAGACACATTAATCCAATCCGTTGAGCACAGCATCCATCAGATTCCCTCACAAACAAATCAAAAAATCCAATTTCCAGTCCTCCATCAGGAGAGACCCAACTTGCCAGGTAGACAGTCGAGTGTGGACTTTACATCCACTGACTTCTGTTTCCCACCCATATTCAAGTGACTCCTCCTCCAGCCCTGTCATTGGCTAATAGTAATGACATGCAGCCAAGCAGTCAAAACTCTGATGTGTGATGCTGAGCAAACACAAGGTTTAAATGTCTTGTAATTGAAACCGAAATGCAGTAAAATTGCAGAGCAGACTCTAAAAAATACTGTAAAATTGATACATGGAAGTGACAAGCAGGGAACCTCCAACAATCTGGTCCTCGTTGAAAAGAAAACCTGGCATAACCACAACACAGGAGGAATACCAACCAATTCTAAAACCCCATATTGTTTACACCTCCAAAAAGCAGATCACGGTAATGCAATGGCATTTGGAAGCATATTTTTAATAATCCGTCTTTCTGTTACTATGTGTGGCATCTTTGTGGTAACCTACCAGTGAGCTGTGCATAGATGCAAACTTACTTCTGTAATATTTGATAGCATTTAAGGCAATAAACTGGAAAGCTGAAGCAAAAACAAGAGATTCAGAGATAAACTCAGCAAAGATGCCAGAGACTGATCTATAAATTGTATAAATGATCATCTAATTACAGCACTGGTGCCTCCAACCTCATTCTTGGATATTTCCAACTGTCCGGTTTACAAAATAAGTGTATATACCTGTGATCAGCTCTCAATTTCAGCAAAAAAGCCCACAAATGGGTGCAGGAGTTGTTCACATTTTGAGAAAAGGGCAGTGAAAAATGTAAGCTGGCTGTAATCAGTCAAACATGTGCTTAGAATGGATCAGCCTTTACTTACATTCAACAAGCAAGATATTACAAATAAATCACACATTTATGCTGGAATGACAACAATGGTCCTGAAATATCGTCTGAATTGATCCAGAAACAATATATCACCCATAGATAAGTGAATAATAGTGTCAACATTGTAACATTTTTAATGTTGTATGAAGCTATATTTATTTGTTTGGTGTCTTATAGCTGTTAGAGTGGAGAAGCATACTGACAAGCTGCTGTTTTCTGTCTGATTTAACAAAACCAGGTACACATATTGTATTTCTCTCAGCCTGGTTTAATATTTTAAATTGTTGTAACCCTTTTTGTTGTTGTTTGTTCATTTTCTTCACATTGTTTTACTGTAAAACTAAGGAAGCTGAGCTGTTTTGTACTGAAAAACAGAGGTCATGCTGTAATGGATTATGTTGTAATCGATATTCAGTTCAGTCCGGTTTTGACACTGAAAGCATATGCTGATAGAGTGGACAAGCATACTGACTAGCTGCTGTTTTCTGTCTGATTTTACAGAACCAGTGACTCCAGTAAAAGTTCAGAACCAACGTGGTGGTGCAGTTGCTTTATTGAGGGACCAAGATAAGGGGGTTGCACAAACATATTCTAGTTGTTGCTTCATTTGATGGCCTGTATGTAGATTAAATGAACAGGTTTTCAGTGGATTTTTTTGCTCTTTTTGTAACACGCAGCATGTTGGACTTCAGTTCTGTTCTCAGATCAGAAGAGTAGATCTACTGCAGTATATTATTTCATGTCTGAACTTGAGCTTGGTTTATTTTAATAACGTGTCCACTCGTCAGCAGGAGTTTAGGATTTAACCTTGAACTGGACCATTTAATCTCTCTCTCTCTCTCTCTCTCTCTCTCTCTCTCTCTCTCTCTCTCTCTCTCTCTCTCTCTCCCTCTCTCTCGCCAGATACAACAGCAGTAACTGATTTAGACCAGAGAGGGACAGAAACTTCTTACAGTAACTCTTAACGTATGAGTCACAGCTGCAATAATATTCCTTAGTAGTAGCTGGATGGGTGGAGTAGCAGGAGGTCACACTTATTTAAAAGTCCCCCTACTTTAATAAAATAGTAACTGCAGCAAAGGTGCAGCTGTGATAGGATGTTATATACATTCATCATTAACATGAATGTCACAGCTATATTGGACCTTTAATGATTTCCTTCAACTTAGAATGAGTTTAGAACAACATACATATTTAATAGACAACAAACAGGAATTTGATGCACACATTTTTCATTTCAACTCAAAACTACTAGATGGAGCACCATCATTCCATAGAACACAGGTCCACAGCTCAAGAGCTGGGGCCTTTATACCCCTCTAGTCCATGCTCAGCATTAAGCATGGTGCCAGTAGGTTTATGTTTATCATCTCCAGAGAGTCCTATTCTATTGGCAGTACTTTTCCACAGGGACTGGATCATCTGGACACCTGGACACCAGTTTTTCATAGGTTTGCCAGCAAAACACAGTTTGTCCTACACTAATAATTCACAGTAACATTACACAGTATACCACAGAAACACTGAAGGCATACAAATCTCTCAGTGCCTACAAATTTGTATTTTGGACCTTGAAAATCAGGAATGCCTGTTATCACACAGCTGTATACTGCTACTACCTAAGTGTGTGTAACATATTTCTAGTTATTGGTATAAATATAATTTTAATGCTGTAAATGCTCCTTATCAATCTAACCATTACAAAAAAACCCTCATAAACAGACTTTTTATAAAGAATATAATATCATTTTTAACATGAATTTTGTATAGTTCTAACAAGCTTCAAGCCAAAACAATGGCAAGCATAAAGTAAATGTTTAATCATTACATGCACAAATTCATACAAATATCTATTAAAAATTCTGTATTTACATCTGAAATTAAGTCAGATTAGAGTAGCGTAGGTTTTCTGAAAATAACAATATTTGGCATCTGTATCCTATAAATCATTTATCATTTTCAGGTGAATAAGGGTCCAAACATCAAAGTTGACCTAGGGCATGAAAAATTGCAATATACTATCTTGCCAACAGTTTCACAGTATAATGCGATATATATCGAATGGTACACAGCCCTAATTTAAAGGAAATTTTCTTTCCTCCATAATGGACTTCCCACAAATTTCAGTATTTATAACTTCAGTATTTATAACAGAAATAGTCAGAGCAGTTACTACTGACTTTTAGTCAGGATAGTTAGTCTGTTTAGAGCTGTTTAAAGGTAAGGTGTGCGTTCTTTTAAATGAAACTCAAGATGCTCCAGATACGGGACAGTCTCTTTAAAATGTCTATAAGAATAACAACAGAAAAAGATTGATTACTACCTGGCAGGGATTCCAGATGTAGGGTATGTGTGTGGAATTAGAGGGGTGTGGAGGGGACTGTGTGTGTGGCTTGTTTTGGACCACCACCAGGGGGTTAGAGTGATGACAGGTAGAGCTGAGTTAGAATAGCTCTTGCCATGTTGTTGTTGTTTCTGGTCCAGCATGCCTACATTTACTGAAAAACTGCCTTCACTATACGTTTGTAGTGGACCACCAACCAGACAGAAGCTGGTGGAAAAGAAGCTCAAGTTACATTCAACTTCCAGAAATTCTTCAAAAACCTGGCATGTGCTGATTTAAAAGTTTAATTTTAGGAAAAGTCTAAAAAAAAAACTCATGGTGAAAAAAACAAAAACAACTTTTCTTGTATTTCATGAATTGGTGTAAATTCTTGAATAAAATTTCAGTTGTTGAGCTAAAATCATTAAGCACAATTGAACCAGGTTTATTGAAGAAATTCCAGCATCTCTTTTGCTAAAAAACATCCAGAATCACATCTTAACACCACTGAGACAACATGAGAGAGGGAGCAAGAGAGATAGAGGGCTATGTCTCATGAATGTAAGAAGCCTGTGTAGATATTTCTGGGTTGGGAGAGATGAAGAGGGACAGCCCTCACCATTACTGCAGTGTATTTTCCTTACAATCTTAAAATCCACATCTGTCGATCCTAAATCATAAACTTTGTGTCAGAGAAATGAATAAAATGTCCCCGGAATGTTTTGTTCACCTCTAACTCTTAATCCAGGTTACCCAGTAAAGTTGGGTCAATTTGACTCAGTATGAATTCAGCTATGTGACAGTCCAGTGATGAGTCTGCTTAACAAAAGTGTTTTTTCTCTCAGCCTTTTGAAGTGATATGTTAAGTGTTGTGGTGTATTATGCTGCAGTAAGGTTTATTAATTTAGTTAATTTGTTAATGAATAATTAAATTAATTATTAAATAATAAACAATATTTTCCATCCACTGATTGAATCAGTTAAATGTAGTTTTAATCGGCCTGCTAGAAATTAGCAATACATTTCTGTTGTTTGATCCCAAACATTTCTATCACCAATTTGCATTGTTTTCATTAATCAGATGAAGCAGGTTGAGAAAACTCACTCATGTGCAAAATCACAAACTCACATGTGCAAAAGGTTCTAAAGGCAGCTCTGCCTCTGAGGCTGGACAAATACAATTGTTTCAGAGAATAACCAATTCAAATAACCTGTTTGTGGAGTTTTAGAAATATCTATCTGTTCCTCAGGGCTTCCTATGTTAATGAAAGATGTGTGATTCAGTTTTGTGCGATTTTGTTTATCATTTTGTTTATTATTCTTTCTGTATGGTGTTTCTCAGAAAACTGTTTGGAAAACTCATGTGTTAACATGATGGAACTAAAACATCTTTGTGTGATGCTGTCATATTGAAACATCATGTTACTTTCCATGTTGGCATGCAGGAAAGAAAAGATTGGATAGAAAACATGAGATGCATCATTAGAAGGAGCTGGATCATTTTTCATTTTTAAGAAAGCAACACCAAATTGAAAGAATTTCTTCACTTTTTGCACACGTTTTTAAGCAATGCATTCACAGCTCTGTCTACTGGTTATATCAATGATTTATTATCTTAATGTCACCTATAGAGTCCTGTGTAGTTCCCATTTAGAAGCACATGAGCAGCACAAGGTGGCAGAGCTGCCTCCAGAACCATTTTGAATAGTGATTTTGCACACGAGTGTATGATTCCCAAACACAAAACAGAAAAGAGGATAATGGCTTTTTGCACATAACTTTTAAAGTAAGAAGACTTTATATCCCTGTAGCTGGATTTCTTTAAAGCTTCTTAATGACATCAGTCATCAATATACAACAAAAACTGAACCTGGGAAGTTTCTGTGTGGAGTTTGCATGTTCTCCCCGTGTTCGCGTGGGTTTCCTCCGGGTACTCCGGTTTCCCCCACAGTCCAAAGACATGCATGGTAGGTGAATTGGTGACTCTAAAGTGGCCCTTAGTGTGTGGATGTATGTGTGTGTGTGAGAGCCCTACGATGGATTAGTGCCCTGTCTAGGGTTGTTTCCCGCCCTTGCGCTCAGAGTTGCCGGCTGGGCACCGGCTCACCCGTGACCCTATTCAGGAATAAGCGGTTCAGAAAATGGATGGATGGATCATTTGAAGGATTTTATAAGTCATTTCACCTGTTTCTGATTTTTCAGTGTTTCTGATTTCTACAAAAGTAATCAATGTTGAAGTCATTATTTTTGGGTGGGCTCAACTTCAGATTTAAAAAACTGTCCTGAAAATCCAATTGTCTCTAAAACTGATTCTAGCCAGGCTGGGCCTCAGGGCCTGGTCAGCCACTAAGGTGCAGGAAGCAGAAAAGGGTGAGTGTAAAAAGGATTTTGAGGTTTCAGAGAAAAAAAGAACGCTTACAGTCAGTGTTCAACATTGGTCCTCGACATAGTTTCCTCAGCATAATAAATGCTCCTGGTCTCCTCAGTGTATTTTTACTAACACTAATTTTTCACAAGAGGTTATTAAGGGCTGGTGATTCTGCCTTAAACAAATAGACATATAAACTGCACTAATTGACCTCAATGGAGATTGATCTGGCTTAACCGGCATGCTTGATTACACCACATTTACACTTAAATGGTGCTTGAGATTCATAATGGAGTAATTTGGACAGATATTAAGGTTTGTGTCATCACCTCACTATTGCTACACTTCTGTCTATTGTTTCGACCTTACATTTTCCCCTTCACCTCTCGTTCAACTTTATTGTGGGTTCATCATTACCCTTTTCACTCGGTGCTCTCTTCTGAATCCATATCTGTCACTCTTCCCTCCCCCCAAGGGTCTGGCTGCGGTCTTTCTGTTTTGTCTCCTGGCGTAAGCTGAGAGCTACTAGGGGAACACTTTGGGGAGTCTGCCCTAGTGTTTACGTTACTCCATCTGCTAGACTGGACCTGAAATCATATTTATGTGGTAGTTCACGTCCATCCCCAGAGAGATCCCTCAGCACACACACACGATGAATCATTCTTTCAAGAGTGCGTGAACATATCATACGGGGTATTGTCATAAATTATATTTTAGAACATGCAGTCAAGGTCTATAGAAGGGTGCTGTGTTTGGAGGTCCACTACGATTTAAAAGTTTGAAGCTTGGTAATATTCATTTTTGTTGATAAATGATCTTGTTTATATTAAATACATTAATAATACTTTAATAATTACCTTACAATAGAGATAATTATACTCAATGAGCAATGAGTTATAAAAGCCTGTATGCCTATTCATTCATGTAATGATCATGCAATTATGAATGAAAAATGGATTTTTGCAGTGGAGGACAGATAGAAAGTTCAGAAATTGGTGTCAAAAGTATTAATATATGAAGCCAACAGACTGGTGGAGGTGGCATATTGGTGTTGGGAAGGGTTTTTGAGACACATTGGGCTGGTTACCATCAGTCAACTCTTGAATGCCACAGACTGAGTATTGTAACCATATGCATTCCTTCAGGACCACTGTTTACTATTTTCTAATGACTACTCCCACCATGATGATGCAGCAGGTCACAAACCAGAATCATCTCAAACTGGTTTAATGAACATGACATTGTTTTTCAGTGTTCTCCTACTCTGGAAGAGTAGTAAGTAAGTAATTCTACTTTTTTAACCCACTGTGTTGTGCATGAATTGTGTGGGAATTAATCCTCCACATTTAACCCATCCTCACACAGTGATACACAAATACACACTAGTGACTTCACACACCAGGGGGCACAAGTGCCCGGAGCGGTGGGCTCCTATCCACAGTTCAGTGCCTTGCTCAAGGACACTTCAGTCATGTCCTGCCAGTTCAGGGATTCGAACCAGTCACATGGCTGGTTCCCTAACCACCAGACCACGGCTGCTCCCAACATAGGTTGACACAATTATGTCAACATGAACCAGAATCTATAAACAATGTTTGCAACATCTGACTCTTAATTGCCCTCTATTGGACATACTGTTTAACATCCATGTTAACGTAAAGTATGCACAGATGTATGTGAACAGAATATATTGTTTGAAATTGGCATATTCAATTTTGTAAGTAAAGGGAGTGAAAATGAGCCCTTTTAACACAAAGAACTTCCAGATTGTTCAAGAAGAATCTTGAGGACTATCTGTCTGTCTGATTTGGAGCACTCTCTGAACTGATTCATTCTGAAAAACATTTAAAAAACTTTCATAAGTACAAACCATAAACTGGCATGTGGCTCATCACACCAGCTCTCTTACCCAGGTGTAATGTGATTCTATGGTGACATTTGACCTATGGCAGTCCACAGCAGTATGAGACACATGCTTGAGAGACTTGGTGAGGGTTTTGTAAGTCACTCTGGATAAGAGCATCTGCTAAATGCCATAAATGCAAATGTAAATGTGAGGAACTGAGTGAATCTTTGTCAGAAAACATGTGGGCAGACCAAAATACAGCTTTATCATGGTCCCAGGTTAGGCCAAGTCAAAAGCACTTTCTGAAAATAAGTGAAACAGGCCTGTTTTAAACGAAGTACACATTTACATTCAGGGACTTCATTCAATCCAGATGGCCCCCTTATTTGTGGCTGTGCCACAGAGGCATGAAGTTTGGCTTGTTTCATGATCAGTGACATGGTGGTTTCACAATTTAGTTCAAACAGCTTGATTTGAATGACTTTTTGGTTTCAGAAATTGCTGAATACTGAATTTGTGTTTGTGTGTATTTGTGTAGAACTCAGGCCAAGAACATTTCTGTTTAAGAATCTGCCTCAGGATACAGCTAAGGCCCACAGGTTTCAGTTTCAGAAAATGTATTTCAGACAGTAACCAGTATTGAGACACATTATACGGACAAAGTATTGAATAGAGCGTAGTCATTCCAAAGAACACAGGTCTACTGCTCAACAATTGAATGTTGGGAGGTGTTATAACCTTTTAGCCCACACTTTGGGACAATTGGGACACACCTCACTCCTATGCATTCAACGTGGGCTGTTCCTTAAAAAATTCTCTCACGTCCTGCCTCCCTTAGTGACTACTTAACTAACTAATGTTGCTGCCTGCCTACCCTCTAGGTCAGGCTCTCTCCCTGTGTACACTCATCAATATTTTCCGTAATCTTCCTAACACTTTTGTTTTTCTTTCTCTTCTGTTTTCTTAACAACTTTGCCAGCTTAGTTTGAGACAATATAGCCATGGCTACCTGATGCAGACAGTGAAACAGACATGTAGACGTTTCTTGAATGGTGAAAGAGTGGGGACATTTTTCATCCACAAGTACAAACTAGACTACATCAGATAAGTAGATAGCCATATAGAGACAGCTGATAGACAGAATAAAAGTCCACATTTTGTATGTAGATATGACATCTGAGATGAGTTGAGTTTTGTTTCTTGTGGGCTATTATGTTTTCAAACAGACAGATGGGCCATGATTTGGAAAAGGTTGAGAACCCATGTCCTATAGGATTCAGATTTGGACTCTTTAGATCTCTTTATGACACTTCAGAACACGTCCCTTTTTCTTAAGGTGGCTACACGCTAGAGGCTGATTGAGTGTCAGAACTGCAGTTCCACAGTGTATTTCATTTAGGACTCTGTGGCTGGTCTGTTAGACTAGAAACTTGCCTGTATGTGGGAAAGGACCCTGCATTGAAAAGTACAAACCATTTAAACTTTTTCCACAATAGATTATGATGTGGGAGCAAGTCAACCAACAGAATGGATAACTAAGCACAGACAGGTGACAGATGAAAAGTCCAAGATGGATGAGCAAAGCTAATCATTGCTATGTATGATTCACTTTTTTGGTCAGCAACTTGACACAGTGTGTCTGTGTGTTCTAGTTTGCATGTTAGAGTTGTACACCAACTAGGTTAAAGTCATAGCATCATGCCAGTTTAAACACATTTTACTAGTATACCTGCTCCAGCCAGGTACATGCCTTCTAGATGGACAAGCTTTACATGCATATAAATCCTTGGACTGTCTTGTGTGCAGCAATTTTTGCATTGGGTTATAATCCTCCTGGAACACCCATGACATCTGACAGAGAACCAGTTTTTCAGACACTGGGTCCTACATTGTGCTCCAAAGTTCTGTGGCAGTCTTCACATTTCGTAATGTACACAGTCAAGGTATCCAGTGCAGGAAGCAACTAAAGCATCTCAAAACATCTTTGAACCTCAACGTGTTCCGAACCCTCTTCTGCTAGTTAAATTACAATTTGTTCTTTATGAATGATGTCTAAGACACATTGAATGAAGCCACATTTCAGATGATCTTTTCAGAGTAAACATCTCTGTTAATAATGACATGACAGGTAGAGGTAAATGTTTTACAAGAGCTAAAGTGTGACACAATTTTATGTTAAAAAACGAAGCCCAAAGGTGAAATAATCCACTTTCCACAATTTACTGAGATTTGTATGTGGTTAAATACATTCACTCTGTCTGCTTTTCCAATTTGGCCACTCACTTCAATAAATCTGTTACTTTCATAACAGCTTCTGGCCTAGTTATCTGAGATCATGCAGACATGTGTATTTTATTTAGCCTGTGCTGGTAGTCATTTCTGCAAGTCTCCTGGCTGACCTGCCACCATCATGTCATTATCTTAACATCATTAAGTGCCTGCTCCTTAAAGCTGCGCTAGTAAGATTACACAAGTAATGGCTGTGGGTCCAGAGTCTGCCATGGTGGTTAGAATTACAAGCCGAACTCCTTGTAAAGGACACTTTTGGACACTTTAGGTGTGAACTAGGTTATTCCATAAAACATTATTATTATTATTATTATTATTATTATTATTATTATTATTATTATTATTATTATTATTATTATTATTATTATTATTATCAGTTTTCATTGTCTGTTTATATTCAGAGTAATAAAATGGCATCTATGGATGTATAAAGAATTATATGAACAATCAAAAAAAAAAGGGTTATACTTGAGGTTGTGTGACTTTTCAGTTCTATAATTTTCAACATTGTGCAAAAACATTCTCAGTTTTGAAAAAAATAAAAATAATCTGGCAGTTATTATTCACATTGTGTCATTCTCACCAAATTTTATTTGGAATGGACCAATAAAAATGCTCCAAAAAGACTTGAAAGAATGTCTAAACAATTACATGCAATTAATTAATATTAATATTATACATCATTTATAAAAACAGAGGTAGAAACAATATAAATGGTGCATGAGGTAATGTAATAACTCTGACATTGTGGAGACAACTGTGATAAAATTAGAATGACACATTCAAAAAGAACCAGTGAAGCACTCAAATGAGATCCTTGAGTTGTTATGGTTCTATACATTGTCATTGTCTTTAATAAACCTAATCAACCATTGGGGAACGACGTTGCTCAGCTTTGTTATTCTGATCTCAAAACTCTCCATTAAATTGTACATTAGTAATGTACATTTGTTTCCTACACATCAGAACCCACACTCTCAAGATGAATGAACAGGTGTGTATGAAGCTAGGTTAGAGCAAACACTCATGCATTCTCACTTTCTAGCAAAAGTTGGTGAAGACAATGGTAAACTGTTTGTCATTTTGAGGTAGTAAGATAAGTGTTAATGAAAATTAGTAATTATATTGAGAGAGTAAGTTAATAGTTTGCAAGAATTAGTCATTATTTTCAGATACTTATTTAAATATTTGTGAAATTTATAATTATATTCATAATAATTTGAAAGTTTAGGTCTGTGCTATCCATTGTCGACCAGAGAAGGACAGGTTCCCCTATTGAGCCTTAGTTCCTCTCAAGGTTCTTCCTCTTGGTCTGAGGTAATGTTTCCTTATCATTGTCGCCCACTGGCTTGCTCAATTGAGGCTTGGACCCGGATTTCTGTAAAGCTGCTTTGTGACAACTCCTTTGTTGCGAAAAGCACAATATTAATATACTTTGATTGGTTGATTGATTAACTGATTAATGAGAAAATTAGTAGACTTAGAATCTAATTTAAAAGATTAAGAAAATGTATTATTTTGAAATACTAAGTTAAGAGTTTGTGAAAATTTGCCATCATTTTTATACTAAGTTAAAGGTTTGCAAAATGTCCATTTTTAGTTTTTCATACAGTTTGAACCATGTAGATGCTCTATATACTGTGTCAACAACTCTGGACGAGTAGACCAATAGAAATGCTCTACAATTACACTAATTTCCATTCAAAGCATTTTTGCCTTCCCCTGTAAAGGTGCCATTTTGGAGATACATGTGTTTCATTGGACAGCAGTAAAATATATTGCACGAAGTAACAACAAGAACCTCCAGCAATGGCATGAAAAAAGTACACCAGGCAGATTTCAGGACATTAATGTACATCTAGTGTATATAGCTCCATAGACAGATCTACTCTTCTTTATGGACTAGACATATGGTTCCACTGGGTGCCAGTACAAACAGCTGCAGTGCATTTTTGCTAAGCCAAGCTTTTCATAAAAAAGATCTATTTTACACCCCTAGTTGCTTAACATATTTACTGCGTGTCAAACATGAAACGTGAGCCAATTTGCCAAAATGTCCCAGATTTTAGTTTTCTAGCTAGCTGTCTACATCTCAATGACATTTCGGTCAAAGGGTACATAATCTCATTAACATCAGGGGACTGTTACTGCCTCTAAATGCTGCAGAGATTTATAGATGTAACAGAACACACAGCCATTTATTTTTGGAAGGCCTCATGGGAAACATCCCCATTGAGCCTGTGTTGAATGAGCCCAGCTGAGGGAAAAAGAGGATAAAAACATATGGCAGTTATCAGTAAAGTATTGTTCAAAGACTCAGTGGTGTGATTTCTTTTCATATGGTTTAAATGAGAAAATAATTACAAATGACTGCCTCCAAAATGCCTGTGACTCATTTCATATACTGGAAACTGGATATAATTTTTTCACTACCAATGCAAGGCACCAACTTACCTAACTTTACCTCAAATTCTGTTGATTAGCAACAAGGTTAGCCTTGAAAGTTCATATTATACCAAACAAATGACACTCCAAAGGTTTCTATCACTAAGCCTCTGTTTCGGGTGCTGTATTGATACCTCTGCTTTCCTGTTGGATCTCATTTCCTTGTGCAATGGGTCAATATTTGGCCCATTTTTATTTTGAGGTTCCATTAAAGACCATGTGCAAATGTTCACAAACAGAGTTAGGATCAGAGTTTAGGTCTTGTTCAAAACCCCAACAGCAGCAGTTTATTAGACTCAGGTACTGAACCCACTGAATCCAATAACACAGGGCTCTAAGTACTAAACCATCAATGCAAAACATGCTCAAGGTTCAAACACAACTAATAAATAAAATAAATAATAATAAATAAAATATTGCAAAATTTGCTGTGATTAATCACACTTGTCCCTTCCATTTTGAGTCCTGGATCTTCTCAAGGTTTCTTCTTTCCTGTCCGAGGGGTGTTTTTCTTGCCGCTGTTGTCTTTGTGCTTGCTCTAAAGAGTCTCTGACCCAGATCTCTGTAAAGTTGCTTTGTGGCAACGCTTCTGTTGTAAAAAGCACTATATAAATAACTTTGATTGATTGATCATTTTAAATGGATACATAAATGTTTTCAACCCTTCCCATTGTGAGGTCATGGACCAGTGGCATCCTCTGTGGCAAGGCTGAGGGTGACTGAACATGTGCAAGGACGGTTCCACACCATCACCTCAGAAAACTTCCTACTACCACCACCAGCAACTTCCTATGAGTCTCTGCCACCCAGGTGACAGCGATTTATGAGACAGGTTTAGGATGGCCTGGCCTGTTTGTTTTTGTTTACATCTTGTTTCATGAAAGCTCAAACCAAGATGTGTTGGACGAAACAGGTTAAGGCCATCCGGAATTAATCTGGATTCATGTTCATGAACAGAGCATACATGAGCATTAATGGCACTTCAAAGAAACAAGCTCTGTGGTCAGCATGGTTTTGAATCTCCAGCTGTTTCTTTTGTATTAGAACTATATGGCAGTATTTCTCAATCCTGGTCCAGGAGGCATCCCTGCTCTGCACATTTTAGTCTTTTCCCTGCTTCCACACACATATTTAACTATTCAGCTTATTAACAAATCCTGTCAGAGGTGCAGGGTGTGTGCTAAAGCAGGGAGTAGGGGTGCCTCTAGGACCAGGGTTAAGAAACACTGCTCTATAGCTCAATTTGACCATTAATCATAGCTTCTGAGCTGGATCATGCTGATAGATGTTTGCATAATTTTTCTCATAATGATTGAAATTGAAGGGTACACATAGCCTTGTTTTATACACTGTCAAGATGTGGGTTTTTTACATGTGAGAAATGATACATTAAAGTTACATGTCCATGTTAAAAAAATGTAGCAACAGGTTATAAGAACCCTATTACATAACAGCATAACAGCATGGCATAAACATATCATGTCACTTAACGGTAATGTTACTATTACCAGTAATATATACAGTACTGAGCAGGTCAGGTGACTGACACTGCCATTCAAGATAATTCAGTTTCTTTGCTTTTAGAAGCTCTTGGGAGATTTTTGCAGTCTTGTGTCATTATGATCTGACTGAATTTGAGCAGTAATTAAAGATCTACACACTTCCGAATCAGCAGTCACCATCATTAAACACCACTTACCTAGTAGAAAGGCTTCCCTGGACAGAAGATAACAAAAGCAGGATGCTTTTAAAGACTTACACTCTTGATTTCAGAAGAAATAAGCAATATGCAGGTGTCCCAATACTTTGTCCATATAGTGGATATGAGTGACATTTTAAGCACCATATAATTGATGTACATGCAAAACCATGTGACAAACACATTCCTGCATATACACATCCTCCTCATGTCCTCCAGAAGGTTGATCTCAATTCAGATCTATTATCATTCTCCACTGAGAGCCAGCGGAATCCATGGAGAGATAACAAGAAAAGAAACAACATAAACAACAGAGCTGGCACATAGTTTTATGATTATGGTTGGATGCCAAAACACATGCTCTGTTGTTTTCTTTTTGCACAGTCATTACAAAGTGACTCAAAATGTATTTAATGTGAAGATTGATTATCAATATAAACTAAATACACGAGTTTTTTTGTTTGTTTTATGTTTTATTGTTTACCATGAGTTACTCTGGGCTTTAAGTGCTTAGCTAGCAAAACAAACCATTAAGTATGCTTTCTCCATCTGTAATCAGTTACCAGTGATTCAATCCACCAGCTCTGTGAGCAACAAAGACCTCGTCACTGCACAACCATTTTTCACCTATCTGGTCCAACAATGTCAGAGGAGAAAAAATTATTTGGCTGCAAATTTCTCAGCTTTGAATGATTAAAAATGTGCAAACAAACTAACTAAATATCTGCAGCCTGCTCCTAATTTAAATTATTACATTACACGTCATTTGTTTTGACATCTGATATACTGAAAATAGCCCATGGTTCCGAGTTTTTTAAGATCACAGAGAATTTGACCATTCCACAATGTGGAAACCTGTGGAAAATGTGGTCATGTAGGTCATGTAATGGCCATATGGTTCTGGCATCGCTGTGAGTTACTG
Organism: Acestrorhynchus altus; assembly: GCA_034509495.1. NCBI lineage: Eukaryota > Metazoa > Chordata > Actinopteri > Characiformes > Acestrorhynchidae > Acestrorhynchus > Acestrorhynchus altus. The sequence goes on along the minus strand of CM067502.1, from coordinate 10,023,653 downwards.
TTGGTAGGGCAGACAGGGTTGGGCAATAAATATCAGACTGTAATGAGACAGGAGCTTGGTTAGACTTGTGGATAGGAACTCACTGGAAGTGACTTCTTATGTAAAATGCTCTGATAGAGGTTTCCTATAAAGGTTAACTGAGGCAAAGGCATTCTTGATGTACTTGAGAGCACAGTTCATTAGTTCAGACAGAATTCAGATCTAAAACTTGGCTTCATACAGTGAAACCTGTCATAGGAGAGCTACACTCAGGTCTGCCAGCAGGCCATTTTAGCACTGAGTCAAACCAGAACTGAAGAAGTACCAACATTCTACTTAGATTTACAGCTACAGTGGTGCTTAAAAGTTTGCAAACATTTTCAGAAGTCAGGAAAAAAGTAGACAGTAGATCAAACAAACGAGATTAAAACATTACAGTCACTTATTTATTTATTGAGGAAAATCCTCTAGTATATATCTGTAAGTGGCAAAAGAATGCAAGTAGGATTAGCAGATAATTTGAATACATATGTGGGAGTTTATCATGGCATCAGCAAAGGAGATTTCTTAAGAAACTCTGAAGAAGAGATGATGGAAAAGGTTTCAAAAGTATTTGGAAAAGGTTTGAAAACCAAGAGTTCAGATGGTTCCACAGTCAGATGGTGGACAAATGGAGGAAATTCAAGACCATTATTACCCTCTCTAGGTATGGTGTTGGCTCAACCAACAAAGAAACCCAAAGCTTCTTTGCAAAGTTCACAAAGAAACCCAAGGTTGTTTCTAAGGAGAAAGCTGCTGCTCTCCAAAAACAACATTGCTGCTCTGTAGTTTGCTTGTTTTTGGTTTAAATGAGAAGCGTTATGTTTTGGAGAAAGGAAAATATTCCATTTGTGAAACATGGTGGTGGTGGAAGTATTATGACTTGTTTTGCTACATCTGGGTCTGGACATCTTGGTGTCATTGATGGAACAATGAATTCTGAATTATACCACCAAATTCTAAAGGAACATGTCAGGATATCTGTCTATGAGCTGAATTTCAAGAAAATGTGTGAGGTGGTAGCCATTTGCTCTACCACCTAAGACAGTTTTTACTGTCAAAAAATCTAAACATCTAAATTCTTGATTTGTACAGTAAATTTTACCTTTAAAAGGTCATTCTTGGGCAGTTGCTGAATTATGTTGTATAACAAGAGCATTTTAAATGTATGCAGTGTGCCTGCCCTTTGGTCTGACCAGTAGATCTTTGTCACACTTTAATTGGTTACCAAAACATTTCAACTTCTGGCTTTCACTAGCAATGTGTGAAACATGGCAGAAGTTCACTTCTTTGCTGAAGTTTGTCCAAGACTGTTTTGTCGGATTCACAATCACTATTAAAAGGTTGTATAAGTCGGTCTATTATAAGCAAAAAAATAAACAGGTCTATAATAAACCAGTCTGCTGTAACGTTTCCAGACACAGGTAGTTGGAGTCGGATGTACACGCTGGGTTGTATTTATTAACAGGGTACAAATAAACACTAAGACGAGAAAACACGAAGTTACAAAGCCACATAGCCACATAACCACAAAGACCGACAAGGACCAACAGAGACCAGGGACTAATATACACACACTCACATAAGTGACGGCTGGGACATGATAATGATGGGGCAGGGTTACAAATGGAACACAGCTGGGAATGGGAGGAGACATGACGTGCTCAAAAACACATGGGACTGAAAACAACAAGACACAAACTGGACTCTATATGTGACATCTGCAAACATTAGACCTTATTTTTTTATTTCATGAGCTGACAGTAAACAGAACGAATTTCTCATTTTTAAAGAGTGTCCAGCTTTAACTCGTAACTGGTCAATGAGAAAGAACAAACAATGACATCAGAGCTGATGACTAAATGCTGCTGGTGGCTCTTTGCTTGTTTACACAGCAAAACTGGCTAGATTTAGCGGAGGCTACAGGCAGTAGTGCCTGAGTGCTGTTTTACAAAATTAAAGGCCTAAAGCAGGTGAAGTTAGGTTCTAGAACTTGCCCGGTCAGCTGCTTCTTTACAAGCCCAAATGGGCTACAGTTATCAAAGGTTATTAACATGAGCTTGCAGAGGCTAGACATTGCTTTACATGAGCTGACAAAATAAATATATCAACAAATAGGGTTAAAATTAGCAGACAAAGTAAAGGATCTTTGGTGAAACCATTGAAGGTTTGACCTCTATATGATTTCATTCTTTTGGAAAGAAAGTTCCATTTTGGGACGCAGCACTGAGACCCCACTGATACAAGTTCTCTTGTATAATGCTAATACGGGGATTCGGCCTTGAAACCGGATGTCTGAATACAATGCTTCATTCAATTCCATTCTCCTGGCAACAGCCTTATAGCAACAGGGCTGTGTATGTGTGCAGCTAGTTACACTGTGGGTATTTACAGTGAGTTAATCTATAAACAGTCTGTACTCATGTTAAGACAACTGCAGGCTAGCTGAGAGAACTGCTTTTTGAAACTTCTCATCACTGGTGTTTCTGTCAATGGGATTTAAGGACAGTTTATTATAAAAGCTTAATTAGTGTGAACTATATTGGACTCTGCAGCTCCTAGACACCACCTCTATTACATGATGGAGTAGAAACAGATTCAGTTTGGGTTCAACATTCATCATGTCCATTAAAAACCTAGCTCTATGCCTCATGGTCAGCTCTGTCTCAGGTGAAGTGCAAACTTGTTGGACCTTCCAATGTAAATCTGCTGGAATAGGTTTCTTTTTCCCATGTCTGAACAGGCTTTATATACTGTTTACACTCAACATGGGTCATGTTGAGCTCTGCTCTGCACTGAGTCTGTGATGGATCACAGTTTTCCAGGGTTCGAGGCCAGCTCCTGATGCTTTAATGGCTGCAGTTTGGATTTGTGGCGCTAGCGTAGATCATTAGTCTTTAGTCTTACTTAAAAACAGAGCCAGATGCTTTCAGATCAAGATGATGGTACACTGCCAGCACACTCCCCGCAGCTCCATTGTGTTGAACAATGACAGCAATGAAAGCTCCTCTCAATTTACTTCCTCTCCCTCACATTGTCTTTCCACTTGTGATCTCAATGTCTGACTTGTACTTTACCATTCTTGATCTACTGTTGTATAACCATCTCCATTTTTTACCCATTTTTCCATTGTTCACTTTTTACCATTCCTTGAATTTGGCAGTTGGTCTCTATATTTAATTCTATGCTTTATAAAATGCTTGAGTATGATGTGGAGAAAAATCTTTTTACATTAACTTCCAAGTTTTTTCCTTCACCTGTGAAGATGCCACTTTTTGTGTGACAATATTTTGATTTCATTTGATTCAAGTACTAGATACTAATTCCGTATACAGCAGCATAATGAGACGGATTCATTATTTAAGATGAGGCTGAAATTCCAGCATTGTCTTTGCATGCATCTCCAAGTTAGCCACAACAACATAGAAAAATCTTCCTTGGTAAAGTAAAATTTAACAATGCAAAACATACAAAAGTCTCATAATTCAGCAGGTACAGAATTATAAAAATATATTTAGAAGATTGGACTAAGTAATTCTAATACAAGCATATTTACAAAGGGTAATAAAATTTAGGCAGCACACCAGAGGTTAGTACATTCCTTGTAAGCATAGATTAGCTTGTGGTTAATGTGGATAACTATAGCCCCGTAATCTTACACTTCACAGAGATTCAAATCACACTGCTCTAAGATTTTAACAACTAAAGTATTAAGTTTTTGGTTTTTTTTCCTGAGTGGACTGTATGAATGGTGTGTTTGCACAGCAGTAGCACAGAGGGTCAAGTGTAATTCAGTGCATGTACTGTAAGGACCCATTGGAAGGATTTAAAACACATCTGGAAGTTTGGGAAGCAAATTAAAGTGATTAACACAGAGAGACTGAGGACATAAGGGAGACTCAGCACTAGAGGAAGCAAATCACATCTATATTAAAGCAAAATGTACTTCTGATTTAGGAACTAGTGCTGCAAGCACACATTCATTATTCACACGCCACATGCAGCTTAGAAATTCCATTCCAAATGCAGCACACATAAACAAAGGTCCAGAATTCATTGAGATCATTAGAAATGTAAATATTTTTTTTAATAAACTGCTTTCACAATATAACAACAAAATCATATTTTCTACCCATTTAAGCTCCCAAGTGGCACAACTTTAGAAGCAATAGCTTTATCATTGAATGTTCAAACCCCACTGAGATGCAGTCTTCTCCCTCCGAGTGCGTTGAGCTGTCAAGTGACATTACTAGCATTAGTGGCAGTTCAAGAAGACAAGTCAGCTTCACTTGGAATAGGCACATGTTAGTCTTGACAGTTTGTTAACAGTATCTTGTGATAGGAGGAGACATACTTAATGAGTGTGAAACTGGAAATGGTTAAATTGGAGAGAAAACTGAAAAAAACAAAACAAAAGAACATTAGTGTCATTTTTGCTGTCCTCAAAAATACTTTACAGGAGAAAAATACTCAAAAATACTTAAATAACATTATATTCATTTCAAGTCAAAACTCTCAAGCATTTGCTGAACACACTCTAGACTATAACACAGTAACACCTGTGTTATATAGTTACCATATAGTTACCACTAATATGTAGTGGACCTGTGCTTGCACTGTGAAAATAGTTGTGTGAGTCAGAAAAGCCCGTACAACTGGAAAAAAATGACCCACTAACCCTGACCCCTGTTTGACTGCTGGGAAGTACACAGAGGCTAAATGGTGACCACATGTTAGGAACAGAAGATGGCATGACTTCTGAGATATTTTCAGAATCCAAATATTTTACCAGGACATGAGCTCAGAATGAGCAACGAATGATGCAAAATTCTAGAACCACCTCACTCTGTTTCTCCTGCCAGATCCATTCACTCATTGAACTCCATCTCTCAGGAGGACTTGGGAGATTGCGTCTTATCAGTCAACCACAAGTCATTTAATTAGAGAACTAACTTATTAGTTCACACCCGAGTTCACATTTTCTGTTTACACACTTAGCAACTGATCTAGCAACACCATAGCAACCACCTGGGACACCACAGCAACCATTAAGCAACATCATAGCAAACAATTAACCATTTAATAGCAATTGAAATCACCTACCACCATACAGCAAGTTGAAGATGGAATGATCTCCAAACATTAAAGGTACACTTTTCAACATCATAACTAATAACAGTTTATTATTTTGGTTTTGTACAATTTTAGAGTGAAAGTAAAGGAAAGGAAAGTATCAGTTTGGGAATCCAAGCAGATTTGAGTGCTCAGACAACATTAATTAGCCTGTTAGGGTTTGGAGAAAAACAGGGCACAGAAAAAAGAAAATGCACCCCTCAAACCATGGGGCGGGTTAATGATACTGTGGGGTTGTGTTACAGACAGTGGCATGAGGAACATTTCATGAGTAGAGGGGAAAATGGATTCAACAAAATTCCAGCAAATTCTGGAAGATAAAACAATTGGTAAAACAAACAAACAAACAAAAACATTATTGATCTGATCTGAACATCAATGAAAATCTTTAATAGACTTTAAAAAAGAGCAGTGCACACAAGACAGCCTAGGAGTCTCACAGAACTGGAAGATATTAGCAAGGAAGAATGGATGAAAATCCCTCAAACATGAACTGAAAGACTGTTGGTTACAAGTATTTACAAGCCTTGATACTTGCCTAAGGGTGTGCTACTAGGTATTAACCAATCAGGGTGCCCAAAGTTTTGCTTCTGGCCCTTTTCCTTTTTTGTAGACTTTTTGTAAATCATTTTTTCTTCAATCTTAACTGTTCACAGTAACAATAATTTTGACCAGGGATGCCCAAATTTGCATGCCACTGTATGCCACTCTATAGCAGTTGCCTATCAATGACTTAGCAACATGCTTGCAACTGCTAAGCAACTCCTTATTAACCACCTAGCAACACCATATAAACCACTTAGGACTCAACTAGCAATAGCAACAACCTGGTCTGCCTGATTAACCAACTAGCAAAAAGGTTTACTCTAGTGACCTTATACTTATATGTGCAAATGCATTTACAACTTTAAATGTCACAGAGACAGTTTAATGTCTTTCTTTTTCATATACGGAGAACTCTATTTACCATAAAACATATGTTTAAAATGTCTTTTTCAATTTTTAATTTCCATGTTAATTATTTAGAAAATGTGAAGCTGTACAGGACAAGCATATAAGAATGATTTATGAATGTATCTGCAACATAATGGAAAACTACACTATTATATGAATTACATAATACAATATATAACCATATTTTTGATTTCCATAGAGGATCAGGGTTGAGAAGAAACACAGAATGAACAGCCAACAGTAAGAGTCAATTTTCAGTAAAGCCTGAAGAAGTTTTGTCCAAGCCGCAAAGACTTGGGACCACAAACCAAGAGATGTTTCTGCTCTGAAAGATTTACTGCAGAGTAGTCAGGGTGCCAAAATAAATATCTGGAGCCTCTTTTAAGAACTATGTTTTGCGTAACCTTTCCATTGTTAAGATCCTGATTCTCCCTCCCCCATATTTCCGCTGACCACGAAAAAAGAAGAACCTTGAGATTTGTTAGAATTAGCTCCCTATTTTGAAAAGTTCCTTTTTCATGCTCAGAATCCATGTGCAGATCACGAACCACGTGATTCACAACACATCGTAAAGTGTGTGTGTGTGGGGGGGGGTTCCAAAAAGTGCACAGTGTGCTATTTCATTCATTGCATAGTGATAGGTCAGCACATGCACTCCATTAAAGTACTATGTGGTTCCCCAGATAACAACTGCATTCTTTTAACCTCTTAGCAGTCTCAGTCCAGTGAATTTAGAACATTGGCCACTGTTCCCTGCTATGGTATCTTAGAAGATTGCATCATTTTGACTTTGAATTGATCCATGCAGTGTTTCAGAGTGGACTGGTAATTAGTTGAATCATCAAAAGCTGAAGCCACCAACAAATTCAGTCTCATTGCTCTCCATCAATTATACATGAAGATTCAATGAAGTGCCATCAAGTCAATCCCAGCTCCTAGCAACCTGATGAATTTCTTCAGAATGTCTTATCTTTTCTTAGACTCTGTGGGCTGCTTAACTGCTTTATATCTTCTCCAATTGTATCCATCCATCTTGCTGTCTTCTTTCTCATTTACCTCCAACTGCTTCAAGCATAGCTGTCTCATCCAGTGAATAAGTTCTCCTCATAATACCTCGTAAACAAGCACTTCGTTCAGGTTGCCTGGGTCTTGACAAAGGGGTGAGGCCTAACTTGGTCAGGGATGTACTTGTGGGTTTTCTTTGGCTCCCAAAAAACTCTTTACACTCACTTTGTTTGGTGATGTGATGTTTTCTCTCCACTGTTATAGTGACAACGCTTCTCAGTTTAAGTTGAAAACTCTTCATGGGTCCACCACCTGAACCTGAATCCCATCCAAGCTATGCTAGTATGCATCCCTGAAACTACAACTGCTTGGTCATTCAATCTGAAATTATAATGCACATGAAAAGAGTTGTATCTTCTTCTCCTTTCGGCTGCTCCCTTTAGGGGTTGCCACAGCGGATCATCATATTTATGATCTGCATCATAGTTTTGGCACAAGTTTTACGCCGGACACCCTTCCTGACCGTTTCTCTGGGTTTGGGACCGGCACCAGAAGTGCACAAACTACACCCGTAACTTATCTCCTGTTTTGAAACTGCAATAATCTGCTTCCTCCATGTTGCCTAAGACAGAGCATAGACAGTACAGAGCATGTCATATGTCACAAAGCCAAAGTTGCTATTAGGGTAACTTGAAGATTTCAGCCCTAATTAGGTGGGTCACTCATCATGCCTGGCATCTGAACTTCAAGTAACACAGCCATAAAAAGATCACAAATGACTGTAAAGATGATTACACTAAAAGCAAGGACCAAGTTAAATATCTTGCACTCATGGTAGACTTTTTATAACCACCCCGGTACCACATACCACGGTAGATGAAGATAACCAATATTTTTCACTTCAGCTGTCAGTGGCACAAATGTTATGGCTAATCTGTGTATCTTTAACCAATGAGAACACAAAAGTATCTCCTGGAACCTGAAGAACAACCTAGGAGTATGTTCAGATATAAGGCACAACACTGTGGATTATCTATGTTTTCCTGCTGTTCCATGGTTTGTTGTAGGCCTTGACTGACCTGCTACCATAAGTCAGTCAGAGCTCTTTCCTCATCTTTCATCTTTCCAGCAAAGTCCAAGAACTAAAGCTGCACCAATATTCTGTAGTAGGTTTCTGAAGTTGCTCTGGCACCATATTTATTTATTCTGAATGATAGGATGAGTTAATGTGTGTTAGGTTAGATTAGATTAGATTAGATTAGATTAGATTAGATTAGATTAGATTAGATTAGATTAGAACAATGTTCTATCTAATCTAATCTAATCTAATCTAATCTAATCTAATCTAATCTAATCTAATCTAATCTACCACACTGTACACACTGAACAGAGTCACAGTATATCATTGCCAGTGTGCAGAGCCCACGTTAATAGCAGCAGCATGAGATTTAGTGTGTGTGACTTTCAGGCTTGGTTCTGAGTCATTTTCTTGTGAAACGTCCAGGAAGAGATAAATGCTAAGTCTCAAACGCTGCGAATATGACTTGAGTGCTGAGCATATGAGTCAATCTACTGGCAGCAGACATTACAGAGGATCGTCATGGACTCCACCCACGCAAGCCACTCAGACAGTAGGAGGTACAGAATAATCAGGATCAGAACCAGTCAGTTCCGAGACAGTTTCTTACCCCAGGCCACCATGCAACTAAACAGTCAGTACCCCAGTTTTCCAGTCCACAGCCAATCAGAATTCATCTCACCTGCCTCACCACACCATCACACCTTCACACCACATAAACTATTTCTGCACCTGCACTTTAACTCTCTACTGGAGCAGTTGCTCAGTTACACTACACCCACCAAAGACCCTTCGACTGCACCCCACTAAAGAATGTCTCCCACTGCCTTCTCCCACTACAACTACATCTAATTATATATGTTGCATTTAAATATAATGTAAATATTCTTTTATATTTTATATATTCACAGAACTTCACTGAACTCTGATGTGTTGGGCTGGAGTTTAAAGTGGCTTCAGGGAAGGAAGGGGAAGCTGAATTCATTGATGAACCGCAGCTCATGGTGGGTGGCACTTTGAGTTTGGTGGAGATGGATATGTTGGACCAAGGGTATATAAAGACTAAGTGAGGAAGATAATCTGGAGATGTGGATGGAGGGAGAAGTATCAATCTGGTCAGGATGCCCGAGATCTATTAAAATTTTTGTATTGACTTTGTTTTGAAAATTCAATTATAATATATGAGATCATTCCTGGCCATGCAACAAGAAAAAGCACATTTGTGGCAATTCAACCTGTTACTGTGAATGTGGTAAATGTGACGCAGATGTTGGTTTTAGTAAAATCAAGATGTTATGTCACATTAAGTAAAAAAAAAAAATTGGATTTTACAGAGACAGATATATTAGCAGTTCCTTTCAGTGATGTAAATATGGTCTGCACTCTAGTTGGGGGCAGACTGTGCTACTGCTGTGATCAGAAGCTAAATTACTTTTAATTTATGTCAAAATATGGATTCAATCTCATAGCTACTCTTACACCTACCATGAATGAAGACAAAGAGTGATAGAATATTAATTGGGAAGTTAACCTGACATAATTAAAGCAAGGGCTAATAAGAGTTCATTAATTTAATATCCGTACTCATCACACGACAGATTATAGAATGCCGAAGAATTCACTTCTCAAGTCCTTGGCTGCGGTCTGCAGAGCATGTTGCACAAGTTAAGGACAAATGAAAACCATCCACGTTAAAAAGGATGAAGAATTTGCTGGCCAAATGTCTCCCTTTCTCATGTATGCATGCCTTCTGAGTCCTTTAAGTCTCTCAAATGCATAAACGTCTGGCAATACTTACACAGCTCTGAAGAACTGCATGTTATTGCCAACTTTAACTGCTCATCATGTGGCTTGCATGAATCAGATGATCCTTACAGGCACTCCAAGAGATAACAGCAATGGAGAACATTGGAAAGGAAGCTGGAAGTAAAACATAAAAGACAGATTGAGTCAAAAACATTGAAAGAAATGAAACCTCTGCTAGATATTATGTTAACATATTAAAAAATGACTATATGGCCAAATGTGGACACTCCTTCTAATGAACACATTTAGCTACTTTTATTTCTTTAAGTATTTTAAGATGACCCCTGTATTGCCAAAAGAATAGGACTCTCTGGAGCAGAAAAACATGGACCTTTGAGATGCTAGTAAGCCCCCAAAAAATATGTGGCAAGTTTAATATCGGGACCTGTCAGCAACTCAAAATCTGGTAGCATGTGTGCTGTGACCGGAAATTAGTACAGCGGCTACCCACAGAGAGAGAGTATGAGACGTGTGAGCAGAAAGTCAAGAGCTACACATTTTAATGCTTTCCTTGCTGCCAGCACACCTGATTCAAAGCTGTAATAATGTCATTTCAGTTGGACATTCTTTTTGAAAGGAAGCAAAAAAGTTTCCAAGTATATCTTGCATTTGGCATCACATCACAACATTTGATAATTAAGATTCATCCAAGTCAAATATAATGTCAATACACACTATAAAAATGTATGTATCATGTTTTGAAAAACTTGTTTGGTTTAATCCACAATAAATATTATTGTATTAATTCACAATAAGAATCACTGCAAGACTTAATCATCATTCAGACAAATTTATTTTACGATCAACTCCCTCAATCAACCTTGAAAGAAACCAAAGTTCAAAAGCAGAACCCTTCCTCCTCTGTTTGACTCCAGTTAGTAAAACAAATAAAGCAAAAACATGGTGGTGGGAGTGCAATGGTGAACAATTCTTTGTTTCTTCAAGCCTAATTGACATAATTGACAAAGGCATTGAGGTTGTGTGAATTCATAGGGCAGTTTGAAGATGGTGAAGGGATTCCGGAATACCATGTGTTTGAGATTTCCGACTGGTAACACGCGGATGCAACAGCCCAGAACCAAAAGAGAAATAAAAAATAGCCCTTTGCCCTGTGATACTTGTCTCACTCCCTGGTGTTTCTCTGATGCCTAATGACTAATAAAAACTTCAGTACAGGTTAAAGTCATTAGAGGACATGAAGGAGCTGCTGGTAGGTTTTTTTCCAGTCCTAATCCTGGCTGAGACGTCTACACATAGACACACCTGTGCATGATTTTTTAACAGCTTCACTCTCACTAAGTTTTTACTTCAATATCGCTGAGCACAGGAAGAAGCTGTTTAACATGAGAAATATTCCACCCTGAGGCTTAACAACTTAATGCACTCCAGAAATCTATCAGAATACCATTGAATAGAACGTTCTAAGATGAAAGTGTTGTATGCTTGAGTGCGGGAAAGATTATACAGAACACATTTAGAAAACATTATCTATTGGAAAAAAATCTTAAATCAAGTTTTGGTGAATTAAAAATTTAGCAAACAGTGCACAACTCCACAATCAATAGAAACTCCAAACATCTAAGGTGTTGCTGAACTGTAGGCCTTGCTCATCTTTCTCAGCTTTCAAGATTGTACCATTAAAGATTGGAATCTATGGGAGATTTAGAAAGCAAACCCACTTCTGATCAAAATGAAAGTAAGGACTCCTGTTTATCAATAACTCTTTGCCCCTCAGGCCTCTGGAATAAAGAGTCAGAAATAGAACAAGAAGGTGTGCCATTAGATGCAACATAAACAATATCCCACTATAATAAAATCCAACCAACAGTTAAGCATAGTGGTGGTAGTAGTGTGATAGGTGGAGGATTTTTGTAACCTCATAACCTGTAATCGACAGACCTCTTAATTGTGTTTTCTACAATAACAACCTGCCCAGTGGTTATACAGCAAGGCAATGACAAGAAATGCCAGAATACGTTCACTGCTTACAAAGTTTAAGATTTAGGATTTTATTTTCAACAATCACTTAGAATCATCACTTAAAAACTGCGCGTTGTGTTTCATTCATTTTGGGATTTGAATGCACTTAGTCTGCACATATCATCCTTCCTTCCATTGTCCTTTGGACAAACCTTAGAAGTACATCCATCCATCTTCTCATTCATTCCTCTCCTTTTCAGGGTCATGGTTGGTCTGGAGCCTACCATGCAACAACTTGATGCAAAGCAGGGTGCCATCCTGTCACAGGGTACCAGACACAACCAGTTACACACAGGTAGGGGGCAGTTTACACCTACATTGTGTATTTTTGGGAGATGGAAGGAACTCCATGCAGACATGAGGAGAACGCATCAGATTTCTCACAGACAGTGCCCCAAGTGGGGACCGACGTGAGGATCATACCCACAACCCAAGGCCCCTGGAGCTGTTTGACACTTGGGCTACCTGTGGTGCCACAAAGTCATCCGTCCATTGCACCCAGAAAATGAACATGTTAAGTGTTTCCAAATGCACACAATGAGATTCATGATGACAGTGATGATGAGGTGTTTCCTTACTGTGAAATCTATCAGATCTTCAATGAAAGAAAGATTCTAGCTGATGACTTTCTCAGCATACTTTATAGCTCACTGTGGAGTGCAGAGTTAAACCAGCCAGTGGTGGGGAATGAGGTGATACTTTCACAGACTGAGTCTTTTTTATGTATTGGAGGATATTTTTAATCTGGTGCAATGATTACATTACATTGCCTAACATTATAGTTTGTTACAGACAGTAAAAGTTCATATTTTCAGTATTTCTAACAATGACTGACTCTATCACAATATTTCTTGGCATTATTCAGTATGTCCTACTTACACATACCATTCATACCCATCCCAAGTGTTCTTTCAATGTTGTTAGAATGGCTTTGGCTGCCTCCGCTGGGCTCTTCTTAGTAGTCTGAAACTGAATCTAAAAATATCTTGAAATTTCAAACTATAACCATGGGCTATAAAAACCATACATCGACTCATAAGCATTTACCACAGTGAGCAACATAAGGTCAGCAGACATTGGGAATAGACCGTGTCCCCCTTTAGAGAAGAGCAGTCCAGTTGGACCACTGGTTAAAGCATGCAGACTGTATTTTGAAAATTCACTGGTCCATGGTTGCCATGATAACACAATGATAGCAATTGTAATATAAAAAAAAATTAATCTGTATTAGTATCTGTATTTGTGTTTTATGTTGCATAACTGCCTTAATTCTCAGTACATTTTTCTAAAATGCCAACATATGGAGTGAATTACACCCTTAACAGTAAGTCCAAATAGTTTGTTTTTGACTACTGTAGTGCTGGATCAGGCTTTTCTGTGAAAGTGAAAAGCCGTCAGGACTCAAAGTGATAAAGCATGTGAGACTCTGCTCATTCCTGAGGGGACATTATAAATAATTTCTCCATGATGGAAATTCCAGTGCTGATTTTATGATGCTTTTACCTTCTCAAGCAAGGATATGAGAAAGATTAAGACCTATGTCTGTTAGCAGTGAAGTTAAACTATATCTGGGCAAGAGTTTGGTATGTACAAGTCAGTAAAGTGTAAACCTACACTAAAAATAGCTGAAGTGTAATAACAGACAGTTCTGCATTTATGGTACAAAATGAAAATTCAAAAAGGATCTCCTTACTGTGTTATTAAGGCAAGATGCCACCTGCATATGGTAGGACCAGTTTATTATCTAGGTTTATTTTAGTGGTGCATCAAAAGTCATGTACAATGTGTAACTTATGTCAAATGAATTCACAGTTAATACCAATGTATTAATCAAAGTATATTTGTATCTTTATTTTGGGCACTGAGTGAGTTTGGGTAATTGCAAGAGTAGAATTTTGTGAAGCTGCACATTTTTAAGCTTTATGAGCTGGGGAATGGGCAATGTTGGGCATTTGTCAGTCATTTGTAAGGTTGGGAGATTGCAGGATTTGTCATTAGTGAAGTGATTTTGTGAATTTGGGCATTTGTGAGGTTTGTTATACCTGGAGAAACTTTAACTGTGCCAGAAATGTTTCTAGTGGAGTAAACCCCATGTGCAGTGATTCAGATGAAATTTCACAGCGAAGGCCACAGCCATTTAGATTGGATGTGGGCCCATTGTTTAACCTAGAGAGAAATCGAGGGGGTTAGGGTGCTTCTTCCCACAGATTACCCTATATTGGAGACCTTATTTAAATAATAGAGCCATTGTAACTGACCCCAAAAACAACTGTAAGGTGTAAGGTTATTCATTTCCAGTTTGGAAATCTTTCAGCAAAAACATGAAGTGAGTTCTTTGTATGAGACATGACACAATCTTTTCTGAACATCTGGGTTCAGAATTTCCACACCACCACTTTTTCTCTGTTTCGCCTTCAGAAAACACAAAAACGCTTCCATCCGAAACACTATTCCTGTGTTCGTGGTATGGTTTAATGTTTAAATGACCTCACTCTTCTCATCTACTTTCAACTTGACTCTACAGCTGGCTCTTGCTATTGTCACTGGAATAGATAAGTATGTGCTCCAAGGTTCTGCTGGGCCATGATACCAAGAGTCTTTTTCAAGATGCATGACATAGGCTGGTGTTTGTTTAGCATCTCTACTGTGAATTTCTTTGTGTGTGATGTTTGGACAAAAACCTTTCTATTACAGCTTTCCTCTAACCTTAAATGTACTTGACCAGCAAAGACATGTCTGGTGTCTGAAGCTTTACTCTATATCTTTGTACTGAAGCTACAGGAATAATCCAGCTAATAAGTAATAAGTACATTGTACATGATTTCCATTCTGACTTGTGCTGTTGTGTTGATAGTGTCTTTCAGCAAAGTATACCTCAGAGAAGAGTTCAAAAGCAATACAAGCAGTTGGAAGTGTTAGAGAGCTGTCACATTGGTCTTATCTACTCTTTTTGCACTATACCAGTCACGTGTATATTACCATAGCATGCTGTTGGTAGCACAAGATAGAAGAAGGCAAGGACCTGCGACATGAAGGATCAGGGAGACCTACATGAACCATAGAGAGGGATAACCAATGTACTGCAATGTGTGGAGTGACCCAACAACCACAACTGTGGATATTCAGCAAGCAAGGCTGCCATCCATGATCCTGTTAGTGCCAGCAACAATGGCAGAGAGCTGAATGATGAAGGAATACATGCATGCAAACTGTTACAATGACTAACCGTAATACAAAATCAGCTTCTCCAAAGACTGCAATGGTGTGCCAGACTGTCATGGAGTCACTCAGAATGGAAGCGGGTCATCTTCAGTGGAGAGTCCTACATTTGTCTTGGTGGAGACAACCAATTTAACTGCATTGCAAGACCTATACGAAAATTAAAAATGTGTGGGGTGTGGGGTGCTATTGGATACATCAACATGTCATCCCTACCGCAAAATTTGCAGGAGTGAGAATATTGAAGCTGCATGGGATGACTTATGTCAGGACACCATTAGGAACTCAATTAATTTAATTTAATTTAATTAATATTAAAGTATGGGAACAAAAAACTATGGTCAAGTGCATTAATATAAGGTTCTTCCCCATAGTTAAAACATTTATCACAGTAGTGACTTTTTTTTAAATTAATTGCATTTATTTATATAAAATATTTGAACAATGCAAGCATTACAGTACTAGTTTTAGTGTTACAAATTGGTTGGAAAGAAAAAAAACAAGAGTAAAATAGTGCATTTAGAAATGAATTTCTTTCATTCATCACTTAAAGTCATAGTTGAGTCAACTAATCATGTTGTTATATATATAAATCTCTTCTTGGTCATGTTATTGACCACTTACAAAAGTCAAAATTGTTCAAGTGCGCTGTATTTTGTGCATTGCTATTACACTCACAAGTGATTGTTCTATAAACCTTTAAAAGACACATTCATTCACAGGGACAGAAATTAGATTCTTTGTAGCACTGCTCAAAGCCTTTGTAAAGTCACTATTTTTAATAGATTTTCTTTCACCTAATTTTGAATCAAACATTTAGAAACACATTGATCACATTGGGATGCGAGAATTATCATTATCATTAGATTTTTTTTTTAACCAATGTTTGACATCATGGCCCAAACAAAAGTCTAGCTCTAATACTCAGGGTTTGCCACTGCTGAACAATCCCTGTCTGCACACTATCATTGGTCCCATGGCCACAGTTCTTGTGTGAAAGGTTGCTCTTCTATGGCATCACTCCAAAGAACTCTGCACATTTAAAATGGATATTTTAAAATCATGAAAAGCTTTATGCTACCTCAGAGACTGTGAGTCACAACATGTAGACGTCTTCAGCCTTTTGGAAGACAAAGAGGTCTGAAAACGTCCCTCTTGTGGGAGATTAGCTCATGAGTCACCCTACTCGCTCAACATGGCCGATCTTCAGCTGGCTTGGTCTGACCACTGTGAGGACGTTTCATTCTCTCGAAACAGTCTAATGGTTCATTTGCTATGTCCCTCAGGTGGTCAAGAGGCCTGAAAGAAGGGCTTTGTTTTCATTGTCATTTATCTTCTATGCTCCATGGTGTCCTAATATAATTTTACATCAGGTTTATTGCATCAGTGCAGATTCCATTAATTTCATGTAATCACCTGGATTCAATCCTCCATCATAAAACACTGTATCCGCATATAATGCACAGCATATTCTTTACTCTTTGTGCTGAGTACTAAGCATGTTCCATTCTTAGTATAGGGAGGAAATCCCCTTAGTTTCTTCCTAATTATCATGAAGATCCTGAAACTGAAATTCAAATACTGAAACAAAACAAACCATACTGGATGAGGAACTGTGTCCACTGAAGGGAAAAGTTCTCTTAGCATTTTGTGTCGTTAACACCAATCAATCATCAGTTAAATGCTACAGACTATTGACAGTGTTGTATATAGTCAGACTATGGTGCTAATGCTTAATTCCTCCTTTCTTTCCCAAATTCTGACACCCAGATCTCATCATGAATGGTAGCCCATCACCTGAAACTCAACCAGAGTAAGACATAACTGCCCTACATCCCTGGAACAACTGGTCCCTACCATGATATTGCCAATTCCTTTGAGAGCTCATTGGTCACTCCATCAGCAGAAGCATGAAGCATTGGTGTAATTGTGGATGACCAGTTATCATTCTCAACTCGTGTTGCAAACTTGAAGCAATCATGCAGATTTCTCCTTTACAATGCCCAGAGAATCTAACCTTTTTTCTCTAAAGGTGTCACTTATAGGCCTTTTCCACCAGGCCCTTGAACTGGTTCCATTCTGTCTTATAGGAACCTTGGTGTTTTTTTAACCATCCCACATTTACCAGCTTTCATAGAACTGAGTATACATCACAGAACATGTCATCAACAGAGAGTGCATCACATAAGTATAATGAAGTGACAAGATGGCTGTGTTTTTCTCCAAAAAGCATACCTGGATCAACTTTGGTGATAAGAAGTCATAGAAGACTATAACGTGCAAGACAAAAGGTATGTCATTGCTCCTTGCTCCTGTACAACACGGTTCAAAATTAGATTCAAAAACTGCACCCGTTCTGCATTGTGGAAAAGAGTCCTCAGGTGCTATGAGTACCATCAGACCCCTCAGTTGATCCAGAATGCGGTGATCCATTGGCTTCAATGTC
The DNA here is from genome assembly GCA_034509495.1 of Acestrorhynchus altus. NCBI lineage: Eukaryota > Metazoa > Chordata > Actinopteri > Characiformes > Acestrorhynchidae > Acestrorhynchus > Acestrorhynchus altus. The sequence continues at coordinate 10,006,014 of CM067502.1, read as the reverse complement.
TCCCAATTTCAGATATGTAACACCTCCACTGTGTTCTTTTCACTGGCTTCCCGTAGCTTCAAAACCTTGATGCTGGCCTACAAAGCCAAAAATGGAGTCAAAACCCAAGAGCCCTTTCGATCATCAAGTAAAGCTCGGCTTGACCCACCAAGATGCATGGAAGACAAGCATCCAGATTTTTTCTGTGCTGGGGAAGCATCACACTAGTTGCTGACACATTGCTGTGAGGATTTGAGTGAATTTAGCCACAAGAGAATAAATGGGGTCAGATACTGATGCTGGATGATTCATTCTGGACCACAAACACCAACTCATTCCAGGTAGAGTATGGAGGATCATCATGTCTGGCATTCAGCATGCGGCATTCACATATAAACTTTTAATAAGCCAAATGTTTGTCTGTGTGGCTTTCAGGAATTACAGCTGTTAGTACTTACCACAACATGACCTTGTGACCCACTGACTGAGTCATAACTGAGGTGTCAGTTGGACAGTGGCAAAGCAGTGGAGGATGACGGTGCAACAAGTTGTGACTAGGAACTGACTGACATATACCAGAAAGCTGGATAAACACTGAGAAACTTGTAAAATGCTTCCCCCTTCAGGACAAAAGGATGTTGTAATATAGTTTGATATACATACAGTTACACAGCAACTTAATGAATAAAAGTGTAGTTTAAATATCTGACACTTCTCGTTGTATTCATGCTTATATATGCAGTAAAAATACATGTTGAAATGCAAATAAAAATGAGATATTGGAAGATGTTGTGGGTGAGAATTATGGGCTTGTCTTGTGTTTCCTGCCAGAAATGAGTTAGTTGATCAAATTAACTACTGGAATTCACCTTGTGGTTAATAGCTCAAGGTAGTGGTTTTATGAGAAGATGGAACAGATACAACTAAGCAGATGGAAACTGCAAGGCCAACAGATTTGTTAAGCAGATTTTCGTTCAAGTGAGTGGATGAAAAAGTGCACTGTGTTCATTTCAGTGTAAAGGTGACTAATCTAGGTAGCACAGTGGTGCTGTAGGTAGAGGGTCACACAACTCCAGGAGATGTAGGTTCATTCCCTGCTCAGGTCGCTGTCTGTGAGCACACATACCAGTCAAGCAGGGTTGGTGACTCTTGGTTTAATCAATGAGGACTATTTGATAAATGTCTCTATTCTGAAACATTCTTTGAATTCTACAAAAATATATACACACTGAATTACTGACACCAAGAAAGACAAATTTTAGAGATGGATGAATGACTCCCTCTGCTGGCTCTTTTATAAAAGTGAATATTGAATAAATGATGAGCTGCTCTCATAATGTAAACTAGATGTTCTCTGAAGTTAAATATTTTTGATTAAATGTTGTATTTACTAACTCAAATTCCTATTTCATGCACCTTCCAGGTACTTTGGGTTCTGTGAGTAAAGTTCCTAATATATGTGAAATCTGATAAAACATTGATTGATTTTTATTAATTACTCCTTATTAGAAGGAGTCTTGGAATTTCAGTTGTACTAGGATGAGTCTTGGCAATACTTCAGTTATATTGGAAGGTGTTTTGGTTGTACTAGGAGAAGTTTTGCTGGCACTCTGAAGAATTTCAGTTGTATTGTGAGGAGTTGGTTGTTGAATGTGTCTTGGAAAGGCAGAGGCTATAACATGGCTTAAATGGGTCTCAGACCACCACATGATCTTGTTAGTTTTAAATGCATCTTGGGTCTGTTTACATTTTTATGTGGATTGGCCATAACCAGATTAAATCCACAAGATGGATCAAATTGAAGGGTTCTCTGAAGTACTGAAAAGTGGATTCTATATAGAGAAATCCCTTTTAACATGACCAGCCACAATTATGAAGTTTTATTTGAATTGTTGTTTATCTGTAATGATTTAATCCCCCTTATCTCACGCTGTGTTTTGAACCTTATTGGATGTTGCATTCAAACCACTTGGACACCAGGTATGTCCTTGTGCTTTAGAAATGTTGAGGTCAGCCAGAATTTGTACTTTTTGGGTAGAGAACGTGAAATGTCTTGGCTGCCCTACAGCATTTCATTTCCAAATCACCAAGCATACAAACAGAATTAAATCTGAATGTTTATGCAACAATGTCTTACCACAGATTAATGTTTGAGACAAAACAATCAAGAGCTGCCAAGGCTGACCTTGAGGAGCCCTCAATCGCTCACTGAAACAGAACCCATACCGTATCTGAGAGGATTAAAAGAGACTTTAAAAGAAGTTCTTGCATGAGCAACACACTTGTTTATATAATCAAACAATGCTTAGTTTTTGAAGAAATAGCAATTGTTAAGTTGGCATTTGTGTTGCCTTGAGAAATGTCAAAATCAAAGACATTTTGCCCAGTTGACAGACAGAGATGGGGCGAATCATTGGACTGAAAGAAGTAAGAGGATTCTTTTGATGAAGTGGAGATCTGGTGTCATGGCATTCATTATGTGTCCTGCCATTGACAGCCATCCACCGTCACCTGTGTTTGTAGTGGTGTCGTGAACCAGAAAACTGGATTGCTAGAGACTGAAACTATTTTATATTTAGTAACAAATCCAGGTTCTGTTTGGGATCTGACCATGATTGGATTTGAGTATGGAGGCCTTGTAGTGAGCACTTCAATCCTCCCTTTGGTGTGGAATGACACACTAGCCCAACTGTTAGTGTGATGTCAATCACCATTGCATGTGACAGTTAATCACCCCTAGTAGAGTAAAGGACATCCTGGTTGCTTCTAAAGGCAGGGCTTCCAACTGCCTTTTTTCAGCAAGATAATGCCCACACACAGCAAGGGTGTCTGAGGAATGTCTGTGCCACATTGGAACACTTCCTTGACCTGCCCAGTCCCCAGATATACTATCAATCCAAATTTACCAGCTGGAACACCAGTTTCACCAACCTATGAGAGGGCACGATCCACATGGCCAGTTGCAAAATCTGTGGGCAAATGTGCCGCATGATACCATTTGGAACCTATAATGCCCAACTAAATCTCACCTTGTATCATTTACATATATCAGCATTAAATTCATGTATATAAAGTTTTATTACATTCAAACAGCTCCTTATTGGTGTGTTATTTTTGTGTCAATGGCAATCTGAAAATTTTAAATTGAATTGAAATTGAAGTTAATGTCAATGAAACGTTTACCTGGTTTTGATAATAGTTTGGTCATGTGTGAAATGTGACTGTTTTCCTTAAACCTTACATTCTCTAAATCTGAATTTTAATCACATGTATTATAATGTACCTAAATACAGGCAAGAAGAGAGAGAGAGAGAGAGAGAGAGTGAGAGAGAGAGAGAGAGAGAGAGAGAGAGAGAGAGCGATCTGAAATGCTTATGTTATTTCCTTTATATATCCTTTTTCATGATTTTAAAATTTAATTAAGAGAAATCATATTTGCTCTCAAATACACCCTTGATCCTATCACCTAGAATCTGGGCTGGCTCTAGACTATAAACATGTAAGTGTAATCTGTACCCGTTTATATGACCAGTCTGTAGTCTGTGTGTTTTAATAACAGATTTATGACATGCATCTTATCTAAGACAGAAGAGATAGCATCAATTCAGTACATGTCTAAAACAAATTAAGGACAGACATTGTCATGTTAAGCCTTATTCCAAAAGGAGTGAGAAAAGTTAGTTAATTTTTTTGGCAAATGTATGAAAAATAAATATAACATGTACATAAGTAGTCACAGCCTTTGCCATGACCCTCAAAATTGACCTCAGCTACATCTTGTTTCCACTGGTCATCTATCAGATGTTTCTCGAGTTTGACTGGACACCTGTGGTAAACTCCGTTGACTGGATACGATTTGGAAAAGTACACACCTGTTTATGTAAGTTCCCATAGTAGAGAGTGAATGTCAGAGCACAAATCAAGCAATGAAGTCAAAGAAATTAGACCCCAGAGACAGAACTGTATTGAGACACAGATCTGGGGAAGGGTACAGAAAACGTTCTGCTGCATTGACGGTCCCAATGAGCATAATCTGTAAATGGAAAAAGTCTGGAACCACTAAGACTTTGCTGGCCACCCAGCCAAACTGAGTGATCATGGTAGGCAAAAACCCAAAGGTACCTCAAAACTTTTTAGGAGAACACCCAGTCATTACTTCACTGGTTGCCCTTCCTTACAGCACCTTTTTGTAAGGGCTGACCGTGTCATACCAGAAGCACCACTGTCTGATGTTTTGAACACATGAACTTCGAGAACTGAATGTTCACTTGCTGCCTAATATATCTATCACTGGATACAGATCTCCAATGGCCAGGACCCCACAGGACCACCACAGAGGTATTATGTGGCTCTTGGGTCATTCTCAGCACTGCAGTGACCCTGACACTGGTAGTGTGTTAGTGTGTGTTGAGCTGGTGTGAGTGGATTAGACACAGCAGTGCTGCTGGAGTGTTTAAACACTGTGTCCAATCACTGTTAACTCTATTTGACACTCCTACTTGGTTGCTCCATCTTGTCAATGTAAAGTCAGAGACAGAATCTCATCTGTTGCTGTACAGTTTGTGTTGGTCATCCTCAACTCCTTCTTCACTACAGTTTTCACCATACACTGCCTTCAGCATGCTACCACAAGAGAGGCAGGACATCCCCTGTCAGTTGCGGAAGAGGAGACAAGGCAGTTGGACTAGAGCACTGCATCGCATACGGAGGAGCACCCGTAATTCCCTCCATTATTTTGAGAAACGTGAGATCGCTTCTCAAAAGTTGGATGTGCTCCCAGTGCTAACGCGACTTCAGAGGAAAAACTGGGAGTGTAGCATCATGGTATTAATGGAGTCATGGCTAACCATAAACATCTCCAAACACGCTTGTATCTATGAATGGCTTTCACCTCATTTGGGCAGACAGGACAGTGGAGAGCGATAAGAGAAAAGGAGTTGGTGTGGCAGTATTTGTGAATGATAGATGGTGTAATTCTGGGCACATCGCTGTTGAAGAACTAATCTGCTGTAAGAACATTGAACTCCTAGCTGTTAGTGACCATACTACCACTTTTAGGAAATATCATGTTTTCCTGATAACTGAGCATGTTCCCCCATCTGCTAGCGCTGACGAGGCTTGTGACATTCTGCTCTCAACTGTGTGCCGACTCTGCCATCTCCTTATCACTGGAGACTTTAATCATGCTTTTCCATCCATCACTCTGCAGAAGACAAAATAATGTTAACCAAGCTGGCATCCATGCTGGAGAATGACTCCCACTCCATGCATGAGGCTCTGGCAGCAAGTGGGCAGTTCCTTCAGTGAGAGGCTGCTTCACCCTAAGTGTGTGAAGGAGGGGTATCACTAATCCTTCCTCCCTGCTGCTGTCAGACTGTACAATCAGCACGGCTTTTCAGACACACACTTAACTCCACACACTATTAGAGTTTTCAACACAACATAATGTGCAATACTCCCCATGTGCGATTATCTGTATTTTATCTGAATATATTTATTGATTTGTTTATTATTTATAGAGTTAATATAGTAGCTACTATACTGTATACACTATACTTCATCTATTTCTTGAGTGCCTTGTTAGCCCTTTGCTGCTGTTACAATGTGAATTTCCCCACTGCGGGACTGCAGGACTCATTAAGGATTATCTTATCTTTCTGATTGGTGGACTGTTCTACCTATACCAGCATAACACGCACTCACCAACCACCACTGTATCAGTGTCACTGCAGAGCTGAGAATGACCCATCTCCCACATAATACCTTCTCTCTGGAGGTCACTTGGTGGACCCTGCATTGACTCTGTACTTGAAGATATACAGTGGATCAGCACCAACAGATGACATATCCCTCTAAACCATCACAGACAGCAGAAACCTCACTCCACTGTTCCTCCAGTCTCTATGAACTTGAGTTGAGATTGTGATTCTTGATTTCTGAATGAAATGCAAATTTTACTTTCACTTTGGCTTCGGCGCATTGACCAATTTGTGGTTAGGGTTAGGGTTATAGTAAGGGTTGGGATTCGATTGTGGAATTGAGGTTAGGGTTAGAGTAAAGGTTACGTTTAAGTTTAATGGATAAGCTTTAGGTTAATGAAAGGTTTAGGTTTTATGATTAAGGTTAGGGTTTGAGTAAACATTAAATTTAGGTTTGGTTGCTTTGTAATGTTCTCTGTTCAAATCGTTTCATTTCTGAATGCTTGGCATGAGTTGAAATATATTTAGTACACAATGTATGAGTTCGGATGAGTTCTGTTTTGGTTGCATATGTAAGAATTTCTCTTGAGGCCAGGCTGACTGAGAATGTTGTATTCGGTTTTTCAGATATTTCATGACTAAGATGAATATATTAGTCCAGGAAAAATAACTCTGCATATGTAAAAAAGACACAAAGTCCAAACATTACCAGTAAGTCTGTGATGTGCTGGGATTTATGTGTGAAAAGGGCTTGTGTGGCTTTCACCACTGTTCCACATTCCATGCTTTGCTTGTGTTCCATGTCTTGTGTCAACTGAACTGGCACCACATTGTCTGCAGAAAAGTACTCATCAATCATTTTACAATGATAGACAGAATGCAGACACACCACATGGGCTGATAATGGGGTAATAAGTGAATGAAAGGGTTGATAAAGTGGTGATCAGAGTAATCTCTTCTTGAGAGAAATGATAGCACTAGAGCTCCCATAAGAGTTTAACCTCTGACACTAAAAGTACACTATGTGATTATCAATTGGAAGTTGTTATTAGAAGCCTTTTATAGTACTTCGTCATGTACATTTCATGTAGATTTTATTTCATTTATGAACACCTGTCATGACATGAAATAGAATGATGGACGAGGCCACACCCAATCATGATACTGCTTATCAGTTACCCGTCCGAAAGAAAAGTCAACACTTCAATCACATATGGTTTGCTTTGTTTACAATTCACTGTGGTGGTGTTCAGAGGTCATTTTATGAACACTGGGCCTTATTCTCCAGTGATCCTCCCATAAAATTTCTTAAATTTGTTCTGGAGAAAAGTCATGACAAAAAGTCTACGTCAGATTCATGATGCGCTTTTAAAGTCTAGACATTCTGCGCTTATAATGATCGATCTCATTGTCTTTAAACTAGAAAAATCCCAAAAAAGAAAAACTTGTGAACGCCAGAATTACTGAACTAATGGTAAATTCGTGAAAATTTAATCAGATTTAATGTTTAGGATGGAGTTTGTGGGATGCTTTTCTAGTTTGATTTACTTTTATTCACCAAAACATTAGAAAAGTATTGATAGTAGACAGTCACACATTCCAGATATTGTTATTTTCAAGAGATCCTAGGCTATTCAAATATATCTTCTTTTGAGATTTTTTTTTCTTTTGCCTATCAGGACAAAAACCACTTTATATCTTAGAGATCCTGTTGGAAATTGATCATCTAGGATTTTTGAGCTGAAGATGCAATAATTTTGACAAATTATTTGTAATAATTAAATTGACAAGGATATTTAAAATAATTTGTATGCAATATTATACATTACACAATAATTCAATAGTTCTTTAAAACACTTGGCACTGATGAAAAAATATATATTATTAATGTATGTATCAATATTATCCCTTCTCAGGACACTTTCTCTGAAATTTGAACACTGTGTGAGCAAACAGCTGCTACTTTTTCATTTTCCTCTATAATCCAATATCTGGGATGTCAGTGATGTCATCAGCCCTGTCTCCTCTCACTGGTCAGTTGGAGTCTGCATGCAGGTTGGGCACGTATACAAGAACAGAGCAGAACACATGCACTGGAAACTTCTTCAGCATTTAATGGCATGTAACTGACTGCAAAATGTCGATTTTGGGTTGTAAGAGTCAAGAAAAAATTTCTTCTCAAGATCAGTTGGTGAAAAAAGTTTTGTCACTGTCCAAATAATTATGGACCTGGTTAAAAACTCTACTAAATATGATGCAATGTTTTTGTTCTTTATTCATTTATTTATTTCAATAAATCTGAGCACAATATTTAGGGAAATTCAAATGTTTTTGTTTATTTGTTTGCTTTGTTTAGTTTTAATGCTGAAACTGTCTGTGATTGGTTATTTATTGAAGCTCAAAATTCTAAATTTGAGAGTCTGGATTTGTGATTTTAATGAGCTAAACAATACTGATCAACAGTAAAACAAACAAAACCCCATTAAAATAAAATATGTATACCATTGAATGAAATTCTGAACATGAATCAGATCAGATCACAAATCATGCAATGTTTATCAAAATATTCAAATTTTTGAACTGCACTATTATATAAACAAGACTTGTCTTCATTAATGGAAAAAATCTGAGACTTACAAAATGAATTTTTAGTTGACAATAGTGTAGCTTCAAACATTGCATTACTACATAAACCTAAATTTGTTAAAAAAATCACTGACATATATTACATAATTAAAATATATTATACTAAAATATAATCCTGTACCTTATATCTCCTGAGCCTTGGTTCCTCCTAGCCTGAGGGAGCTTTCCTTGCCACTGTTGCCACTGCTGCTCATTTGAGGCTTAGACCCGGATTTCTGAAAAGCAGCTTTTTGACAACAAGTGCTACATAAATAAACTTTGATTGATTGACCTCACAACCTGGAATTAAAACTGATTATTTGAGGGTTTGCATGATTTTATTTACAGAACATGCCCACAAGGTTACTTTTTTTTAATTGAGCCCCCTTTTGTGTCAATTACAGCTGCAAATTACTTTTGATATGTCTCTGTGAGCTAGAGAGAGAGAGAGAGAGAGAGAGAGAGCGCAGCACCTACAGAGTTTCAAGGCAGCGTTGTATAATATCCTCCAATATGTTGATTTGTTCCAAGAAGACAGTTGATGTAGCAAATTTAATGAAACAGAAAAAATTGTGAAAATCATTGTATAACACAGTGAAAATATTTGAACAGTATAATTTAGCTACACATGTATGATTAAAGGCTTAGAGGCTGTGTTCCCCTTCGGTTAGTAATCTTTTATAAATGTTTATTTTTTAACTTAATTGAACTCAGTTATTTTTTTATTTTTTTTTCTTAACTTATTATATCAGAGAGCCCAGTTTTAAGGAAGCATGTATCTTAAGAAGAAAAGCAATAAATATATTTAATAATTAGAGTAATTAGAGTAATTAGAGTAATACAGTAATACAGTAATGGACTTTTGCATGTGGGGAGAAATACTGCAATTTCTAAGTTGAGGGAAGAAACCTAAAATCAAATAAAGCGCTGGGCCCCACTGAGAAATGTTCTTTGTAACGAACCTCAGAGTCATTCAAGTTGTGCAACGACTTCTGGAACCAATGTAATTTGACTTTGTAGAAAAGAGCGGACTCTGATTGGAATCATGATAGCAGTAAACATGTAACCATATAAAAGCATTTCATTCTCAGCATGCTGCTCAAATATAAGTCTGTTCTGGATTTTTCTGGTTATGTGGAAAATTAAGTAGAAGGTTCTGATACATTTTCAACTTCGAAGAGTGGGGAAGTGTCAGAAGGGTTTCTTTAAGTCAGCTCAAATGATGATTTCTGCCTGGCCGATGATGCATGAGTTGATTGGTGCTGTTTTGACAACGGACTGTTTTTTGACAAAAAAAAAACCTCTCTAAATCCAAACTTCCTGCTGTGTTAAAAGTCACCACACTGTGAACAAGTACCCCATTCCAATGAATGATTCATTACAAATGTTTTCTGCTAATGCTGTATCCATGTTATTCACTTTATTTACATTATCCACCCAGAAGGTTGCTCTGGAGCTCTGGAGCCATCATTCTGTACTGTTTTAACATTATTATTATTATTATTATTATTATTATTATTATTATTATTATTATTATTATTGTTGTTGTTGTTGTTGTTGTTGTTGTTGTTGTTGTTGTTGTTGTTTTAAAAAGGGCATACTGAGAACACACACAGGCATCCACCATGTTTAGATGGATGTAGACTAGTAAATGCCCTTAATCACCTGCACTGGTGCTTAAGAGTTTGTGAACCCTTTAGATTTTTCTATATTTCTGCATATATTTGGTAGATTTTCAAGACTAAAAAGTATATAAATCAAACAAGTGATTTATTGAGGCCTGATGAGCACAAATGAAATATGTAATATTCACATATATGTAATATTTGGATCCTCCTCAATAAATAAATGAAAGTGTAATAAATTTCAATGTCATTATTTATTTTCATCCACTGATATTTAGGAAGTATTTTAACTTCTCATGTAAAGCTGCACATTTGGAGCTTTTTGGTTCAGGGTATCTTCATCTACATCTTGTGTCTGCATGATCATGCTCAGTTGTCATTTGCTGTTGATGGCATTCCTTCAAACAGAGTCACTCTCAAGTATACATTACAAGATTGCACTCAGAGTGAAACATATGATTTGAGTTTGACATGCTCCAAGTGGCCTGAAGGTTTATCAAGGCTACAAATCAGAGTTTGTGCCCCTCACACACTTGACTCTATCTTCAACTGCCAACTCCGACTAACAACTACATATGCAGTATAGAGCCACCCAGCATAGACTCGACTAGACTGACAGTCTGGTGTAAAATCAGGATAAAAATTGTATAGTGTTACCCCAGCTATAGACACCCCTGCTAATGAATCCATTCAGCTATTTTAAGTTGCAACCACTGTTGACAGATGTGCTCGTAGAAAAGTACTGACAATAGTATAGGATGGGCTAGAAGGGTATAAAGATGCCACCATTGAGCTGTGGAGCAGTGGAACTGTTTTGAATGATGGTGCCCAGAATGCAATCAAAGCCTCACAGAAATGCACGAAAACATAGTTTTCCCCTCAACAGTAGAGCAGTTATTGTAGAAAGAAGGTGGGAAAAGTGTTAAAGGCCACAGAAATCTGAACAGTAAATAGGATGTGATTGTAGCAGATGATGAAGCAGACATTGAAATAAAATGTAAGTGGATCCACAGACATTTTACACAATTGAAATTCCTAACCAGACAGATTTTTTAGATCCTGAAAACAGTGCCAGCCCAGGAAAAAGGACATCTGGTCATGCTAGCTAACCACTGCTGTCCAAACTATGTCCAGATGGCCCCCACCTCACTTGAAACATCATCTGGACCAATGAGCAATGCTCTCTTTTTCTGGGAAAGTGGCATAAAATTTTCTTATATGTTTCATGTGCCATTTCATGTGACCCTGCCTGATAAAGGGCTCACGTCTTGCCCACAGACCAGGAATGGGTCAACAGTCCTTTTTTGTTTCTTGTTTTTCAGAGAAAACTGCCAGCAAAGCCACTTCTATGGCCATGACTGAATTTTTTGATCCTCCTCCCAGAGGACCAACAAACTCATGTAAGGACAATGATTGATCGGTATTAAATATCCCCCTGACATCTCCAAGACAAAGCTAAAACTTGGCACAATGTTCACTGTAATAGACTAAACAACTGTGTATTCTGGCCCTGGCATAAAAGACAATATACAGTCACACAATCGTGAATATATTCCAGCACAGCTGTTACACATCAGCTTTTAATGGGGAAAACCTGCAATTCACATTAAAGTGTTTGTCTCATGAAGGTAATGCTACTTTGCTCTAAATGAGATGGGCTGTTAATGTTGTGCTAGCACAGTCGATCGGGGTGAATGGACACGTCCCCTAGCTCTGTCCTATCACCCAGGGAGTGATGATGGACATGTTCCCTAGCTCTGTGCTATCACCCAAGGAGGAATAATGGGCATGTACCCTAGCTCTGTGCTATCACCCAGGAGGTGATGATGGACATGTCCCCTAGCTCTGTGCTATCACCCAAGGAGCAATAATGGGCATGTCCCTAGCTCTGTGTTCTAACACCCAGGGAGTGATGTTGGATGTGTCTCCTAGCTCTGTGCTATCACCCAAGGAGCAATAATGGGCATGTCCCTAGCTCTGTGTTCTAACACCCAGGGAGTGATGATGGACATGTCCCCTAGCTCTGTGCTATCACCCAAGGAGCAATGATGGACATGTTCCCTAGGTTTGTACTATCACCCAGTGAGCAATGATAGACATGTCCCCTATGTCTGTGATATTTCCAAGCTAGCACTGATGGACATGTCCCCTAGCTCTGTGTTATCACTCAGGGAACAATGATGGACATGTCCCCTATCTCTGTGATATCTCCAAGCTAGCACTGATGGACATGTCCCCTAGCTCTGTGCTATCACTCAGGGAAAAATGATGGACATGTCCCCTAGCTCTGTGATATCTCCAAGCTAGCACTGATGGACATGTCCCCTAGCTCTGCCCTATCACTCAGGGAACAATGATGGACATGTCCCCTATCTCTGTGATATCTCCAAGCTAGCACTGATGGACATGTCCCCTAGCTCTGTGCTATCACTCAGGGAGCAATGATGGACATGTCCCCTATCTCTGTGATATCTCCAAGCTAGCAATGATGGACATGTCCCCTAGCTCTGTGCTATCACCCAGGGAGCAATGATGGACACGTTCACTAGCCACTATGCTATGACTAGGCTTTATGTTAAACAATGTTATGATCCTACATGCTGTCACAATAGACTTTGACACACATTAATTCCATATTATATCTTCACACTTCATACTACTTTACAAAATATCTTTGTGTAAATGATATAGAGTAATCGGGGTGACACATTAATTTATAATTTATTCATTAGTCTGCTTGTTTTGTTGGTTGTTGTCTTCAGATCTGCCAGAACCGAGCACTGGCTGGTATTCAAGATTAGCATTCCAACCAAAGATTCTGACACACATGACCTAGAAGAAGTTAACGAAAACTTGGGCTGTGAGCCACGTTTCAGTATGTGTGTGTTTGGGTGTGTGCACACTGATCTGAGCAGAGCAGAAAGACCTCATGTTCGTGGAGGTCATGCAGCTTCCAGAAATCTCTTTAATACAATTCACACATTTAGAAGACACACCTTGAAAAATAAACAATATTTTCCAGGGAATTCCAAATAAAAGTTCATTCTTTTCTGGGAATTGCTTTGTTTCACTTTTAGGGAGGAGAGTCTAGCCTCCAGTAGATTATCCATAGTTCTTCATACGCTGTTCAAACAAATTAAAAGTTGTTTTTTAAACACTTAAATCACACATCACATATCTCTATGAAGGAAGGACTTGTGTTGAAAATCATTACTGAAATAAATTGTCTAATTAGTTGAGAACAAAATGACACAACAACAGTCAGTGGAAACCAAAATCATCAAACCATGGAGGGCTGGAGTCAAATTCATGCTGAAAATCAAAGTAAATAATTGAAAACATCCCAGTTTTATTACTGCAGCTCATAATGTTACTCAGTATTGTTGTATGTCTCCCACGTGCCTGTATGCACTCCCTGCAACATCTGGGCATACTCCTGATGACACAGCGGATGAGGTCCTTTGGCATGTTGTCTCAGTCCTGATCAGGCCACCCTCATGGAGTCTGTTTCTGACAGTTTGTTCAGAAACATATAAGGTTGGACAATATATCATTATTTATATCGATATCGATATATAAAAGAGCAGGATATAGGCTGAGGCAATATCATTTATATTGAGGTATAAAGTTTTCAAATAACATGGTTTGAATCTTGTGGAAACCTTGCTCCAATTCTCTAGACTCCACCCTGTTCTTGGTTCTTTCTCTACTCTGCTGCTCTCTGTTCCCATTCGCACTTTCACATCCACACTATAGAGGGAGCATAAGACTTCGTGTGAATAAAGAAGAAATGAAGGTCAGATTTCAATGTTTAAATATACTAAAAAGACGGATTTTGTGGGAGATCCTTTTTTCACCTCATATATCATATCTTATTTTAACATTCAGGAAAAAATATATCAGGATATTATTATTTTCCATATTGCCCAGCCCTACAAATATGTACATCAGTAACCTGCTGTAGGTCACTTTGTAGGGTAGATACCTGTCTTCCTGCTGGATTCATGCCCTCTTACGGCCCTGTCCTACTTTCCTCATGTAACAGCCTGTGTCCTGGTATCTTCACCATGCTTTTGAGACTGCTCTGGGAGGCACAGCAATGTTCTTGCAACAGCACATATGGATATGGCATCCTGGAGGAGCTGGACTACCTGTGCCACCTAAATGGCCTCATGCTACCAGTACTGACAAGAACAAAATAAGAGAATAATTGGTCCAGAAGAATAAGGAGAGAGTATCTATCTGTGGTCGCCACCTGCAAAACCATTCCCTTTTGGGGTGTTATCTTGATGTTGCCTCTCCTGTGAATGTGTTGTCACTTTCATTTGCATCAAAGCTAGTCTAACTGGTGACAGTTTATTCTCAGCAGTGTTAGGGTTACAATTAGGACATGGGTCAGGTTTAGGAACACGGTGAGGGATAGGTTTTTGTTTTGGATTAAAGATAAGGTTAGGATTTGGGCAGGGTGATGTTAAGAGTTAGGGGACATTAGATATTCAATCAATAGATATTTAAGTACAAGTTAAAGGAGAAAAAAACGTGCCTCAGTGACTACAGATCTACAGACTGAGTCAAATGAAGTAGGACACCAGTTGGATTTATGATTTATGAGTTCTGGATTCTTGCAGATAACTCTTGCCTCCTACATAATGAACTTCAGACACTACAGACAACTGTTTACTCGTTTCTTAGATATTATCTTAGGTAACAACTGAGCTTTCTCCAAAATGGGTTTTGGTGCTGAATAATAGGCAGCACTTCATGTGTCAAGTATGCTTTAAAATGCAGAACACAGTTGTTGTTTTAAAAACAACCACCCATTTGTAGGTGGAGTACACTCATAGTCTCTAGAAGCTGTTTTAGCACCAGCGTGCAGTTTAACAGCTTAAATTCTAATCACTGTTGTGTTGCTGGAGCAGACAAGCAGTGTTTTGTACTTAGTTTTGTACCAAACTAGTTCCTGTTTTAAAAAGTTTACAAATATCTTCAGGAAAATAAAATGTTGTTGTTGTTGTTGTTGTTATTATTGTTCCTTTTCTTCTTCTTCTTCTTCTTCTTCTTCTTCTTCTTCTTCTTCTTCTTATTATTATTATTATTATTATTATTATTATTATTATTATTATTATATACTGCATGTATACACCTTACTATGATTTCTTTTGTTTTTCTTAGTCTGTACATGCACTCGTACTGACAATCTGCAGCTGTTGCTGATGAATGGATGAGCAAGCAGCACAAATAAGCCACCCACCTTATTCACATTCTTCTGTGGGTTTACTGGCTGGTTGCAAGGTAGAAATCTGATCTGCCTCACTCATTATCTGATTACTCAAGGGCATGTGAATGCTTTGATTGAATTAATTTGTGAGGAAATGGAGGCTTCATGAAGCTCAGCATCAGAACAAGAACGTGACTTGTATGGAAAGCCATGATAAGGCAAACAATAAGTTTGAAGGGCAAACCTAAAACATGGGGGCGGGAGCATCATGTTGAGGGGATACTTTTCCTCAGCAGGAACTAGTTAAAACTCAAAAATGGATGTATTGGATGGACATATTGCATGACAGACTGTAACAAAGTTACCTTTTTTTATTTTAGGACAATGATCCCAAGGCCACACAACACTGTGACAGTGAATGTTAATGAATACACATGATACATGTGTAAATGGACTGACTGTAGGGAAAGTTGGTACCTGGGGAAACATTTTGATGTTAAATTACAGAATGACATCATAAAAAAAAAATGAAAGGACAGCAACATATTTATTGTCTTAAAAAGCCTCAAGTCAGTTTTGATGACTTTTTATTGCTCCTCTATCGAGAGTGGTGTTTCTCTGTTCCTTATTTGCTTCAGTCTCTGAGTTTAAAAAACAGAAATCGCCTGAAGCATCTAATATTCCTGTTCTACAAAATGATTGGTCTACAGAGATCTCCGACTGCATTGCTCAGACAAACAACATTGAAGAAAGGATACTCTATCATTACTGATCCATCACATGCTCTTCACTTTGCTTTTGAACTGTTGCCTCTTGGCCATTTGTACCATTGTCCAAGATGTTGAACAGTCTGATGGAAAGTGACCTTTGTGCCTGAAGTCTTGTGAGCTCTATACATAAATAAACAAATGAATAATAAACCACATATTTTCTTATCATATGATTCTAAATGTATACATGTGTGACATATTTATCAGCCATTGCCCTGAACAAAATGCATGCTGCTCATATAGGTTAAAAATTTCTATCCATAAATATAAATCAAAATGACATGAAATGTGTCTCAGGCAGTAATACACACAGAAACCAGAAATCAGTAATCAGAACCTGCATGACTAAAATGCCAGTGGTCACCCGCAACTCATAAATCCACAGCTGCTTTCAGAACATTTATTTCATACCTACTTGCCAGCAAATACCTGCAAAGAAATATGATTAACATAAAGTGAACACAATGTGCTGCACACCCCTGTGTGAGGGGTTGTCACACTGACACTGTGCAGCCAGAAAAAAATCTACAGGGTGATGAATATTTTCTGTACAGACATCCTCTATTGAAAAACTAAGCCTAGCCCAAGAAAACATGCAGTCCAGGCTTATATTGGCCCATATATTTTTATACGGTACAACTGAACATGTAAATTCTTACATCAATCCATGACTCGTGACACATGGATGTTCAGTAACACAAAACGGTCATGCTAATAGTCAATTTTTATTTATTTATTTATTTATTTTTGCACACTTGCAAACTTTGCAGTGCAGTTTTATTTTTAAATGATCAAATTAATTGACAATAGCTTGCAATGCTGAATTTAGCTCAAAGAAATGTGAACATAAATGAGCCTGTAACAGTTTTTTTTGTTTGTTTGATTTTCTTTTTTTGACAACAGTACAGTCATGATGCAGAAATTGAAAGTCAAAATTCTTTCAAACAATATCATTTGTAGACACTTCTTAAAAAACTAAGCCGTTGTCAATCCCTTAACTTGTACAGCTAAACAGTCCACATAATTCAGTGTGCCTGCAAGTTTTACAAGGCACTCATTTCTTCTCCAAAAAACCCCAAATCTGTTAAAAAAATCTATGGGATTCATTTCAGAGTCATATTTATCACCCAAAACAACAAAGACTTTTATTTTATAACGGTTCTAATATTGCACCAGAATAGTTCTGCCATTGTTACAAGTCACATAACCCTTTTCAATGCCATTTTTGTGTACAAAATGTAAATGGTCTCAGCTGGAAATAATGGGGGCTACCCTGCCAAGGGTCAGGGGAACAAGCTGGTATCAGCCCAAGTTAGGAATCACCCTGTTCTCTGAGGAAACCAGTGTAAGCATTTGGCACTAGCACTTGGCACAAGAGCACTGGCACTTAGGGAAACTAGCAGCAGCAGCTAGTCCTGGGACATGAGTGCTTGTCTGGTGTGTTAATCAATGTTTAGTTCATTAAGGACAGTGAAGCTCCAGAAGCTCTGACACTGCTTGAAAGCTTTGATTCATGACACTGTGAGAAGGCCAAGGATTTTGTAATAAATAAATAAAGGTTTTTAAAATGTATGGGTTATGCTAACACAGAATACTTGTAATTATTAGCTGAATTAGCTCTTTTCAGTGCCTATACACATATTTTTGGAAATATGGAATAACTACCAACCCACAACCTGTTAAATAAGACCACCCAGTCATTTTTAGGGCTGCCTATTCCTGACTACATGGAATTCAGCATGCCATTCAGACTTTGCTCCCTGTCCTACATTACAAGGGGACCCAGTCCCCTATCTGTGGTGGGGTGTGTTGAATTCACAAAGATTAAAAGAATATATTAAATGGATTATAAGCAACATCTGACTGAATCAACCATCAAACATTTTGGTAAAGCTCAGTAAAAGGCAGTGTCTTTCCAGACACTGTGGGTCCATAACAGTTTACCAACGATCTGCTTGATTCAACCCATATTTGAATGTGGTGTGTTTGAGTAGGAAAACAATTAAATTGTGCTGGATACCAGCCCTCCAAGACCAGAACTGATGAAATCTTGGATAAGTATGGGGACATCTGGTCATTCATTGTTTCTGCTGAAAACAAGGGTAGTTATTATAAAGAGTGTATCCTTCTATTGCTGCACTGAATGACTCTACTGACCGTTGAAGGTTTTCTAGACTTTGTTAGATTTTACTAGAGTTTGGAGCATGTGAGGATAGGATTACATTCAGACAAGATAAGAACATTATTTAAGGGCAGAATATTGAATGATCACCACCCATCTTCTTCCTTACCTCCCAAACTCATCCCAAAATACTGGAGCATTATCATTCCAGAGAACATAGTTCCTCTGCTCCACAGCATACCCTTGTAGACCATGTATTAGGCATGGTGCCCATAAGTTCATGTTTATCTGTCCAAGAGAGAGCAACTCTATTGGTTGTACTACAGGGACAAAACATGCTATGTCTGCACATCTGTGTCAGCAATAGATGCAGTTTAAAGTTGCTGAATACATTCATTAGAAGGGTTGTCCACAAACATTTGGAATGTATCCATGTTTTGTCATTTTCAGCCTTTTAGTTGATGAATGTAAATATTACTGCTGTTTAAACGTTGCAATTTTGCCCATAATCTGAACCACTGACATTTTTTTTTAACATAGTCATATGTGCATTGAAACAAATGCCTTCTGTTACATTGAGAACCTGATGAAAAGGAATACCAGTTTTCCTTAAACAGTCACAGTTTATTGTCCATTCAACCAGTATAAAGTGACTGTGATGGGCTAACGCCTCTGAGGCTTAACCTCAGTATGGCCTAACAACCGCATTCCTGACCAACCCATGAGCACGTCCGGCAAAGTCTTGGCTCTCTCAACATTTCTCAGAGCTGCAGAAATCTGCTGATGTGCCAAAGTTTCACTCCTCTACACTCAACTGATTAAAAGGATTCTGTCTGCATGTTTGAGTCCCAGACACAGCATGAGGCTGAATCTGTGGGAGTTAGAAATCATCCCTTTTCCTTTTTTCCTCTAAAAAAAAATCCCCCTCTCCATTTCCCCCTCACCTATTTATGCGCAAAAAGTATGCAAGGTGTTCTGCCTCGTTCTTCTTGAAAGACATCTAAATAAAAGATGTTCAGCTTGCATAGAGATGTCAGGTGCCTTGACAGGCAAAGTTTCATAAGGTCACGTGGTGGCAGGAGTTTGAAAAGCCAGAACATGTTCGGGAGGTTTCCCCCATGCTGAGGCAGTTGATGCGTGGGCAAAAAAGAGGAAACTGTGAGGGAATTCCCAAACAGTCAGTGAAGTGATTAGATATTCAAGTGCAGCACATTGATCTTCCCCTAAAGGGCTTTTACCTCAGAATTCGCCTGCCTACCACTGCATGAGTGGTCCTGATCACGGATAGAAGCAGACAGCCAGGCATCCCCCGCTCTTTCCAATTAAAGGGTGCAACTCTGGTGAAAAGTTATGGAACAGAGAGCTTGGTGGAGAAGGGAAAACAGACTCACGTGCAAGGACACATGGCACAACACCCTCACTGAGGCCAGTGCCCACAAGTGTCTTGCTGTGCACAAACAGAGCAGATTTATGTGAAATGTACCCACTAATGTTTAATGGTAATTGGTAATCATACATGTACTTTGCATCATGTATGAGTTAGGACCATGCCATCTGATAACAAGGAGAACTACAGACCCCTTGCTGATAAGTAGACATATGAATGAGAGATATGGTGTTAAAGATGTAAATAAGGTGGAAATAGAATACATATAATACTTTACGTTGGATAAATATTGTGCAAAATGGATTTACAGATTACAAATGCCTGAAGCCTCCTGCCAAATTCATAACTCCATTTTAGACAATATTTTATAATTTAGTAACTCTGTAGTAGCCTTTGTTTAAAGTTCTAGAGGAGTTGACAGTCTCTGAATGCAAGTGCATTTCAACTGTTTACTAATTACTTATGTTAACTAGTTTTTGAGTATTTAACAGAGGTAAAAATGTCAATGATACTATATGCAAATTTCCACATCATTTTTAAGTGTGGTTATGATGGATGCAGTTCTCCACAATACAATTCGAAACAGAATGGGGGAACTTCTTACATTTGGGAAAATTTATTCAATTTTCTTCAGAGACAAGTTCAGAAATTGTCTTAAAATGCAATGCTAGACCAACTTTGTCTTCATTACAAGCACTTTGACAGTTCAATGTTAATTAATGAGGTCCTCAACCAGTGGCCCTATCTGTTCTGGACCCACACTCTGGCACTATTCTGACAGGGCAGTCCACATACTGCTGCCATCTCAGGAGCTCACCCTGAAGACAGATACTATACCATGGACAGTCTGACCTTCCCCTGATTGGAAATTTTTGGGATGCTATCAACACTCCTACTGTTAAATCTACAGGAACCGACAGAGATTATTCAAGCTGCATTGGATGTAGTATTGCAGGACACCAACGGGAACCTCTACAATTCAATGCCTAGACTTCTGGCATGCTGCGTTATACCCAATGCCATACTGTAAGCATAGCTGAATAAATATTGCCCATATCAATCTAAATTTTCCACCATTAATTGTTTCTGGTAACCTTTATCTTCTTTTCCAATAGCATTGCAATCCTACACTTTCTTCTGAATGCAACTATTTGTACTATTTTTTGGATGAATGGGTATTAGTGTTATTGGTATTAGTATGCAATTGGGATGCAGAGTGAATTCCCTATTTAGAATAAAGGGACTGAAATGACTGATTAGCCTGATTATAGTGAATCTCACTGATGCTTTGATATGTAATCTTCTAAATAGAGATTACATGACTTCTTCTGTCTCAGTTGGTGATAGCAGGTTGGTGGAATGTTCTCAGGTCAGCAGTGAGACTGATGGGTTAAACACTCCAGCAGCACTGCTGTGTCTGATCCACTTGTACTAATGCAACTCACAAACACACCACCACCATGTCAGTGGTACTGCAGTGCTGAGAATAGGATAGGATAGGATAGGATAGGATAGGATAGGATAGGATAGGATAGGATAGGATAGAACTTTATTGATCTTTTGGGAGGGTTCCCTCAGGGAAATTAAGGTTCCAGCCGCAACATAAGTACAGTACAGAAAGGTAGAACGAGATAATTTAGTAAAGAAACACTATATAAATATAAAGAATATATAATATAGAGACTATATTACAATGTACAATATATATAAATAGTGCATGAGAAAAAATAGAAAAAGAGAAATAGAGTCCAGTAGAACGGGGTATTGCACATTATTATTGTTATTGCACTTGAAACTGTGTATTGCATTGTTATTATTGCACTTTGTTTATTTACACCAAGTCCAGATGTGTTGTGGTTGTGGGTTGTGAGTGAGTTACTGGTCGTTCCTACTCATTCCCATCCTCCATCCTCTTGTTAGCATTCCTTCCCCCCAGAGAGGAGTTGTACAGTCTGATGGCATGCGGGACAAAAGAGTTTTTAAGTCTGTTGGTCCTGCACTTGGGAAGGAGCAGTCTCTCACTGAACAGGCTCCTCTGGTGGCTGATGACAGTGTGTAGAGGATGACTGGCATTGTCCATAATGTCCAGCAGTTTTTTCCTCTTCTCTGCCACCGACACCAGAGAGTCTAGCTTTGTGCCAACCACAGAGCCAGCCTGCCTGATCAGTTTGTCCAGCCTGTGTGTGCCCTTCTTGGATATGCTGCCCCTCCAGCACACCACAGTGTAGAACAGGACACTGGCGACCACGGACTGATGAAACATCCCCAGGAGTTTCCTGCAGATGTTGAAGGACCGTAGCCTCCTCAGAAAGTACAGCCTGGACTGTCGAAGTTACATGACCAGTCCAACTTTCTGTCCAGCCACAGCCTGAGGTACTTGTAGGAGTCCACAGCCTCCACCTCATCTCCCTCAATCAGAACTGGTTGTGACTTTGGTCTGGACCTCCCAAAGTCAATGACCAGCTCCTTGGTCTTTGAGATTTTGAGCTGCAGATGATTCCTGTGGCACCAGGCTGCAAAGTCCCTCACCAGACTCAGATACTCCTCCTCACTGTCATCCCTGATACACCCAACTATGGCTGTATCATCAGCAAACGTCTGGATGTGACACAGCTCTGAGTTGTAGCAGAAGTCTGCCATGTACAGAGTGAAGAGAAGAGGGGCCAGCACCCTGGGGTGCTCCAGTGCTGCTGATCGCAGTGTCAGACATGGTGTCTTTCAGCCTGACATACTGCGGCCTGTCGGTGAGGTAGCTGGAGATCCAGGTGACCAGGCATGGGTCAACTTGCATCCTGATCAGTTTGTCCTGAAGCATAAGGGGCTGGATGTTGAAAGCACTTGAGAAGTCCAGAAACAGGATCCTCACTGTGCCGTTCTCCTTATCAAGGTGCGAGTGGGCTCGGTGTAGAAAGTTGATGATTGTCTTCCACACCAACACCTGCCCAGTATGCAAACTGCAGACCATCCTGGGCATGTTGCACCTGGGGTCTGAGGAGACAGAGGAAGAGCTGCTCCAGTGTCTTCATCAGGTGGGAAGTGAGTGCCACCGGTCGGAAGTCATTCAGGTCACTTGGTCGGTTCTTTTTTGAAACTGGAACAATGCACGATGTCTTCCAGAGGGTAGGAACTCTCCCCACCTGCAGGCTGAGGTTGAAGAGACGTTGGAGTGGCTCACCCACTTTGTCAGGGCCTGCTGCTTTCCTGGGATGAAGCCACTTCAGTTGACCTCTGACCTGAAGAAAGAGGTCTGTGTTGTGGTGGTGGATGGGGGGGGAGGAGGAGTAGAAGGAGGCAGTTGCTGTGGTGGGTGGGTGGGTGGTGATGCGTAGAGGAAAGGAGAGATGTATGCAGCGAGGGAGAGGGTGTGGGGTACATGGGCTGGTTGAACCGGTTGAAGAAGTCGTTCATTTCGTTCGCCTTCTCCACTGTTCCCCCCACAACTCTGGTCTTGGTATTGTAGCCTGTGATGGTTTTCACACCTTCCCAGACCTCCCTCATGTTGTTCTCCTCCAGCTTCTGTTCCACCTTCCTCCTGTAGCTGTCTTTGGCCTCCCTCAGAGCGCTTTACCTCCTTCTGTGCTGCTCTCATGGCCTCCCTGTCCCCGCTCCTAAATGCAGCCTTCCATATAATACCTGCTCTGTGGTGGTCCTAACCATTAAAGTACAGGGTGAAAGCAGGCTGTTCTGTCCTTCAGATTAAAGATATTTTCTTTAATGAAAATCACTCCTTAAAAAGCTCTTTTGAAAATGCCTGATATCTGCCTCCAGAGGAAGTTCCACTGGGGTGTTGTGCTGCTATGAGCCTTTCTGTGCAGATATGAATTTACATTCTGAAATTGTCGAGAAAATTGCAGATGGCAGGAAAACAGTTTTCTGCGTGGATCCAGCGCATCCCACACGTGCATACCTGGCCATTCAAGTCAAACAGAACATGTGAACATATTTGAGTAAGTGACCTTCCATGACACTGAAAACTACCCTATCTGGGCAGAACAGAAGGACTAATGTAGCACATATATGTATGTATAAACTACTTGCGATTCAGAACTTCTCTGTCTTCCACTAAATCCAATACAGATCCCAAGTAGGCAATTGTGTATGATTTCCATATACAGAAACATAAAAATCATGGCACATGTTGGAAGCAGGAAAAATGGGCAAGCCTAAGAACTAAACCCATTTGACCAGGACTAAGCTGTGATGGCTAGATGACTCAGTCAGTACATATGAAACACAGCAGGTCTTGTGTGGTGCTATGTCACATTATGTCAGTACCTTCTAATAGTGATCCAAGTTAGGAAAACCAGTCTGGGGAGCAGAGGCTCATTTTGCATTTAATACGTCTAGTAGGTGAGGCATTAATCATCAGTATACTGATTTCTAAAGGTGCTACTGACATGAAATTCTCACCAAATGTTGGCAACAACCCATCCAATCCACACGTATAAGAAATCAACACATAAATGCCCATAAATTAAGTTCAATGTAATAATGAGAAATCACAAAGGGAATACGTTTGTGAGGCCTTCTTCAAGATGCCTCCTGTATGGAGAAACTAGTCACATGCATTGCTCAAGAGTGATTTTGGCCCATTCTTCCACACAAGCACTCTTCAAATCCCGAAGGTTCTGTGGGCTCCTTTTAAGAACTGTGGGCTTTAATTCCTTCCATAGATTTTCAGTTGGATTCAGGTCGGGTGATTGGCTGGGCCATTCGAGCAGCTTTATTTTCTTTCTCTGAAACCAATTAAGAATTTCCTTAGCTCTGCACTTGGGATCATTGTCTTGCTGAAATATCCACCACCTTTCATCATCATCATTCTGGTCGATGGCAGCAGGTTTTTATCAAGAATGTCTCTGTATATTTGTCCATTCATCCATCCCTCAATTATATGAAACATTCCATCAGTATGTTTTGCAACAATGAGGTTGCAAAGGTCTTGAGAGAGCTCACTGGCTTTAGCCTTCATGAGCTGTTTCTTGTGTGGCACCTTGAAAATGAAACACTTTTTATAGGCCATTAGTTGAAGCAGCTGATATTAATTTGTACTAAGTGGCTGGATTACATTGGAATTACCAATAGATTTCAGCTGGTGTCATATCTCTACATGGCCTTTTCACCTCTCTTTCTTCATTTGTTTAATACTTCTCATTATTAGACATAACTTATGGACATCTATGGTTTGATTTCTTTGCTTTGATTGTGTGTGTGGATTGGAGGGGTTGTTACTAATACCTGATAAGAATGTCATGTCAGTAGCACCTTCAGAAATATGAACACTTTGAAAATTGGTGACGTGTTCAACACTTATTTCACCCACTGTATGTATAAATAATGGACATAATTATGCTAGAACTTACAAACAATTTACAATTGCATGCTTTTTTATATAGCAAAGCATAGAGTTCAGCCAACATTGCAAATTCTGATTACGCTCAACATGATGAGAAAAGGACTGGAGCTCTTTCCTTTAGAGAAATTCCAAATAAAAACTGGAGACGTAAAGGAAGAAATGTGACAGATTCAAATCTACAACACCATCGGAAGACAGGTTTCTGAGAGTGAACCGCGTGTGTCAGGTGGCTCAAACGCGAGTTCAACTTAACACTGGAACAGGTCTCGGTTTCAGCAGTGAAGAGAAGACTTGGAGCTGCAGGTTTGACAGTTGGAGCTGCAGTAAGAAAGTCTTTGCTGAGATGGCAATATAAGAAGATCTGACTTGCCTGGGCCACGCAACACTACCAGCGGAGTACGTCAATCATTGGGGGTGTAAAACTTTTAACAGGTAGTGTAAATACTATATACATATACACATACATGCTCTCGGTGTTCAGTAATAAGTATGGTCTGATGCCTGAGCTTCTGAGGTGACTCTGAGGAAGATTCAGGCCAGTAGACTGATCTGTCACTGTCACTGATCTGTTGGGTAAGGAAAGCCTTGCTGCTGCAGAACTGTCAGTCGCTGGGTGCTGACGCTTCTCCAGACTCGTCTGGGCTTTTCTCTGGATTCTGTCTTTATGGCAAAGGAATATATGCTTATTATACTTGAGGTTTGACTTGAAGGATTTCCTTCTCCAGATTGTGATGGAAAACGGTTTCCAGGCCCTGATGTTTGGCTACTATGCAGACCACCACACTATGAACGGGGTTGCTTTTAGGCTACAGTATTTCTGCAGTGTTTACGAAAAATAAGCAGTTTAATAAAATTTTAAAAATTAAATGCAAATAAAATAAATGATTAAATTGAAACTTTAATTAAATTAAATTT
This sequence comes from Acestrorhynchus altus, assembly GCA_034509495.1. NCBI lineage: Eukaryota > Metazoa > Chordata > Actinopteri > Characiformes > Acestrorhynchidae > Acestrorhynchus > Acestrorhynchus altus. Next base: position 9,980,321 of record CM067502.1, on the reverse strand, counting down.
TATTAGAGTTACTTCATTTCCATTGTAATACTGCTGGGGTAATTAAAACAATCAAAAGAATAGAATAGAATATGAACCAAGAACAGATAACAGTTAATAAAATGATGAATAAACGGGTAACAAAAGCTCGTTCAGTCTGACAGTGGATGAAAACGTTAATGAGCTCTGGTTACAAACATCTGATCTGGTCTTGGTGAGGAGCTATATTTAGAGAGCAGAGCAGATCAGGGCCAAACAGAGCAGAGCTCCAGCTCCCTGCTTCACTTTTCTCCTCTAAATAAAGGGGAAATCCTGCCCCTGACTGTATTTCTGCACTGTAACACTGTAAACAGCAGTGTTTCTCCTCTGAACACTAAACGGGGGGAGACTCTGACTGCTCCTCTCCAGCGCCAGCCTGCGGACAGACCCGCGCGAGGAGCGCGCGCCACCTGAGACCACTGAGCTGACCATAGTGAGCAAAGTGTTCAGAGATTCAGTGTGAAGAACCGACTCTTCTGAATGTGTATGTATATCAGCCATTACATTAGAACCACTGGCCACGAACACGCCACTTTACTAAGAAGTGTGTGTGTGTGTGTGTGTGAGAGAGAGAGAGAGAGAGAGAGAGAGAGAGGATATTTCAAGAAATCACGATTATTAATAATGATAATAATAATAATAATAATAATAATAATAATAATAATAATAATAATAATAATAATAATAATAATTTTATTTATAACCTTTCACAACACTCAAGGACACTACAAAAACGAATAATCATATATATGTATAATTATTTAATTAATTGTATGTATGTATATATGTCTGTGTGTGTATGTGTGTGTGTGTGTGTTTGTGTGTGTGTGTGTGTGTGTGTGTGTTTGTGTGTGTGCATACTGTGTGTGTGTATAATGTGTGTGTGTGTGTTTGTGTGTGTATTTGTGTGTGTGTGTGTGTGTGTGTGTGTGTGTGTGTGTGTGTGTGTGTGTGTTTGTGTGTGCATACTGTGTGTGTGTATAATGTGTGTGTGTGTATAATGTGTGTGTGTGTTTGTGTGTGTATTTGTGTGTGTGTGTGTGTGTGTGTGTGTTTGTGTGTGTGTGTGTGTGTGTAATGTGTGTGTGTGTGTGTATGTGTATGTGTGTGTGTGTGTGTGTGTGTGTGTATGTATATATATATGACCGGTTGCAGTGACCGGGGTCAGACCCTCTCCTCTGAGAACGGCGCCTGATCATGTTCGCTCTGAGACGCGCACACGTGCCGCTCCGTCCGTTCCTAAATTAATCGCCCCCCCCCCTACTGCCCCAGCCCCCCCTCCCCCGGATTTACTCCGAAGTGAGCGCCGTTAAGCAGAGCGCTGACAGACGGAGCAGGTCCCGCGCTGCAGGAGCAGATCTTCAGAAATGCGCTCTAAAGGAGTGATCCTGTTCCTGCTGCTGGGCGCCTTCAGCGCCTACTATGTTTATTTACCCATTCCGGACAACATCGAGGAGAGATGGAAGCTCATGTTCACGGACTGCTTCTTCAGAAGTTTGAGCCACCTGGTAAAACTGACTCACGGGTTTAGAGCAGAACCAGCTTCTCCAAACATCCTGAACCAGGGACTGGGGCAGCACATGTAGACCTGTGATTTTAATTCGATTATTAATTGGGATTAATCAGGCTGATTTCTGTTTGAACTGGATTTGTTGGATCTGTTTATATAGTGCTGATAAGTGTTGTAGGTAAATGTACATTAGAAGTTAATTAATTCTATTCATTATTCTTTATTAGCTGCAGCTTCAGGATGAATTCCACCAGGGGTTTATACAGTTCCAGATCTGCTGGACAGTGTTTTAGGTGTCTGTGACTGAGCTCAGCCCATTAATGCTGCAGGATTAATTCAGGTTATGAGCTGCAGGGTTTGTCAGCAGTGAAGAGTTGTCTGCATTGTTGTTTCCCAGCTGCAGGACTCTGTGTGCCGGAGCTCTGAGCTATACTGTGTTTTGACACTACTGTTATAATGGTGTTTAAAGGGTCGTTTGTAGGCCTAAGTACTGTGAGGCACAGTGGCCGTTACAACAGATTATGTCAGATCATAATCCGAGCACTGGGCTCACCTGTTCTAATAATAGGCCCTATTATGGAAATCAATATTTATTTATGGAGTTGGGATCTGGCTTCCACTACAGGGTTTCGAGTAGTGAATGCACATTTTGCTGTCATGCAAAACCCTCGTAGCATTTTTTGCTGTCTGAATCTGTCTCATTTCATGATGAATGGACCAATAGAAATGCTCCAAAATGTGTCATTTTGGAGCATGGCATGGCATGGCAGCAATGGTAAGTTCTGTTAAATAACTTGGATACTGTGTTCGGGATGTTACTAAAGTGCACATGTCCCACAATTAGGTTGTATTTTATTTTTACAAAATAGTTATTCTTGTAGGGTTGATTTCTCGTAGGGTACATTATGTTAATTTGACATTAACATAGCAGATTTGGGCCATCATGTTGATGGGACACTAATAATACCACTTCAGTCCACATGCTATCTCTTAGCTTGTCAACAAATCCAAGGGTGCAGTTCTCCATGGGCCCTTTTCCACTAACAATTCTGGATCGCAAACCAAATTTGGACCGTTTGCTGCATTTCCACCAACATAAACAGGTTCCAAAACCTAAAAAGTTCATTTGCAGTGGATGCCAAAGATTAGGCTTTCAGGTCAAACTGCTTTGGGTGTGTCTAATTGAACAGGAGCAAGGAGCAATGACATACCATTCATTTTGCACGTTGTAGTCTTTTATGTCTGCTTATCGCCAAAAGTTGATCCATGTTTGCTTTTTGGAGAAAACAAATATCTGTAACAGCACAAATGCTCACAGGTAGCCTTTACGTTCCACCATCTTCTCACGTCTGTTTACTGACACTGAAAAATGCCCTCTGTTGTTGACGTATTCTGTCACTTATCCTCTGTTCTACTAAAACTGGTGTAAACTCTGTGCAGTTTCGTAAAAGCAATCAGACTCCTCATCAGCAGAGGGCGCTCAGGAGAAAATATCAAGGATTCATCTCAGTGGCTTGATAATTACTAATATTAACTACTTTTGAGTATAATCATATCTATGACAATCTCTGCATTCCTTCAGCATAACTTCAGTGTGAAAGGGCGGGGCTAAAAGTTCCATAGACTAATTAAGCAGATGTATGGAAATGCATTGGCTTCTGTGACATCTGAAAGCATTACATGAATTTACAAAAGGTTGTCTTTGCAGTTTAGTTGCCAAATATGGGCTAAATGAGCTGCGGAGTGAACTTTAGTAGTGTTTTTGAATTACATCCAACTCTATTTTAAAAAAGAGAAAAATATTTCCAAGATGATAACCTTTAACTTAAGCCAAATCTGCTGTATTTATTAAACCTGTCACCTGTCATATATATATATATATATATATATATATATTGCATTGACAGATGCTTGGCGGATGCTTGGACAATGTTCAAGTTGGACCAAGTGCAGCTAAAGCTTCAGGGCATGGAGCAACAATTGACAAGGGAGTATTAATGAGCCAGTGTTCTTCGATTTGTAGGGGCTTGGGGGGCAATCAGGGGACTTGCAGGCAGAAGGTGTAATGACTCAAGGCCAGGGTTTCCCAACTTCATAGTTTACATGTACTTCACAGATTTGTTTGTCATATTATCAGCAATAATTACTGTTAAGTTAATAATTAATAATCAAATCCTTCTTGAGCTTAATCTGTTTTGTTTAGACAAGAAGAACATTAAATGTGTAGAATAAAGCTGGCAAACCCTTGTCTAAGCTAAGTGCTCTAAGCTGCAAGCAGCTATCGACCTACCTCCAGAGTCCTGTTCCCACCCCTAATCTAACACTCCTGATCCAGCTGATCAAGGCCTTCTGAAGAGATTGATTAGTTGGATCAGGTGAAGCAGATTAAGATTTCAAGTGAACTCTTCAGGAAGGTAGATCCCCATTAGGAAGGCTAATGACCATTGCTTTAAGCTGTGTGTGTGTGTGTGTGTGTGTGTGTGTGTGTGTGTGTGTGTGTGTGTGTGTGTGTGTGTGTGTGTGTGTGTGTGTGTAAAAGCAACAGAACACGAGCGAGTGTGATATTGTGAAATAACAGTATGGGTGTGATGAGTGCTCTATTGCTTTTATAGTACAGTTCAGAAAATAAAGTAAGAAAATAATGATCTGAGCATTTTAATGTCTTTCAATGTTAACATTTCCTCCCGACAAATGATATTTTCTTAACTAGCAGTTTATTTCTGCGTCACAGTAATTAACTCCATTCACATTGCACAGCCTGCAGCTTCTTCTCCAGCACATTCAGACAAACACATTAAACTTTGTTTCCCACTCATCATATTTCTTGTTCATTTGTTTTTTTATTATTTTAAATTCTTGTTGTGATCTCAGCTGCAGGGAGAGGCCTAACCAACCTCACAAGCCTCAGAGACACAGAGACAATGGCTTGGTGCCACTAAACGTGTATTTATTCACACATGGTAACACACACATAATCCCCAAACCACAGACACGAAGGGAACATTTCCCTGAACAGATCCCCTGTTTCCCCAGTCTAATTGAGTGTCTGTGTCTGTATGCCTCCCACTGAGCCAGCAAGGACAAGGTTTATAGAAACCACTGTGAGAGTCCTCCTTAAGCGCCTGCAGCTGGCCTCCAATCAGGGCGACAAGAAACTGGTAAATCAACGCCTGGGGCCATCACATAGTCTTATTCCTTTTAATTTCCTTTGACTCTTTTGCTCAGGTCATATAGCTACTAAAGGAGTTTCTGCCATTGGCAGCGCTTTTCAGCAGAGTGATACAGTGTGTAAAAAAATGTGGCAAGATGACAACGTGGTTCGAATGCTTCTCAACTAATCATCTCGAACAACTGCAGCTCGCTGTTGTATAAATATATATAGAATTTTATAGCAACTAGCTGCTGTATAAATATATATAGAATTTTAAATAAGTAATTTAATTTACCAAAAATCTTCCTGCCTTAACAGGCTTTTTACTGGGCCTTTAATACTGGTATATGTGAATCATCTCCATCTGATTGGGTGCAATGTATTATGCCTTGATTTAAAAAGCAGTCTGATTAAAATATGCCTATAATATACCTATACCATCCTTAAACTGTGACACGAGTAGACACGGCTATTGATATTTTCAGACTAATATGTTGACACAGTAGCATGTGTGTGTGTGTGTGTGTGTGTGTGTGTGTGTGTGTGTGAGAAAGACATAAAAAAATCAGCCTTCTTTTTTTTTTAAGTGAGAACCTTTAATATGAGATATTGTTATGAAGTTAAAGTGGATGAACTAAATATATCAAAGAGCTCTAAGTATAATATTAGCTGACAGGCCTGCATTCTGATGACGTGGAGGCATCTACAACAAATAGCATGACCTTGTACTCTACCTTTATGTCGCATTCCATTTAGACGTCAGATATCAGAGCTGGGAATGACTTCACACCCAAGTTGACTGTGTTCCTGTTAAACATGCAGTTAATTGTACACTATTTTAAAATATTTCCAGTATATATATATATATATATATATATATATAACAGTATATATAACAGTTTACACAACTGGTTTTTCCATGTTTTATTGCACATCTAATCAAAACATGTCACAATTTGTATGTTGATAACAACATATGCTGTATTTTGCATATCCAAACACAATGGAAACACGTCCCCTGACAGACATTGGACAGTACTGTGTGTACTCCTGGTTAATGAAACACTGATGGATAGAAGTGCTAATAAACTGTACAACACTACTGCATTTGATATTGTTGAAGTGCAGATTCTTGGATTCTGAACTTGGGGATCTACTCTGAGAGTAGAAAATCCAACTTGAGGTGCCATTCCAGTTCAAATGTTCTACATGGAATGTGCAGCATCCAAATAATAGCACAGCATTAGTATTATATAGCTTAATTGCTCGGAGTAAAGAAACACTGGCACACAGAGAAAAATTAATAGAATTAATAAAGCAAAGATGAGTAAACATCAGTGTGGCTTTGTAATGTTGGTGAGAGGAGGTGAAGGTCACGAACAGGGATGCTGATCTTGTGTTTGTCAGATTTTTATGGCATTTAGCAGATGCTTTTTTCCAGAGTGTCTTACCAGGTTACTCATATTACAGAGGTGGACTGGAGTAGTGTTAGGAGTCTTGTCCAAGGATAGTTGCCCAGACTGGAAATCAAATCAAGTCTCCCACATGGTGTGATGGCTCGCTGGTGGTGTTATCCACCAACCAAGATGACATGATTGTTTATCTGAGTACGTTTCATGATAAACCGCATCCATGTTATTGAGTAGCTACATCAGATAAACGACAGGAAATTAACTACAGCAGATTAACTACAGCCGAGTAACTACAGCAGAGTAATTACAGCAGAGTAACTACAGCAGATTAACTATATCAGATTAACTACAGCTGAGTAACTACAGCACAGTATTTACAGCAGAGTAACTACAGTAGTAGAACTACATCAGATTACTACAGCAGATTAACAACAGCAGTTGAACTACATCAGATTAACTGCACTACTCTAGACAAAATAAAGCAGATGAATTGCAGATGAACTACATCAGATTAACTACAGTAGGTTAACTACAGCAGAGAAACGACAGCAGAGAAACGACAGCAAAGTGCAGCTGATTAACTACAGCAGATTAACTACAGCAGAGAAATGACAGCAGAGAAACTACAACAGAGAAACTATAGCAGATTAACTACAGCAGAGAAACTACACCAGATAAAAGACAGCAGAGAAAGTACAGCAGAGAAAGTACAGCAGATTAACTACAGTAGGTTAACTACAGCAGAGAAACTACAGCAGAGAAAGTACAGCAGATTAACTACAGCAGAGAAACTACAGCAGAGAAAGTACAGCAGATTAACTACAGTAGGTTAACTAGAGCAGAGAAACGACAGCAGATAAAGTACAGCAGATTAACTACAGCAGATTAACTACAGCAGATTAACTACAGTAGGTTAACTACAGCAGAGAAACGACATCAGAGAAACTACAGCAGAGAAACTACAGCAGGTGAACTACAGCAGATTGACTACAGCAGTGAAACTACAGCAGAGAAACGACAGCAGAGAAAGTACAGCTGATTAACTACAGCAGATTAACAACAGCAGAGAAACTACAGCAGATTAACTACAGTAGGTTAACTACAGCAGATTGACTACAGCAGTGAAACTACAGCAGAGAAACGACAGCAGAGAAAGTACAGCTGATTAACTACAGCAGATTAACAACAGCAGAGAAACTACAGCAGATTAACTACAGTAGGTTAACTACAGCAGATTAACTACAGCAGAGAAACTACAGCAGATTAACTACAGCAGAGAAACTACAGCAGATTAACTACAGCAGATTAACTACAGCAGAGAAACTATAGCAGAGAAACTACAGCAGATTAACTACAGCAGATTAACTACAGCAGAGAAACTACAGCAGAGAAAGTACAGCAGATTAACTACAGTAGGTTAACTACAGCAGGTTAACTACAGCAGATTAACTACAGCAGGTTAACTACAGCAGAGAAACTACAGCAGATTAACTACAGCAGAGAAAGTACAGCAGATTAACTACAGCAGATTATCTACAGCAGGTTAACTACAGCAGAGAAACTACAGCAGATTAACTACAGCAGAGAAAGTACAGCAGATTAACAACAACAGATTAACTACAGCAGGTTAACTACAGCAGATTAACTACAGTAGGTTAACTACAGCAGAGAAACTACAGTAGGTTAACTACAGCAGAGAAACTACAGTAGGTTAACTACAGCAGAGAAACGACAGCAGATTAACTACAGATTTTTTCACTTTTTCCCTCCAGAAATCATCTTTTTTCTTAAAAGGCGGGTGATCATAAGAAGGTGGGGTTACACTTAGGAACAAAGAGATGTCTGGCTCCACCTCTGGTCTCAACTGCATTTTTATAGAATGGAAGGGAATAGAGCTACATCGTCCACCTTTAATATACAGTGGTTGGATTGGTGTGTCTTATTATATCTTATGATGCACAGCAGTTAGCTTGCATGTGAAATTGATATTTCAACTCTTCATATTTCAGAGGATTGTGTGTCATGCAGAAGGGAAATGTGTATATCATGAATCACATTGAGATTTAAACATTTTATTTACCACGAGATGTGATAGCGTTTGCTTCCTTCAGCAAGATTCCATGGTAACATAAGTGCCTCACTTTTGTTCAGCATGCTGAGTAGGGGTTTAAGAAAACACTGAAGAATCAAAATAATCTGATTACAGATTTTATGCATATCATTGCTGCCCAATGAAAAACATGTATCTCCAAATTTGAGTATAGAGTATTTCTATTGGTCTATTAATCCAGAATTATTTAAGCAGTGTTCAGAGGAGCTACAGGGTTAAAAAATGGAGATACATTAGTTTCACTGGACAGCAGCAATATGATGGTTATATTTAATGTTGTTTTCTAATATATTGCAATATATTGAATTGTGATCCCTGTATCGTGATATAATTGTATTGGCAGGTTCTTGCTTTCCCTAATGCAGATGTTTTTAGGATGTGGCTTTCAATGGAACACTGTAGGAGCTGTTTTGTTTGGTTAAACCAGCTTTTCAAATGTTTTTGCCTTTATGATATTTACTGCCAAAGCATTCCAGAGTCCATATTCACCAACTCAACCCATCCATTTTCTCTTCTTTCTATTCTGCCCTTCTCGACTCTCCAGGCAGACTTCAGTGAGCTGTTGGGGCTGAAAGACTACATGGGGGTGATGATGTTCATAACATTTGCTGAACGAGTGGTGCCTGTGTCTGACGAGCGAGTGCAAGTGGCAGAAAAGCTTTTCGATGGTGTGGAGGTGGTGGTGTATCAGCCTAGGCAGGAGAGAGGAGCTGAAGAGATGAGGAGGGCTATTATCTATCTGCACGGGGGAGGATGGTGCCTGGGCAGCTCCAGTAAGTCCTGTCCCATAACTGCATGACTTCACTTGATTTAAAATGAAGTTAGATTGAACTCATTTAAATTCAATTTAACTTCATTTTACTATGAATTATAGATCTAAGACAGTAAGGCAGGCTTAATAGTACTGACTATTACATTAGCTTGAAACTATTTTTTATTATGAGATTGACATGAATATTTACATATATATCAGCTGTTTGTAATAGTTGAAAAGATTTGAAATGAAAATGAAATGAAAAATCTAAGTGGCATTTATTTATTATTTATTTATTTATTTATTTTTAATCATTTATTTATTTATCTGCTCACTGATTATTAGCTTATCTTTTGCACTGAGGACAATAAAAAAAGCAGGTCTCTAGCCTGACCCCCCTCCCCTGACTGAGTAAACAGAGAGCATGTGATCATGTGATCATTTGAGCATCACGATCAAATGATCACTGCAGCAGTCATGTGATTACACATGCAGCAACATGCAAAAAGTTACACTGGGGTTTAATATTATATAAAAGGCACTCATTGAGATCAATAACATAATTAAATCATCTCTTTTTAATCAGCAGCACATAACTCTTACATCTTTTGAAACAAAAAACTAACTCTACAACTAAAACAAGGCCTTATTGAAAATTCTGTAGAAGCAGGGTTAATAGTGAGACCGTTACGCATGAATTATTCTGTGATAAAAGAAAGAAATAATTTGGTTATATAGATTTTAACACCAGTAACTCCAATATCCTGTACAAAATTAACCCAAGAATTTGCAAAAGACCAGCAATACAATAAAACAAATTAATTAATACTTCAAATAGATTCCCTTTAATATTTCAAATCAGCAAAAAAGAAAAACATTAAATAGATTTTAAGAAAATAATTTTTCTGCTACATTTGTATAAATGACTTTTATTTTGACATGGTCTGACTCAGAGGCACAATATTGCCAACCCTCTTCTGCTCAAGGTGTAACCAGCACGCTAATTGGCTCTTATTTTTAAAAGTTGGGAATTCCTCTGTAACCAGCTGATTAGCTCTTTTTGTTGATTTCATATATAACCAGTTGCCAAAATGACTGTTACAACTATTCCATCAGTGAGTGTGTCCTCGTTTATAATGTCTTTGGGTGATTTACTGGAAGATTGTACATTTTCTTCCTGTGTTCAAATGATACTACAAAGCTGTAAAAGGTAACAGTGGCAGTAAATCTGAATTCCACACTGATATGGTTAAACTTTTTTTCTTATTTTCCAAATTACTTGGTAAGGCTGGTAAGGTCAGGCTGACTACACCCACTAACCTCTATATTCTGGCACATTGCTGTTATTTTTTTCATGAAATGCAGTTCACGTTTTCTTCAAATCTTTGCTGCTTGTGGTCCAAGAGTTCTTTTTAGATTTTATCAGTCTGCATCTCTCATCTGGCTTGTCCAGATGTTCTGTAGCAAGTGTTTTGTTAGGCCTGCCATGATTTTGTCCATTGTGTGTATATGCATGTACAGTATTTGAGCCAGTTGCGCTGTTCTGTTTTCTCATGTGCTCTATTCTATTGTGTAGGTGCACAAAACAAGAAGTCTATCAATAACAGCCCATCCATGCACACAGACCAGACTGTGTCTGAATGTTCTAATTAGAAAAACTCCAGAAAATACTTATTGTGACAGACCTACTTTTTGTGACAGTTAAGGTTACAGTTTATATTTCCTTTTTATGACTCTTCCATGGTGATTTCGTTTTTTGTACGTGCAGTGCTGCACAGTAGTAGGGCACACCGTCAATTTGGAAAGGGCTGCACCATATTTGAAAGAACTGACACTCTAATATATTTTTCTTTATGATATATATTGTAATATTAAAAAAATAGGAATTTTCATCCGATTTCAGGAGAATTCAGTGATCCAACATTTTCAATATATAATCTGACATCCTGCAGTGTTACTGATACACCTGCACACATTGCAGTGGTGAAGCTGATACATTATTTCATTATTTCATTATTATACATTATTTTAGTACCTACAAACACAAAAATGTCTAAAGAACACCTCAAAAATACAATGAAATGTAGGGTCTAAGCACCGAATCTTGAAAATGAATTACAAGTGTCAGCCTCTCCTTTACTGTTTTCAGTGCTACCATTGTCATCTCAATGTGAGCTCAAGGCACTATTTGCAAAAACAAAAACATACCATCTGGTTGGAACTGTCAGATATACATCCTGACAGTGGTAACCCTCGGTAACCAGCCGTTAGGTGGCTGACATAACACTGATATTGTGATCTGACATGAGATGTCATGCTGTCTGGTCAAGCTGCTATAACGGGCGTACAGAGCGGAACGAGCACTCCACGCTACAACTGTGCCAGACAACTAGAGAAGGGGGGGTTGAAATGCTTGAATCAGTGCAAAAATATCATGCTTGAATTTGATGAAATGCTTAAATCAGTGCACACACACACACACACACACACACACACACACACACACACACACACACATATATATATATATATATATATATATATATATATATATATATATATATATATATATATATATATATATTTCAGTTAATATATATAATTATTAACTGAAATATTTCACTTTGACAATGAAGTCCTGCAAACCAGTGGGGCCTAATTGGTACAATGGTATTGATGTTTATCAACACTACCTCACTACTACAAAAATCTGCAGAACTGAGTGAGAACATTCAAGCTGTTTGGGATGGATCATCGCAGGACACCATTAGGAACTAGGAACCTCCATGCCATGATTCCTGGCATGTTGAGTTATACCTGACACCATACTGAGAGACAATACTTATTAATTAAAAAATATTGGCCATTTCTAGCTTTAAATTTTAATCATTTATTGCTTCCTTTTATCCTCATTGCCTTTTGAGTGTGTCTATTTTTGTTGCATCTATTTTGTTGTATCTGTTTGTTGCGTCTATTTATGAATGTATTATTATCATTTATTTTTTTAAATATCTTCTTTAAATTTAAACCTGCCCTACACTTGTTGTATTTGTATGCTTGTATATTACTTTTTTTTGATTTTCGCCTTTGACATCTTTTTTTAACCTTCATTTTCATTTCTTCTTCTCTGTTTTCTACTGCAGGAATGGGACCCCAAGATCTTTTGCACAGACAAATGGTTACAGAGCTCAATGCGGTTTGTTGTTTCTGGGAGAGGAGTATTATGTCACTTTTTCTTTCTCCCTGTCAAACAAGGAAGTCTCTTGCTTTTTTGTGCTGGTTTTATGGTGTGTTGTAGCAAAACAGTTAAGTGTTATAATATTGTATATCTGGTCTAATGGTAATGAACTTGAATCCCAATCTTAGTTTTAGTAAAAGCCCTGAGTGCTGGAGTGTTTTCTTATATCTCTGATGAACTATACCAGCGCTTGGCTGAATGGCTCCAGCTCTGGCAATTCTGGCTTTCAACAGAGATTCCTAGGCTGCCGCGCCTGTTCAAACAAACAGTGTATAATACGAGTATTACTCTGCTCTGGCGCTACCCAGTCCTACATGCAGTAAACCAGGGATCTGCCCAACACTAAAGTACAGCGAGACATTCTGCTTCGACGCTTTAGCTTTTTAAAATGATTTGTGACTGTAATTTCTGCCAATAAGATGCCTGAGGAGTAAGCAGTAGTTTGTTGTAATTGTGCAGAAATATACTGAAGGCAAAGTTTTTCTCCTGGATATGGACAAGCATTGTGCAGTTTTGTTTTATAGCTGCTCAGACACTTGATTCACGAATCAGCCAGTTACAGTTTTTTCTCTCATGAGCTGACTCATGATGGGGACTGCACGTGATCACCAATGAAGGCTAGAAATTACATAATTTAGTCATTGACAAACAGTGCTTCATTCAGGAGGGTTCATGTAAAATGGCAGCTTTATTCAGTCCTTGTAGGTGTTTGAGCAGTGGAATTGTGTTCTCTGAAGAATAGTGCTCAATCCAGTATCAATCAAATCCTCACAGTCATCCCCCTCCAAAAATCTGTAGAAATATGTTTTTCTACTTTTTTCACTTTTTATAATTTATATCTGGAAAGTAGTTATTACATTTTTTCTCAAAACCCAATGGAACTATTCTAAAATGACTTGGATTATGTGCTTTTTACATGATCTTCCACTGAAAAGGGTAGAACATTTTCCTTCCCCTGTAAAGATGTTTTGGAGATCCAAGGTTTTAGGGCAAACCCTCATCTCAAGGGTCTCAGGATCCTGACAGGTATTTGAGTATGAATTTTGTGCTATGACTTTATGAGACCTAGCTTAGAGGCGCCAGTGTTTTTGGGTCTCTGGTTCCTATCACTAGCACTGCAAACAATTCTGACTTGGCCCTTTTCCTCAAGAACCACTCTGAATGTTTATGTCTTTATGATTTAATTATGGAGAATTGAAGAAATTCCACTTCAAATCATGCCCAGATATTCTCACTTAGTTAAACAAACATTTTCATTGTTTCTGTAACAAAATACAGATCTGTAGTATCAAGCTAGAGGTGCTCTTTTACCTGTTTGTATTAGGTCCATTGGCCCAAAAGGCTCCCATCAAGATAAGATGAAAGTTCACAGATAGGTTTGCCATCACGGTAAAATTAAACCCTTTACCTGCAGATAGTAGGTTTTTTCTGCTTATTCTGACTTTTTCTCCTCATGTCTCAGTAAGCAGTACAATACATGACAAAAGTATTGGAACAACAGTCTCTTTTCTTTCGTAGAACATACATTAGTTTATCCTGCTTTTGTTGGAGTAAACATCTTACAGTCCAGGGCTTTCTTATACTTGATTTTTGGTGCATTGCTGTAGGAGAATGTGATGGCATGCATCAACAAAAGTATTAGTAATGAGCATATGGTGTTGAAGAATTACCCTCACCTCATCTCTCCAACCCCCAACCCATTCCAAAAGTACTGATGGAGCACCATTGTTCCACAGCTCAATGCTGGGGGCTTTATCCCACTTTTTTGTGTCAACAATGGTGCAAACTTAAAGTAGCTGAATGTGTCTTATTGATTTGAATGTCCTGCATTATCGCAGGGTTACGTTCATATAGTGTACATACTCTCAACTTATTCATTAGGTATCATTTATCTCAGCCCATTTTCCCTGCCCCGCTTTGAGAGGATGTGTACTGTATCGTCAAGTACTTGTTCCAAGAAGACATTCTGGACAGGTACAAAGTGGACAGAGAGCGAGTGGCTGTGTCAGGGGATAGTGCAGGAGGCAACCTGGCCGCTGCGGTGGCTCAGCAGGTGAGATGGGATCAAGAGCATTAAAGTGATGCAGGTGTTTTTTCTTGTTCACTTATATATATATATATATATATATATATATATATATATATATATATATATATATATATATATATATATAAGGAATAGATTTGACTCACAACCTAAAGTGCTGGACATTGGAAGAAGAGTTGTTAATGTTCATCTGGCTGGAAAAGGTTACAAACCATCTCTACAAAACCAAACTCCACAGAGATTGGATTCCACCAATCCACAGTCAGATTGTGTATGGAGGAAATGTAAGACCATAATTACCCTCCCCAAGAGTGGTTGGCCAACAAAGATCATGCCAAGAGTGAAAGCTCATATTGAAAGGTAACTTCTAAGCAACTAAAGGGCTTTCTTAGATCAGCGAATGTTAATGTTCATGAGTCCACCATCAGGAGAACACTGAACAACAGTGGTGTGCATGGCAGGGTTGCAAGAAAAAAGACGCTGCTCTTCAAAAAGAACATTGCTGCCTGCATGCAGTTTGCTAAAGATCACATGGGTAAGCCTGAAGGATACTGAAACAATATTTTGTGGATGGATGAGACCAAAATAAGTCTTTTGGTTTAAATGAGAAATCATTTTGCTTGTGGGAAGGAAACCATTACAATCCAGCATAAAACACGTTATCTGTGAGACACGGTGGTGTAAGTATCATGGTTGGGGCCATTTTTGCTGCATTTGGGTCAGTATGGCTGGACATCATAGATGATGCAGTGAATTTTGAACTATACCAGCAAATTCCAAATGGAAATGTCAGGATGTTTGTCCATGAGCTGTATCTCAAGAGAATTTAGGTCATGCAGCAAGATGATGACCCTAAAAGCACACATCATTCCACCAAAGAATGGTTAAAGAAGAATAAAGGTAATGTCTTGGAATGGCCAAGTCAAAATTCTGACCTTATATACTTACAACTCAACACATGCAGTTAATTATAGGAAAACCAACAACATAGCAGAGTTGAAGCTGTTTTGTATACAGGCTAACATTGGGGGACAGTTATGGGAAATGTTTGGTTGCAGTTATTGCTGCACAAGTAAGACATATCAGACACTGGAAGCAAAAGTTCATATACTTTTGCCACTCGAAGATATGTAATATTGTATCACTTTCCTCAATAAATAAATGAGCAAGTGTAATAATCGTTTGATTTGGTTCTCGTTATCTACTTTTAGGACTTCTTCAGATTCTAAAAGGGTTTTAAAGTGTTCACAGATTTCAAGCACCACTGTAAATCTGTCCACATATATTATCTTACAGTATACAAGATTTATTGATTTTAGGTGATCATCTAACATCTTGACCTTCACTAACTCTTGGCACTGACTCATGTCAATGCTCTGAAATCTAGAAGTGTTTTCAGGACAGTAGAGAAAAACAAAAATAGGATAAACAGGATAAAATTTCCTTAATTTCAGGAGAAGATGTCCCATTTTTTTGCTCATACGTAAACTTGATGTCATACATGTGTCTGTCCTCAGTTGCAGTTAGACCCAGAGCACTCAGTGAAGTTGAAGGTCCAGGCCTTAATCTACCCAGTCCTGCAGGCCCTGGACCTTAACACACCATCCTACCAGCAGAACCAGTACATGCCCATTCTGCCGCGTACACTCATGGTACGCTTCTGGAGTGAGTACTTCACAAGCGACAAGTCCTTCTTCAGAGCAATGATGGCCAACGGCCACAACAGCCCTGAATCGGCAGCACTGCTCAAGTTTGTCAACTGGAGCGCCTTCCTACCTGAATCATACCGCCGGGCGTACAATTATAGTGCCCCACCTGTAGCATCCACTGAAACAGGCGAGAGCTCCAACGACCCTGCTCGTTCCATCGCAGATCCTCGGGCCTCGCCCCTGCTTGTACCAGATGAGGTGCTGCGCCCGCTGCCCAAGGCCTACGTGTTGACATGTGAGTACGACGTGCTGCGGGACGACGGCGTGATGTATGTCACACGCTTGCGTCAGGCTGGCGTGGACGTGACGCATGAACATTACCCCAGTGGATTCCACGGCGCTCTTATGTTCACCATGTGGCCCACTGACTTTCAAATTGCACGAAGGATGATGGACAACTATGTACACTGGCTCAAGCATAATTTGTAAACTCTATTATTTAACTGATGTTATTTTACCAAATTTTGCAAATTATATCATTTGGCAAAGTTTTATGAAACCTTACGAAATTGTAAATTATTTAAACAATAGCTTTACATTCCATCTCCGCCCTCCAGGCACGAGTCTAGATGTTGAACAATGCTTTTTTAATATAACCAAATTTATTGTGTGTATTTGATTCATGCTGTTTACATAGCTGCTGCTGACTCTTAATTTGTTTTTGTTTTTTTTTGTTTTTTTAAGGGCACAGTTTTTTTCGGCTTTATTCTGGCTTTAGAATATTCTTGTGACCACTGACTGTTTATTACTTTCTCAAGTCTTAAAATCATTCTCACTACCTGGTTGCAAAGAAAACTTCCTATTTCTACTATTCAACACAATGTCCTATCTCTGCATACCAGACCGCTTGCCAGGTTTTTTTTTTTTTTTTTTTTTTAACATTTCCTCAAATGTTGATGATTTGACCATTTTTCTACAGTACTGTTGATTATGTTTGTGTTACCACTCTGTATGAATGATGTACTTAATAGGATTCAGTTTGACAAGCAGTAAAAAGTCAACTGAAGGTTTCAGGTTTAAGGCTTCATCTCTCACTGTTTTTGAAGTGAGTTTGGACCTTGTTTTTTTAAAGGTGCCAAACAATACATTTATTGAATATTTAAGTTGATGTTTGATGTAAAAAAAATTGTCTGGGTGAAAAATTCTCAGATGTGAAATTACAAGTCTATTTATCAGCTTGTTATTTTACCTCAAAATGAAACACATTTTTATTTTATTGAGGGCAAACCAAAAAATGACTTTTTTATGTCACAGCTTACAGAACCTTCATTATATAGTATAGTTTTAACACTGTAGTATTATCCAACCAACCCTCTTATCCACCACCTCCTAGGGAGGGTCGCTGTGGGTCCAAAGACCACCCCAATCACTGGACACAAGGCAGGACTCCTCAGCACTGTACTAGTGCATTTGTTTTAAATAGTATCAGATTTTTGTTCAAAGTTTAATTCAAAAAGGTGACCTGTCACTGTATATTCATTACATTTCAAGCATTTGAAATTTCAAGCTTTTTTTCTTTCAATGTTGATACTCTGATTATTAAAATCTCAAAATTAAATATTCTCTTAATTTAAGGTATTCTAGTTTAATTAGCTATAAGCCACACTGATGAAAATTGAAACAAAAAGGCTGAACATATTTCACTTTATATGTAATGAATATAAAATTAGAATGTGCTGCTGTCCTCTTGCTCATCTCATCTGAAATATTCTGAGTGAACAGCAAAGCACCTTTTCGCTCTGGATAAGGCGTCTGCTAAATGCCATAAATGTAAATGTAAATGTCACTGCAGTAGGTCTTATGTCAAATGTTACATGTACCAAAAACATAAAGATCAGGTGAACTGGCCACACTAAGTTACCCTGGTTCTCAGGGAAGCTCATTCAGAATAGCCCACCGGAAGTGACGTGATACAGAATACAGAAGCTGAATGTGCCCTTAGTCACTTCCCTAGGTTTGTGTTTTTTGTCTTATTAGTAAAAAATAAAAGCCTGCTTCTGCTCATGGAGTCCAGCTTGTTTGTGCGGGAGAAGATGTATTCCTCACCCTTCGCAGGAAGTGACGGCACTGATATGCCCACTTAACAATGGCTCAAGACAATTTTAGCATTAGTGCACCAGTTGTTGTATGTTGATGTAAAAACAAACACCACCTCCCTGAGCGTGGCTTCTGTCTGCACTAAATATTTTTAGCCCATCCACTCCAGTGGCACTATCTGCAGAATTTAGCCACGTCTCGGCAAATTAAAGGGTTTAGTGGTCTCCTATCATCTGTTGGGTAGCTAAATCCAGTCTCATTTAAGTTATTTTGTTTTCCAGCAAGTGGCTCTTAGATGGGAGAATAGATGGAAGCAGCTTTCTGTGGGAGTTATCAATTACCCTGGTGCTAATACCCACTTGAGTTCCGCAATGCTTACATTACATGATTCAAGATGATGTAACATGTAAGGGTTTTGAACCAGAATCAATATTTCATGTTCAAGGCCTTTGTTTTATGGTGATTAGTGTAGCGTATAGCTCATAAAAATCATAAATACAGAATCCCAGATTATTCAATTACTTAATTTTGAGTCAGTTAGTGTCAATATTAAACCCAAAAAGGCTTGAAATATGTCACTTTAACTGTAATGAATATGAAATATGACATTTTTATGATGGGGGGGGGTGAAATGCACTATTAGAATATGAGGAAAAATACAGCTGTTTTGTCTAAATGTTCTCAGTGAATGAAGTCTGAATTTGAGCCATTGGCCTTGGGGGGGGGGGGGGGGGGACTTCATGTGACCTTGGTGTAAAATTGCACTACTGTCTTATCCTCCAATCTCCCTCCCCGTCTCTGTCACGTTGCATTCTGAGAGTGTGTGTGTGTAGAGAACAAGCAACAAGATAGGCCTCGCTGCATGTTAAAGTATAGCCAGGTCATTGTTTGCGCTTGACAAATGGACTCACCCACTTGCCTCAGATTAACCACTGAAGCGTTCGATAAAGAGATAACACTCAGAAGTACAACCTCTCCCATTTACCATGTACACAAACAGATCTAGAACCTCTTCCATTCACCGCATTGATTTATTATTTATTAATAGGACTTCTTACATTAGGTGTGAAATACAGTTATAAATATTGTGTATGCATGAATCACATTTCTGAACTGTCATTTATAATAACTCCCCCCCCACCCATATATAATAAGTGCATTTTGCTGGAAGAACACCCAGGCTGGTAACTGCTGGCCTTGGGGGTTTCTTTTATGTTCAGTCACATGGACCTTTAGAAGAATAGAGCCGTTCCTCTACAGAGATCCAGCAGGACAGGATATTGTTTGGAGGAGGGTGAACTCCTCCTCCTCTGAGGCACCTGAGCTAAAGCATTTCCTGTGGGATCAGTGAGCTTGATCACACAGCTGAGAAAGGTAGTAGAAGATCAGCTAAAGTATGCTCTCACACAGCCCTTGACTCTGCAGGGTTTCTAAACAGTTTAGCTCTAACTGAAATAGGGTTCATTCCAGGCCCATGTTGGTAGGTCACAGTCACTCAGAATTCACAGACTTCTCAGCCACTAACTACCATCTCAGTGAATATAATAAAAAAGTGAACTCCTGAAAAGTGAATACCTGGAGGTGAGGGGCTGGAGTTTGGAGTGGCTTCTAGGTGGGTATCTGAAACTGAGCCTTAACACCCCAACAGTGAAACCATTTGTCTTTTTAACATTTTTAAACGTGAATTTTTGGTCTATATTAAGGGATAAAGCTGAAATAACTAAACACATAAAATTTAAGAAACACATTTCAAACATAATTGGTAAAATGATGAATTAATAAATGTCACCAACACATTTATTTCAACTTAAATTGTATGAAATTAGCAGTGCTCTAATGAAATAGCACTATGATGCAAGTATCATCAGTTCTTGATCATGCTGCTTGTTATTGATGTCTGCAGTTCAAGAGAACACAATTGGCCTTGCTCTTTTTATGTGGATAGAGGGCGCTCTCTCTTCACATCTACTGTGGTAGCTGTTCTACCAGAGCCCTGCACTTTCCTCCATGTCTAATGGCTGTCGAAAGCAGTGGCTGACTTGTGCTTGTCTTTGTCATTCTAGTGCCTGGAGCATTTCATGTGAAATTCACTCCTGTATGTATGGGGAAAACAGAAGCATGGGTTAGATCATTGGCATTTCCAGATTGGCGTGGAAAATTGTGGTATAAAAATAAAAAACAGCATGGTTAGAGAAGACATTGGATGATCCTCTCTGATTTCCCAAAATAGAACATTTAAAACAATTATTTCAGCCATGAGAAGTTTTCCAGACAGTGAAATGTTTGATTAATTGATTTCATGCTATATTGCACATTCTCACCTGACTTTCTATCATATGAAAAACATTAGTAAACACTGCTCTACTGGTACTGTGTACAAGGTACTGTTGTGATTAGTAGAACCTCTATAAATGAAGCCATTGCTTATGAAACAATGCCATAATATCTTTATTGCAATAGTTATAGGTCTGCAATGCTCAGACTCAGACATAAGGACCAGCATATCTACATGAACAAGAAGCCACTGAATGCCCATAACATAACGATGGTCAATATGGTATTTAGAAATTTTCACAATGCACATTATTTTTGTAATATTTTGACACCTCTACCACACCACTGGAGACATTTTCAAAATTCAGTTTTACAGACATTTTTTATAAATATCACTTATGAATTTATCTATAAATGACTGAATGAAAGACATGGTACTCTGCACATACAATGACAGAGAGACGTTTCAGGATGAAAACAAAAATTTATAAGATCCAAACACCTGAAAAAAATATTGATTTACAGTAAGCTGTATGTAATATTTCACTCTGTGCCCACTAGGAGACAATAGACTAGGATGGGAATGAAAAATGTCCTACCAAAGATTAAAGTTTCCAGTGCCTGGAAAAAAAAGTTTTCAAATCACAGATCTCCATCTTCTAGATCAGGGAATTCAAACAGCTCGGGAGCTCTTAATAAACACAAACACACCTATATTCTAATAAGGGTGATACAAAGGGTTCTTTGGGGGATGCCTTTGAAGAATCATTTTTAGTTCCACAAAGAACCCTCTTTGGGTGAGACAACTTTAACATGATTAAAAAAAACATCAGCTCAAGGTTCTTCATTCATCCACTTTATGGACAAAAACACATGCTCATTCATTATTTCTTCTGAAATCAAGTTTATCCTGCGTTTGTTGGAACAGGATAAATTGTTTTGATCCCTACTCTTCACAGAAGACTTTTTACTACACAGTGGAGCATTCCTGTGAGGACTTTATTGCATTCAGCAACAAGAGTGTTATGGTGCT
The DNA here is from genome assembly GCA_034509495.1 of Acestrorhynchus altus. Taxonomy (NCBI): domain Eukaryota; kingdom Metazoa; phylum Chordata; class Actinopteri; order Characiformes; family Acestrorhynchidae; genus Acestrorhynchus; species Acestrorhynchus altus. The sequence goes on along the minus strand of CM067502.1, from coordinate 9,959,028 downwards.
TTTCCACTGCATGGTATCTACACTCCACTTGGTTTTTGATCCCTGCTATGTCCATTATCACAACTCCTCATCAAAATGCAGCTGCTGCTATAAACATGCATATAGACTCACTGTGGTTGCTCACTTGTCCACCACATATTAGTGAATCCACACACTAGGGGGCAGTGAGTATACATGCCCAGAACAGTGGGCAGCCTTATCCACGGTGTTCGGGGAGCAGCCTGAGAGTTTAGTGTCTTCAGTTATGTCCTGCCAGTTCAGGGAATTGAACCAGCATCCTTCCAGTCACAAGGCTGGTTCCATAAACACCTGGCTACAAAACTCTAAAGTAATGGGATCCATAGATCCCAAATGGCATTATCTGAACAGATTTCTGTATTTAAAAGAGTTCTTTTGTTTAAAGCACCCCTATTAAATGAGTAAAGAAAAGAATGCGTGGTAAACAAATCATTTTTGGTAGTTAGAGTGAGGAATCGCTGGATTCTAGCCTCTTCTACTAGCTAAGGATATCTAAGTGAACAGCAAAGCACTTTTGTAAGTTGCTCTGAATTAGAGCATCTGCTAAATGCCATAAATGTAAATGTAGGTATGTTAGTTATGGTAGTTTTCAGTCACTGAAGACACTTTTAGCTCATAACAGACAAACAAATGACATACATTCCATTTCCAGTTTAAGACATTGCTTTATTTAAAGGCTTACAGTGAGAGCAGAATATATGCAGTTATAAAGAAAATATAACATTACTTCATTAAAAAAAGACAACGTGGATCTGTTAGGAGTTTCTTAGGAGTCTGTAAAGAACAGTGATGTGTAAGTGGCAGCTTCACAATATGACCCAACAACCTAAACAGCATAAACACAACAGCACGATAATAGTGCTGATGTCAGTATTGCGTAATGTAGAGTGAAGATTTTTTTCTGGCCAAACAGCATTCTGCAAAGTTTACACATCACATTCTACAGAAAAGTCTAGAAATGTAGGTACCATTCAGTGGAATATCATGATTAATGAGGTCAGAGCTAGTGGTTAGTGTGGCACAACAGATAACACTGCCAGTAAGCAACAATGCCATGTGGGAGACTGAGGTTGGAGTCCCAGTCTGGGCAACTATGCTGTGTTACACCAATAATAGTCCTTAGGCAAGACTCCTAACACTACTCTGGCCCACTTCTGTAATATGTTAATCACTTTGGATAACAGTATCTGCTAAATGCCATAAATGCAATTTAATACTTGATGATCACCACCTCATCCCCAGTATGCAATTATGGGCAGTATGTAATAATGAGGACAGATCTTCACCTCATACTCAATTCCTCAACTCAAAAGTAATTGATGGAGCACCATAATTTCAGAGATCACTGCTCCACATGTCAGTGCTTTTGGGGCTTTACACTCCTTTAGCCAGCACCTAGCATGATGCCAATATCATGTCTATCTGCTTCAGAAAGTCCTATTCTATTGGTTGGATGTCTCTACGGGGACTAGATAAACTATGTGTCAGTAATGGGTGCAATGTGTTCATTAGAAGAGGTGTCCACATGCATTTGGACATATATTGTGCATCGTTTTCCTGAAAAAGGTTATATGAAGTGTGACGTCTCTGCAGGACTGCAGGCTGAAAAGAATCCAGTTGGACATACTTGTTCTAGACAATAATGCATGAATGCATGTTTCTAGCTGCTTTTTCTGGAAACATTACTAACTAGTTTACTTCACAGACAAATGGTTAGCGCTTTGGGCATGTGTGACCATTAAGAACTAAAGCTCCACTATATAATATAACCTCCAAATTCCACTGTTTCTACACTGGCATAATGAGTTTGGTGTGACAGGGATTAAAACAGTCTTGTATAACACTCCTAACAGTGCATAAAAGGCGTTTATCATAGGGCTGGGGTGGCAGACACTCATTAAATGATACCCATTCCACTGATTCTGGTTAATCACAGGAAAAATCAGGGCAGAACTCTCAGTTTTTCACTTGTTCTCCGATGCAGCTTGTTTTAACCAAAAGCACTGAAGTTAACCTCTATGAACTGTGACCTTTTTGGGAATGCAGCCTCAAACATGCTTAAGCTGGTGAAAAAAAGGGCTTGTTGTTGCTGCGGGCAGGGGGAAGATACTTATCTCTGCGATATGAGATAGAATGCTGTATGAGACCCACCATGTGCACTCCAATAATCATTTGATAGAACTAATCCAGGCTTAAGCAGAAAAACATATTCCATGTTCATGGAATGCATGTGCATAGTGCCCCAGCAAATATGCTTGGATGTAAAACCAATATAGCATGATGTAAACATTGATATAGATCATAAAATCACAGATTTTTAGGTGTCCTTCAGTATCTTCAATCAACATTATTCTTTGCTTCTTAAGCCCAAGAAGACAACTGTTAGAATCTCAAGTCCATCTGCTTTCCTTTACAGGAAAGAGTTAAAGCTTTGTTAGAAAGTCAATCTGTCCAGAGCCGGATTTTGGGTTGAAGGATATAGTTCATCTACTCATTTCCTTCACATATCAATGTAGTCTGTCTGTTTATAGTAAATGAGGAACATATGACAGAAACATCTATTGTTTTCAGAGCCTTCTCTCAAGGTTGGTGATCCTGGCAGAACTGACTTTTGTCATGCGGCCTGTGACAGTACTCAGACTGGACCATGTTATGGAAATGAAGTAACAAATGCTGAGTAACCTATGCATCTAGAAAGAACCAGCATACACTATATGGACAAAAGTTTTCATTTATATTGTTTTTTTTTTTCCAAAATCCAACTATTCATTCATCGCCTTAACCGCTACTTCCTATTCAGGGTCACAGTGGAAAGTTGGGTGCAAGTCAAGAGGTGCACCAGTCCATCACAGGGTACCAGACACAAACAATCCCCTACACACTCACACATAAGGACAATTTAGCTTGGGTATTTGTGTGTGTGGGGGGGGGCGGGGTAGACCTGCACAGACACAGAGAGGACAGAGCAAACTACTCAGGATCTTTTGAAATCATTCAATCACTCATCATCTTATTCACTTCATCCTGGTCAGGATTATGGAATAATTGAGGCCAAGGACAGGGTGCTTGTCCATCACAAGATTCCACACAACTAGTCACCATGTGTATTTGTGGAAGGTGGGAGGAAACATGGAGTACCTGAAATACCTGTAGAAAACTTGCAACAATCTGAAATTTTGTTTGTTGAAGTAACTGTCTCTACTGAGAAATTAATGGAGCACCATCATTCCACAAAACACACTTCTACTGCTTAACAGCTACATTCTGGGGGATTACAGCCTCAGAGTCCATGCCTGGCATTAGCCATGGTGCCGAAAGGTTCATGGTAGTCCTATTCTATTGATAGAACTTCTCTACAGGGACTAGACCAGCTGTTGTGTGCTTTTGCACCTCTGTGTCAGCAATGGGTGAACCTTAGTAGATGAATGCATTCATTAGAAGGAGTGTCCACAAATATTTGGATATATAATGTACAATATATTGTTTCCAATTGTACATACAGTTGTGTGGTTCTGTAAGTGCTATAGAGTCATATTGTCACCTTTTTGGAGAAGCGCAATGCCACAGGAGAGGCCTGATCTCCATCCATATTAGTAGAGCTTCTAATAAATGGTTGACACACTGCACTTGGAGATATAGTATTGAGACCAGAAGAAGAAATATCACTGTGAGACTGTCTTTTTAGTACACACTGCGCCATAAGCTTGTTCATTACTGGTATGAAACCATGTCCAACAAACAGGAAAATGAGAGGATCCAAGCAGCTGTTCATAGCAGCAAAGCAGAGAGTGACCACCACCGTCCTCTGCAAGGTGGCTAACATCTGACATGCCTTCTCTTGGTGCATCATGTAGTAGAGGTGCAGTGTGCGTTGGATGTGATAGGGCAGGAAGCACAGGCAGAAAATACAAAGCACCAGGCAAACCAGGCAGATATCCCGTCGCCTCTGGCCTGCCTTTGTTTGCAAGATGTGCCGGATCATTAATGTGTAGCAAACTAACACCACATTCAGTGGAATTACAAAACATACCACCAGGACTATTAGATTCAGGTGATACAGGTAATTCCAGGACTCTATCCCACTAGGTTCTAGGCATCCCTCTATTTCAATCTTGAACCCATAAGTGGCAACTATGTAAAATGTGTTTCCTCCCAGCACAAAGACCCAGATTCCCCAGCACAGTTTGCGAGCCCACAGGCAGGCCTCAGTGTTTGGGAGGCGTACTCGCCCAGCCAGCACTAGGTAGCGGCAGACGCTCAGAGCTGTCAGGAACAAGATGCTACAGTACATACTGATGTAGAACAGGTAGGTAGAGATTCGACAGGCCCAGGCCATCATAGAAGACCCTGACATGCCACTGGCTGACAAGGAATGGCTGGCATAAAAAGCAATCCGTAGGGGCAAGGTAAAAATGAAGACGAGGTCCGAGGCAGCCAGATGAATGAGGAAGATGGTGGACAGACGATTCTTAACAGAGAGCTTGCAGAAGACGTACAATGCACCGGCATTGCCCACAAGCCCAAAAACAAAGACCAGGCTGAAGACTGCAATGTACGTGGGGTACTTGTACTCGTCTGATTGGTTACAGCTGACCTTGGAGCCATTTAGCCCATCCATCGCTGAAGTGGGTTCTACTGATCCTGTGACAGATCCTACAAACATGCACATGAAAAAATATGTTAGCTACAATAAAATATACTAGTACACGGTTTGGACAACAGTATTGCAACACCTGCTTGTTCGTTGTTTCTTCTGAGGTTTCTTCTTTTAGTTTTTGGAACATTACTTTAAGGATTTGATTGCATTCAGCAACCAATCAAAGTGTTAGTGAGGTCTGGAAGCTGGATGATTACTACCCCACCTCATCCCCAACTCCAACTAAAAGTAATGGCTGTGATTGAAGATAACACTCAATACTCAATAATCAATACTCTCCATTGTTTCTTCTTAAATCAAATATGCTAAAGAGTTTATCCTGCTTTCCATGAAGTAACTGTCTCTACTGTCCAGAGAAGGCTTTCTACTAGATTTTAGAGTAGGCATTGCTGAGAGGATAAAATTGCATTCAGCCCATGAGTGTTCGTGAGGTGAAGATGTTACCCCACTTCATCCACATCCTCCATTGGATGGAGCACATAGTTCCACTGCTCCACACATCAATGTTGAGGGGCTTTATACCCATCTAGCCCACACCTGGCATTACACCTGTTGTTGGTGCCAATAGGTCCAGTCTGCTCCAGAGAGACCTAATCGAAGGGCAGTACTTCTCTACAGGGTCTATCCAAGCTATGTGTGTGTGTGTGTGTGTGTGTGTGTGTGTGTGTGTGTGCAGTTGCACATCTGTGTCAGCAATGGATGCATCTTAAAGTAGCTGAATGCATTTATTAGCATGGGTTATATTAGCATTAGCATCTGCATACATTTAGATATAGTGTTTTTGTGAAGGTGCTTGGACGGCTAAAACAATCTCTTCCACTTAGTGAAGGAATATGGAAGTGTGAGTGATGCTGCAGGAACAAAATTTATGGTTTTAATTTTCCTTGTGTCCAGTGTCAACAAGATGATCAATTTGTTAGAGCCAAGAGTGCTGTGAAATGTTAGGAATGAGCTGCTTTGACTTACTTTTTTTCTCATGTCTTTATTGGCTGTGAGACTTCACTGGGATTTGGCTGACAGTTTTAGTGAGCATGCATAGAGAAAATACTGTACTGCATGTACTGTATGACTCATGTGTACCATGTTAGGAAAGGTCTGAGCCCAAATGTGAAATCTTACTCCTTGTAGAAGTTGTACACATCGCTGGAGTAGATGTGAAATTGCACACCCAGCTTGTCTCAGTTTTTGCAGCCATATGTAATTGCTAGCCCTGTTGACACTTTAGCACCCCAAAATTCTCACTGTATAACTATGCAAGTACTAATCATGTTCACTTGAAGTTCATTTTATCATGTAAACCTGAGTAAAGTTTATGTAGTAAAGTATACTACACTCATTGTCATCCAGAAGAAAGTTTGAGATTGCAATGGTATTTGGAAGAAAGATAAAGGTTACAATAAATTGAATTGATTGAAAATGTAGACTGATATAGATAATATTTATTGAGCTACACATACAGAAGTAGTGTCTCTTAGTATGGCATCAGGTATCTCAGAATGGAGTTGTAGAGGTTCCTATACTGTGTACATGTAGTCCTGAAATGTGCAGCCACCTTCTAATGATGCTGGCTCATGAAGATGATTCATGAGGGCATCACTGCTCATTCAATGTCCACAGTCATGGCTGGTGTATTACTCTGTGCATGTTGGACAATCCACTGGTTCTTCTTCATGGCTTGTGTAGATCTCCTAGATCCTTCATGTCACTGGCCCTTGGCTTCCCAAGACCATCTTGATTCCGGAGCCCTACGATGTGACCACTCTCAATCTGCTCCAACCACATTACTTTGCTTGCAATTGATGCTACCAACATAATGGTACGAGTCAGAATGGAAAGCATGTGCAACAAGATGACCTTATGTCTTCAGTCAAGTACAGCAATAAGGCCAATCGTTAGCTCGCCAAATGCCCAATGCAGCAAAAAACTTAAATCATTCACATGACTGACAATGTCAAACCTACCCACCAAGTTCCATTCCTTCAGTTGATTTCTTTCTGGGTGCAACTCCTTTTTCTTGACAATGATTCAAAAAAAGATTACGTACAAGTGTGGGCCAAGGGTGAACACAAGACGAAGAAGTGGTCTCTGAGTGACCACCTTGACATCAGTGCTCTCTGTACTTCTCACAGTACACAGAGAGCCAAATGAACACTGAGTAACACAATAGTGACAAACCTTGCATGTTAGACGGCTGAGAACTTGGCTGGAGCTGCAGCCAAGAAGGAACGCTGACGCAGAGAGACAGCGCGTGGTTTTTATTACTGTTATTTTTCAGAGAGGAGAGAAATATTGCAAGGATCTTATCGCTGTCCCCAGACAAGGAGAAAAACAAGGATGGAGCACCTAATAATGTCCTCATCACTTACAACCCTGGAGTCTAAAAATACACTGTAGTAAAGTGTAGTTGTTTCACATGGCTGCAATTCTCCAAAATCAAGTGAAAAGCCTTCTCTCGACAGTAGAGACAGTTACTCCAACAAAAGCAGGATAAATTCTTTTACACCCTTGATTTCAGAAGAAAAAATGAATGAATGGGGTGTCCCAATACTTTTGTCCTTATAGTATAAGTAGAACACACATTCTCTCTTGTAGATGTCAGGTGTTGAGGTCACGCACAAACTGATTAAATCAACAAAGTCACTAATTGAGAGCATGAGCCATCCAGTATTTACTGGTTAAGTGCTTTTGAAAGGGGGGTATTTTTCTGTTTCATTTTGGGTCATGAATTATAAATATAGGGTGTCATGTAACATAAAAGGTGTGTAACTCTGCAAAGACAACTATTATTGGAGAAGCAGTCTATTAGCACCTTTGGATTTAACAAGTCATCACTTCTCCCAGAGCAAAGCTGATGATCAAATTTGAGAGGTATTATTAAAAAGTAGAAGCATCAGACCCTCAGACTTCTTGTGGAGCCCATGCCTTGATGGGTTAAAGCTGTTTTGACTCATTGGCAGTGGTGGGGTTTTCAGATTCACCAAGTCAAAATCCACCCCAGGATTTGGTTATAAATACCTGGGTAACTGTCATGTATCCTTATGAATATTGCCCTTCAGTAAAGTATTACTAAGATAAATTTAATGGCAGGGTTTTACTGCATGATCATTTATGCACCTTCCTTCCATAGGCTGTCTTTAAAAAGGTGATGAAAAGCAGTACATTACCTGAGTTCCTGCTGTGTCTGGCTGAATGCGGTGCAATATATTAAGGCAGATATTGTTTCTCACTCGGTCCTACATGTTCAAAATTCAAATTCAGTATATATCCAGTTTGCATATATGCACTGACACAAAAGAAGCTGTGTGCTGACACACACACAACAGATAAATGGTGTAACAGTTATGAACTGCCTTTTTGCATCTTGCCGTTTCAACACATGCTCAAGACGTTGAGTTTCACTTATTATTGCCTAAGAGATGTCTGAGATACAGTGATGGGAAGTGGTCTATTCTCCTCCAGCTATCGCTTTATGCAATTTCTGCTAGCACTGCGATCTATTCCACGCTATGAACACATACCTCCATTTTTGCCATTTTCTTTTTTTGACATAATGTAAATCTCACTTGTTCTTTATATTGTGTATAAATTTAAGGATGACTGGACCTATGTTATGACCTGGTCTAGGTCAAGCCATAACAATTGCTATGGGTATACAAACAGTGAAACAAATGGATGAGAGGGGACACCCAGGCAAAAATAAACTTTAAATTATATATATTATTGATATCTAAAGTGTACAGGGGAAAGACTTCAGGAGTGACCCAGGCCAAAATAACAGACAAAACCCCCACACTAACTCCTAAAATGTGCTACATATCCTATGAGGGAAAAAAGACAGTGCTTACCTAACTCCATTATTAAACATGAACATGCACAAAAACCCAACTCCCTACAAAATGGTACACACACACACACACACACACACACACACACACACACACACACACACACAGACGCACACTATTTACAGATATACAGGTATTATACAGTCAAAGGCTAAAATTGAAATCAAGCAACAGGCAAGAGCTCAGAATGAGTTATCAAAGCAAGCAATCATGAATGTGTGTTTGGTGCCTCTTTTAAGTGGTGTGGAGGGTAGAGCTGTAAATGAAATTAGCATTTCAAGTCATCATCAAAGTTGCACAAATCTTTGCACCCAGAAGGAAGGGTTGTGATGCTATTGGGAAGGAATATAAAGGTTACCAAGAACAATACATGGCAAACAATTTAGACTGATATGGGCAATATTTATTGAGCTACACATACAGAAGTAGTGTCTCTCAGTACGGCAGATGTCTTAGAATAAGTTGTAGAAGTTTGTAATGTGATAATCCATCCCCTGCATCTTGAATATTCTCAGTTCTTGCAGATTTTGCAGTAGAGTGTTGAGAGTGCATTCAGTAGCATCCCACACATTTACATTCAGGGAAAGGTCTGGTGAAGTGACTGGCTACATCATAGTATCTGTGTCTTCATGGTGAGCTCTTGAGACAGCAGCAGTATGCAGACAAGCATTGTTCTATTGCAATAGTGCATGTTCAGAAAAGGTAGGGTGGTTTGTTGTCTCCGCTTTTGTCTCCACCAAGACAAAAGTAGGACTCACCACTGATGAGGACCTGCTGCCATTCTGAGTGATTACATGACAATCTGCCATTGGAGTCATGGCAATCGGTTGATTCCGTCTGGGTGCAACTCATTTTTGAATATGAGCATACTTGGATTAAAATCTTTTTACACTGACTTCCACTGAAAGTTATAAAGGTGTTTCCTAATCCAGTAGAGTCACATCTTTGATGTTACAACATCAAGGACATGTTCAATCTTAGACTAAAGGTGGGTTCTTTGCATGGATATACTGTTTTAGGAAACACATAGGATAGTTTTTAAGCTTAACTCCTTGAACCATAGGTTTATTATTCAGGGTTTTTTTAATTATTCAAACTATTGAATTATTTGGTAACTGATTGGTTTAGCATATCTTGTGGAGCGCCATACAGTTCCATTTTGGGGCCTATGAAACTGAGGTTCATCATAACTAATGTAGTTATGAGAGTGATGTGGGTCCAATGTGTTTAATGGTTTCATTTACAAAATTGTTGTTTATAAATCCACCCACTGACATGTTTGTATTAAAAAATGTGGCTGTTTGAAAGTATCCAACCAAAAATAAATGGTAATAATAGTAAAAAGTAAACCAAAACAAAAGGTCTAACATTGGGTATTTTTATGCGAGCATATTTAGATTATACCTGTCAGAATATGGACCAATTCAAAGGTTTAGAGAGAGGTTTACAATTGTCTCACCCTACTGAGGAAGTTGAACATGGGCTTGAGGCCAAGGTTGATACCACTGTTGATAGCAACAAGAGCATACAGTTAATTGAGAGATCTCATCTATGCAAACTGCTGCAGGGCTAAATGTTCTGCTGGAGTTCAGCATGTTAGATCTTTATTCTGTAGCATCAGACCATGTTCATATAGCTGGAGGCCAGTACTGTCTGAGGAAGCTAGGATGATATGTGCACACTGCTGATCACATAATGAAAGCCTTTATAAAGGAGGCACAAGCGCCATCTACAGGGCCATCAGGACATTGAGAGGAGGCTGACTGGTGTTTTAATAAAGTTCCAATAGAGGTAAACAACTTTTTTTTTTTTTTTTTTATAATGCAAACATACATTATTACTGGAGAAGATCTTTGAGAAGTTTGGAAAATGTAGATCTCCATATATATAATATTAGGGGCTCTTTAAAAATATTCAAGGCTATAGGCCTGGAAACCCAGGCTTTTTCACATTTTTAGATGCCCTAGTAAACTGTTTTCAACACTTATTTTTGAATTAGATTTTTAAACATATTTCTCACAGATCTAATGTTCATATTATGAGAAGAAGAAAAAAATACTTGACTTTTAAACAGTTCAAGCTCAATAATACCTAAAATGATACAAAGAAAAAATGAACAAATTTACATTTGAGTATGCTACACATGCTTTGTTGAACAAAGCCACAGAAGAACCACTTTTTGTAATAGAAATGCTTGAGTGTGAAGAACCTCCATCTCTATTACAAACATTTTGTGGAAATAAAAATGGTTCTTCACTGGCATTCCAATGAAACATTAGTAGCAATTCAACCTAACAGCTGTTGAAGGAACAGTGTGGGACTGTTTTTGAGCTAAACACCCTTGAACCACAGGTTTATTAGTCAGATCTGAATCCTAATGCAGAAACTATTATTATTCACAAATTATTAGGTAACCAATTGTTTTTGCATGTGTGATGCAGAACTCAAATTAACAGTGGTTGAAGGAACAGTTTGGGACAGTTTGTCTTGTAAGAAACAGAAACTGTGGTGAGAAAAGTTCAAAACAAGGAAGCAGATAAAGCTCAACCACAGCATAAACAGGATGCTACAATGTATTTGTTAGAATGTAGGTAGCTTCTAGTAATGTATACTGGATCCCCCCTTTAAGGAGGCTGCATGTGTTCTGCTTGTAAAACCAAGCTGAATGTTTCGATTCAGCTTTAATAAGGAAAGAAACTAACCATTTGTTAACCAAGTGAAAATACTTAACAATCTAAACTGATACATATGCTGGGTGCAACATTTCAAGTGTCAAGTAACAAGTGTTTACAGTTCTCAGAAGATAATGGATGACTTGAGATGGCCCACAGATGTGTTTTTAGTGGTGCTTGAGGCAAATGATTTTTTCCCCTAACAAGCAGAGTAAATGTTAGAACCATAGAAAGTATATGGTTACAAAAATACAAGAGACCTTTTTTTTTTATACCTTTTTGCCTTTTTGCCTTTTTTGCTATACTCATATGATCGGCCTTCAACAAAAAGAGCCAATCTCTGCTTGCTGCTTTCACCACAGTCACAAATAATGAAAACCAGATTTCCTATAATACTGCAAGCGTAACAGTAGTGGGGAAACTCACATTCTGTCTGATTTTATCAGTGATTTAAAATGTTTTTAAAACCATATTTTGTTCTCTCCCCTTCAAATGCCTAACTCTGTGTGTGTGTGTGTGTGTGTGTGTGTGTGTGTGTGTGTGTGTGTGTGTGTGTGTGTGTGTGTGTGAGACCAGCCAATCATCCATGAATATTCATTTGTTTTTGAGAGAATAGCCAGGTTCAGGTGCGAGAGTAAGGTCAAAATAGCGTGACTTCATTGGCCACAGTAGGTCCTGAGTTTTGACTAGTTTGTCCTCTATCCTGATTTTTTTTTCTTCTCATTTTTCTAAACAGTATCTGATTTAACTATAATGAGTACACTAAAGGTGAGCTGCCTGTGTGCTGTTTCAGTGGTTGTGGTGTATCAGCATATTGCAGTTCAATCCTCGGTGATGACATAACTATTTATGGCTGATTCCTAGAACCCTCCACCATGTAACATGACACTAGCAAGTGCAGGTATTAGCTGATGTAGCAGAACCGGCCATTAGTGTTCTCCTCCAAGCATGTTGAGCCAGTCCAAAGACGTTGCATTAGCAGTTCAAAAAAGTGGTTGGCTGACTTCATGAGACTCAGAGGAAGCATTTGCTAAACTCTGTAGCACTGGTAGCATTGTGTGTTGAGTTGAAGCTACTGGAGTAGAATAAGATTGTTTTTATTTTTTTGCAGAAAAAAACTAAATACTCATGCAAAATGTTTGAATGGAAACCCTATTTTGTCTGCAATGTGTGCAACTTCCAGCATTCAGTAGGATGTGTACATCCTACACAGAATCATTACTTAGCCTAAATGAAACTAGATGCCAAGATTAGATCGCACTGCAAAATGACATTTGCTGCTTCTCCAGTTAGTACTGAGTTTATCAAGGCAAATTATTAAAGGTTTCATCTAGTTGCTTACTGTTTAATACAGTGCTCAAATGGAAACACTAGAAACACTAGAACTCACTATCAAACAAGAGGAAAGGCCAGTTGCTTGACTAGGTTTGCTTCTTTAATTCATGGTTTATAATAATGTCTGTAATAACAGCAGCTATATTAGTCCTGTAGATAATTAAGCTCATATTTCAGAAATGAGTTTTAAAAAAGTCAGTGATCCTCTACTCCAGTCCTGGAGAGCCGGGACAGTCCGCACTTAGGGTTGATTTTTGGCTCCTCTGAGGGAGGGGCTCATTAATGTTCCATTCCAACCATGGAAGAGTTGTGCAATTTCCTGCTTGCATGTTTGCAGAATGGTAGGGCCTGGGTTCATTTGTTTATCGCTTTCATTATTTTCCTTGGATACAAACAATCAGTCCTACAGAACAGAACTTTCTGGAGTCTTGGCATTTGACTGTGCAGGAACACCTGCAAACAACCAGCCTTTCCCAGAGAAGAAGGTGATTAACCATGTAGGCTAAGCTAAGCCAGTCGTGTGAGGGGTTGCCAGGTGCAGAAAAAAAATAAAAAATAAAAAATAAAAAATCCAGCCTATAGTCTGCCTAAACCTGCCCTACAGAAGCTGAATATATCCCAAAATCTAAGGTGTCTGAGTCTGAAGAAAAACAGACTATACATTCATTTCAAACTATACATTTCACAAGCTCTACCACAATAGCACCTTAAATCTCCTGCCAAACATACTTTGTTTTTATTTTTATAATCTATATTCATACTTCTTGTAAAGCATTTTGCTTGCAATGTTATTATTAGTGTTATCATTATCATTCACTTTCTGATATTATAATCTTAAATTTTACAGTGAATTTCAAATCCCAGTCAAAACCATTTAATAGTAACACAAGTTATTTTTCTTTCCTCTCATGTATTCTCACCTATCCATCATTTCTCTTTCTTGGTTAACATGTTTCCTCTTTCCATTTCCTGTTTCTTGTTCTTGTTGTGGTCAGTCTGCTGTTTATTGTTGTCTTTTCTTCTGTCAGGACTCCTCCTTTCAAAGTCTCGTCAGCTCTTTAACACTGCCTCAATAACACATAACCAAAAAAATCATTTAGACTTTTTTTTATACTGATGTATTGAAAGCAATTTGGCAGCCAGCCAAACACACCTCGCCACTGTTGAATTGCCACCCGTGACTGCACTTTCAAAGGCCAATTTGCAGAGAATCTGGCAACCCTGGTCACATAAAAAAATGACATGCCACATGGTGCCAGGAGCAGGCAGATCAAACCTGCAGTAGACCAAACCAGGGTCCACTGGAAGACAACCCCAGGCCACATTTTTCAGGAAGGCAAAAGACTGGTTCTCTTGCCCAGTTCTGCTTTCACACTTGACCAAATATCCCAAACTGTCAGAACAAAACACAAGTGTGAAAACACCCTACACATTCCACACACAGATTTTATGCTTTTCAATAAGATTGGTGGTGTTTGAAGTGACCAAGCAATTCAAATGTCTGGACAACCAGAGGAACCCACCATGTTTAGCCCCAATTGCTTGTATGACAAGAAAGCTCCCCATACTTTTAAGGCACCTTGATTTTATATTTTCCAAATAGGATGTAGAAGAGTCATGAGAAGTTAACCAAGTGGGATGGTTTTTGTAAATTATCTATTGACTAGGATGGCATGTCCTGCTTTTCCCCAAAATAGAACCTTTTGTTTGGGTACTCTTGTTCACCTTATGGCCAGTTTGTTTCTTCTGCCTTTATTTTTGACCTTCCATTGCGGAAGTGGGGCCGTTTATATAGATTAGAACCACAGCAATAATAAGCATTATAAGCACTATAAAATGGTCAGTTAGAGGGTGTCACAATAATGGGAAGATAATGGGAATTTGGCCTTCCACATAGACCATCAGGCCCTTGCGAGTCATCCTAAATGCATTGGCACGGCTCATCTTCAATGTTCCTAAATTCAGTCATGTTACTCCTGTGCTGTGTTCCCTTTGTTGGCTTCCTGCTCGCATCAGATTCAAAACCTTGATGTTGGCTTACAAAACCACAATTGGACCACCCCTCTATACATGATGGCAATGGCCAAACTCAACCTGTACCAAGAGCCCATTGAGCATCAAGTACAGCTAAAAATTTGTCTTCATTTGAGATTTAAAAATATGTGTAGAAATTTGAAAAAAATAAAATAAAATACATGTGCCTACAATGTTTTTGTGTTTATTTGCTTATAAGATCTCTAAAACACTATATCTCAGAAATTCTGTTGGAAATCATCCAGAATCATCCATTTCTGAGCTGAAAGGGCCATCATTTTGATTAATTATCTGTAAAGATTAGATTGACAAGGATATTTATAGTAATAAGTTATTCAAAATATGTGACAGTCGTCCAAATCAAGTGATAAACAACCTAAATGCCCTTTATTATTTTTGTTATTTATTTATTTATCAGTATTATACCTTCTCAGGACTTTTATTCTGAAAATGTTAAATTATTAAATCATTTGGAAGCTAGTGAATTTAGCTGTATTCTGAGCTGCTTTACTTATTTATAATTCAACATACTGCTAAGGCTTGATAGGGCGAGGCGATGGTCTTTTACGATATGCATCATATCTGTTGGTCATTCTGATCCTGAGATTTGAATCCTTGAATACCAGCATGTAACCGCCCAGGAAGTGCGAATCTTGGGTTCTAAGAATTAACTTGAGAAATGACACTTCTTTGGAAAGATGGATGGATATGTTATGGGGTGTTTAAACCTTTACACCCGAACTTTCTGTTTTGTGTTCATAAAACATCAGGTGATATATACATAATACACACATACACACTTTGGTGGCACTACGCCTCAATATAATGTAGAAAGTGTGTACTAAGTGAAACCTATCCAGTTAAACCTTGTGTAATATACACTGTATTGAATTAAAAATACTGGGACACCTGCTCGTTCACTGTTTCACTGTTCCACAGCTCAGTGCTGATGGGCTTTGTAACCCTTTCGCCCACATCTGGCCCTAAAGCTAACCCTTGGCATGGTGCCAATAGGTTCATGTTTATCAGCTCCAAAGATTCCAAATGAACCTGTTAACTACTCCAGCCATAAGTTTATACTGGAGAACCAAAGAGAATCAAAGCCTTAAAACCAGAATACACCAGAAACATAGACAGAAACATGGCCAGAGTAAACTCAGAAGTGAATGTTTTGTATTTACTCATAAGGGAAGTAGTGGTTGACTGTATACCTAAAAGAAAAACCCACTGCACAGTCCTGCATCTTCAGTAGAAGTGGGACAGAGGGAGACTTTCAGTTATGTGGTTTCCAACGGACACTGTGTACAGTTGCCACCAAAGTAAACCAATAAATATCCCAAATATCAGTCAGGTTTATTTTCTAATGTTAGACTTGCACTAGAGCACGTCCGATGCTTAAATAAAAGTTGAAGTACAGTGACAATTATACTCAGCTAAATGTAGTAGTAAGTAAATCAGTAAAATATTTTTTTTTTACTTTATTTTCCAATTCCATTTTTAATGATACATATTTACAGATGTGACATAAAAATGATTATGCAAGAACTGCAAAATATCTGCATCATAATCTCTTGTTTTCTTTTAACTAATGTAAACGAACAATTAAACACTAAGTCTATCAGTTTCATTTTCATCATGGAGGTAAAAGGGGTAAAATATTCTCAACTCTGATATCCTGAACATAATAGTAATAGTCTGTTCCTCTCTTTTCACTTCATTTTGACCTTTTTTTCTGTTTCCATTTTACTATCCATGTCAGCTGTATCAAATAAAAGTCATGTTTAACTGAATCTTAACAAAATCTAAAATGATGGCCCATATCCGAAGTCAACACCCCCTTCTCTCCAGTTTAACAGATTTACACCACCAGTTTCCAGTTATTTATACTATACTAAACTGGCCGTTTTTGAAAATCCAGCCCAAATCCGGCCATTTGCAAAATGGCGCATAGAACTACTGCAGTTTTTGCTCATGATTATCGTAGGCTGTGAGAATGAGTACAATATCATACAGACAGCCGTAAGTCTACTGACATGTAGACTCTTTATTACCTGCCAGACAGGCAATGAACGCAGACCATCTCCTCACTCTGCTCATGTTCATCTAGCGTTTTCTGTACAGGGCACATCGGGCTAATGACTTTGACCAACATACCACATGGTATCAAGTCTGGCTGGTTGCGCCATGTGCTGGGCGTACAGGTTGTCTGACCCGACACTGACCCAGAAACTGTCTGTAACAGTCCTTATACACCGCTGACCTTGAAAGTCATAACTGATATGGTACTTCACGTGTAGTGGTGTATATTACGTCTGGCATAAATACAGAAACATTGCGATAGATTAGTCTTAGTTTTATTTGTTTACTGGCGGACTATGGAGGACAACAAGAAATCAAGCCCGGAATGGGAGTATTTTACAGTAAAGCCTGACGATGCTTCAAAGTGTCAGTGTGCTCTGTGCGACAGTGTCATATTTTGTGGTAAAGCAAAACAGACTAAATGTTTTCTACTTCATGTATGCTGACCCATCTACTGAGCCATCTATTGAGATACGTTCAAAATTATTGCTAACTTTAGCATTTTCCATTTTTTAAGAAACTGTTTCAGAAAAGTGTAAATTCTATATTATGTTCTGTTTCTTTCACCCAGGGGTGGGGATATTGCATTGATTTTAAATATCCATATCCATCCAATTTATTAATTTAAGCAAGTTCATGAGCTAAATCCAGCTCTGGCCATGTTGAAATGTTTGAAATGTTAAATCTGGTACAGCCCTAATATAAACCTCTGACAGACCTCCAGAACAATAAAGTAAATGTAATCAAGTACATAAATCATTAGCAGCACATTGAGGAATTCTGCAGTCTTGAAGCATCTTACCTGCTAAAATCCTGAATGCAAAAAGCCTCTGATACAAATAGGAACTGAAAATGACCTAGCAGACCAAGCAGAGAATCAGTATCATTTGGGGGTGGGTTGCAGAGTGTCAAGTTTGCAGTAGCTACAAAAATTTGCAAACAACAATGTGGGGGATACTGAAGTTGTGGGTGGTTATATATGAGCATATCAAGGTTTTTCTCTATTCTTTGTGGAACAAACATCCACTGGGGTTCTGAAGAGCATCTGAAGACCCATCTCACTGAAAGTACTGAATGAACAATAATCTTGCACTTCTTTGTAATTTAATTTATATATGGTCTTATCTATGATTAGTGTATCTCTAGGTATCAGCACAGGCTCCTGTTTCTGGCAGTATCTTAGCTTTAGAGTCAAACCTGTTATCATCAGCTAACAATGCATTCCCTGAAGAGGCAATAAGAAACAAGACGGAGCTGTGATTAAAATACGAACCATTAAAGAGACGCCATCAGTTCGGGCCATAAATGTCAAAATGCAGTCTGAAATGAGAATATAAAACACCTCTATTATAATGCAAATTTCTTTTATCATATGAATGAGGTTGAACACCAGCCAGCCTTCTCGTGGCAAGGTTACGTGAATTATTGAGCTTCAACATAGCATGACAGTGGGTCCCAGATGGATGGGACATTCCATTTCCAAAGTTGTGTGGTCATTTAACATTCCTCAATCATGTGTCACATGTTTACAGTGAATATAGAAGGTATTACCACCCACAGTGGACAGAGCATTGGCTGCCCTGAAGTGCTTAATGATGTCTAGATCATTGTCTGACTAGAATTGTCATTTTTGCAGTGTCTGACTAGAATTGTCCATGCAAACACAAAAGTGACTCTAATAGAAACCACATTCAATGCAGGAGCCCCACACACATATCCCACAGCTCAGTGCAGATTTATTTACCTTTCATTAGCTTTTTCATATGGAGCAGAAGACTCACCACAGTGCTTCTGTTAACACCATGACACCAGATACTGTGCCTCACCGGGGCTTGTGAGGATTGTATGTGGTCTGATGAGTCATGGTACAAATTGTTTAAAGATAATGGTAGGGTTCATATTTGGTGCAGACAACATAAAGCAATGGACCCATGTTCTCAAAAATGCACTGTGCAGGTGAGCGATGGTTCCATGCTGGTGTGGGGTATATTCTCATGACATAGGTTGGATCCACTGGTCTGCCAAACACGTCACTGATAGCATCTGCTAGGTGACCATTTGCAGCTCTTCATGGACTTCATGTGATCCCACATGATGGGATATAATGCACTGTTGCTACTGGGCCCAGGTTGCACAGAAGTGGTTTCAAGAAGTTTCCTGTAAATGTTTGACAAATAGTGTGGTCTGCAGTGTTGTATTCCAGCTTCCTGGACTATTTGATGAAGATCTCAAGATACTGGCATAAGCCGAGACCATGACAACTAGCAGTATCTAGTCTTCTCAAAAAGCTGTTACCAAAAAACACTACATTTTTACATTCCACTTAATCCGTTGTAACTGGCACCAGATCTTTTACTGGTGGGTTCATGCAAATTTTAAAGGAGCCCTGTTTTGGATATTTCAAAGTAAATACAGAAATAATACAGCCATGCACTAAATGGACAACAGTTTTGGGACAGCTACACCAGCTTGTATTATATCCCATTGTAAATCTGTAGAGAAATCTACGGTCCGCTTTGCTTTAACAGCTGTAACAGCAGGTTTGGTGACTCAGCAGGTCACCGCAGCAGGTTTGGCAGTCAGCAACCCTACTCTGTAACTTTACATGGTCTGATGCTTCGTGGCTGAGTTGCTGTAGTTCCTAAATGCTTCCATAATAGCACATACCAAATTTCAATAACACCACTTTCAGTTGATGGATTTCACCAACTGACTTGTTGCAATGGAGACATCCAATTCCACTAACACACTGGAGGTCAGTAAGCGTTTTAGAACTTTAATGTTCATAAAGGCAGACAGTATAGCTGGGGGCTTGATATCATACACCTATGGCAATGGGACAGAATTCATTCATTAGACCTTTACTAAAGTCTAGAAGGTCTAGAAGGCCTTGAGAGATTTTTTCAATCTGGCTTGCATTATATCCATGTAATTGCCCAGACACAATCAATAATATCCTGAATGATAAAGTGCACTGATACTGAATTGAAAACCCTGCAGAGGGCGCCACAACTCCATCCAAGATCAGTTCATAGCCTAGTCTGACATGGTGCATACCCTCAGCTTCAGAGTGTAATATACAGTACCAGTCAAAAGTTTGCATCCTTAATTAAGGCACATCAGTCAAAAAATCTTTACTAGTATGAATTTTGTCTATTTTTAATCATATTTAAAGTATTTTGAGGCCCTGAGTGGCTCAGAAGTCTAAGGCGCTATCAGTATGATCTGAGGATCATGAGTTACAATCCTGGATCAGCTGGGGTCCTGAGGGAGAGCAAAATTGGCCTGATCTCCCTCACTGGGTGGGTAGATGGTGCTCTCTCCCCACATCACATACTCAATATGATGCTGGTCAGCACAGGTGTCTGTTGGCTGTTGCATCAGAACCGGGGATCTGCACTTTTCTCCAAGTGTGTTGAAAATGCAAATGGCAGCAGTTCGAAAAGACACAGTAGGCAGGCATCACATGTATTAGAGGAAGCATGTGTTTGTCATCTCCCCCCTAGTGTCAGGAGCATCACATGTAATGGGGGACCAGTCAGGATTAGGGAACTGCAACATCTAAATTTGCGGGAGAAATTCAGTTCAGATCCTCAGTAAAGAGTTCCAGAATGTAGTAGAAAGCCCTCCCTAGTCAGATTCTGCTCTCACCCTATTCTGCTCTCTTCCTTAACTCTTTTTTTTTTTTACTTTGCAGGTATCCCAATTCTTTTTAGCATTTAGTATAAATTGTTATTGGCTGATACTCAACGTTTTACTATGAAGATTTTTTTTTTAAACTTTGACTGGTATTTTATCTAAAAGCAGATCTTCAACTGCTGAGAGAAACTTGCTGTCAATTATTACAGAATGTTCAAGGGAAAATGTCCAAAAGAAAACAGAACTTCTGGTTCCTGGTTAGTTCATATTCTGGGAGCATGAACACAATGCGAACATGATTGTGTTTACTCCCACCATGAATGATGGGAGAATAGACCAAACGGCATAGTTCAGAGTCATGGAGCTCATCCAGGTAAAACATTATGGCTGTTTTCTTCCCTCCTGAAGTGAGGAAAGAACTTACAAAAACACAATTGTGTAAAAACATGTTGGTTTAAAAGTAAATCTGCTACTCTTTAGAAGTACAAATGACCTCCTGAAGCCATTGTGTAACAGTATGAGGCCAAACTGTGACTGAGGCCGTGGGTTAGTTGGATTTAAAAGATTAGTTTCTTTCAAAAGCACAAAAATCCAATATTACACATTTGTTTGTGTGTGTTTTCCCCATCTAACATAAAGTATCTGCTTTTATATACTGTTCTCTAAGAATTCAATGGGCTGATTTTTTTTATTACTGCCTGAACAACATAACAGTTCATAATTTCCCCACATATTCAACAATAATACAGAGACTGTAGTCTATTTATAGTAACAAGTGGACTGGAACATTTTTTTTGTATTCTAGCATTTTCAGGGTATGTTGAGCTTATGGACCCAAGGCCAATTTTGCAGGATACTATAGTCTGACATACATGTATTCACCTACAAATTAAAAAGATAATTATAAGAGACAGTCACACATGCTAGATATTGTTCTTTACAGGAGATCTTATGCTACCCAAATATGTCTTCCTTTGAGATGATTGAGATTTTTTTTATTAACAATTATCATAAAAAATACTTACCTACAATTTTTGCTCATACCTCAGAAATCCTGTTGGAAATTGAGTATGCAGAGTGTTTTTGAGTTGAAATACAATCATTCTGTTTCAGGAGTATTTAACTCCGTTAAAAACATAAAAACAACAGGATCTAAGCATGAGGAATCTCTAGATTCTAGCTTTGTCTACTAGCTAAGGATTTTCTGAGTGAACAGCAAAGCACTTTTGTAAGTCACTCTGGATAAGGGAGTCTGCTAAATGCCATAAAGGTAAATGTAAATGTCATTTTTAATGATTAGATAATCATTAGGTCCAAATAAAAAAAAAAAAAACACCTAAATGTCCTTTATTATTAATTCAATTATTTATGTTTACATCAGTATTGTCCCTTCATATGACTTTTATTCTGAAATTTGAACACTCTGTGAGCAAATAAAAAAAGGAAACAGCCCTGTGATGTCATCAGCCATGCCCCCTCACTGATCAGATGCAGTCTGCATGCAGGTTGAGCATGTACAGAGCAGTAGCCAGAGCAGTAAACATGCACTGGATGTCTTGCTGTTTAAACTGGGATTTAATTCAGTTGGAAAAAAGTATTTTACTTGCTTATATGGCATCAAACATAGTTGCCCAAAAGAGTTAAGGGTTGGAATGATATTTTCCATGTTTTCGTCCTCAAAGTTTAATGAGTTGTTCATTCTGAGCTGCTTTTCTGCTTTCCACAACTGTGCAGAGTGGTTCTCTGAGTTACTGTCACCTTTGTCAGATTCACAAAGTAACTGACTGTTGTGCTTAAAATCTCAGATCAGCATTTCAAGAAATAGCAGTTGAAAGAGTTTTAAACTTTAAACAAAGAAGAATTTATCCACATATTTATTACTGTAGCTTAAAAAATTAATATTGTTTAATTTTTCATCCTCAATCAACAGTGTCACATATGTACTGGGAATACATTATAGAAGGCATTATCAAACCACAGTGGACAGTGCAGTGGAACCCTTGGGTGCTTAATAATGTCACTAGTATGTTTGAATTACACAGAAGAAATTCAAAAGCAAATTTTGAAAAATAAATTAAATTTCTGGTACATCAGATGTACAAAGATATTTCTGCATATTTATGACTGAAGTTTTCTTTGATTTAAAAGTCTTCACTTTAGGTTAACTGATGTCTTGGCAACTTTTCGAAAGAAGAAAAATGAATGAACAGGATTTTATGCCTTTGGGGTTCTTATTGTGCATTTTCTGCATAATTAACTCTGAAGGTGAGCATCGAGTGCCACAACCATCTTTAGCTGATTAATTATTCATTTTATCCAGGGTTTCCAGATGAGCTCTGATGGTTTTAGTATGGAGAGCATTTTAATCGTTTATTTAATATTTTCTGGGGAGCAAGGACATGTCATCAGCATCCCATTTTAATAAAATATAATGGTATTTTTAAAGGCTTCAGTTTGTAGCTGCTTTAGAGTGGGGGATACAGACTGTGGTATATGCCTAAAAAGGAAATGACTTACTTTCTCCTTTGCTTATTTAATGGTACTGAACATTGTTTTGCTGGTTAGAAGCTCATATATATTTAACAGTGTGAATTTGAAATGCGTCCCTGAGGATCTGGTTAATGACTTGATCAATGCAAGTCATTGATCAAAGTTAGCAGGCATATGAGAGCTACACTCAGGCTCCATAAAGTGCAGACTGGGTTGGAGCTCTATACAGAAGATTCATGTGACTCATGCATTTTGCACAAAAACCATGCATAAGTCATGGACAAAAGCTACTTAAAAATGAAAACTGTAACATGTATGTCATAATGCATGCTTATTATCCTGTGATTATGAGCAAAGATAGGAGCTTACTCCTTTCAGATTTTAGATGATATATGACAGGAAAAAGCTCACTCTTGTAACTCATAGAAACATGCATGCTGTTAATTGTACGTATGTATACACATTGTAGCTGCCATGCATATCCTGCATTCCTGTGACATGCCGATTGTGCATCCTCAGAAATGAATGCAATGTGTATGCAAGGTGCAGTACACACACAAATGCTAGGGGGCACTGCAGAAACACAGCAGTATCAACATACCGCAAAGTCTTTGTGACCAAGTTAGAGTAAGATCACCTGTCATTGGCTGATCCAAAAAGTTCCCCAATTTTGGCCACTTTGTAGTAGTGCCTAATTTCCTCCAATCAGTTGGAGTGAAGATTTGAAGTGGACGGTATTTGGACCAGCCGATGATAGAGGACCTGCTGCTAGAAATTACTCATGTCTATACTATGTCCTTGCGGCTACACAGTGACAAATATGCTCATCAAAAGCATGGAAAAAATTCCATATATTTTTAGAACAGTTGTACAAAATTGATTTGTACAGAAAGGACATAATGGCTTAACACATTAAAGAACAACAGAAAAAAACTGAAGGCAAAGCAGAATGATGCCATAATGGTTTCCACTTCCAGGCAATGGTGGTTGTTTAGTGGTTGCTATGGTGTGATGGGTGGTTGAAAATGTGGATTGTATCATAAGCACACAAGAAGGGTGGAACATTTTTTCTCATCTACAGAAAAAAATCCACAATAATCCTGAATCTCACGATCAGACAGAACAATATGAAGTCATAACATCTCAAAAACTGCACACTGAGATAGTTCTGAAAATATTCTCCTCAAGAAGAATACAAATCTAAAGGTGTTATATTGGGGGAACAGACAAGACAAATTCACTATCAGGGAAACTGCAAATCAAGGATGTCTCTGACAACACACTCATGATGAGGCAGGGCACCATCTTGTTGACTTTACCATTCTCAAAGAAATTGAAGAAATAGAATGTGAGAATGAACAAGGTTATGTAAACATGAAGCACACCATTGTTTTTCTGGTGAAATTCTTTACCAGGTTAATATGTCACATACCTACCTTCCCACTCGACAAACTGACATTGAATTGTTGAGTATGTTACAGCAGGGAAATCAGTGTTGGACTCTGGAAAGCTTTTTTTTTTATTTTATATGGATGTTTTATATATGGGCGTTTCCTTTTTTCAAATAGCCCTGTCCACTTGTTGCTTTGTGTGTGTGTGTGTGTGTGTGTGTGTGTGTGTGTGTGTAATTAAGGAGATGAATCTGTTATTTTAACTTCATTACATGTCCTCAACCCTGTGCTTTGCGTAGCACCAAAATAGGCTTTTACCTTTCACCACTGAAAGGTTCTGTCAGCTGATAATGATAGTGATGACAGTCTCTCTCTCTCACACATACATACACACACACACACACACACAGACAGACACACACACACACACACACACACAAAAGCATGTACATAAGCACAGATATTACATGTAGCGATCAGGTTCATAGTTGTCAAGAGTAAAGTGAGAGAGAGAGAGAGAGATAGAGAGAGAGAGAGAGAGAGAGAGAGAGAGAGAGAGAGAATAAGTTAAAGAACAGAGGTAGGAGAGACTTAATGAAATGTGAGTGCAGTGAGAGTGCCCATGGGGGCCATTAAAAACTGCATGCTTAATTGGTCTGGTTTGCTGCGACCAGGCAGGGACTAGAAACTGCTGTTGCCAGGTCATGGTGCCTCCATTGTGTGTGTGTTTTGGACCATCTGAGCAAAGGGCTCACTCTTTAGCTCCCACCCACGCTGCCTGTCAGCCAGTGTGACAGACATGTGTAATTTGTCCAAGCTCAAACAACAAGCAGGGCATAAACGTCACACCCACAGCCAGTCACTCACACTGATACTCACACAGAGACTTTTCCCTTTTTTCCTTATAAATACTGAACTGAACCCTCTGTGTCATCACCTAATAGTTGATGCACCCAAGGCCATGCACACTTAAATATCTGTTTAACCTCTATGCCATTTAAACAGGTCCAGAAGCTCATAAAAGCAAGAACATCTTCAGCTCCAGCAGTGTTTGAAGCAGGGTGGCAAACACAAAATAATGAGTGCAAATGAAAGGTAGAGTATATAATAAAGTGCTGAATTACCAAATGAATTCAACTGAAATTACTGTGTACAAAGGCAACCCGGTGCTCAATTGACCAGACTGTGCTCCACAAATGAATTCTTTCAAATCTGGTGTTTGGAAGTTGGACAAGCTTTACAGAACACTGGCAGAAATTCCCTTCAACATAATGAGAAACTGTAACACACTACTCTGTACCTACACTGCAAAAATGATATCTTAGCAAAGGAAAACCTCCTAACCCTGCTGAATAAATAAAAAGCCTGGACTGCTGGTCAAGCTAATTCATCTTTAGAAACCTAGGCCAATTTTGTGGGATGTTTTTGTAAAATAAATAAATAAACAATAAATAGATGTGTTTATAGGAGACAGTTACACATTTAGATATTTCAATAATGTACTTATGCTGACAAGTTTTGGTTTAAATCTTCTTGGAAATGGGATGTCCAGAGTGTTTTTGAGCTGAAAATGATTTTGATTAATTATTTGTAATGACAAGATGGACAAGGATATGTATAATAATATATTCTTCAAAATACTTGACAGCTGTCCAAATTATATAAAAAACAATATGTATCTCTATTATCCATTCTCCGGACTTTTATTCTGAAATTCTGAAACCCAATATCTGGATCAGTGATATCATTATCCCCGCCCACTCTCACTGATGAGTTGGAGTCAGCATGCAGGGTGAGCAGGTACATGTGGACAGAGCAAAGAAATACACTAAAATTTTAAATCCCATTGAAATTGGGATGTAATTCAGTTGGAAATGAGTAAATTTGAAATTGAATCCACAATGATGTGCCCCAGGGTACCTCTTGCAGCCGTACACATGATATGTCTATGGTCACGTCTATGGGTTACTCAGATCCTGAGATATGATGCCTAGAATAGAACATGTCACTGCCCACAAAGTGTGGATCTCGGGTTGTTAAATTGATGTAGTAAAAAGCCACATAATGTTAGAATCCACATAAACATGTGAGTTTAAAACTAACTCAACAAGGTTTTTACAGAGACATTTTCTGTATTGGAAATGTAAAGACCTTGGATCTGGTGCACAAAAGTGATGCAAATGTGAAGCTCAGCAGATCCATGTTATTAAGCACGCCCACCAACTGGTTCTGTGCCTCCTAGTGCAGTTAGCCAACCATGCTGAGAGCCCTGGGCTCAGCCTGGTTTGTATGTGTTCTGTGTCCTGTGTGGGAAAACACCTGAATAGAGATGTGAGTGTGAAGATCCTTTCAAAGGTATAAAGAAGCATGAGGTAAAGGTTCTTAACCAGTTTAAAGGTTCACTTTGACTCTCACTCACGCATCTCTGTCTCTATTGTTTTGTTATCTGTTGGCCTATCTGGAATCAACCAGAAGATACATTCTCTAGTCTTGGCTCAAAAGAGATTTGAACCTGGATCTCAGTAGAGCTAATTTGAGAAAAACTCTATAAATATAAATGTGATTATGCAAAGTATGCCGCGGTAAATGGAGAGGTAAATGTTCTGGCAAATCCCGCAGGCCTTGTATCCATATATCCAGATGCAGTCGTGGTGTTGGCAGTTTTCATTCACAAACGCCTTTTTAGAAATGGCACAAGCAACTTAAAAACATGCACATGAGCAATTTTCACCTCATTAAGGGGCAATAATACCTCATAAAATAATACTGTGAGCACAGATGTTGACTAAAACACTGTTAACAAAGCTGATAGAGAACAGCGTGACCATAGCATGAAAGAAAAGCAGCAGAGCTTATTTGATGCCTCAAACACATTTGAAAATGAAAGCTTAAAACAGTAAAAAAAATAGATTAGTTTGGTTATATTGCCATTATGTGACCATTGTTTCTTGTTTTTTTATTTTTATTTTTTCAAAGTAGACTTTTTTATATATTTTGAAAATATGAATTATTATGATATGAAGTTATAACCTATTGCTTATTGTACCTATTGTTATTGCTATTATCCATTAGTTAGTTTGGTAGTTTTGTATCGGCTATCTCATGCAGGGGTGAGTGGTGAGATCTTGCAGTTATTACACAATAATTTGCTGGCTTTGGCATTAATGTGTTTGATGTGGACACTTAGTTGTTTGTTGCGAGTTTGTTAACTTTATTGACATTGCATAATATCGCCAGGGCTTAACAGCAACGCAGGCCCAGTTCTAAAGTCCTTAGTCCACATTATTTACTGTAAGGAATTTTATACAGCAAATTACATCCAAAGTGAAGTGTCTGCCAATTCCATAGTAACCCTTAGAGTCAGTGCATTTATGAAGCCATTCATCCAATCTGTCCAATCCCCTTGGTCACTAATAGTGCTTTGATGTAAAAGTGAATATGTAAGTCCAATTGATTTGACTCAGACATGCAATATAGTATGTTAGATTACATATCCAAGCCCCAAGCAAAAATTACCTCTCTGAGGAGCTAGACTACACTGATATTTGCATAAAACCTATGCTAGAGGATTATGGTATCCAGGAAATCGATTGGATGACTAGGGACAGTTTGTGGCTCCTTGATAGATATGGAGAAAAGGTGTCTGTAGATTCAGCAGGCAGAAAAATAAACCAAAATAAAAGGAAACACAACTATTGGATCTGTTTCAGTTGTTGATGAAGCTTCCTTTTACAAGGACAATCATCTTCCTGTAATCACTTTATCACTCTATTAAATGCATTAGAAAGGAATCCAGATGATTCCTCCATCCAGAACCATTTTAGATCAACAAGGTTTGAAGGTACACCCTTATAGACAGCTCTCTACAGATTTGACGACTGGTTTTCAATAGAGCTCAACGGACAACACTAAGATGGTCATGGATTTCCATTTTGATCAATCATTTCTTTGTTGATTTTGAGGTGCAGCATTTTCTTCAGCTATGGCATGGCCTCCACTTAAAATGTCCTGGTATATATGAAAATTCATGGGACCAAAGATTTAAAAAAAGGTAACAAGAGCCACGTAAACAGATCAGCTTTCTTATGTCAAAGTGTTTGCCACAGTGTTTGGTGCTCAGAATTATGGTCTCATCTCACCTTACCATCTTAAAAATCAAACTGTTTCTAAGGGATATTTAAGCAATTCCTTAAAGCTCTTGTAGTAATTGCTTAAATAACTCTTAGAAACAGTTTTATTTATCAACAGCAGTGAAAGGGCATTAAAATGTAGCAGAAACACAGTCTGGTGGTGTCTTTTGATAGTGCATGACTAAAATGTCTGATTACAAAGAATCTCAGAAAAAAGGTCTCAAGATAGCATTAGGTTTAAGGCATATGATGTGATGTCACTGTGGACAAGGGATAAGGGTGGTAAAAACAGGCCTGTAGTTAGCTGTCTACATATTATCAATTATTACTGCTGTCACTGTCGACCGTTGTACAGAAACTCAATCAAACTCACTCAGTTGATATTGTATGCTGTTTGGATATTTTTCTGTAAAATCCCCCCCCCCCCCCCCCCAACATCTTAGCCAAAACCTAGCATTCATTTAGCAACCACACAAAGTAATTTAGCTACCACCAAGCTACATCCTAACAACACATGATGCTAACTTAGAAACCACATGAAATACCATAGCAGCCATTAATACATGTCATAGCAACCATCTAGAATGTAAATCACCAGCCTAAAAATCAGCAGGAAACATGTTAGCAACACCATATCACTCACTTAGCAACCAGCTGAAGTACCACAGCAACCACCATAACAACCTCCAAGACACACTATACAACCCACTTAACACCTTAGCCACTACCTGAAATACCATAACAACTGCCATTGCAACTACTTGGTACACCATTGAAATAATATATCACCCACTTTAAAACACCTTAGCAATCACCTGGGAAGCAAAACCATTCTGCATTTTCTTCAGGTAATTTACATTTCGAGTTGTTAATATTATTATTATTAGTAGTAGTTGTAGTAGTAGTACTAGTAGTAGTCGGAGGAGGAGGAGGAAGAGGAGTAGGAGTAGACTTTTTTTTGTAGACTTTTGTAAGTCGCTCTGGATAAGGGCGTCTGTTAATGCCACAAATGTAAATGTAAATGTAAATGTAGTAGTAGTAGGAGTAGTAGTAGGAGGAGTAGTAGTAGGAGTAGTAGTAGTAGTAGTAGGAGTAGTAGTAGGAGTAGTAGTAGTAGGAGGAGGAGGAGGAGTAGGAGTAGTAGTAGTAGTAGTAGGAGTAGTAGTAGGAGTAGTAGTAGTAGGAGGAGGAGGAGTAGGAGTAGTAGTAGTAGTAGTAGTAGGAGGAGTAGTAGTAGTAGGAGTAGTAGTAGTAGTAGTAGTAGTAGTAGTAGGAGGAGGAGTAGTAGGAGTAGTAGTAGTAGTAGTAGTAGTAGTAGTAGTAGTATACCCCCTATAACACCATTCATAGCTGCTTCATAGCTGGACTACTATGTGCTCAGACAGTTTAGTTTGGGTGTACCTTTGTGCATACACACGCGCACACACACGCACGCATCCATGCACACACACACATACACACACACACACACACACATGAATGCACACGTGCTGCAACACTATTGAGTGCAGACAGCAGTAATTAGAGCCTGTTGAGCAGAATGTGTCTGTGGGTCACCTGGGGTTTAGAAACCGGCCACTGGCCACAGTGGGACATTGAGCTGTGTGTGTGTGTGTGTGTGTGTGTGTGTGTGTGTGTGTGTGTGTGTGTGTGTGTGTGTGTGTGTGTGAGTGTGTGCTTCTGTGGCTTGGGGGGTGACTGCAGCTGCATGCAGTGAATTTCATGAATTGATATGTAATTGTAAATAAGGGAACAAACATTCCAGATGATAAAAAACAATATATGCCACAAATTAGACAATTTGTGTTAATTTTATTTTATTAACTAATTGAAGAAAATAAAACACAGCCTATTTAACATACCATTAATTTTCCACATGTGAAATTGAATAATTCTTATGGAAAATTAAGCAAATAAACAGTAATGTTTCAGAATGTGCAAAATTGTGGATTTGACCATAGATGCTATTTGTACCGAAGCCTTTGCCTCAGACTGTGTAAGTGTATGTGTTTCCATAAGATGCTTTCCATAGTGCAATGGCCTTGTTTTAGTCTGACACTTTCAGTGGCTTTTCTCCTTGGCTTGCCGTCCTAATTCTGAATCTGACATACTTACAGCCCATCTCATCTGCTCTCCTCATCAGGACTCAGCTCCTAAATAAAGCTGCCTTTTACACACACACACACACACACACACACACACACACACACACACACACACACACACACACACACACACAGCTTCGCCATGACTTCTCAAACACACTCTGTATGGACTATGGACTGGACAGCCACAGCTTCTAACACATCACAAATGCTTGGCAGTGGGCATCTGTATTATACATAGCATCTCACAGCAGTGTCATAAATACTTCATGTGTCTATGCTGTACTGGTTTAGTGTGTATGTACAGTTTCCTTCAGCCTCACTGAATGAACTGCTGTGTGAATCTAAGAGTGATCTACAGGCCTGTGGTTTAACTGTTGCACTGTCCTGTGATCTCTTTTAGGACAATACTTTAAAGTGTAGAATTAGTCTAGAGTTAGTGTAGATTTAGTGTAAGGCTTAGTATAGAGTTAGTTTGCAGTTGGTCTAGAGGTAATGTAAGCATAAATGTAAGTAATGTAAGAGTAAGTCAACAGCCTTAATGGCAAAGTTGGTGTAGAATTATTGTAGAGTTAGTGCAAAGTTTGGTCTGAGTTAGATTGATTTAGTGTAAAGTTTAGTCTAATGTTGGTGTAGTTATTGTAGAGTTAGTCTATAGTTAGTGTAAATCTTAGTTTATAGTTAGTGTAAAGTTTAGTGTAAATGCAGTGAAGAGTTCATGTAGAGGGTAAGGTTTAATGTAAAGTTAATGTAACGTGTAGTGTATGTTTATGTTAATGTAGATTTATTTCAAGAGTTAGGGTAAAGTTTACTGTTTACTCTTTTACCTTCAACATATACAAGCATGTTGATCTTTTCCAGTGAATCGTTTCTTCTCATAATGTGTCCAAAGTAAGAGAGCTTCAGCCTGACCATCTGGGCTTCCAGTGAGAGGTTAGGCTTGATTTGGTCCAGGATCCATTTGATTGTCTTCTTCACTGTCCAGGCTCTCAGAGGTCTTTGTCAACACCAAAGGTTAAAGGTGTCATACAGAACCACAGAGAAAACCATTGTATGGATAACTCTGATCTTTGTTTTTAAAGACAGATCTTTACATTTGAAAAACTTTTCAAGCTCCTTCATTATTGTCCTGCCAAGTGCTAGATCCTTTGTTGTTAACAATTGAACCAAAAGCTGTCCACCATCACTTCTTTTCCATCAATGGTAAAGCTGGCACTGTTTCCTGTCATCATGACCTTAGACTATTGAGCTGAAGACATATTTGGCTGAAGTCCCATCTTTTCACTCTGTTCTTTAACCTTTAACATAAGGGCCTTCAGGCCATCTAGACTTCCTGCTATGAATTTTGTTTGTTTTGCATATTGAAGGTTATTGATGTTTCTTTCACCAACCCTGAGTCCTCAGTCATCATCCTCCAGTCCATCTTCTCTCATTATATGATCTGCATACAGGTTGAACAGGTATGGTGATAGTATGCAGCCTTGTCTAACTCCTTTGCCAGTGTAGCTTGTTGATCAGTACAGAGATTTTGTATTACAATAATGAGATGCTCTGGTAATGCCATTTCCTGAGTTCTTTAATTCTTTAATTTTATGTGGTCCACTCAGTCAAAGGCTTTACTCTAGTCTATGAAACACATGTTGACCTCGTTTATGAACTCACTGGCATTTTCAAAGATCCAGCGTGCATCTGCGATGATGTCTCTTGTTCCTCTGCCTTTCCTAAGACCTGCCTGCACATCTGGCAGTTCTCTTTCAATATAAGGTTCTAGTCTACATTGGATGATCTTCAGCATGACTTTACTGGGATGTAATATGAGGGAAATTGCACATCTTACTCATCTCCTTTCTTTGGTATTGGGATGTAGGCTGACCTCTGCAGCTGTTTTCCATATTTGTTGGCATAGTTTGGTGAGTACTTTAACTGAATCATCCTCGGAATCCTGAAATATCTCTATTTATATGTTGTTGATTCCTGTGGCTGTCTTCTTTGGCAATGATCTCAGGATCTTCTAGAACTAAAGGTTCTTCTGTATAGCCAACATCGACAAAAGTGTCTTGGCAATTTACATCTTTTTGTACAGGTCTTCTCTGTATTCCGTCCATCTTTCTTTGATCTGTTTTTCATCCTTGATGATTTGTCCCTTTGCATCTCTTAAGGTTCCAACTTGTGGCTGAAATGTATTTCTGATCTCCCATATCCTCTGATAAACAATCCTTGTTTTACCATATTTGTTCCCCTTTTCACACTCTTTGCAGATGTTATTGTAGGATTTGTCCTTGTCCTTCCTGGCAGCTCCCTGGAATTCCCGGCTTAGTTCTCTTTGTCCTCGCAATCTTTGTCTTTCTTGATTTTTTGCAATCTCCACTGTATCATCAGACGTGCACTTTGATTTCTTTCTCTTTTTCATTCTTCTCAGGTTTTTCTCTGATTCTTCTTTGATGACCTCTTTGAGTCCCATCCAAAGTTCCTCTACTTCTCAGTCAATTATGTCCAGCATTTGAAACTGATTCCTGATGTTTCCTTTGAAGGCATTTGGTATGTGTTCCAGGTCACATTTTTGGAGCCTGATTGTTTTTCCTCAGCTTCACTTGGATCTTGCACATTAGTAGTTCATGATCTGTTCCACAGTCAGCCCAAGGCCATGTCTTTGCAAATAAAATGGAGTGCTACCATATCTTTGTACAAAGAATGTAGTCAATTTGGTTCCTGTACACTTTGTTTGGTGATGTCCAGATATACAATCACTTTGCTTGAAAAATGCGTTTGTGATGAAGAAATCATTGTAGTCACAGTTCATGCTGTCCAAAAGTGTATCCCACCTTCTCACTTGCAGCCTTTGCGTTCCAGTCTCTGATCACCAGCAGTATGTCCTGCTTGCAGATCTTGTCAATTTTATTCTGGGTTTCACTATAAAACCTTTTGATTCACTTGTGTCTGTTTTTGGGGCATAAACCTGCATGACTGTAATATTGAAAGGTTTTGCACGAAATCAGATTTGACATCATTGTATCCCATAATAGTCTTGTTGACATCCTTGTTGACGATGAAAGCCACTCCATCTTTGCTGTTCATGTCAGTAATAGATGGTGTGAAGTAGTATACCATTGACTTCTGTGCAGTTGAATTCATGTCTTTGCCATTGTCACCTTTGTGGTCATCCACCAATGACATCATCCTATATTGCTGCTGCCCACTGTAGGTGGTAGGTTTAGTCTGGCACCTCTGCTAAGACCTTTCTGAAATGGGAGACCCCGAAGGAGTTAAGACTCCAGGCAACACAGCTCTCTGCATCTCTGATGCACAAAAGCCTCCTCACCTTGACAACACCATACCCTGAGAATAGGTGTAAAGTTACTGTATAGATAATGTACAGTTAGTGTAGAGTTAGTGAAGAGCTAATGTAGTGTTAGTGGCTTTTGGTGTGACCTTCACATGCACTGTGCCTTTAGTGGGGGTAAAAGCTCATTTATGTTCAACATTAAATCTGGATACAAACAAAGCCTTATTTCTCTACTCCATCTTCAGGTTATCCATATTTGTTCATTCTCTCTGAAAGCTTACATATCATGGAATTGATTATGGAATGGAAATCATAAGGGACATTTTTCCAATAGTTTAAGCAAAATCTGACCATTGCCATATGGAAGAAGAAACGTATGTATTAAAATTAACATATTACGTCACATTCACCTCTCACCTTTAATCTGTTACGTTAGTTTATTGTTGTAAGGAACATTGACTCTGAACTGCCCTCTAGTGGATGTATTGAGGTACATCTGTGCCAATGTAAAGGACTGATAGAAGAATGTGGGCAGTGACACAGTGATCCATTTTGAAATGGACATATACATTTTCATAAATAAAGGGAGTATAAATGAACCCTAAGGCTTGTTGGCAGGAATGAGATGATACACACACACCCACACACAAAATTAGAAAAGCACACAGATTTTGATCCATTATTCACCCACAAAATCTAATACATTATTAACTCAAGAACAAAATGCACAGACATTCTGTTCTCCCTAAAGTACCTTAAGGGCACAAGCTTCCTTTCTTCCTTTCTTTCTTTCTTACTTACCTCCCTCCTTCATTCATTCATATACAGTATATATATATATATATATATATATATATATATATATATATATATATATATATATATATATATACACACACACACACACGCACACCTTTTTCATTGTTGGGACTGGGTGTAGGGGAGGGGCTGACTGGCCTAACTGGGACAGTGCAGTGAACACTGCGGATGCTTTGACCTCCAAGGTTTCCATTAGAAGCAAAGGAAACCCAGCCTGCCCTCTTGACTTTGCATTATGTTTTTACAACAGTGAAAGAAGGATGAAGAACAGTTTATGTGCATGTGTGTAAGAGAGAGCAAGAGAGAGAGAGAGAGAAAGAGAGAGAGAGAGAGAGAGAGAGAGAGAGCAAGAGAGAGAGAGAGAGAGAGAGAGAGAGAGAGAGAAAAGGGAGACCTTTACTGCATTTGAAGGACTTTCACCTGGTAAGCTTTGAAGCTTTAAACTGTAGGCTTCAAAGTTAAACACAGCGTGAACAGGATGGCTTTTCCACTTAAGATTTGAAATATGTATACTCAAAAAATAGCTGCACCCAGGAGGAATCAACTGATTGTAATGCGCGACTGCAGTGGTGTCGTGCCAGTTTGTCATGGAGTCACTCAGAAGAGCACCAGGTCACCTTCAGTGATGAGTCCCGCGTTCATCTTGGTGGAGACAACCAATGAATGCACGTGTGGAGTCACCCTGGTCAGTGTGAATATCAATAATTTGTTGTCGCATGTCCAGAAGGCCTAATGTTATGGATTGGTGTGTAATTTTTCCACCTTTTTTCACCTTTAGTCTTCACCGCAGGCACTTTGGTGCCACAAATACATTGTGAAGGCCAGTAGTATCATCAGACCTGTCCCCAATTGACAATGTGTGGGATGCTACTGGACACACTGTCAACAATCCACAAAATCTGTCAGTGAACAAAGGGGAACACATTATTGGTGGGGACAATTTGTGGGATTTTGTTGGGGATGCATCAATCCGTCCATGCTAATCATATGCTCATTGATCAAAATGGATATTGGTGGGGATGCATGGCCTCTGTTCATGCTAAATCTACGCCCTTGCCATATTAAGATCTGGGTATTTCAGGGCATTGAAATAGTTAAGTTTCTTGTGAAATCCTCGATATGTTGGATCAGTATATATTTGGGTTATTAGGTCTGTTATTTGTTGGGGTTGTTACTGGTTGAAGTATGTGCTGGGCAATTGGACCCGATAATGTTTTGTATGTAGATTTTCTTGGCCTCATAGTCACTGGGATTGGAGGCTTCATATTTATTTTGTTTCTGTGTCCCATATCTGGGTTTTATACCTCATACTTATTGGATTTCTGGACTTCTGGATTTCTGGAGGTTCTCTGAACCTCATGCAGGTTTTATTTCAGGTAAAACCTGTATGCATGTCCAGTGATTGATTGGTAAAGCTAAAAAATTATTGGGTTTAAGCCTTCTTGGCCTGCTGTGTTTTTGGGCCCAACACTTGTTGTTGAATCCAAAAATTACTCACTTTTGAACATTTGGCATTCTGGGTCATATATCTAATGGATTTCTGGATGGATTTTCCTTGACCCAGAAAACTGCAGATTTGTGATAGATCTATTCTGCAAAATAACACCTGAATATTCTGATGAAAAGCAGAGGGAACAACATATCGATTACAGTCACAAAATAGGTAGGGAGAAGTGTAGTTCTACTGTAGTTTGTAATGGTATCTAACTTGAGATACCTGAGAGACGTGTACATGTGAGCATAAATGTGTGTCTCTGAATAACCTCTTGTGAAATAAAGAGTTGTGCAGTCACATGGGACCATATTATGGTTTGGATAAAGTGGCGAGATCAGCTCCTTTAGGCATAAATCATCTCTGCACAATGGGGAAAATCCAGCAAGTCACAGCAAAAGTCATGAAAGTAACAGTAAATCATGGGCTTTTTTTTGTACCTGTCATATGCAGTACCAGTTCATCACTCTTTTTATGATAAACATAAATTATATTAAGGTGTGACATATAAAATAACATTATACAAATATAAACCAAGATATGGAGGTGCAGTGCTGCAAACATTAAGTGCACCCTTAGCTACCAAATCAGCTAGTTAACCAAATTCAATTGATGACTGGGTTCTATTTCACTAGCCACACCCAAGCATAATTACTGCCAGGCCAGTTCTAATCCAAACATCACTTGTATGCCAT
Source organism: Acestrorhynchus altus (assembly GCA_034509495.1). Classification (NCBI taxonomy): domain Eukaryota; kingdom Metazoa; phylum Chordata; class Actinopteri; order Characiformes; family Acestrorhynchidae; genus Acestrorhynchus; species Acestrorhynchus altus. The sequence goes on along the minus strand of CM067502.1, from coordinate 9,922,344 downwards.
GTATCACATGATGCCACATTCTACAGAGATTCAAATGCAGATGCAAAAAAAATCGTTAAAAACAACCAGTATGAAAAGAGTTATGAAGCCATTGCTAAAGTTCTGGGACTCCGTTGTCCAAAAAAAAACTTGGAACAGTGGGCAACCTAAATTTCACCAAGAGCACATCGATTTTCTCTGATGGGAATCCATGGAAAATGGCATTCATGGGGGAGCTGCATGGCACAAACCACTTGCATCTTGATCACACCCTCACACCTTGTTTTTTTTTTATTTAGTGTTCATTCGTATTCCCTGGTTTTGTTTGTGTCCAAGCTTTGTTTTTCTTTATTTAATTAAATCATCTACCCCTGCATTTGCCTCCACACCCTCGTCCTTGTTCTGTCTGCTTATTGGGAATGTTGTTCTACCTTATGTGAATATTATTTTGTATATAAAAATATTACACTGTATACTATTTTTCCAAATATTTGTGGACAACCCTTCTAACTGCAATGTATCGGTCCTGGCCACCTGTGTCTTATTTGTAACTCTGCCCCGTCATTATCATTTTCCAGTCTTGTCTAATGTTCTCATGTATATAATGCCTTTGGTCTCAGTCTGTCTTGGTCAGTCTTCTTGTTGTCTTGTTTACCTGTCTGATCTCTTGTGTTATTTTAGTATTGTTTATCTAATCGGTTTGTTTTGTTCCTATGTTGGGTTCCTGTCGCGCTTATATTTAATTAAACCCTCATCCCCTACTAGTACTTCCGCCACTCTGTCTCGTCAGTTCAGTTAAGTTCACCGTTCTCTGACACTAACGAAATTCAATCAGCCACTTTAAGTTGCAACCTATGCTGACACAGATGTGCAAGTCTACTGCCAGTAGAATAGCAGATAAACATGAACCTATTGCCACCATGCCTAATGCAATGTGTGGGCTAGATGGATATAAAGCCACCCAGCATTGAGCAGTGGAACTGTGTTCTCTGGAATGATGGTGCTCCATCCAATACTTGAGTTGCATACTTGAGGATCCTGACCTCACTAACACTCCTGTGTTGCTCAATGTGATGAAAACCTCCAAAATCCAAAAGCATTTCCTGGACAGTTGAGATGTTTACTCCAACAAAAGAAGGATAAACTTTTTTAATACCCTGGATTTCAAAAGAAACAATTAATGAGCAGGTGTCCCAATATTTTTGTCCATATAGTGTGTATTTGCAGAATTATAATGGTACACATTTATTCATTGATTCTTTTAATTTTGTGCTCTTTTTTCTGGCCGTTATTCCATGTAAATTGACAAATTTATTTACAAGATCATCTGAACCTTCCTACGCCCTCCTCTCAGTCTGGTGTTTTGGAAATGCTGGCAGTCACCTTAGCCCGACAGGTACTTTTTCCCAGCTAATGTCCGTCGCATGCCTTGTCTCGCCCGCTTGGCAGCGGCTATATTTCATCTTTGACTGAACTTCAGAGAGTCCAGCTGGCCAACGCTCAGGCCTGCTTTGGGCCTTGTTTTACACTCAAGCCGTGTAGCGCCTTGTCAGTCTAAGTTTGCTGTTATTGATATGAATGCATTTGGTCCCACAGGGATGCATAAATCCAGCCTCGCTCTCCCCCCTCCACTCCGGGGTCAATGCTACACCACCACATCTCACTTGCTAACAGCAAGGTCAGCTCCAATTCCTCTGACTCAAGCACTATTGAGACGCCACACTTACGTTCAGCCAGTGTTGCTGCGGGCCTGCTGAGGTGAAATTACACAACAGCATCATGTGAAGCAGCACAGAGGCTGCGTTTTTGGTGAACTAAGCTTTATATCAAACAAAGGTTTTGTTTACCTGTGGTCATTAATCTCTAGAAGCTGAGTTATTACTTTCGTCTTGCTATATGTTCACAATGTAATTGTGTAATTACATATTCATAATATTGTTAGATGTATATAGCTTATTTACACTGGATTTACATTCTGTATTCAATTCTTTCTCCATTTGTTTCAATGGAAAGGATGGTATTTTCAGAAATCCACACCATTGCTCAGATTTGTGCCTATCTTGTTCAAGCACACCTGAACCAACTTGTCTGTTAGAGTTTTAGTAGGTCTGCTAAAGCAGGGAAATCAGCAAACTGTGCCAGACTTTGGTCCCTATTGCCCACCCCCGACCTACATGATGCTACTTAATTTGAGACATATTAGTGTGAAATCCTGTAATATTACTGTGTGGTAGGGGTCACCAACCCTGCTACTGGAGGGCTACCATCCTGCATGTTTCCATGTTTCAACTCCAATCCAAATCTCACACCCCATTCAGCCAATCAAGAGCTTCTGAAAGCAGGTAATTAGTTGGATCAGGTAGCTCTCCCTGAGAGAAGGGCCGGTGTCCTAATTCTTCAGTCCAAATGCTTCTTTCACATTTAGTGACTGTTCTCTCAGCTTGTCCAGAAATGTATGTGTAAAGTAAGTCCTTTAAACTTGTTGCAAATCACAAACTTTCTTGCCCCAGAGCAAGAAATAGCAATTTTCACATACTGCTGCTTTAAGTTACTCATTTTGTAGATGTTTCTGAAGAGATTAGATATAATTCTTCAAATATGCAACATCAGAAAGATGTTCAAATCATGTCTGATCATTTCAGTCAGTCACAACCACTTTTGTACATCTGGTGCACAAAAACCTCAATATCTGATCAGCTGACTATGACCTTGACTCGATATCTGTGGATGTCCAAGATGGTTTCAGTGTTTAGCTAGGACCTCTCTTGGACCTCAATATGTTTGAATATTGTCAATAATAAATGTTTAAAAACATTAAAAAAAAATAATTTTTCATTATTGATTCTCGGTGGAAATCTTTTCAATGTTATCAAAGATGTTATATTAATGTCTTGTTGATGTGTCTTTGCTCAGTGGGAACACAATCCAATTGCACAAAGAAGGAGAGTTAAAGGAAAATAACTGAAAAACAAGGGTTTCCACAACATTAAGAAATGATACAGAGAAGAACTGGACTGACACCCGAAATGCTTCCCATCACATTAACAACCCTAGCTGAAGACATTGACTCCTGTCAAGCTGGCTTCCCTTCAAAATTCTACACACACTAACCCACAATTATAAAGTGAGACAAATGTGTATTTTTAAAAAATAAAACACAAAAATATAACATGTATATAAGCATTTACAGTCTTTGCCTAATACTTTGTTAAAGTGCCAATTACTGCCTCACATTTCTTGAGTATGATGTTACAAGCTTGGGTACCCCTGTTTTGGGACGTTTCTCCCATTCTTCTTTGTCGTATCAAACACTGAGTGTCCTTAAGGTGCTTTTTGGCAAACTCCAGACAGGCTGTCATATGCCTTTTACTGAGGAGTGGCCACTGTTCCATACAGGCCTGATTAATGTTAATTAAATGTTAGTGCTGCAGAAATGGTTGTCCTTCTGAAAGTTTCTCCTTTCTCCACAAAGCAATGTTGGGGCTCTCTCAAACCGATTAAGGCCCTTCAACCACAATCACTCAGTTTGGCCTGGAGGCCAGCTCTAGGAAGAGCCCTGGTGGTTCCAACCTTCTGTAATTTATGGAAGATGGAGCCCACTGTGTTCATTGGGACATAACTTCATGGCTTGGTTTGTGGCTTGGTTCTTGCATTGTTTACTATGAGACCTTACTTAAACAGATGTGTCCTTCCAAATCATGTCCAATCAACTGAATTTACCACAGGTATCCAATCAAGATGTAGAAACATCTGAAGGATGATCAGTGGAAACAAGATGCACTTGAACTTTGAGTGTTGTGGCAAGGGCTGTGATTACTTATGTACATCAGATACTTTATACATACGCATTGTCTCTTGTTTTGGGGTTGGGTCAGAATGGAGTTGTAGAGGTTCCTAATGGTGTCCTGTGATAATGCATTGCATACAGCTTGAATATTCTCAATCAGTTCCTCCAGAAATGCTGATAATGAGTCCAATTGCATCCCACACATTTTCACTCAGGCATAGGTCTTGCGATGTGCCTGCCAAGCTCTTGAGATGGCAGCAGTATGCAGATGAGTGCTGTCGTGTTGGAACAGCACACTGGCGTGTGTGTGTTCAGAAAAGGTAGGACCACTGGTTGCAGGACCTCATTAACATAACATTGGGTTGTCAAAGTGCCTGTAATGAAGACCAAAGGTGATCTAGCATTATACAAAATTGTACCCCACACCATGAAACCAAGCTTTCTGGACATGTTACACGTCTTGGTGCTGACCACAGTGCCTCCACACATGGGTTTGGTGGTTGTCTCCACCAAGACAAAGTGGGATGTATCACCTAAGATGATCCACTGCAGTTCTGAGTGACTCCATCACAATCTGGCATGACACCATTGCAAGATTGCAAACTTCTTTGTTGATGATTAGTATAAATCCTCACCAATGAACAGCCTTATGTGGAACACTGCTTGAACTGGTTATAAGTAAGCGAATTGCATTTTCCCCATAGTTTCACTTTGCTTCCACCAAATTTCATGAGGAAATGGAAGAACAATAACCTTGTAAATACCGTGTCACACAAATAATCAAACACGTACACATTCACTCACAACATTCATTAACATTTCACCTAATTCTACTGCCTGTTTGATTGAGTACAGTGGGGGTGATTCATCCAGGAAAAGCATGGTGCAGACTGAATAAACAGCTCTCCTGCTCTGTACTCCAACCTTATGCTTGTACCCACAGCCCAGGAGTCACAACACATTCCATTCCATCAAACGCTTCTTCACGCTTTCATGCTTTTCACTCATTTTGCTTGTTCTGAGCATGGAGAAATGGAAATTAGCACCACCAACCGTGTCTTGTTTGAGATTGTGGGATATTGGAAGAAACAAAGATGTCATTTTCCACTTCTCTGTTATCCAAGCATATCATTTCATGTAATAAGATACACGAGAACCCCCCTCCCCAACCCCTCCCCAAGACCGTGATCAATAAAAGTGATCTAGTTTTGGTGCCAGAGCATTTGACAGGCATTAGCAGCAATGAAAAGTAACAACAAGAGTAAATGGAGGAATAGTATCAGGCAGTATTCAGCCAAGAGACATCCTTCCAGGAAAGTGAGGGGAAGAGTGCGGAATTCAATCCCCCTCACTTCCCTCTTACACAATAGACCATGTCTGTTCATGACAGCCCACCCCTCCGACTTTCTTCGGCCTCTGATGTATAAGGCCTGGTCGACCTTGTAAGTGGATAACCAGCCATGTCATTGGATCACATAGCCCCTGTGCGTAACATGAGCCTTCCAAAGTTGCAAAGTCACTGTCATCATTCTGTTTGCAGTGCTGGCCACAGATTTCTCTAACTTCCTCTCCTCATGCCGGTGTCATCCCAGGTTTAAAGGGGCCAAGGCCATCATTTCTCTTGTATTTAATTTCCTCTCAATTCATTCACATATCTCACTTTGTCCTTAATTAAACATACTATTTTACCTCTTCTTAATCCTTTTCCTCTTGAACTCTTTTTTCACCAAAATCTTACAATACATACATATTGTCATAATGCAAAACCTTGTATCTCTGTATATTTTTACTTTACTCTATTTTTACTCTACTTTTTCACTTTTTGGCATATGGTAAATCTGCCAGCTGTTCTTTACATTGTGTCAGACGTTCTTGATGAACCAAAAGAAATGCTCTACATCAACCCTGACTGCCACTGAAAATAAGAAGTTTGCCTTTTTGGAGTTTCCAGCAGTAACAATATGCACATAACATGCAGCCCAATTTTCTCACTCAAACAACGGCAATGGTGGCTTGGTCAAAATGGTCTAGATGGGAGGAAGTTAATTGTGATGACCATCCTGCTTCTCTCAGTCCAATGATGCAGCCCATCTCAAACTCTGATTGGCCCAGAATGCTAGTCTGCTGCCTTCCTTACCTCAGCCCACAGTGAGTGTGGTCAGCATTTGGCAAAAATGTTCATCTGAAACCTTTTGTGGATGCAGAAAAAGATTTCTTCTGATTACTCTTCCACGAAGGTCATATTTGTGTTACAGTGGGGAAAATAAGTATTTAGTCAGTCACCAATTGTGCAAGTTCTCCCACTTAAAAAGATGAGAGAGGCCGTTAATTGACATCATAGGTAGACCTCAACTATGAGAGACAAAATGTGAAAAAAAATTTAGAAAATCATTTTGTCTGACTTTTAAAGAATTTATTTGCAAATAATGGTGGAAAATAAGTATTTGGTCAATAACAAAAGTTCATCTCAATACTTTGTTGTATATCCTCTGTTGGCAATGACAGAGGTCAAACGTTTTCTGTAAGTCTTCACAAGGTTGGCACACACTGTTGCTGGTATGTTGGCCCATTCCTCCATGCAGATCTCCTCTAGAGCAGTGATGTTTTGGGGCTGTCGGCGGGCAACACGGACTTTTAACTCCCTCCAAAGGTTTTCGATGGGGTTGAGATCGGGAGACTGGCTAGGCCACTCCAGGACTTTGAAATGTTTCTTACGAAGCCACTCCTTTGTTGCCCTGGCAGTGTGCTTGGGATCATTGTCATGCTGAAAGACCCAGCCACGTTTCATCTTCATTGCCCTTGCTGATGGAAGGAGGTTTGCACCCAAAATCTCACAATACATGGCCCCATTCATTCTTTCATGTACACGGACCAGTCGTCCTGGTCCCTTTGCAGAGAAACAGCCCCAAAGCATGATGTTGCCACCCCCATGCTTCACAGTTGGTATGGTGTTCTTTGGATGCAACTCCGCATTCACTGTCCTCCAAACACGACGAGTTGTGTTTTTACCAAATAGTTCTACTTTGGTTTCATCTGACCATATGACATTCTCCCAATACTCTTCTGGAACATCCAAATGCTCTCTAGCAAACTTCAGACGTGCCTGGATATGGACTGGCTTAAGCAGGGGGACACGTCTGGCACTGCAAGATCTGAGTCCCTGGCGTCGTAGTGTGTTGCTGATGGTAGCCTTTGTAATGTTGGTCCCAGCTTTCTGCAGGTCATTCACTAGATCCCCCCTTGTGGTTCTGGGATTTTTCCTCACCATTCTTGTGATCATTTTGACCCCACGGGCTGAGATCTTGCGTGGAGCCCCAGATCGAGGGAGATTAGTAGTGGTCTTGTAGGTCTTCCATTTTCTAATTATTGCTCCCACAGTAGATTTCTTCACACCAAGCTGCTTGCCTATTGCAGATTCAGTCTTCCCAGCCTGGTGCAGGTCTACAATTCGGTTTCTGGTGTCCTCCGACAGCTCTTTCGTCTTCACCATAGTGGAGTTTGGAGTGTGACTGTTTGAGGTTGTGGGCAGGTGTCTTTTATACTGTTAACGACTTCAAACAGGTGCCATTAATACAGGTAATGAGTGGGGGAAAGAGGAGCCTCTTAAAAAAGAAGTTACAGGTCTGTGACAGCCAGAAATCTTGCTTGTTTGTAGGTGACCAAATACTTATTTTCCACCATTATTTGCAAATAAATTCTTTAAAAGTCAGACAAAATGATTTTCTCAATTGTTTTTTCACATTTTGTCTCTCATAGTTGAGGTCTACCTATGATGTCAATTACAGGCCTCTCTCATCTTTTTAAGTGGGAGAACTTGCACAATTGGTGACTGACTAAATACTTATTTTCCCCACTGTATTTGGGTTTGGTATCAGGTTTCCCCTTCTAGCAGTCCTATGAAATGTTCTTTTGGAAAGTGTTCTTGGTTCTTCTGAACCTTAACTTGATCTTAATTATTCCTGTTACTGGCCTCCAAGTGGCTCAGCATTCAAATGTGCTAGTTGTATGATCTGAAGATCACTGTTTCATGCTGTATCAGGCTGCTTGCCATTGGTGGCCAGAGTCTGAGAGAGCTCAGTTGGTTCATGCTCCATCTGGGTGGGTAGATGGCACTCTCTCCTGGTTAGATGGTGCTCTCTCTTGACACCAGTGTATTGTGGTTCTGGCTGATAGATGCATTTGTAAGGCATTGCATTGTAAGGTATTGTCCTCAGTAATGATGCAGCTGCAGCAATTCAAAAAGAGGTGATTGCTGGCTTCTCATGCATCATAGGCAGCATGTGCGTATCTTCACTTAGTGGTACTTCCAAATTGGGGTGGACAATTGGGGTAAAATAAAAAAAAACAAATACAGGAGCATGTTTCTCTGCATACCTTGGTAGCATCCTTTCTCCCTGAACTTTGATGGTCAGGACTTGCAGGACCATCACAGAGAGGTATTATATTAGTGTGTGTTACATCATACAAGTGATACAGCAGTGCTCCTGGAGTGTTCAGACACTGTGTCCGCCCGCTGTCCACTCTATTAGACACACCTACCTAGTTCCCCCACCTTGTAGATGTAAAGTCAGAGACTTGCATTGTTTGTGTTGGTCATTCTCTACTCCTTCATCAGTGCTCACAGGACACTGCCCACAGGGCACTGTTGCCTGAGTAGTTTTGGTTGGTGGGCTATTCTCATTCCAACAGTGACACTGAGGGGTTTAAACCATCCAGCAGCAATGCTGTGTCTGATCCTCTCGCAACACACACACTAGCACACCACTCAGCAGTACTGAGAATGACCCACCACCCAAAAATAACTGTGGTGTGTGGTGGTCCTGAACATTGTAGATCAGGGTGTAAAGAAGGCCAATAAAGAAGTCATAGAAACAGATGAACTACAGGCTCTAAGTATAGAACTACAAAGTACTTCTGTATTGTAAGAGGAGCTGATACACTAGGTAGATATAATAGGTATAGAGATAAGGATGTGGTCAAAGTTATGGTTGATGATATTTCACAGTCTGTTGTGTTGAAAACAGGAGGAACTTCACTTTTCAATGATCTGGACCCTTTAAATGAGCAAGCCAGCCTGTGTTGGTTTGGCTTTACGGCTGTTGCAGTCTACACTAACAATGGCCTGATAAATATGCTTTCATTACAAAGTAGACCTGATGTCTGGTGATGTATTTGTGGGTCATCTCAACCACATAAGTCCATTGGCTAATAATAGATGTGTGGGGAGTGCCATCCAAGTAGTGAAATGATACAGCAGGAATGTCCTCTGTGAAATAAGAGGTAATACGGTAAACAAGGAAAGTAGGGGAGATGGAAACTCACACATGGCTGCGCTTCTGCTGAATGACCGAGGGCTGTGGTATTTAAGCTCCGAGTTGGAAATATTTTGAACATTTGTACTGACGTCCACTTTAGCATTACTTGTAATAAGAAGTGCATGTTCTTGTTATGCAGTTCATTTCCAGTTCTTAGTTGTTAATAATCTAGAAATCTGAAAGCATATACACTACTCTCAGACCGAAGCCTCAACAGCTATTCCAATTATCTATGGTTTTATATGTTTAGAGCGTCCAAGTGTATCTTAACTATGGCTTCCATTCTTCTCAGAAGACACACTTTCATTGTTTCTTTCACACCCCCCCAAAGTTCAGTCTTAAAAGTTGGAGCTTCTCACCATCCAACACATTGAATAATGTTTAGGTTGGACTCTAGGTGCTCCATCGTTCCGAGAGCATCTGCAAAAATCTTTTTGCATACCAGCACAGAGAGGACCATGATGTTTTCACGTGATGGCAGATTTCTGAGATCGACACCATATTTAAAGAAATTCTCAATTCCTTTAGAACAAAATGCAGAATTTCAAACTGAAGTTGTGAGGAGCAGATGCATGTTTCTAAATCTCTGCCTACTGGTTATTTTAATTGGTTATTCTCTGAAACAATTGCATTTGTTCTGCCTCAGAGGCAGAGCTGCCTTTAGGAGTGTTTTGAGTAATGATTTTGCACATGAGCTCAGTGGATGATTTCAGATCTGAGCTCAACTAAGGGCAGTGCATACCTTCATGCTGCCTTATTTACATATGATAACTTTGCTTTCAATGCATTATGGATTTGACATTGTAAATGAACAGGGCTGTACGTGGCTTATAATTCACCAGCATCTTCTTGGGATTTTCCCTTTTACCTTCTGCTGTTTGTGTGAGGTGGGATGCAAAATTCTAATAAGGAGGCAAAAGAAACCAACATCTCACTCATTTTGAGATCATGTACAATAATTCTGTGGTCTATCCTGACCACAAGTTGGATGTACATCTAGGAACATTTGCAAAAGTGGCTTTAAACGATCACATCTTGACAAAAGAAACATCAGATCTATGTGAACACACAATTCATTGTTCAATTTTTTAGGCCACTGATCTTACTACTGTTCATTGAATCTAAGATCAGTCTTGGCCTCCAGGGACTAGACTGAAACGATAGTGTTTAACACCTGTGTGAATATTACTATTTGGTCCGTACTTAACTGTGAGACACTTCATAGGTCATGAGTCAGAGATCTGCATGAGTCAGAGAGGTGTGGTGTTTCAGTCTTCATGTCTCTCTAACTGTGTAATTGAAACAGATGTAGAATCTTCTCAAATGCTACTTTCAAAAGGAATACTGTAAATCCTATAAACCCCGCCTGTAAAATTCACTTCATAAGAAAGTGTCCTAAATGGTTCTTGTCTTACACTTTTAAAAGTGAAGGTGCCAAAAGGGGTTCTTGAGTGATGCCAAAAAAGAACCATTTCAGTGAATTCCTAAGGGACCCATTGTTGTAAATAAGGTACATCACTGTGAAGAACCTTTCAAAGGAAGAAATAGAAATCTCTTTAACTCTTGAAACATTCTTCACTTTTAGCCTCCATTTCAAAGACATTTCTTAAGGCAGCCAAAAGTAGTTCTTCTATGATACCCCTCGAATGAGGGTCTGTGCATCTCAAAAATGATCATATTCTCCAAGTTTATTTGTTTTCATAATTTCATTCAAATGGTTAACTATCATTTTTATACAACAGTTAGTTGTAACAAGCTGAGCATGTATTCGTCATGAACACTGTCTCACTGTACGCTATAAGTAAATAACAACAGCAACTCCTTAAGTAACATAAATGCTCTGAGCAAAAGAGCAAGAAGACACCAAACTGATTATGTCAGTTTGCTGTTTTGTCAGAGAAGTTCTTGTACCAGTATTGAATAGCTGGTCCTTCTGAGCAGTTACTCCGTAGAACCCCTCCACGTTTTGGTGGACATAAGGTTTTTGGAAGAGCTTTTTTAAGCCTGTAGGGGCACTGAAACCTTTGGTGACTTCTCTTATGAGATATGTTGTGCCACCAATGTAGAAAAGTGAAAACTGCCTTACATTTTGGGGTTATGTTCCATAAAATTAGGATTTTTTTCACAGTGTAGCTGCCATTCATTGTTATTACCATATTACATTGCCCTATTCCTTTGATGGGATATTGGTTATAGATCAGGGGATCTCTGATCTCTGATCTCACCTCAGATGAAAGGTCTGCTGAGAGCTTGTTATAGAGACATCTGGTACATTGCACTAGTCAATTAAACCTCAAAGATAAGAGTGAACCCCCTGCAGACACACAATCAAGCTTCAAGAGAATGTCTCAGCCTTCTTGTCACTCACTACAGGGGTCTATATCGGCAAGTTTGTCGTTTGACGGACATGCGGGGGCTTCCAGTCCAAACTGCAGTGTAAGAGCTGAGTAGGCAGATGACATCATTCAGGCTCTGTTGTATTAAACATCAGTAGCACATTCACGTCATCTCTCCATCGGTTAATGGTTTGTGTTACACTGGTCCACACACTCTTCTTCTCCCTGTTCATCAACACCATGGTTTAGCCATTGTGATCCATGAGTAAATGTCAGCATACAAAGAGCTTCACGCTGAATATTGCGGTAGATGTCCAAATGTTTGTGGACACCCCTACTAATGAATGTCCCCATTGCTGACACAGATGTGCAAATGCACACACAGCTTTTCTAGTCCAAATGTCCAAATGTTTGTGGACACCCCTACTAATGAATGCACCCATTGCTGACACAGATGTGCAAATGCACACACAGCTTTTCTAGTCCCTGTAAAGATGTACTGCTAATAAAAGACAATGGAGTAGATAAACAGACATGAACCTATTGGCACCATGCCTAATGCTGTGGAGCACTGGTATGATGGCACTGCATCCAGCACTTTTGGGATAAGTTGGGGAATTGTAGATGAGGTGGGGCTGACATCCTGACTTCACTAACACTCCTGTCAATGAATGCAATCAAATCCTCACAACAAAGCCATAAATGTCATTTTCAAAAGAAAAGCCTTTCATGAACAATAGAGACAGGTATTCCAACAAAAGCAGAACTCTTTTTTGGCACTCTCGTCTTTTTTATTCCAGAAGAAACAGTAAATGGGCAGGTGTCCCAATACTTTTGTCCATGCATGAGAAGCTTGTAGACTTGTAGACTTCAGGTCTTCTTTTAATATAACCATTCCCATCAGCCTGGCTACCAAGCTAAAGGACTTGGTTCTTTTTCATTTTCAGACAGTTAAAGAAAGACTCCACTTCATATCCACCTTAATTGCCCATTTATGCTTCTGTGTTCAATCTACACTGTAGCTTCTATGCATAGATGGACTCTCTAGACCAATGTTTTTTTATTTCCCAGGTCCTAGCTTTTATACACATCCTGAAACTCTGAAGGGCTTGTTAATGGTTGATTTATTGAATCAAGCATAGAGGGAGCATGGAAAGCTCTAAAATGTGCACTGTAGGGGTGACTCCCAGGAAATTTAACAATGTTGTGACGATGCGGCGTGCAACAACTGTGATTGGTCCACATGGTAGTCTCATATCTTTTGCCTTCTCTTGTCATTCTTTTAAAAAAATCATTTGGATGAACATGGATCATGCACTGCACTTCACTGATCATTCCAGTTGACAAACCCCATCATCCCAACTACCTACATTTCCTTGTTCATGTCTTTCAGTGTTCATAGAGTTGCTCAGAAATGGCAGACATATGATGTCTCCCACATCATCTTCTCTATCTTGCATTGCAGAAATTTTAGTAATGGTGACAACGGTGTTGGCATTTTGCACAAGCCAAGGTGTAGACCAGGGGTGTCAAACTACATCTATGACAGGCTCTGGGTTTTCATTCCAGCCAAACAGAAGACCATGTGATCAGTTCAGTGTAATTAGGTGATTGTTTAAAATACAAACCCTCAGACCTCAACCACTGTGGATATGGTTTGACACCCCAGGGTCAGAAGCATAAATAAAAACTATGATGGTGACACATCTCAGATGGAGATTAGCCACCATATAGGCACAGTGCTGGATTAAGTTCATACACTGTCCATAGACGGAGTGGCTTCCACAAAATAAAACTTCTTTATATAAGATCAAGAACTCATTAAGACCTAGACCCCATCCACATCAACATGGACTGTGTGGAAAGGGTCTCTGATTTCAGGTTCCCGGCTTTCCAGAGTGTGCACACTAACAGCAGTCTAGCAGTGACTCTACCTCTTGAGGGTCCTCAGAAAGAACGACCTGGCTGAGAAACTGCTGGTGTCCTTCTGCCTCTGTTCTACTGAAAGCATGTTGAGCTACTGCATCTCTGCATGGTTTGCTAGCTTCTCCTCAGTGGACAGGATAGCGTTCCAGAGGCCCCCTGTGCATTACTGTCCCTGAAGGACATTTTAAGCTCTTGCTGCCTCAGCAGAGCCATCAACATCCTTAAAGACTCACCCCAGCCTGGACATCATATGTTTGACCTGCTGCCCTTTGGAAGGCACTACAGGTCCAATAAATCAAGAACAAGCATGTCCAAAACCTCAGAACCATTACATCAGTCTAAGGTTTTGCAGGACTGGACTGTGCAGTGTTCTGAATGTGCAGTGCTGTACCGTGCATCTTGATGTGTAACGTTAATGTGTTATGTGTCCTTCCTTCCTCTTCTTTTCTGCACCATCAAGGACAGCCATCTAAGTTTGTTGTTTACTGCAGTGACAATAAAGATATTTGATTCAATTCATTTAATGAGAGAGAGAGAGAGAGAGAGAGAGAGAGAGAGAGAGAGAGAGAGAGAGCATTTATTAGTGTGCATGACTCTGGAGAAGACACAACACATTGTTTGGACCTCACGTTTTAAATGAACTGTTGGCCCTGGTGAACTATGTGATACATTCCTCCCTGTTTTGCCGAGGATATTTTTACCCATAAGCCTTGGCGACGCTGCCTCTGTGGGGTGGGGCTGTAGCTCAGTGGTTTAAGACTGCATTGCTCCCAGAGCCTCGGCCTGCCTCTCTTTATTCTGGCTGTTATTTTCAGATACAGTAGGCGATGTATCCAAAGTCAATACAGTAATGCACCAATCTGAAAAGCCTGCTACTGTTGTAACAAAAGCTCATATCTCTCAAAAATCTCTGTAACTTTATGCAAAATATATATAAATTTCTTAATATTTCTGGGTAATTTTATCGGTTCATTGGTCCATTATTGGTCCATATAAACGTCATTTCATCCTTACATCCTTTATACCCTGACATGACAAAGTCCTGGGATATCAGTAGGTAAATTGATGATAAAAGGGTGCTACCTCAGGGATGGCGTGGGAACACCCGCACCTGTAAAAGTAAGGTGTTGTCTTGTGAGTGAGGTCGAACACTGGCCAGTGTTCTCATGGCAAGTTGAGATGAATTTTCGTAGTTTGAGTAAGGCATGGTGGTGGGTGCCAGATGGATGGGACATACCATTTCCAAGTTGTGAGAGCTTTTAACTTTCCATTCCAAAACATTGATCCACAGTGTCATGCATGTACCAGTAAAACGTCATAGAGATATTTCTAAACAACTTGGGCCCAACGGTAAAGTGCATTTTCCTGCTAGAATATCCCGCCATTGTGGGGGGTACATGATGTCCATGAATGGCTTCAAATGGTCAGAATACAGTGAAACATAGCAGCACTGGTCAATGATGTGTTTGAGTGAAGCAGTAGACCCAACCTATGACATGAGAATATAGACCCCACACCTGCATGGAACCACCAACAGCCTGCACAGTGATTTGTTGAGAACTGGGATCCATGGCTTTATGGGTTCTGCACCACACCCAATCCCTACCATCTGCCTGATACAATTGGTACCATGACTCATACCGTGGCTCATGACCATACCACATTTTGCCAGTCCTCTAGGGTCCAGTTAGCAACTGGATATGCTGCATTTATGGCATTTAGCAGATGCTGTTAACCAGAGTGACTTATAAAAGTGCTTAGTCATTCACTCAGAATATTCAAATATAGTGTCGATAGACCCACGAATTAACATATTTTTGCACTCAGATTCTCAGAAATGAGCCACATTATACACCTAATCTAACAATTTGCAAGCAATACACAGCTCCACAAAACTGAACGTCAATACTACTAGATAATCCAAACCTGTAGAGAATAACAAAACATAGTAAGTGCAGTAAAAGATTTAAAAACTATTAGTGCTTTATTAAGTGCTTATTAAGTGCTCAGCTGATCTTTGAAAACATCAAGTGATTCTGCTGTTCAGACACTCAGGGAGTTCAATCACCTAGGTGACAGGAAAGAAGATGATTGTGTTCCATGTGTCCTCAAGCAAAACTCTACTTTAACCTGCCATCAGGTAGGGAGGGACTGGACATTTTTGGCTTTGAAGGCCAGCTGTAGGGTTTTTCTTCCATGTCATGCAAACATTCTGGAGAAGAATGAGTACAATATATCTTTAAAGGGAACAAAAGAAGAAAACCAATCAAGATCGTGATACTACTACCCCCATATTTAAACGTTACCTGTATCAGTACTTCCTCCACTCAACCTCTCTCCCGTCTATGGTCAGCTTGTCATTGGCCACTGTTCAACTCACTAGCAAGATAACATCACAACCTATTCAGACATGAGCACTCCCAAGCCATCCCCTGGTGTAATCAATTTACAAACTTATATCCCATTATTTTTGGCATTTCAATGTATGTCTAAATGTTTTATAGGTTCTCCTCTGGTCTTGACGATCACTTTTATGGTCATATGATGGTCATATTTTTGTAAAAAGATCTAGACAGCCTCTCACACATCCTTCACTCCTGTCCACACCCCTCATACAGTGGTTGGGTTTTTCTTCTCCACACATTTCACAACAGTCTCCCAAGCTGTTTCAGTCTGGTGATTGCATTGTCCATGACATCACCTGAACCCCCTCACTCATCGACAACCCATCAATCACCTGATGTCCATTGTTATGTATTGAAATTGTTGAGTCATGTTTTCAGTTCTCTGCCAAAATAATATGTTCAGAACACTTGCTAACCCTCTTTCTGCCCAACTCTGAGCCAGTCTAACATTTACCTACATGGAATTCTTAATTTGTTTGACAAATGGGGTTGACATTTGCATCCGTTCCTATATTTAACACAACCACAGCTTTCCTTCTTTAAATGACTGCATGCGAGGACTGAAGATAAGCAAAAAGGTACTCAAGGAGTAGGAATTTGTAGCAGGAACACCTTAGTCATCCTCAAATAACACTCATCTGAGTGCAGTTTAATCACCAGGCGACCAGCTATGGTTCACTGACAGAAAGTAGCATTTACAAAAAGTGGCATTTGGGCAAATTGTCGGCTGATGTGTTGCATGAAAGCTCTCTGCCAGTGCCCCCACTGGCCATTCTTTCATGAAGAATTCTTTTTTTGAGGAAAATGTTCTACTCTGCTCGCCTTCCTGCAAGGCCATGACATGTGATGAGTTGGAGGCTATAGTGAAGTCGCTCCTTTCTGAATCCCAGAGTGCTGTAATGTAGCTTTTCCCTGCAGCTACTGCCTGAAAAATGAGAGCTTTGGTGTCACATGGGAAGCAACCTGAGGTGCCTGTAGCACTGACTGCATATGCTTGCTTCTGTTCTTTGTGTACTGACTGGTTTGATACTTGGTGACAAAATCTTTTCCAGCATTTCTGTCCACTGGTAGTCAACAAAGACCCTACTGAAAAATCCAACTCAGGTCCACCGTTTACTGCTAGCTGGTTTCAAATGGTCAAAGTTGGTCTTTGAAGGTCAAGGTGGGTGAAAGCTGGTCATCCACATGAAAAAAATTCTATGATGATAAGCAAGTTGGTTATCCAGCTCTTGAGCAGCAGAGTGTATGCTGGTCATGTGATCATGCTGGTCAACAAGCTTGGTCTTGCTGGTTATGCTGGTTGACCACCCTGGTCTTGCTGGCCATGCTGATTGACCTGCTTCATCATGTTTTTTAATGCTGGTAGACCAGCTTGGTTTTGCTGGTCATACTAATTGAGTAGCTTGGACATACTGGTCATGCTTGTTGGTTAGCTTGGTAATAGAGGTCATGCTGGTTGATCAGCTTGGTCTTGCCAGTAATGCTGGTTGACCACTTTGGACATGTTAATCATACTCGTTGACCACCTTGATAATGCTGGTCATGCTGGTCAACCAGAACGGTCAAGCTTGGTTGTACTCGTTGTCTAGCCTTGCTTTTATCTTTTTCTTTTAAATTCTAATTCAAATTTTTTGAGATGCTTCCACCAAATGATCAGATACAAATCACATGTGAACATGCTGCATATCTAAACCCAGTAAGTATTACACCAAGTGTGCCAATGATACATTTCAGCCTTACCCACTAAAAGCTAATCCAAGTGAAACTGTAAATGTCCCAACTGTTTGGTAAGCCCATGACCAACTGCTTGGACTCTTGAGTGCCTGGTGCTTCTTGGGTGTGCATTAAAAAAAAGTTTCAGAAGCTTCATTTCACTGTAGAATGGCTCAGCAATGCCTGGCATGATGATTAATAATTCCATGGTGTCCTGCTTGTTCTATGAATAAGTTTCTATGATTTATTGTCGCTGCTCATAAAAGATGATCTGCAAGGGAAAACCATCACTGACCCACACTACAACATTTTTGGAGTCCTAACTGATGTTAAACATGTGCAGGAACCCACAGAAATGACAGATTACACTGATTTTTTAGCTGTGGAGCCGTGGAGCAAAATAACTTTGTTCTCTGGAATGATGGTGCTCCATCCAGTACTTTTGGGATGAGTTGATGAATTTACTAGAATAGACATTTACTCTTTATTAGTAAGAACAGACAGTGAATGAGCTGGTGTCCCAATAATTTTGTCCATGCAGTGTACATAATTTGTGCATATCAGTATGCATGATCAATATGCATGACACTCCCGAAACTTCTAGGAGAGGTGGAATGTCTGCTTTTATATGGGCTGTTGTATTGTATTAGACCATTTCCCTTTGTTAAACATTTGTTCATCTCTTATTATTTAATATTATTTACTTTAGTTATTTTCTTTTTTTTACAGAATGGGGTTGTTTGAGATTTGTTTCTAATTGTAATACTGAAAAGAGTCCATGACTTGTAACAATAATAGATTTCTGGCCCTATATTGAAGGTTTTCTATTGATGTAATGAACTCCTTAACATGACAAATATCCATTTAAGCATCCCAATGGTTACTTACATTGTCATGGTATTTTATAGAACCATATCCTAAAGAACACTATTTTGAGAGTCTACATGATAATTACAGCCTAATGCAGTTTGTATGTCCTGTGCTGATCCTGTGTTGATTTATGGCTATTGATTTTGACTTCATGTGACAGAAGTTTGTCTCACCTTTATATTTGAAGAAACTTGTCATGCTAATTTTCCCTAGATTTAAAAATGCTTCAATAAACAGAGACAAATAAACAGTTCACTTGGGGTCTAGAGGGTTTACAAAACTGAATTTCTTCAACTGTGAAAGATATATTTTGCTCTTCACAAGATAGACACAAGAAAGACAAAGGATACCATCGGTTCAGCTACTTCCCATTAAGTGAAGGAAGCAGAAATTTCCTCCACTCGTACACAAGATGAAACTGTAACTGTAATCTTAACCATAAAACCCAAACCTAACTCTTACTCTATCTCTAATCTTAACCAAGAACCCTAAACCTAACCCTTACTCTATCTCTAATCTTAACCAAGAACCCTAAACCTAAACCTAACCCTTACTCTATCTCTAATCTTAACCAAGAACCCTAAACCTAACCCTTACTCTATCTCTAATCTTAACCAAGAACCCTAAACCCAACCCTTACTCTATCTCTAATCTTAACCAAGAACCCTAAACCCAACCGTTACTCTATCTCTAATCTGAACCAAGAACCCTAAACCCAACCCTAACTCTATCTCTAATCTTAACAATGAAACCTAAAGTGCCATTGAGTGCCTCACCCTTGAGTGCCGTCAACTGCCAATGAAAACTGAGCATGATAAGTAAATACAGGATGTAGATAATGTAAAGCAGCCATATGTTCACCTTTAATTTTACATTCCACCTTAAATGATGCAACATACAGCAGAGCCATTTAAGGTGGAACTTAAATTCCCATATCTGCCTCATCTGAAGGGTAGCCTCCAAAATATACTGCTTACTTCCCTGCTTACTTGAAACTCAAACACATTTTTTTACATAATGAGGAGTGCAAATCACCACACAAACAATGACCACAGCAAGCTGTCTTACTAACATGTAGTGTGATGCTGGCTGGCACACAAATAATTATTCATTAATAAATAAAAGTCAAAGGTTTCTATAAGCAACACCTTAAACGAACCAGTTTGCTTCTTTAGTAAACACTGGGCCTTATTTACCTTGTTTTAACAAAAAGTCATTCATGACAAAAAGAGATTCATGATTTTGAACCCTTTATGCTCTGTGGAATTTATTGTGTCAATGACTGCTAATTAGTAAATTAATGGGAAAAAAAAATCTGATTTAAATCCTGGAACATACTGTTTGCCTTCGGTGGCTGGAGTCTGAGAGAGCCCAATTGGCCACACTCACTCTGGATGCCGCTTTCTCCTCACATTACATGTGGTGTGATGCTGGCTGGCATAGGTGTTTGTTTGTTATTATACTACAATGGAGGAATTGGTTGTTTTCCTTCCTCTAAGCATATAAGTAGCATTCTGAAAGGTGGTGGTGGCTGGGTTCACATACAATAAGCATGTGCTAACCTTCACTCTCCTAGAATACATCTCAGATAACAGACTCATTGCTATCTGGGATATGTGAAGAGGGAGAGTCTTATTGTTGTTGTCATATATTGTCATATTGTTGTCACTTTTAAAAAAATGCATTTTATTTTTTATTTAATATTGTACTGATTTTCCCCCATTTTGAAGTGCCAATTACCCAACACTGTTAGGACTCTCCCACATTAGATATGATGCCTCCAACACTAGGAGGATGAAGACAAGCACATGCCTGGTCTGATACATGTGAAGCCTGCCACCATTGCATCTTTACTGGGCAGCCAATGTGTTTGGAGTAAAGCGCTGTGTACAAAGACTCCTGTGCAGCCAGCACTGGATGTGATGTGGGGACTCCAGCTGCCAGACATGGGATTCAGCCTGCAGCTGCTGATGCCATGCTGAATGACCTGGGATACGAACCTGCTAGCGTATTAGCCCACTGAGCCACACAAAGCCTTCCATCATACATTCTTTAAAAAAAGTGTTTCAAAGGGTTTTGTAAGCACTGCCCTAAAAGAACCTGTGCTTGTAATGATGGATCCCACTGTCCTCATAAACTGAACTACTGAATTTCCATTTCCATGAAACCCTTTGACTGAAAAGGGCTTTAAGTGGCTACCTATTTTTACCTAGTGCTAAATCCACCCCTGGATTTTAGAACATTGGGAGGCTTTACTCAGAATTCCAAGCTTTTTCTGTCTTCAGCCTCCTCACAGTTTCAATAAACCATGTCTGATTGGGTTTGCTTTGGACGTGGTCTGCAATCGTGAGACTCATGCACCTCTGACACCTTCCCACAGTTTGTCCACTGTCAGTGGGCTTTGAGGATGACTTGCAAAATGCTCACACACAAGTCCAGCACCAGGATTTCATAATTTAGGCAGATGTACACTGTGTCCAAATGTTTGTGGACACCCCTTCCAATTACTGCATTCACATATATGTACAAAGGCACGTGCATAGCTTATCTAGTCCCTGTAGAGAATAATAGAATATGACTCTCTGGAACAGATAACCTAAATTACACGAACCTGTTGGCACCATGTAAGGTAGAGTTGGTATAAAGCCACCAGAATTGAGCTAGGGAGTAATGGCCCTGTGTTCTCCAGAATGGTGTTGCTCCATCCAGTAATTTAGGGATGTCTTGGGGAGTTGGTCTTGGTGGGGTGGTGATCATTTAACATCCTGACTTCACTAAGGTCACTGTTACTAATGCAATCAAACCAGTTACTCCAACAAAAGCAGGATATACTCTTTAATGCCTTTCATTTCAGCAACAATGAACAATGAGCAGGTGTCCCAATACTTTTGCCCATGTGGGGAATTTTAATAACATCCTCTGCAAATGGACTCTGGAAGTAATGAGTGTTTGGCATATAATTGTGACTGGACATGGTGGGTTTGGAGTGGGTGAGTGTACTTTGAACTGCAGCTGATTGAGAGACTTGGCGTGAGTAGAACAGGGAGTTAGTGTAATTATGGTGCTTCTTGCACTCCCTCCACAACCCCCATAGCTTACTCAAGCACCTGTGCTGAGGTTGCCTGGATACAAAGAGCCCTTCTTTCTCTCTGATTTGTTTTTACACACACATACACACCAGCACACACACTCTACTCTCACTTCTGCATCCAGACTATTTTTTTCCTCTTTGAAACCGATTTTTTACCCATTCTTCCCCCCCCCATCTCCGGAGACAGATTGAAGTCGGCCCAGAGATTTTGGTCCGATTTCAGAATGTCCATTTCCATTTGAGTGCAATCACGCCTCAGCCTTGCAACTTAAAATTCAACTGGTGTCCTTTTTTAAGCACCAGAGTGATTTATGGTGTTTGGTAGTCTAGTGAGGGATCACCGTCCTGCACGACGGCTTCTTTTGATTTAATGGATTTAGCTTTTTTCTCACCACGCCCAGCGTTCCCCACTCTCTCTTATCTTTCTCCTTGTTACAGGTCCCAGGGCAGCCCAGTGTTGAGTTTCAAGCTGTGCTTCTAGTTGGCGTGTGCTTGGCATTGATGAGGGAGTCACAAACCTAGTTTCTGCCTCTTAGCCAGAGATGTCTCTAGCCATTTGAGGGCCTAAGAAGCTTAGACGCCTATACATGCATGTGTATAAATGTACTGTGGCATACAGTCCCGGGAAAGGTTGTGTCATGGGAATGTACATCCCACTAGGCTCAGAGACTCACACATTGAGGCAGCAGCCACCAAATGTGTCTTTATTTACACAAAGTGCACACATATGAATCCCTGTAAATGTAAGCCCTCGCACCCCAGGAGTCAGGAGAGAAGATTTTATCTCCAGTTCCTTCTTCTTTTATGCCACTGGTGCATTGCCCTGATGGGTGGGGAAAAAATGGTGGTGTTGCCAAATAGGCCTGCACAGCCTAGTTCTCTACATGGAATCGCAGGTTTGGCGAGCTTGACACAATGGGTGGTCCAAGCAATGGGCCGGGCTGCCAGAACAGCCCCCGGGATATGTAGCTGAACTGACACAGCCAACAAGGGGCGTCGCTGGTGTTGTCAATAGAGATGAAGCTAAGGAAACCAGCGGCTGATCCTTCATGTTTTCTGGGACCGGTGATGCCACTGGTAAATCCAGAGATGGTGGCAATATACCCTCCGGGACACATTGTGGTGCCACTGGAACAAGTGCATGCTCTGCCCTCTCCTCAAGGTGGTGACACCACAGAAACCACCTGGGGCACCTCAGCAACTACCAGGGATGCCATTGCAACCACCTAGCAACACCATAGCAATCACTATGCAAACATCTAGCATCACCTAGGCTACCATGACAATCACTGAGAACCATTTCAGCTGTGCAGCCATTCTGCACTTCCATGGAAATGTATTTTTCTAAATATTAATGCTAGTCTGTGCCAATTCCTAAAGTCTATTGTGGTCCAATAGTAGCTGGTGCAGTAAGTGATTGTCAGATTACACAGTTATTCTGCATCAGTTCCTCTGTGCAAATGAAGACAGTTGGAGTCAACACTAGTCATGCACAGCCTACTCACTCTCTCTCTCTCTCTTACAAACTCAAACTCTCTCTCATTCTTTCCTTCGCCCACCCACTCATTCAATCTAACATACAACACGCCCACTTACCCACTCTTGCACACACACACACACACACACACACACACACACACACACACACACACACACACACACAAAAACCACACACACACACACACACACATACAAACACCTCACTTACTCCGGCTCTAAGGCACTGTACTTAGGCACAGCTGAAACACATGCTTTACTGGGATTGCAATAGGGAGGCCTACCTGCCTGCTACATGCCTGAGGGAGCCATCTGGACATTTTTATGGGCCCTACTGTCCTCTGCTTTTCCTCCTCACCAACCCCCCTATTCACAATCTCAGTTCTTATTCATTGCAATGAGCTGTAACACTTCTTTACATGCCGCTGTGATTCTCTACTGCCCGTGTGCACTTTCCATGTACAACCAGACTCCTCAGCATCCCACATGTAGAGCTTGGTGTGTTTCTAACCTGTCTCTACTGTTCCAGGAAGACTTTATATTAGAGCTCATAGCACTGCCCATTCCCCACTCCCTAACTCATCCCAAAAGTATTGGCTAGAGCACCATAATTCCAGAGAACACAGTTCCACTGCTACACAGCTCAATGCTGGGGGGCTTTATACCCCTCTATCATGCCTGGTATTAGGCATGGTGCCAATAGGTTAATGTTTATCTGAGAGAGTCTTGTTGTATTGGCATTACTTCTCTACAGGGAGTAAACAAGCTGTGTGTGCATTTTCACATCTGTGTCAGCGACAGGTGCAACATAAAGGCTAAATGCATTCACTAGAAGGGGTGTCCACAAACATTTGTCTGTATTTGTCTTAGTCTATGTTTAATGCCTTTCATCCAACACAATATCACATTATGTAATAATTATAGAGAGCTAATCAGACATTAGTTTAGCCCCTTCCAACAGAACCATGACTCTAAGGACACAGCCCAGATAACAAAGGATGGGATTCAGGAAATCTTTGTGAATATCTTTGAGTAGCCCAGCCCAGACTTGAACCCAGTTGAGCATCTCTGGAGCATCTCTGGTGCATCTCTGGTTGTGCACCGGTGCTCCATATCCAATCTGGTGGAGCTTGAGATGTTCTGCAAAGACGAATTAGAGAAATGTCCCAAAAACAGATGATCTAAGCATGTAGCATCATACTCAGAAATGAACCTGAGGCTGTAATTGCTGCCAAAGGTGCTTCAACAAAGTATAGAGCAAAGGCTGTGAATACTTATGTACATTATATTTTTGTTTTACTTTTAATAAATTTTTTGTGTGTAGAATTATGAGGGGAAAAACGTATTTAATCCATTGTGGAATAAGGCTGTAACATAACAAAATGTGGAAAAAGTGAAGCACTGTGAATACTTTCCGGACACACTGTACATAATATTTTATGTAATCTCAAAAAGACTAGATGAATGACACTATTGTTTTGAGCTGTTATGAACAGTTGTCATTTGTTTAGCAATAACAGTGTGTCACAGTGTCTGTTAGACAGACTGCCTAATAATAAGTGATGCTCACCCAGCCAACATGCTCATGAAGGGCCTGGTGTTGTCACTGGGAAACAGTTGGGCTTCCCAACTGTGGGCCCACCTGAATCTCATGTAGTTTTTATCTATGTGCCGTGTACAATCCACATACCCCCTCCTGGTCCTATCACTGACTCTTGTGGACACCTATAGGTGGGCCAAAATGGAACCTCTGGACTAAACATTCTGGTTCCTAGTTGAGCTACTCAAACAGATCTGGGCTTGAGCTTCCATTACTAAAATGAGCTTTGCAACTCCACAAAAAAATTAAAGAAGCAAACTTTGGACCCCTACTTTAGTCCATCTTAAGACCAGCTATGGCTGAACTGGTTTCAGGTGGCCTAATCTGGTCTTAGATGGTCAAGGTGGTTCAAATGTTGGTCATCCTGGAGAAAAACACACACTATACTGACAAGTCATCTATTTTCATTTGATGGTAAAGCTGACCTACCAGTATGAATAACATGACCAAGCTGGTCACAATAGTTAATAATAATAATAATAATAATAATAATAATAATAATAATAATAATAATAATAATAATAATAATACATTTTATTTATAAGCGCCTTTCTTGACAAAGTGAGTTTTAGGTCTGGATTTGAAAAGAGGAAGAGAATCAATATTACGGATGTCAGGTGGGAGGGAGTTCCAGAGTTTGGGAGCCGGCCGGTTGACTAGTTGACTAGTTTGATAACCAGTTTGCTCAAAGTGAATCAGTTTGATCATATTGGTGGACTATTTGGGTCAAGTTGGTCACACTGGTATCCCAGCTAAACCAGTAAACTCAAACATACACTGCTGGTCAAGAGCTAAGCTGGTAAAGTAACTTAACCAGTTTGATCAGCTTGAGCTAAACTGCCCACACCAGAAGTGCAAAGGCAGAAACTCTTCAGTTCCTCTCTGTCCACTGCCTTTTTATGCTCTCTTTCACTCCACTGCTCTCATTTCCACACTTTAAAACACCCCACCTTTAGATTAGCTACAGATTCTCAATAGTGTTCCCCCACCTGCACCCCCCTCCCCAGTCACCACCCCCCATCCACATGCGCACGAGGGTGCCAATGTTTATGTCAGCTTTTACCTGTATTTATCATTCTGCCAGCAGTGGAGGTAATGACTGCTTTGTTAAGTGCTGTGTGTTTGCAGTGTTTTGTTTCTCCGTCACGTCACTCACTCAAGCGCCCACGCGTCCATATGCACAAAAAAAAAAAAACACCTGACATGAATCAGTGCTGGAATCTGGTCTGGAGCAGGAGCTGAGTGTTCTGCAGATGTGCTAAGAGCAGGGGGGGAAGGGGGACAGGCAATGCAGAAGATGAGGGAGGAAAGAGAGAGAGAGTGGAGTATGGAGTGAGAGGTATATGTATAAGGAGTTGTTTTTTTTTCTTCAGAAACAGAAAAACACATACATTTAAAGTTATAGGTATGCAGTGTCCTACATATGTAACTAAATGTAATGCATTATTCAAGTGTCCCATATATACCTTAATATTGCCATAAATATTTATCACAATCTTAAACAAATGAAACCCCAAAAATATCAGATGAAAACCTGAGGATGTGCAATTAGGAAGTGTTTATGAGGTTCTGTTAAAGGTGAGGAGTGCTGATGGAGATATTGCAATGCTGAGGGGTGTAATTGAGGTCTGCTGGGTATTGCTGGTGGAGGTCTACCAATGCTAAGCACCCCAGCAGTACTCAACAGCATCACCCAGACTGCACCAAGACTCCTTAACATCACTAGCACCAGCACTCGCCACCACCTTCAGACCACCAATAGTTCTCACAGGCATCGTCAGGTCCCCTTCATGTCATGAGAATCCCACCAGCATCTCCAGCAACCTAGCCAATTACATAGCACTTCTCAGCATTTCTAAACCTCTGTCAGCATGCCTCAGTATCTGCAGACCTCCAAAACACCCCACAGCATTGCTAGATCTCCATCAGCACTCCCTTGCATCTGTAGACCTACAGCATTACTCCCTGGCATCTCCAGACCTCCACCAACAGTCCACAGAATTGCCAGACCTACAACACTACACCCCAGGTTATGTAGACCTACACCAGAATGACCCAGCATCTACAGACCTACACGATGTTGCGATGTTGAGGAATGCTGGTAGAGGTCTGGCGATGCAGTAGGGTGATGGTGGAGGTCAATACTGTCTTAGAAGTGCAGAAGTGCAGCTTTGCCAGACCTTCATCAGCATTCCTCAGCATTGCCATACTTAGGCATGGTGGAGGTCTGGAGATATTGGGTCATTCTTTTGTAGGTCTGTAGAACCTGGGGAGTGTTGATGGAGGGTTAGTAATACTGAAGAGGCCTGCAGATGCTGGGAATGCTGGTAAGGTAAAATTTGGGAGATGCTGGTAGGATTCTGATGATAAGGGGTCCTGGCGATGCTGGGGCAAACTAGTAGCTGTCTGAAGATGCTGGAGAATATTGGTTCTAGTGATGAGTCCTGATGCTGTCTTGTCATTGAGTGCTGTTGAGATGCTGAAACACTGGTGAAGTTTTAATGTTGTTGATGAAGATAGGTTAAGCTACAGTACCGAAAGTAAAGAAACATTACAGTACAAAACATTACAATATCATTTTTAACAGTGTTCTGGGGCCCTCCCCCAATTGCCAGTGGACCACCAGCTTCATAGGAAGATCTTGCACAAACCCCAGATGAAGTTTTATGGCAGCCTAGATGTCGGCCCTCCAGCAGCACTACTCTACCTTTGCCTAGCCCCCACCCAGAACAACTGGTCTGCCGCTTGCCTCCAAGTTTTGTAATCTGTGCCTCCCATTGATATAGTGCAGGTACCAACAGTTGCCACAGCTCGTTGATGCCACTAAGCAAACTCCACCAGCTATGAAAAGAGAAGTCACAGAAGTGCATACCACATCTTGAGCTGTTTAGCAACTTCAGTGTGGGTGTTCAGATCAGCCCTGTTCCTTCAGCCACCTTACCACAGGTCAACCAACTGTTCTTTCTGCATCTCCACCATGTTCCAGTTCTGCAGCAGGGTTGCTTTGTGTGGGTGATTGTCTCTCTCCCGGTCATGCCCTCCACTGAGCCCACCCACTGGTGTTTTCCTATCGATTTAGTGGCACCTCTATGGACACTGCACCTTGAAGAACATTTCTTTACATCATTCTTGTCCTCTGCTGGCCTTTGTCTTATACTCTAATCAAGGTTTTAGTCAGTATTATAAAGTTCTCCACCATAATATTATTGTTAATATCGATCATAATATTACGAACATGTCCTTGTTTCTACATTCACTGTGGTGCCTGATGAACATCAGCAACTCACCTTCTGAGCTCCACAGAAACCTCTTTTGTTCATGCCATGATACACCTCCACAAACATGTGTTGTGAAGATCTATGATAGATCCCTGTTCTTTAAATACAACATGAAGCCCACTCACACCTGAGCATCATCCGTTGATTGAGAACACCAACAATTTTACCTTCAAATGATCTCGTCATTATAAAATTTCACAAACTTTTACTACACACAGATATGCAATATTGGATCATTTTCCTCAATAAATAAATGAGCAAGTGTAATATTTTTGTCTCATTTGTTTGATTTGGTTCTCCTTATGCAGTTTTGGCATTTGGGTGTTCTGTAACTGCTAACGGTTCTATGTGGATTTCCTACATGGGTATTTTTGTCTGTAGAATACAGGAAAACAAACACACACACACACACACACACACACACACACACACACACACACACACACACACACACACACACACACACACACACATGGCTGCATTGTTGAAATTCCCACCACATGCAGCTTGTCAAGACTGAGAGTCCAGTTCATTTACCTATAATTGGGCTGCTGATGGCTCATCCAGTAATGCCTCCCCACCCCTCCCAATACCTAAATATCTCGAAACATCCTTCTCCCACTGCACTGTTGTTTATAAAAACAGTGTTATTTGCCTTCAGTTTCCCCTCACTCTCCTTACTGCCCCCGTTTCCCTCCCCACCACATTCCAGTGTGTGTTTGTGTAGAGAGAAGCGGGTGGCACTGTTGCAGAAGGAACAGCCAGCGAGTCTTTTAAGGACTTTGGCTGGACATCATCTGACCAGGCAGTGGCCAGTGGGTGGGTTTCTTGAAGAGAAGGGAAAGGCCATGCTGGGCATGAAAACAGAATGAAGGGTCTTGAGTAGGTCACTGTCTTGGACTCAAATAACCGGGTTACTCTGCCTAATGTGGTCAAGTAGTTGAAATTCTACAAAAATGACCAGGAACACGATTTCTCATTCTTTTGGTATGAAGTTAGATTTATTTACCAAAGAAACACATTAAATACAAAAGCTTGCCACTGATCATATGGATAAAAATGAAGGTTCAGATTGCTGGCAAATCAGATGTGTTTCTCAAAACAGATCTGTTAAAGGACTGTTGAGATCAGATTTGTGCGTCTGGACATCACAAAGCTACCTGCATGGGTTGCTGTGGTAACAACGTAGGTGTCAGTAATTATGAAGGCTTTCTTCTTGGATCCCCGATCTTCTGTCAATCGGGATTTGATGTGATCATTGTTTGCTGTGTAGAAAGCGATGAAAAAGACAAGGCACATCTGTACGTCTGTGCGGCGGGGGTGGGATGGAGGGGGTGTTATACACCCCTAGACCACGCCTTGCATTAGGCATGGTGCCAAAAGGTTCATGTTTGTTTATCTACTCCAGAGACTCCTATTCTATTGGCAGTATTTCTCTACACAGGCTAGACAACCTGTGTGTGAATTTGAGCATATATAGCTGAACGCATTCATTAGAAGAGGTGTCCACAGGTGGGCATTCTTCTTCTTCTTTCAGCTGCTCCCTTTAGGGGGGGATCCGCATTAGGCCTGATTAGGCATATAGTTTTGGCACAAACATTTGGGCTTATAGTGTATAAATGCAGATAAACCATAACAATACGACCAGCGCCTTGTTTCTGCATTCACTGTCCATTTTATCAGCCATTCTTACAATACAGGAGCAGTTTGTTCATCTGTTTCTCCGCATACATTTTAGCCAGGTTAGGAACCCACAGGACCACCACAGAGTGGGAATTATGTGGGTGGTGGGTTATTCTCAGCGCTGCAGTGACACTGACATGGTGGCTGCCTATTAGTGTGTCATGTGCTGGTACGAGTGCATCAGACACAGCAGCGCTGATGGAGTGTTTAAACCCCTAAGGCCAACAGATGAACAGATGAATGTAGAAATAAGGAGGTGGTCAGAATATTGTAGTTGATCAGTGTATAACTAACCAATGATGTAAAAACAGCTTTTTTCTTATTTATCCCCCCCCATTCTCACACAAACTGATAATGTAGGCCATACTCATCTCCACATTACACTCCTAAAAATATTCACCCACTCTAGCAATCATTCACCCGTCCAGTGTGATCTAGTCATAAAGGGAACTCATTCCCAGACTGAGTGGAAATGCATTGCATTAGCGTACATTACTGGAGCCCAATCACAGGGGATGCTGATTGTAGTTAAGAGCCCACATTCGCACTCTCTTTCCTCAGGCATGTTATTTAAAACGTGACTCACTCTGACGTTAACGTGGAAAAACACAGAGACCGAGAGACCGAAAGAGAAAAAATGGCCAGAGCTGATGATGTCAGTGAGTGGATTTGTGGAGAAGCAGTTGTCCTCTTTTTTCTTTCCTTTAGCTGGCTTTAGCTTAACCTTAGAAGGCTGTGTTTGGAGAGGGCTTGTGCGCCAGAGCTTGAGTGGATCTCGCAGTGCGACCTTTTCCACGTCTGCTTTCAGCAAAGCTGAGGCACACTTGTGTGCACACACACACACACACACACACACACACTCATTCACACACACACAAGCATCTGTAAGGTCAGCCTTGGCTATTGAACATATTATATATGCACTATTATATATATATGTTGTATATACATACATCCACATTCCCAAGTATGCAATGCTTCCACAGCACACATTCATCTGAAAAATGACAAGACACCTGACTTCTCCTCTGTAAATTAATACTCAGTGACAGTACTTGGGCAAAACATTTTCGTTCCTGATTTTGAGAGTTACATTTTTACATTTACATTCATTTTAGCTTTATTTGCCTAAATATGACAAAAGAGATTCACATTGCTGCCTAAAATGATTAGACCATCATTAGAGAGGACTTTGGAAGAGACTGTCTTTTTTGAATCTCAGACACTAGTTTGGTTCGCTCTTGATGATTCAACTGAGTGGTACCACCATGGCGAGATCCAAGATCATTGTATAAGAAACATCCTGAAGTCTTAACAGCGCCAGATTAACCTGCCATGGGTTTTACCCTTTATTTACAACATGATTTACTATCTTGGAACAACACGGACTGGATTTACATGTTGCATTATGTCCCTTCACTCTGGCTCTTGGTAAACAACTAACTGTTACTGTTGGAGCCTCAAAGGTAACCCCTACATTAACATGTTGGACCATAGAGTCTCCTTTAAACCAAGCCATTTTAACATGCTCCTCAGCAGGTACTTTGCTGAGTGGTGCAATCCCACAAATTGGATACATATATTTGATCTCGGACCACCATATGAAAGTGGTTTAAATCCACTGTTCGTTGTTAATCCAAAAAAAGATTGGATTTGACATGATCACACATCCCTGAAAAAATCTGATCTGAGTCAATTCAGCGTGGCAACTTAGTCGAGTGTACTGTCAAACAAATGCTCCGCCCACAAATGCATTCTTTAGTAGCTACTGCTGTAACATTGGACAGGCTCTACACAATGATCTCGTTCCACTTAAACAACTTGAGCCCAGAAATGTCTAATTGTCTGTGGTATCAGATTGCATTCCACAAATGCAGCAGATAGACATCAGGATGAACAATGCTTTACAGGCTGACATTATTAGACCCTCCAACAGCACCTGTAAAAAAAGATCAGATGGGTCTTGAGATGGGCCGATCAGAAAGTGAGGTAATGCACACATGGTGGACACATTCTTTCTGCTGCACTGAGATGGAGAGGTATGTTGACGGAGAGGCTGGAGAGAGAGAGAGAGAGAGAGAGAGAGAAAGAGATACAGAGAGAGAGAAAGGGTGGGAGCAGGAGGGTGGAAGGGAGAGAGTGGCAGACGGCGGCTCAGCTCCTGTGTATTGATATCACATTAACACGGGCCGCTCTGGCCTCCTCTCTTTAAACAGCTGCGATTATTCTAGTGAGGGATAAGCTCCGGGTGATTAACCTCCTGCCCTCTATTCCCTCCTGCTCCTCTCTTTCAGTTCCCGCACTCTCAGACAGAATAAGCCAGAGACAACCCTGCTAAAACCAACCTAACCTGGCCAGTTCAAGTCAAAATGGTCAAGCAGATTAAACTGGTTTACTTGCTTTATTTTTGGTTTATTACTTACTTGACCAGCATAGGGTATGTTTTTGTTAAGCTGTTCTAGAAACCAACCTGACCAAGCTGTTGACATCCAGTATGAATCATCATACTGTAGTTAGCAGGTGGTCAGCAACAATACTCAAATAGGCTGTGGCATTCAAGCAATAATTCAGTGGTGTCCTAAGGTCCTAAGGAAGCATCCCCACACCATTACATCACCTCCACCAACCTGGACTGTTCATACCAAGCAGGTTGGGTCCATGTTTGAAGCTGTTGGTACCAAATTCTGATACTGCCATTGGTATTCCTCAGCAGAAATCCAGATTAATCAGACCAGACCAGTTCTCCAGTCTACAACTGTGTAATGTTGGGTAAACTGAGCCCAATGCAACATCACCTTTCTGTTCTTGGCTGACCACAGTGGACCCTGACAGTGGTCTTCTGCTGTTGTAGCTTATCCTCTTCAAGGTTGGACGTGTTGTTCATTCTAAGATGTTTTTTGCTCTCCATAGTTGTACAGAGTGGTTTTCTGAGTTACCGTAGCCTTCCTGTCAGCTCCAACCAGTCTGGCCGTTGTCTGTTGACCACTCTAATCAACACTGGATGTTTTTGAATGTATTTTTTTATTCCACCATTCTGAGCTGTTGTGATGAAAATGCCAGAAGATCAGTATGTCTACTGAAAAACACTTCAGTTTGTTCAGAATAATATTTGAAGTAAAGGAATTGGAAGGAATGTCTTCCAGTTGATTGATAAAGTCTACTGGTAGAAATTTCACTGGGCTTTCATTTCTAGATATATAATCAGAGTGCATGATGGCTTGGTGGCTTTGCATGTTCACATCCAAGCACTTGGGTTCCAGTCCCTATCCAGGTAGAGTTTTCATATTCTCCACATGTCTTTTGGTGTCCAGTTTCCTCCACAAAACACTGAAAGCAGAAATTCCCATTTTTGTCAGTGAGTGTTTGTGTGTCCTCAACACAATTCTCTAGGTAGACAGTTGCAAACTGCTGATGCTTCTTGCCAGTGTGTGTTTTTTGAGTGTTCAGTGTAAAAACAATGCACACTGGGTTGATTTTTATAGGTGTTATATAATAATAACAACAATAACAACAACAACAACAACAATAATAATAATAATAATAATAATAATAATAATAATAATAATAATAATAATAATAATAATAATAATAATAATAATAATAATACCAAGAAATCACTAACATATCATTTGTCACATTTGCCCCCCATTCTGGTGATGGATGTGTACATTATCTTTTACTGACCTGCATGTGCATGTGCGGCTATAGTTTGATATCTCCTAAATTTAATTGAAAAAATTGGAAAAAAAAACTGTTTTTGTAAGTCAATGTGAGTTAGTGACAGTGCAATACCTGTTTGCAATTGGTTTGATTCCTATATCTAAATAAAAATACTAAAATTGCTCAACTAATGACTGCTTGGGGGTGTGGAACATCAATAAGAATGAGTGTTAAGCATGTTAAGACTGTGGGTAAAGCTTCTATTCCTCCAGTGAACTGTGTGTCAGTGTGGGTTTAGGCAGCTTTCTCTAGTTGGCTAGGTGCTAAAAGGATTGGGGACACATCTATAATGGAATTAGTGCAGCCTGGAATTAGATGTTCAAGGGCCAGAGTAGAGGGGTGTGTGTGTATGTCTGGGAGTGTAACTGTGAGTGTGAGTGTGTGCAACTGAGTGAGCGAAATGGACAAGGACACCAACAGGTTTTCTCCACTTGCAGTACAGATTTCCCCATTAGCTGGAATCCATGTCAATTAAGTTGAAAGACTTGCAAATGCAACTGACATTTTCAGTTTGGGAAATTCAGCAGTTTCTATTTACTGCTTAATTTTTATATTGTGCTCACACACACACACACACACACACACACACACACACACACAAACACACACACACACACATATATATATATATATATATATATATATATATATATATATATATATATATATATATATATATATATATATATATATGGCTCATAGCCATTACAGGGCACTGAAATATTTAACTTGTAATAATTATTTTTATATTTTTAATAATTCTAGATGAGAGTTTTTGTCACAGAATTCTTTATTAAAGTATTGGTGTAGCTTCAAATATAGCAATTAAATTACAAATCACAATGTGCAAAACATAATTTGGACTAATTTGAACATAATTATATAATAAAAGAGTATATCTCCCAATAAACAAGGGTACATATTAACATCTAAATGTAAATAACAAACGTGAATATTTTACATAATCCATTACATAACTTCCCTTTTGTAAATCCCTTACACTCTATATGTTAATACACACTTCTTAATTCTTGTAACTGCATTATTTTCAAAATTAACATCAGTTTTATATGCCTTAAAACAGAGCCCAGTGTGTCTCCACAAGATGTATTAACCTAAACATTATGAAATTTCAACACTGTGTGAGCAAAGACAGCAATCAGAACCTCCCTTCTCATTTACATTGCTCTCAATATCTGGGCCAGTATCATTAGCCCTGCTCTCCCTGACCAGTCAGAGTTTACCTGCAGGTTGAGCGTGTACACATGAACAGAGCAGTAAACATGCATTAGAAGAGTCATTTGCCATTTAAACTGGGATTAATTCAGTTGGAAATTAGTGAATTTGAGCTTTTTTATTAATTTAGTAATTTTAGTTTAATAAGCTTAAATTCTCACTGATATATATCATCACTCAGGGGCACAATACAATGGTTAGATAAGCCCATGGTTAGGTAAGTCTTTTAGTTTTTTATAATATGAGATTTATGTCTGTAGGATACTCTAATCCTGAGTTATGAAGCCTATGGAACAATATGTAACTGCCTGCAAAGTGCTGGTCTCAGGTTCTAAAAGTTTTTCTAAGTTTTCTCAAGTTCTAAAACCTTTCACCTGTTGGAGTCACAGAAGGTCCAACCATGACCATGATGTTGATTCAGGGGTGAATTAAATAAACAGTGAAATGCTGGCTGGATAAAAGTTAGATCATTAGTTATGTTCTAAATAGGTCTTAACTGATGTATCCACTTCCCTGATTCGTTACTCTGTGTTTGTTTGGGCGGGTGATTTACATTTAGCTCCTTCAACCACAGGTGTGTTGTGTTTGTAATTCTGTAGGTCAAGCACAAACCCCCTTCTTCCTATTACTGTACCAATAATGTATTATATGCTGTTACATGCATTCTAACAGAAAGTAAACAAAGATGTCCCCATTGTTGTCATGCAGGATGAACTGAATACAGCAGACTGATTTAGCTAACACTTTGTGGAGTGAGCATAGTAATGGAAATTACCTGAGCAAAAGGGAGAATGGAGATCAAACGGATTAAGACAATGTGGAAGATCCAGAGGTTGATTCGCCAGTTTCTTGTCATCTGGATTGCAGGCTGGCTGTAGCCGCTTAAAGAGGACTGTCACAACAATTTCTATCAATTCATTTGGCTCAGTGGGATGCAAACAGACACGGAGACTCTATTAGACTGGTGAAACAGTGGATGCAAGGGCGTAGAATTAGCCTGGACAGAAGTGACATGTC
Organism: Acestrorhynchus altus; assembly: GCA_034509495.1. Lineage (NCBI taxonomy): Eukaryota > Metazoa > Chordata > Actinopteri > Characiformes > Acestrorhynchidae > Acestrorhynchus > Acestrorhynchus altus. The sequence continues at coordinate 9,886,891 of CM067502.1, read as the reverse complement.
CCCAACAATATCGAGTGATTATTGAATTGTCCCCAGCAATAATTTGATCCCCTCCAAAAAAACACCCTGATCTGTCAATGTCTCATTAACCTAGAGGTGCAGAAAAGGGCTAAATCATGTTCTCTTCTCCAGTTCTCCCAGTGTGATTGGCTGTGCCTTTCCCTGCTATCACTGAGACTTTGTAGCACTGTTTCGTTGTTAGTGGTGCCAAAACTGAAAGCATCAAACATAAACATAAACATCAAACTAATTACATCTCTGTACCTTTTCTGAGTTAATGATGATTAATGTTCATATGTTGTTGACACAATACCTTTTCATTCTAATGGTGCTGATGTGTTCATTGGGTTAATTTTTTGAGACATAAAGTGTCCTGAGGAAGTTATGTGCTTTTGCAAGTATTCCACTTTGCAGTGAAAAGTAGTCCAAGTATTGCACTTTGCAGATGTTTTAAAAATGCACACACTGTGCAAACATTAATGATGATTCAAGATCTGCACAAAGTGACTCAGAAAGAAGCTATCCATTTTGTTTTCTTACTGGCATGCATGTCCTATTTTGTCAGGTGACAGAACCAATACAACTTTGCTGTAGTCAGACAGTGATGGAGAGACAGGGTGAAGTTGAATGATGACTTGGTTATGTAGTTGTCTGTTGTGGTAACAGAAGTTTGTGTTTAGAATAAAAAACATCACAGCTTACTGATTGAAAAGGGGCAACAGTATCTTCCAAAAACATTGTCAGAGAGACAGAGAAATACTTTATATTTCGTGATAATTTTTTGTTTGTTTGTTTGTTTTTTTGTGATAATGTCGTTTTAGGGACAAATCCACAGCTCAAGTGGTGTTTCCTACTTTTATTGATGTTAATTTTTAAGTGATCTGGGAGTCTAGTCTCCTCCCCAGAACACTGAGATCAGATGACTTGTGTGTACACAATTTCCCTCAGGATCAATAAAGTAAAGGAAGTAGAGAAGGAGCTACCTGCTGTGCACTGTGTGGACTTTAATGTGTTCATCTGTGTAAGGAGATGGAGAAGGAGCTGCATTAAGTGACTGGAGTTTAATATGTTGGTGGGTGTAAGGAGGTGGAGAAGTAGCTGCAGGCTGTGCAGTGAGTGTGTGGAGTTTAATGTGTTGGTATCTGTAAGGAGCTGGAGAAGGAGCTGCAGGCTGTGTAGTTAGTGAGTGGCATTTAATGCATTGGGGTATGTAAGGAGGTGGAGAAGGAGCTGTAGGCTGGGCAGTGAGTGTGTGGAGTTTAATGTGTTGGTGTGTGTAAGGAGGTGGAGAAGGATCTGCAGGCTGTGCAGTGAGTGAGTGGAGTTTAATGTGTTGGTGTGTGTAAGGAGTTGGTGAAGGAGCTTCAGACTGTACAGTGAGTGATATGCGTTTAATGCATTGGAGTATGTAAGGAGGTGGAGAAGGAGCTGCAGGCTGTGCAGTTAGTGAGTGGCATTTAATGCATTGGGGTATGTAAGGAGGTGGAGAAGGAGCTGCAGGCTGTGCAGTGAGTGAGTGGAGTTTGATGTGTTGGTGTGTGTAAGGAGGTGGAGAAGGAGCTGCAGGCTGTGCAGTGAGTGAGTGGAGTTTAATGTGTTGGTGTAAGGAGGTGGAGAAGGAGCTGCAGGCTGTGCAGTGAGTGTGTGGAGTTTAATGTGTTGGTGTAAGGAGCTGGAGAAGGAGCTGCAGGCTGTGCAGTGAGTGAGTGGAGTTTAATGTGTTGGTGTAAGGAGCTGGAGAAGGATCTGCAGGCTGTGCAGTGAGTGAGTGGATTTTAATGTGTTGGTGTGTGTAAGGAGCTGGAGAAGGAGCTGCAGACTGTGCAGTGAGTGAGTGGAGTTTAATGTGCTGGTGTGTGTAAGGAAGTGGAGGAGTTACCGGCTGTGCAGTGTAAGTGGAATTTGTTACTGTGACATAGCAACAAGCTGACAGTTAATGAACTGTAATGGAAGGAAATACCAACATTAAAACATATCAAACATGATGTTCATTATTTTCTTACTTATTTATTTTACACACTGTTAGAACACTTATTATCAGACATTATATCATAATAATCACTGTAATTTCACAATATACTCCCTCTCGTGTTGTCTTGTTTTAATATACATTGCAATGTTTTAGCTGACACTGAAAAGTGTCCTAATAGACACACATGCAAACTCACACACTTCACTAATCCTTTATCACTCACTTCACCGATTTGCACTAATGGTTATGAATTAATTTCTCACATGTTCGTCTGCTCCCCTCATTATCTGTTCTTTATTTTTAGCTGCTGGAAGAGAAATGGGGTCTTGAACTCTGGGGGTCAGCACACCAGTAGGGCTCTAGTGTCGTCTGGTACAGCTACTGTGCCAATGACCTAGAAAGAACAGATTCACTGTACGAGCATTTTTATACAGCATTTAATTTTGATGAAATGTATTCATAAATTTGTATTACTAAACTGACCAACAGTTACTAGGTCAATCAAGCTTTACAGAATGGGCACATGGACAGATAGAGCCCACAGGAGGGGGCTTGAATCTGTGTAAGTGCCCTTTTACAGAGCATGTATAATAATTAAGCTTATTATTGCCATTCTTCAAGATCCAGATCCAGGTTGACTGGATCTCTTCCATGAGCCTTGTTGCTCTTGGATGTCATTTCAAGCAACAACAGAAGAAAAAATGTGCAAGCTCTGCATACCTGGATTTAAGCAGTTTATCTCATTTTTCACAGCAGATCCTTGTAATCTTCATCTGGACGGATGGTGAATATTTGTGAACTGCCACTGTCAAGTCTCTTCACAGTTTAGTCTAAGCTTTAGCTGGCCACTCAATGACATTCAGAGACTTGCCTCAAAGCATTTGACCTAAGACATGTTCCAGTCCAGTCCAGTTTGCCTGCATTCATTCTTTCCAGTCCCTGTTACTGAGAAGCATGATGCTGCCACCACCATGTTTCACAGTAGAAATGGTACTAGCCAGGTAATGTGCTTGCTGTTCTGCTTTTTAAGAAGAGGACTTGTTTAGAACACAGATGGAACTTCGTAATAAACCCATCTGTGCAGTGAACACCACAGTGATTTAGTGAGCACATGACCCTAGTACAGTTTGCTTCTTGGAGATTCAGAGATGGAAATGTGTGTGCCTTTCTAAACTACGTATGAACTACCAACTATATAGTCCTACCAACAGGTTGACCCCAACCTTCTAGTTGCTCCACCTTGTAGATATAATGTTAGACAGACTCAGTTTCATCACAGTTTGTGTTGGGCATGTTCTAGTCCTTCATCAGTGCTTACATGACGAAGTCCACAGGATGCTGTTAGTTGGATATTTCTGGTTGTGGACTACTCTAAGTCCAGCTGTGATGCTGAGGGGTTTAAACACTCCAGCAACACGGTTGTGTCTGATCCACTCGTACCAGTGCAACACACATTAACACACCGGCACCATGTCAGTGCCACTGCAGTGCTGAGAATGACACACATAATACTTTCTCTGTGGTGGTCCTGTGAGGTCCTGATCATTGAAGGTGAAAGGAGGGCATCAAAGTATACAGAAGAACAGATGGACTGCAGACTGTAATTATAGAACTACAAAGTGATCCCGTACGGTCAGCGGAGCTGATACAATAGGTGGTGAGTGCAGAGGCAAGGAGGTGGTCATAGTGTTATGGTTGATAACTGTGTTTGAAACAATGATCGGGGCTTTGTGTTTAACTTAACTTGAGGGCACTGGAGACCACCCAAGTCTTAGTTATCTCAAAAGTCATAGCTCTTATTTGTAGGACTACATCTCACGTATGTTAACAATTTTGTATTTTATTTACATTTGACTGAATTTCTTCATTAGCTTTCCATCACAGCAGTGCTGATCAATTCTGGTCCTAGAGACACCCCTGCCCTGACATTTATTGCTTCCAACACTGCTGATTTAATTAATCAGTTAATTACAAGTCCTTTCAGAGTTGCAGGTGACCTATTAAAGCAGAGAATCCATTAAAATGTGCAGGGCAGGGGATCTCCAGGACCAGGATTGAGAAACAATGCATCAGTCAACGTTACAAGTTCTTGCCCCTCTTAAAGTGTACATTTTTATGATATTGTTGTAGTGAGAATAAAAGGGGAGTGGGCACTCAAGGCTTGGAGAGTTTAGAGCAGAACTGGGACAGGCTTTGCCTCTCATCCTTCAACATGTATACATCACTCCTTCCTAAAATCAAAATTGCTATGCACCAAGTAGCTGCTATTGTCGCTGCTAAAATGGAAAAATGGTCAACAGCAATCAACTTTTTCTCAAGGAACGGCATAGGATCACAGTAGAGCATCTGTTATTGCCTTCACAAAAGAGTGGTCTGATGCTGACTTACACATCATGTGCTCATAGGGGGTGCTTGTGAGCACCCTTTTGTGGAAATTTAAAGAAACACAACATCTATAGCATTGAACACTGAAGCGGATTGCAAGGGTGCAAGTACAAGTAATGGGACAGGGCTATTCCTTCTTCTTGGGTTCTCAAATATAGAGGCTGTGGCATCAATCCCTTATCTCTTAATGGGATGTTGGACCAGATCTCTAACCCTCCTGCTGGAGAGTTACCTTCCTGCAGGTTTAAAATCCAATCCAAATCCATCCCAAATGTTCTGAAAGCAGTTGTTAGTTGGATCAGTGCGGTGGATTAGGCCTGTATCCAAAAGGTTGCTCTCCAGAAGCAAGGTTGGAGACCACTGTTTTAGACCCACTGCATCACTTGGCAGACCCAAAAGTTACTCCAATTTTAATGTTCTTTGTTCAGGTCCCATCAAATGTTATATGTTGTTACAAATTGAAGGTACTTCAAATTCAAGGTTCTCTGAGATATGCCACTAAAACAAAAAACTAAAGAAAATGAAAGAAAAAAATAACATGAATTTGAACCTTCAACAATGTATAATTGCTGGGCAGACAACATGTTCTGAGGTAAGCACCAGGTCCTCCACCTGTGCCGACCAGCATTGCACTGGAGGGAGCACCATCCATCCATCCAGAGAGATCATAGTGCTACCGCATTAGACTGTTGATCCACTTGGACCCATGTAAAGAACCTTTAAATTAAAAAGTGATTTACACTCACCCATCTCTATCACAGTAATGGTTCCTTAGGGAACCTGAAGTGGTTCTTCAGTGGCATCACGCAAGAAATGTTTTCAAGCACCTTCATTTTTAAGCATGTAGATGCCACCAGATATAAGTTCCTTCCCTAATGTTGCTCCACTGCCTAGGCTGAAGATACAAGTAAGCTCAAATGGAAAGCCTCCTGCTTGCTCTGGGGTGAGGACACACCTGTTGGGCATTTGTGAAAGCAGTGAGGTGGAAAGAAGTGGTCTACCCATTTCAGAAGGTCAGGATCTCTTAGCCCCGTTATTTACGGCTGTCATAAAGGCACACGTGTGTGAACTTCAGTGCAGAAATGTGTGAGACAGATGGAGGGGGAATTAACGCCAACACTCGTTCCACACCAAGACCTGCCTCTTACATCGATCAGTGCCACAGGCATATCAATAAACATCTATGAACACAGATGAATAATTGAAGATAAACACAGATGAATAATTGATAATAAACATCAAAGCCTTGTATCGTCAAATCCAGAAAAAGGCTGTGGTTGGCCTTTAAGGTGCTAGACCAAATCAAGGGTCATGTTTGGTAGAAAAACATTATAGACAAAGTGCATGTGATCTCATGCACTAACGAGCTAGGTCTGATCTATAAAATATAGTTCTGTCTGAAAGCTGCTGAGCATGACCCACATTGACTCAACATGGAAGCTGTTGGCCAGAACTAACAATGGCAGTTGATTACTCGCTATCCTCTGCATATTATCAGACCTTTGCTGTTTGCTGAAATATTTGTGTTTTCGAAAATCTATCACTCCGGTGGCTTTTATTTTAATCTGGAAAATAAAAACAGCGTTATGCATGAATTGGTATTTTTTACTCATGTTTGGAAATATTCTCATTTTGAGTCACCCCTAAAGGACAGATTTTACATATGCATTTCTGGACAAGCAATGAGATAAAGAACTATCACTTTTTGTGCCTCACATAGAACAATCTATAGAGCCTAAAGGCATGAAACTTGGCCAATTGATAGTACTCCATCCTGCAACTGAGGTGCAATAAATCAGCCCAAATGGCCTCAAGAGGTTGCTATTGTGAATCAAAATGTGTTTGCCTCATAACTCCTACCTCAAAATAGACATATATATTTTGGTGGCCGATTCTTTGGGTCATTACAAACAAAAAAGGACAATAGAGCAACTAAGCTCTACCCACTTAGATTTCACATTATATTCTGTTTTAATTGGGCTTTTGTGGGCAGGGCTTGTGTAATATAACAAGTCAAAGCTGTGATGTAACAGTTTTGGGATTTTGGTTTTGGCCTATTTAACAGCTCTGTTTTGTTTCTGCTCTATGTTGTTTTGAAGCCAGACAGCAGTGTTTGAAGTTTATGGTTTGTCACTTCCATGTACTGAACTCTAGTTATTCAGCTATGCCAGGATAAGTACAGTTTAACATTCCTGGACCCCTTTTAATGTAGTGCTGGAACAGGGCTGGAAAATTGCTCCATAATTTTCTCTTCAGGTGCAGGAGTAAATAAGATTTTGAGCAACGAAAGCTCCTGTCATTGTGCTATTGCTATACTCTGCTTATCTCCAGCAGATGTTTGGAAGTCATGACCACTGACACTGTTGACTTTGAAGTGCTACTGTGCATGCTGTGTTTGTTATTCTGTATTACATGCATGTACAGAACAAGACGACAGAAAGGGAAGGGAAAGAAAAACTGGCATGGACTGAGGAATTTTTGGAATTCATAGAAGTGCCTCATAAACCTACTGGAAGTTTGTCTTGGAGGTGGACTGAATTGGCAGTGGCCCCTTTAACATTTATTTTCCCCACAAAGAAAAGTCCCAGCCTGCTGAAGACCACGGACACTGAGGTATCTGAATTAGGTGATGATATTGGACTGCTATCAGTATCTAACAGATGTTTAGATTTGACCAATATTTGAAACTGGTATTTAATGACATCAAGTGTGCTATGTATGTCTTTACTGGGTGCAGGCATGCTCCAGCAGCTGATTTCCAGGCAGTTTTCTAGTTTCTAATAAAGTGGCCAGTGAGTGGAAGCACATGGGTGGTATTTCTCTGAAAGTTGCCTGTGGTCAAAGTACAATGGTGGCGTTTCTAAGAAGGTTGCCAATGAGTGACTGCACACTGGTCTTTGCCCTTTGTGCTTCAATAATAATGACATATGTTACTGTACTGAATAATTGATATATGCAAACACCTACTAAGACATGGCCATGTGGTTTGCATGTTGTTGTTGCATGGTTTTTCACAGCCTGAACACTGCCGTGCTTCCGAGGGGATGTGTTGCTTAAAGCTCTGTGAAGGAAATCTACTGGTTCAACAAGCTTTTAGACGTTTAGCTGACTTTACGTGTCAGCCATGGGCATGAATTATAATGAGGCCCCATTAGAGTCTGAAAAGCAACATTTACCTGAGCTCCGATAAAAGACCTTGTTTTTGTATTTTAATGGACATCTCCATGGCAACAGAGAGAGGTCACATGGCCCGGAACCTGGAAAAGTTTCAGTAAATGTCGTCCATGCTGAAAGCTGCATTATTCAAATGTCACAATAACTTAATTCATTAATTAAACAAGATAAAATAATCCAATAAAATCATTTTAGGTAAACATACAAATATGACTCCATTACATATGACTAATTAGAAGTTGAAGAAAAGGGCAGATGTTGCACAGGCTGTTAAACTGAGATTAAGTTGCAAACCATTAAAGCAAGAAAATTAATGAACTAATAGATTTTTTTGCCCAAAAAAAGAGAGAAAAACATAAAAAAAAAAAAAAAGATAGAAAAACAACTCCATATAAGGGAAGGATCTGATGGTTTGCTCGGTGGATGATGAGAAGTAATGGAGGAGACTGAGGGAGTCAGGCATGTTCTTACTCTCATACATCACTGTCAGCAACGATCAAAAGGCTGATCTGACCATAACATCTCTCATTCTCGCAAACTCCTTCTGTCATTTCTCTATTGTCTTGGGGTCATTTACATATATATCACCTTCTCATCGTCTTTGCATATCGCGCCCCCCTTTTGGTGTCCTGTCGTCTTCTTTTTCTGCCTCCTCTCAGACAGCAGACATAGCCTTTTCCCTTTCTGTGTCTGAATTACTCAGCTTAATTGGAGGCAACAGTCAAATGCAGGCTTCTCACGCGTGAGAAAAGCTCTGCAGTTTTTCAGACCAACTAAGACTGGCTGAAAAGGCCAGCGTAAAGCTAAGAGGCAGACGAGGGAAAAACTCTACCTAACAAACTAGCAGCTCAGTGCTTAAAAATACCCCACTAAATACATTAGTAGACATGAATAATGAATTAGAAAATGATGCCTATTGCATGGCAGTAGAATGGAAACTATTAATCTTGGTATAGTTGAATAATGAGAATCCACTACAAGGCAGTGACAAACTGTGGACCTCAAACAAGGGAGCCAGTAGGAATGAATTTCAGTGCATGCACAAATTTTGTTCAGTGGGGGGTGGGCATTAAAAAAGTGTACCCACAACTACCCGTTCCATCAGCAGGGAGGGGAGATATAAACGTGTATGCACATATATCTGTTTGGTCGAACAGGGGACTTAAAAGTGCACGCATGGCTATCTGTTTGGTCAAATGGGGTGAGGTGATGTTAAGTCTACAAACAGATACCGGATTGGTCAAAAGGGGAGAGGGGTGTTAGAAAAGTGTGTGAACAGGTATCAGTTTTGTTGAATAAGGAAACATTAAAAAAAAGTCTATATGGGAGACAGCAAAATTGGCCATGCTTTCTCTGGGTGCTTAGAAGGCAGTCCCTTCCCACATCACACTCAATGTATTGCTGGCTGGCACAGGCATCTGTCAACCATTTCATCGGAGTAGAGGACCCTTCAAACATGATGGCTGACCAGAAAAGATACAAAATGGCAGCAGTTTGAAAAGAGGCAGTAGTTGACTCAATCAATCGAGGTTAATTTATATAGCACTTTTTAGAACAGGGGCATTGTCACAGCAACTTTACAGAAATCTGGGTCTGAGCCTCAAATAAGTAGCCAGCAGGCAACAGTGGCAAGGAAAAACTCCCTCAGGCTATGAGGAAGAAACCTTGAGAGGACCCAAGGCTTAAGAGAGGAACCCATCCTCCTCTTGTCAACACAGACATAGACACATGAATTGGAAGAGGCATGTGCTCGTCCTCACACTCCTAGTGTCAGAAGCATCCTATGTGGTAAGGGAGAGTGCTGGTGGGATTGGGGATTTGGTACTTGCAAAATTGAGGGGGACAAACTGGGTAAGAATTCCAAAAAAATATGCATGCCTATTTGTTCGTTGCCAGTGCCACTGTCCACAGGAAGGAAGCTCAAACTCGGCATGCAACAAATGAAAGCTGGGATCTGCACTAGGCTAAAAGCTGACACTAGCTTTTTCCGTTTGCTCCCTCACAATCAAGCTAGACCCGCTCAGCTGAACCAAACTGGAGATAAACACACATCAGACAGTAAAGTGCCAGAAAATAGACATTTTCACATTTTCAATGCATGTTCAGATGATCAGGAAACGAAATGAACCAATTTAGAAACTGCTATTCAAATATTATCCTATATTCAGTACAGTAATTTATAGTGATCAGCATTTTATCAATCAATATTTTTATATTGATATTTTATTTATAACAACTTTTACAATGGAAGCCTATTTTGAGCCAAAGGCAACGATGGCAAGGAAAACCCTCCCAAACTGAGAGGAAAAAACTTTGAAAAGAACCAAGACTCAAAAGGGGTACCCGTCCTCCTCTGACACTGGATAGCACAACAAAATGACAAGAAACAAAGATAAATGGACAAAAGAAGTAAAATAAATAAAAGCTATGGCTAATGTGAGAGAAGGCCATGAGTAAGAGTGAGTATTAGGGAATGTGAGTAGGATACAACCTCTTTGTTAAAGCTAAAATGAGCGGGAGGGGCAGATCTAGTAGCAGGGATGGACTGGCCATCAGGAGCACTGGGAAACATCCCAGTGGGCCACTGAGATGGCCCCAACGTTTGACAAAACCAAATAAATCTGTCTAGCAGGGTTAACAGGCAATAGCATTCAACCACGGACAGACTTGAAGTAGCATAAATCAGGCAGCAGGGGCAGCTCGGGATATGGAAAACTAATGGGTTTAGGAATATCCCAGTAGAGAGCCTGTTAAGGAAGTAGTTTAGAGTAGTTAGAACTACAACAATATTGAACAGAAGCAACATGGAAAAAGTAGCCTGTAATGCAGGGTTAACCATGAAAGTTTATTTTTTTTCAATCCAGATTTGAAGAGTGTGTCTGCATCCCAAAGATTACAAGAATGGTATTCCATAGTTGGACTGCTTTATGGGAGAAAGCTCATCCACATGCAGTGTTTTTTCTAATTTGAGGAATTGTTCGTAGGCCAGTTCCCCAAGATAACGGTGTGGCAAAACCACTATGGCTTATTTGTCAAAAGGAGTATTTTATAAACAATGAGGAATATAACAGCCAGTGAAGGGATGAAAGAAGAGGACTAATGTGAGTTAATTTCCAAGCTCTAGTGAGCTCTCTTGCAGCTGCATTAAGATAAGATAAGATAAGATAAGATAAGATAAGATAAGATAAGATAAGATAAGATAAGATAAGATAAGAGTTATTAGTGCTGCAGTGGGGAAATTCACAATGTTGCAGCACCAAAGGGATAGCAAGGCACTCAGTACAAGAAAGAGATAATAGATGAAGTATGTTATATACAGTATAGTATCTACATTATAAATAATAAACAACTCAAATATGTACAGATTAATTACAGATCATTGCACATGGGAAGATGGAAGGAGTATTGCACATTAAGTTGCACTGAAAAACTCTAAATTCTGCACTCTAAATGACCAAGGTCTGATCTGGCCTCTTTTGGGAAGTGTAGTGGTGTTAACTGACCAGTCCAGTTTGGTATTTAAGTGAACTCTTAAGAGTCCACTCTTTCAGTGTCTTCTCTCGGTGTTCATTTGTGAAGTGGTGTGTCTACACCTGTGGAAATCCACAACCAGTTCTTTGGTCTTTCTCATTTTTATCTGAAGGTGATTCTACAGGCACCAGTCCACAAAGTCCTGAATCAGTTTTCTGTACTCGCTGTCCTCCTCATTATTTATGAGGCCGATGATAACAGAGTCATCTGAGAACTTCTGGTGGTGGCAGGTTGGTGAGCTGTACATGAAGTCAACAGTATGAAGGTGAAGAGAAACAGTGCTGGGACCATTCTTTGAGGGGCCCATGCTGAACTGGTTGGAGCTTATGCAAGGATTTACCTGAACATCCGGCCAGAACATTGCAATAGCACAGCCTTGAAGTTATAGATGCATGCAGGGGTATATTATGAGGGGTATATTATGTAGTTTGGCAATATTATGTAGATGGAAGAAGACAGAACAGAAGTGAGCTCCCAGGAATTCAATTGCAATTGGACAACTGAACATGCTTGGAGGAGAATGTTAACTGCTAAGTGTAGTATATCTGCTACACACTGGCTAACACTGCACTGGAAGGGTGTTACGTCCCTGAGTTTGGGGACTTTTCTTTTGGTTTGTGTTTAATTTTTTTTCAGGTTTGCTGCTTTGCCTGGTGGTTGGCTGCTCTGGAGAAACACTGATTGTTGCTCCACCCATGATGACTTCCCATTGGCTGGTTGTTTTCGGCGGGAGACTTAAAAAGGACTCTTTGGGAGTGGAGAGCTGCATCTTTTTTCTCTGAGCTGAAGAGTGTTGCTCCCGTGAAGGCCCACCAGCCCAGACCAAGCTTGCTTATTTCTTTGTGATTCTGTAGGTTTTGTAGGGGTGACCTGCCTTTTTGTTACAACCTTTTGTCTTTGTTTATGTACAGAGTAGTTAGGGTAATTGTTTGTATTTTTGTTTCTTTACTTTTAGTATAAGATAGTTGCTTTCTTTTGTTGTAGTTGATTTGTTTGTTGTTTTGGCCTGGGGTCACCCTGAAGTCTTAGATTCTTGTTTTTGTTCCTTATTTTGATTGTTTATTCTGTTAAGTTAAGCTCTAATTCTGAGAAAATAAAGTCTTAATTAATTATTTTGGGTGTGGTCGCTTGGTCTGAGGCTGAGTGGGCGTTCACACAACACTTTTTGTTGCGTCCTACCCCTAGGGGACGTAACAAAGGGAACCTCCCAATCTAGTGAGACTTTTTGAAATAGTTGGCTAATGGGATGGGATTGTGATTGCCCAATAATAGGGCAGAGTATTAGACAAACGTGAAGGTGATAACAGGATAGTATACTTACAATGGGGAAAGTATTTGATACACTGCCGATTTTACACGTTTCCCCATCTACAAAGAAGGGAGAGGTCATTAATATTTATTGTAGGTGCACTTCAACTGTGAAAGACAGAATAAAAAAAAATCCATAAAATCACACTGTATATTTTTTAAATAACTAATTTGCATTTGTTACAAGAAATAAGTATATAAACAATAGAACTTCAAAGGGTCCTGGACATGTGCTGGCGTGAGCAGGGGGATTTTGCATGCCCTGCAGAATTGTAATCCATGATGGTGTAGTGTGTTACGGTATGAACAGTAATCTTTGAGACTGTGGTCCCAGCTCTCCTCAGGTCATTGAGAAGGTAGTCCCATGTAGTTCTGGGCTGACTCCTGACTTTAATCAGAATCATCCTTCCCCCATGAAGCAAGATCTTGCACAGAACCCCAGAACAAGGAAGATTGAAAGTCAACATACTGTCTTGTAATCCATCCCAGCCTTGTGCAGGACTACAATTTTGTCCCTGGTGTCTTTAAACAGCTCTTTGGTCTTGGCCATGGGGGAGAGGTTGAAGTATTGAATGATTGAGTGTGTGGAAAGGTGACAGATAACAAGTTCAATTAATAATCAGGTGCAATTAATATAGGCAATAAGTGCAGAGTAGAGGGCCTTCTTAAAGGAAACTAACAGGTCTGTGAGAGTCAGAGTTCTTGCTGGTTGGTGGGTGATCAAATACTTATTTCATGCAATAAAATGCAAATTAATTATTTAAAACTAATTTTTTTTAGATTCTCTCTCTCACACTTGAAGTGTACAAAGTCAGATTGATTTTAACATGCAAAAATGAAGAAAGTAAGAACCTGAACCTGAAAGAGAGAAGGGTAATCTCCTACCTGTCAGACATGGACTTCCATACCAAAACCCAAGTCCAACAGGATTTACTGTATATTGCAGGAAGTTGTGAGCATTTATTAATTAGTTGAAGTTCATTTGTATGGATATTCCCCGTATATAAAAGTAGCTAATTTGTCTACCCCCTTCGGCCCAAACTGCTGCCAGGCTGTCAGCAATTAAGTCTGGCCCTTAGTGTGTTGCACAGGCTTTGTGCAGTAGAATATGGTACAGCATACATTGAAAAGCCAATCCATGATGTCAGTGACAATTGTTGTTTATGACAGCATCTGTGTTCAGACCTGGTTCACTAACATCTGCTGACAGTGTCAAAGTTACTATGAAGTTACTTTTATTATTAATTTTAGGTGCTGTAGAGAAAGAGCTGGGTTTGATTTCAGGGGTCAATTATTAGTTACAGTAATTTACCTGCAAGCCAACAGCCTCTTATTATGATAAAACCGATCCCAATTACTGCTGCTCATTGTATTTAACCAAGCCACTGCGAAATATCTTAGACATCCTCTTAAATCTAATCTATCTAATATTAGATTATAGGAATATTATAACTTCATTTAACTTTCAACCAACCTAATTTTACGTCAGTAATTTAATCTACTAAAAGTGGCATTCCACTGGCATATCATTTTGCTTGTCTCAAACATTATTCAACAGCAAAGTTCAAGAGCATCTCCAGTTCAAATCCTGACAAAGAAGGCTGAAACACAATCTTGAACCTGGTTATGTGTCTTTTGATGTTTGATTGCTAGAGAATTTAAGAAAAAAAATTTATACTGGTATACATGTAATGTACACTGGTCATGAATCCCATCAACAGCTAATGAAAACTGAGGCTGAAAACAAAACACAGCATGTAGATAATTTTAATTTTAATTAAAGCAGCTTCATTCTGGCACCATTTAGTTTGTTCAGAGTCAACATCTGCCTCATATGAAGGGTAGCCTCCATTATACTGCTTATTTCCCAGCCATGACTGTTTATGGATTTTTTTTTTTTTTCATTTTTAACATAATGAGTCAGCAAGATTATCCACACAAACAATAACTGCAGAGGGCTGCTGTTGTCCATGTTAATCTGAGTCCTCTAGGTTACGTGGTGTTGGAGTGTGCTTGGGTTTGAGTTTGTCGTGTAATATATGAGGGGGCAGGTTGTGAACAGTGTGTGTGTTGATTTGTTTAAAGTACAGTGTGCAGCTCTCATTGACCTCTGCTTTTAAATGTTTGTGACTCAGATTAGGTGAGGTTTGCAGTTTCAGGAACAGCTGCAGTCCAAGCGTTTCGTTGTCTGGTGGAAATTGATAGACTTTACTTTCTTAAAGCAATTTTTTCCCAGGCATAAGGGAACAGCAGACAACATCACAACATGGTCCTAATTTGAATTTCAACATCCATTTAATAAATCAACCAAAAAGTCACACAAAATAAGAAGGGGCTATGATTAATAGCCAGTGTTATGAACGGAAGCCCCTTAGGAACAGCTATGTCACTTCCTACTGCTCATGAAAATAAAACGATCCATTCAGCAGGCTAACATTGTGCCAGTGATTCGGGCAAGGGCTGTAGGTGGCGCACTAATGCTGCGGTGGTATGTCAAAGTAGGCCAGTATCGAGCATGATCGCACCACACTTGTGATTCTGGATGACGACTGCAGGTGATGCACTAATGCTGCGGTAGTATGTTGGAGTAGGCCAGTATCCAGCATGCTAACACCACACTTGCGATTCTAGATGGTGGCAGTAGGTGGCACACTAATGCTGCGGTAGTATGTTGGAGTAGGCCAGTATCCAGCATGCTAACACCACACTTGCGATTCTAGAAGATGGCAGTAGGTGGCAGACTAATGCTGCGGTAGTATGTCGAAGTAGGCCGGTATCCAGCATGCTAACACCACACTTGCGATTCTGGATGACAACTGCAGGTAGCGCACTAATGCTGCGGTTATTATTTAGACATCTTCTTTTGCTAGATATCATTTCTTACAGTGCAATCAGAAGCCAAAAGCAAAGCCAAAAAAAAAAAAAAAAACTTCACACCAAGCTGATGAAGATGAGCTACCACCAACTAAGACTGATGATCACCTTCGCTCTGCTCACTGTTGTGTCTTGTCTCCTGTGAAAATGTGCACTCGAGTACACCACATAGAACACAGCTGACAGCCATCATGCACATGCATGTACCTGTGGGCAGGGTGGGATTTATAATTTAGCTCTTCTGGGGGCTCCAATCAAAGTCATTTCAATGCAAATTATGATCTTTACCTACCTTTCTCTGCCTCTTACTGCAGTCAGAATTGAACTCACCTGGTCTTGGCCCCGGCAAATGCCTTGATGATGTCCTCTTTCCATCAATTTGAGAAAAGCACAGTGGTGAGTCAAGCCATATGTCAAGCCAAGGTGACAGATTTCCTCAGCAGGAATTAGGTATCTTGTTAAAAAGTGAAGGATGAAGGCACTGAAGCTTGGGAGAAACCTCACCTTTCAAAAAGATAATGAAATTTCTTCTTAAATCCTGCTTTGGAACCCCCTCGCAGTACCTTAGCAATCATCAACCAACACCTATGCATTAACAACTGCCTTACAACACCTAAGCAACTACTTAGCAACAAATTAGCAACCGACCTGTCAGCATAGCAACCAATAGCAACACCATAGCAACCACCAGGTTAAGTATAGCAACACCTTAGCAATCAACAGACATCACCTTATCATTTGGATAACAACCCCTTACCATGGCAACTATCTTAACAACCGACACTTATGTCACATCAGTCAAAGCCCAGATATCGAAGTCCAGTTGACAGTCTATGCCATTATTGGAAAACTGTGGCCCACCAGCCTGTCTGGAACTTGGAGAGGAACACCCAAATGTGTCAGAATGCTGCTCTAAGCACAGCAATGATCCAGACACCCATCCCGCTTCATCACATTTATCTAGGGGAATGAATCTGACAGGAGGAAACATAGACACTGTTGATTTGTCATCATGTGGGAAGGCTGTCGCAGACATTGATCTCACAGTTAAAAATTTAAGCACTTGGTTTAACAAGCTTGTTGCTCATGAATATTTGGAATTTGTTGTGTCTGACTGCTCGGCTGAATTTCTTGCTGAGGATATGCAATGGTTCCGCTGTTCTCTCACACTCAGTATTTGAGAACTCCACAACAAAATACTGGACCTCTCCTGACCTTTTCCCATTTCCAGGTTATGGAGAACGTTGAGTTGGATTGACATAAATGTTGCATGATATCCAATATGATTGTTCAGACTTGAGTTGAATCACACAGAGCTGGGCTCAGCCCACCAGGGGGTTGTCTGATAGAAGGCCGTAGTGTTCTTTCTCATTCGGTGATGGGGGTGGGTTGCTGTTGACCACAGACTGGGGGTGAGGGGGGTTGGTTTATGTACTATGGTTAGTTTTGCTTTCGGATCACAGCCTCGTGGTAATGTTAAGGGTAAAAAACCCAGGCAAGCCCAAATCAAGTGTCCTCAAAACTGAAACTATTAGATCAGATTTGGGTCACTGTCCTGCTGTGTAGCCTTTCCTCTAGAGATGTAGCAGGTATTTATCAGCTTATTGCTGAAGCACAGCCAGCAGGCAGCTGTCAGTCAGCACACTGCAGGCCTCTTTGCTGCTAAATAAGATGTGGGAACTCAATGAAATAAATAAGTGAGGCGGACGATAGAAAATTCTCTTTAGAGATGAACTGAGGGGTCCTCGCATGGCTTCACTTTGCATTCTGCGGCGTGGAGCCACTCTGAATTATAGATGACGGTATCCACTTTTGTGATGAGTAGAATCAACATATGTGTGTGTGTGTGTGTGTGTGTGTGTACAGTTTGCAAGTTCACTTTAAAGCAGCTCTGCCCTAGAGTGTAAATCCAGTGTTTTTTACCTGAGATTCGCTTAACATGATGTTAAGCAGTCTTAAAGGATCCTATAATCTAAATTCTTGTGTAGTGTTTTTACCAGTATCGACCACAGCTAGTAGTATTACAGAGTATTTTTGCCTAGTGGGTGTATAGTCATGTGAAAGTAAGGATACCCATGAACATCTTTGATTTTTTTAAATAAAAACATATGCACATTTTAATTCTCAATTTTAAATATATTTGGAGATGGCAGTGATATAAATAAACATTAATTTTCTTGCAAGGAACAAGTTTGGACACTATGCACTAATAGCTGGTATGTCAGTTGGATGTTCCCTATAAATGTCTCCTTCAAATGGAACTCCTTCAGGTACGTGATGTTTTCATGATTCTTCCACTGTTCCATGTTCTCCACTTGTAAATATTCTTTCGGATAGTGGAATGGCTGGTTTCTACTTTTAAATCCCTTCCCAGACTCATCTGCATCTACAGCCTTCTCAATTCAAAAGTCAACTGCAAACCAAACTTCTTCTTCTTTCAGCTGCTCCCTTTAGGGGTCGCCGCAACGGATCATCTGCCTCCATCTTGCGCTATCCCTTGCCTCCTCTACATCCATAAACCTTCTCTGAGGTCTTCCTCTTCTCATTCTGCCCGGCAGCTCCATCTCCAACATTCCTTGTCTAATATATTCACTATTCCTCCTCAACACACGTCCAAACCATCTCAACCTGGCCTCTCTGGCTTTATCGCCAAACTGCTCCACCTTCATTGTCCCTCTGATCTGCTCATTTCTAATCTTGTCCATCCTTGTCACTCCCAACAAAAATGTCAGCATGGAAATTGGACTACATACCCAACTAATGTCTAAGATTTAAATAACACAGACAGACATTACATCTCCCATATTACATGCCCTGCTCTCGGCACCAGGGGGGGAGAGATCGTCCACGTTTCCTCCGAGTCATGTGATGCACCTCTTTTCGAACTGCTGCCATTTGTATCGTTGCTGGGCAGACATCATGCTTGGAGGAGAACATTGGATCCCCAGATCTGACACAATGGTCATCAGACGCCTGCGTCGACCAGCAGCGCACTTATGATATGTGGGAAGAGCACCATCTACCCAACCCCCAAGGGAGAGCAAGCCTCCCTCCCTCTGGACCCTGGCTGCCAATGGTGAGCAGCATGAACCTGGATTCGAACCCGCGATCCCAGGATCATAGTGGTAGCACCTTAGCCAGCTATGCCACTCAGGGCCAGAAGTTTTCTCTGTGGCTAATACTCAGCAAAATGAGCAGAGGCAGACCTGTGTTTTCTTCATATGACTGCATTAAGGGGGAGTCCTATACTATAGGCAGTACTTCTCTACAGGAACTAGACAAGCTGTGTGTGCATTTGCAAGTATTTTTTTCACCAAAGATTAGAAACATATTTATAGAAGTCCGACATGCCAGACATTGTTAATTTCCAGAGATCCAAGGCTACTTAATTTTGTCTTCATTCGAGATGTAGTTTTAAATATTAGTATGAATTTCACTGTTACAATCAATTCAGGTTAATAAGTTTTTGATTTTATAAGGACTAAAAACTAAATTATAGATTGCAGAAATCGTGTTGAAATGTTAATTTTTTTATAAATTATTTTTATAATTTATGTATATATCAGTGTTATCCTTTCATTACTTTAATTCTGAAATCTGAAACAGCCCCTCCCTTCTCATTTTCGTCTATAATCTAATATCTGGGTCTGTGACATCATCAGCCCCACCCCTCTCAAGTCTGCATGCAGGTAGAGTGTCAGGGTTGGGGTGCTGGACAGAAAAAGACCAGGGAAGCAGAGGTAAGCACTGGAGTTGAGGATATAATAACAAAAGAAGACCAGTGGACACAGAGAGACAAAGGTACTATAACTAATAAGATACACTAACACTGACTCTAGACAAATAAACAACAGAAACGCATGGTAACAGACTTACTAACAAACTGACACAACCTAACACATGATCAGAAATAAAAGGGCTGAGAAAGGTAGGCTGAGACAAAGGGTCTTAAATACAAACACAACATTGACCACACCTGGGACATGATAACGAGGGGGCAGGGTTACAAATGAGACACAGCTTGTAAGGGGCGGAGCAAGGGAGGAGACAAGGACAAAACAAACACATCCCATGAGCACAAACACATAGGAGCATGGGGAGCATCAACAACTAGGAGGTGAGCAAGACTGACATATGACATAGAGCTTGTACTTGTGGACAGATCATACACTGGAAGGCACTTTTTTGGCATTTAAACTGGGATTTAACTATGAATTACTTCATTTGAGTTTTCTGAGCTGGATTACTGATACTTCATCGCACAATAAGCTGGTGAAGTTAGATGTGTCTTGTATTTTTGTTATGATATGTGTATTGTGTCTGTAGGTTGCTCTGATCCTAATATAAGCAATATAGAATACCAGCATGTAACATCAACCCACTAACACACCTTGCTTGAATTCTAATAATTCACGTCTCCTTGCCATGAGCACACTGGCCAGTGTTCAACCTCACTCACAAGATAAAGCCTTTTCTTCATAATCAATTTACATATTGATATGCCATGACTTTTTGGCATGTCAGCATATATTAATGCATGCTGAATGACTTTGTTTCTATGGTTTTTACATTTTCCCATCAAATAATTAATAGATTTTGAATTTGGAAACATCAGTGAATTCATCGTTAAGCTTAGAACAGGTTTAGAGGGCTTTAATAAAAGCCTGCATTTCTGGATTGACTATAACGCGTTAGAATTCTCATGCATTCTTTATGAGACCTGGTTTGTTGTATTTTTGAAGATCTGTACACATTTTCCACATAAACTATATTGCAGAAATGCAAATAACCATATTTACAGTATTATTGTATTTTGAGTGTGTGTTCGCAGCCTTTGGCTTGTTCACCCATATGAAATACTCCATTGAGGCATATTAAACTTGGTTGGAGAACAGCCAATTAAGAAAGGTTACTGAAGTAGAGTACTGGCATTAAATTACTTACCAAACACATCTGCATACAGTTTGCTGGCACCAGCAGACACACACTGTCTCTGCGTCTTGGCTGGAATGCTTGTTGATGTGTAGGCTGGGTCTGTGTGTAATTAAGGAGAATTCTGGTGGGTTTATGATGGAGTATTGTGATCAGAGCAGCAGATTGGCCTACTGTATGAACACGGCTCAGAGCCCTGTGCACTGTTAGACTGCCCACAGTGCACAAAACAACATGTCACTGGGTCACTAGCCAAGAATCAGAGGAGAAGAGGAGTGTGTGTGTGTGTGTGTGTGTGTGTGTGTGTGTGTGTGTGTGTGTGGTTTAAAACATCTCTTCCAGGTAAGACCCTGTGGCTGATGTAACACTCCTGGCACATTTTTGCATTTTAAACCTCTTTGCTTCCATCAGGACAGGTTGATAACTTGGCTGGGTTTCCAGTAACCGTTCTAGCACAGACTGGTACATAACTGGAGCGAGCATCACATTGAACACTCTTTTTACCATTTAGAAGATCTTAAAGGGAACCCTCACTGTTTAGATATGTGTCTTGCCCCTGTAGAAAAAGAAGTCTTGCCAATAGAGTTTAGAACATTGGCACTAATGTCAGATGTGAGCTAGAGGGACATAAAGCCCCTCGCATTGAGCTGTGGAGCAGTGGAACTGTGTTCTCTGGAATGAAGATGTTCCATCCAATACTTTTGGGATGAGTTGGGCAATTGGGGATGACGTGGGGTAATGATTATCCAACATTATGACCTCATTAATGCTCTTGTGGTGAATGCAATACAAGCCTCTGAATACAAACCTGACTTTCACCACCCCATCAATTCAGAAGTTTAAGAAAGACAGACGGACCTGACTTTCTCAGCCATGCCACCACCCCTGTCCCTTGTCCCCACCAATGTTAAAGGTAAATCTACTATCCTATTTACAGCATTAAGGTGTAAACCTGTGATCAGCTCCACAGACACTTCACGGGAGTTATTTATTTTGCTGAAAGTATGACTGAGAAAAAGTAATCTAATTGTAATCAATCAAACCTTTGCTTAAAATATATCATCCATCACTTGCATTAAACTGTCCTCCCACTAAAGCAAGATATTAAAAGTATTTGACAGATTTAGGCTGAAATATAGTGTTAAATTGATCCAGAAACAGAATACTAGCTGGTGTAGCGGCACCTGTCATTGGCAAAGAGAGAGGAATTGAGCAAGACTCCAAAGTGGCTGATCTTTGGACCTGACGATGGTTAGATCAGTAAAGACTAGACTGTCACAATTGTAGAACAAACTGACAAGTTGAGCAGAAAGTGACGTGCATGACATTTAACAGTCCTGCCAACACCAGAATAACCCATTTCTGCTGCTTTGTTGTTTGTTTACTACATGAAATACTATCTGGGAATATCTCTTCCTGGCTTACAGCTTAAGTTTGCTGCTAATGTCCAGCTTATGCTTATGTGGTAAGCTATCTAAATGGCGGTCTAGGAGCCGATTTCACTCCTGTGTCTCCTCAACGGCTGCTTTGCTGAGCGGGGTTAACCACTTCACACATGGAATGGTGGATTACAGCATACGCATGAGCCTTAGTTTCCAACCATTCAGATGCTGAAGTCAGATTTAAAGGGTTGCCAGCTCTCACTAAAAGCACTCAGAGCTTTGAAGGCTGAAAAACAGCACAACACACAAGGTGGTCATATGATTTCACTTTTAAAAGGAAGCGAATGAATAGAAGTTAATTCAGAACAGCCTTCACACTTCAAGCATGGTGCTTAACATCACCTGACAATGATCAAAATGCCGGGCAGAGGTTGGGAATCACTCACCTAGAAGATTTTCTTATTTGCAGTGCCTTGTGAAATCGTATTTTGTAATGCTGCCTGATGGTTGTGTTTCATTTTTAATTTATTACAGTATATGTGCGGTTAGGACTGCTATATGCTCCCTGCTGTTGGCCTTGAAAAGTTTAAAGTTTAAAGTATAAATAAGAAAATGTGTTTCTAAGCCTTCTTTTGAGTGTTTGTTTCAAGTGTCTAGTCTTTTAATTCTCAGCCAATTGGTCTTGATTGTGGAGTCGCCCAGTGTGACTTTGTCCCTTGGTTTCATTAGTTGTGATGCCCTGAAGAAATGCAGCGTAAAGGTGCACTTGCACTTGCAACCTCCTGCCTCAGGCTCCCCAATGTTACACATATTGATCACCTTGCTTGTCTGTAATGCAGAGATGATGAAACTAGCCAAGTTTACTACTTTGTAGATCCCAGGGACTTTCTGCAGGGTATTGGTCTTCTGGCTCATTCATTTCTGACCCATAATGTTTGTCCTCTGTGTTGATTTATTGCCAGGCTTGACTTCTGGCAGGAGGTCTAGGGCAGGTGTTTGCAGCTGCTAAAGCCCTTGTGTCAGTTCACCTGATGCCGAGTTTTAGCCTTGATTTTCTGGTCACAGACAAATCGTTGGGATCTGCATCCAAACCAACCAGCTGGGGAACAAATCACAGTGACCAAGATGGCTGCTTGTACAGTATGAACAGCTGGATGAAGCATTTTTTTTGCAAATTACCCAGTTTGAAATCCTGGTGTATCCTGAGCACCTCTGCATAGGCCTGTTATGATAATCGTGTTATCAACATTCAATATATGGACATGACCTTGATATCACCCATTGCATTTTAGAGAGAAGAGCCACTTAACGTGGATGATCCATTGTGCCGCCTTTCTTTTTAAAGAGTGGTTCTATGCTGTTTGTTTTATTTACTTATGTAGGATATTTGTTCTGTTCTAATTCCAATATCTAGATATTCTTAATAATTAAAAGTACATTGCTCTTTAAAGCGTGTGCCACATTTCTGTCCCGTCACTCTTCCCTGTCGTTCATTTCCTGTCCTATTTCTGTTTTGTTTTGGATTCCCAAATGCTTTTAGTGTTTGTTGCAGTTTGGTTTTGATTTTGTCTCCTCCCTTGCTCTGCCCCATCTTTAGAACTTGCCACAAGTGTCTCATGTGTAGCTCTGTCCCTGTGATCTTCCCCAGGTGTTTCTAATCCTTGTCAGTGTGTGTATACATAGTACTTTGTCTCAGTCTGTCCTGGTTGGTTTTTGTTTCACTGTCAGCGTGCTGTGCTGATGTCTTGTATTCATGTATTTTGGTTAATCTCTGTAAATAAATTACCCTACATTTTCATTTGCCTCCTCGCCTGCTCTTCCGCGCAGCCTGACAGGTTGTAATTGCTTATGTTTCTTTATTTTATATATATATATATATATATATATATATATATATATATATATGGTTTTATGTGTATCACAATTATTTCTGGGACAATATAGGCCTAACTCTGCACAAATTAGCTAGAACAAATGACCATAGAAATATTGTAAGAAGGAGGGGTTATAGCTGTGAATTAAATGATTGACAGTGGGCAGCCCTAACCACAGCGGCCGAGGAGCAGCTGGGTCACGCTAGTCATGTCCTGTCAGTTCAGTGAATTGAACTGGTAACCTTCTGGTCATAAGACTGGTTCCCTAACCACCAGGCCATGGCTGTTGTACTGTTGATCACATTATTAGACATTCTGTGTAAAGATGTTAGTAGGTTTTTTTGGTCAGCATGATGTATTTGTCCTCAGTCTTGGACAGCACTCTTGTCATATTTATTTTCTGGTCTAGACTGAGGACAAATAACATTTCAAACATTATTTTTCTTCTTTTAATCAGTTCATGCTGACTCTCTGACAGCAACAGCTTGGGGGTTAAACTGGATGGTAGTAGCTTTAGTTTGTATCTGAGCTTTGATTCAGATTTGATGGAAACATGAATTGCATAGTATATTTACATACACCACGCCCACTAGAGAAAGCCTACAGTTGCAGTGTATTATAACAATGATGACTTCAGGAGAATATGGTGTTTTTGATAATGGAAGGTTGCTCATTACATCAAGACTCTACTATGCTAACGAGTGACCATGGCTTCTCCTGTGCCAGTCTCTGCAGAAGGGGCACTCAAACTCAGTTGAGACCTGAGCTCTGATTCTGTAATTGGCAGGAAATGTCATGCTTGAAACATTACACTTACTGGTCAAACTGGGAATCCAGGGTCATAATCCACTTTTTTTCTGGTCTTTTAGGCTGTGTTGTGGGGTCAAAGGTCTAATTCTGAGAGGCTTGCTCTTTAGAAGGCCTTAAAATGTGGAAAAATTCTACAGAACTGAAGAGACACAGCATCCATGATTTTCAGCATTCATTGGTAAAAACAGTTAAAGGCCTACTGGGCCTGGAATTATTTGTGTGGTAATTTATGTGCTGGTCATGTGCAACCCACATAATCTATGAAAATATCAGCAGGGTAATATAACACAAGCCATTAAATATACAATCCTAAAGTAAAGAGGAAAGTGTCACATTGAGTTGCAGGTATTTACGGTAGTTGGTTAAAAGGTGTTCCATAAGCAGACCAATATTCAGCAGGAGGTTATTACTCTGGTTGAGATCTTTAAAAACGGTATGTGGCCTGTTGTCACTGTGTGTTATTGAGGTCATTTACTAGCCTTTAACTCTGCTTTCACTTTTTGTCTGGACAGGGACATGACCCTAAAACAACAAACAGCTGTCGAGGGAAGCTGTTGACTGCACTTTAATGAAAATGTCACTCCAAGTCCAGACTTTCTGTAGTTTTGCTGTCATGTAGCAATGTTTTGAGTGACTGGCAAGATATTTTAATAAAAATCCATTTAGACACTCCGCTTTGCATTCTGAAATTTGCTAAATTGATTAAAAGGTGTCCTGGAAAATGGAACGTGATTTTGATCCGCCTCAACTCTCAGGTGTACTTGGAAGCTATAGTTGATGGACCCACCATAAAAAAAACATTTGTGCTGCTAATTTAAAAAGTAGTGAATGGTAAATAAGCTTGTAAAACTCATATCAACACATACTAATTATACTTCAAACAGTTCACATATGAATGAAACCATTCTTTGACACCTTTAAGTATTTCAGGGTCTCATTTGGCTAAATGTTCAATTCTTCTTCAAATTTCCGTTCCACCTTAAATGTTGCAGCAGTTAAGCTTTGCTGTTGATGCATGCTCCTGAATGGATGTGAACTGCTACACCATTTAAGGTGGAAGTGGAAATTCAAATTATAAGTGACCCTTGGCTTCGACCACTGGAGGGGCAGCTGCTATGACTGTTGGAGCATCTTTGGAAGCTTTCATTTATTTCTGATTTCTTGCGCAGGTTTGTTCAAGAAAGGGCAAGTTGAGTCTTCATATATCTGGCTTTTAGTCTAGGGTAGGTTTTATTAGAGAATTTTACTTCGTTCTCATTATTGGCTGCACGTTACCTTTTACAAAAGTACATCCCTACTAAAAAGCTGTCAGATTCAACACGGCTTCATATAACTAGGATTTCATTATAGAGAAACTTTCAATGAGAAGGAAAGCACTGAATCTCCTGTATGCAGTAAATGTAGTGTTGAAAGGAAAAAGGAAAAACAGCTTGAAAAGGTTGGTAGTACTTCAGTCTGTCCATTGGAATAAAGGTTTTTACTATAATGAGAGGCTCATTACTTGAGGTCCATGCATTCTCCAGTAGAACGGCGTTGCAGTAATGATCATATATGACCGGCAGGCACAGTCACAAACTTTCATACTATTTCATGCTTACAGTGTAAACAGGACTGATTTAATTGCTTTTGTTGTTGTTTCTTTTTCAGGCTTATATTTTGTGAGTTTACCATCCAGAATCATGGTAAGGTGAACCCAAGGATGATCCTGAGTGAAATTCTGAAGCAGTTAAGGGTGAGTCTGAGCTCACTTGTGAGCAACTCCATGTCAAGTTGTTGAATCACTTAAAGGCAAGTGCAAGTCGAGCTTCAAGTCTTCAGTCTACAGTGAGAGTCTAGTCATGAGCTAAGAGTGAGTCTGAATGGAGTCCTAAATCAGTGATTGGGTTGTAGTCAGTTTTGGCAAGTCCAGAGATCAACTCTGAGTCAAGTTGTAAGTCAGTCAAGTGAATCACTTGGAAGTAAAAACGGAAATGTGCACATAGACAAATTGGCAACCTTTCAGTTACAAGACTGGTTCTGTTAACACAAGGCCAGAGTCGTGTTGCAAGTCTTCAGTCTAGAGTTGACTCATGAAAATGCATGCAAGTGGAGTCAGGTCTTGAATTAGTTTAGGGCAATTCCATGCCTAGGTTTGAATCAGTCGATTTGAGTTGTGAAACTCTTAATAGAAAGTCTGAGTTGAGTTGCCAGCGTTCAGTTTAGGGTCAGAGGAGGGCGAGTCAGAGCCCAGTGTAACATCAATACACACAGTTTACTTTAGATTAGAACATACTAATTACCCCACTGAACAAGTATTCAGTGTGTAGAAGTAATTCAGTGAGTAATTCTGTATTATTCTGTATCTGCTAACATTAAACAAATACTGATTTTTTTCAATATTATTCAATAATAGTAATGATTTAATAGGTCAGAGCCCAGTCTAACATCAGTGAACAGAGTTCAAGTTAAGTCATGAGTTAATGAAGGCTGAGTTGTGAATCAGTTAAGAGTGACTCGAATTGTGAATCATTTAGGGTGAATTTGAATGAGGTTGTGAATCAAATGAAGGTAACCTCAAGTTAAGCCACGAATCATGTTTTCTCTGAATAAAGTCGGGGTTGAGTTGTGAATGTATTAAGAGAGAGTCAGTCGAGCTACGAATCATCCGTCCAGAGTCTTTGTCAGGTTTCAGTTTGAGTCCAAGTATTTGTTGGTTCCAAGTTGTGCAGGATTGTTGATGTGGCGCAGTATGACTCACTGGTACCATAAAAATGAACAAAACATCATGTATTTGAATTTTATTCACATTTTTATGGAAATAATATTATGCTTGTCGTTTCTGTTATTTCTGTTGATAAATGTGTCTTCTGTGGCAATTATTAATGTAATGTAATATCTGCATATCTCCATAATATATGGATAGATGAGGGGAGGTCAGATTCTGCATGTGTTCCAGATTTCAGCTAACACCTGTCATGGTCGAATGACTTTGACCAGTATTTACAGTGAAGTTGGTTTGTATTAATATTGATGCTTAGAATCCACAATAAACCACAGTGACAGGTCTTCACCACCTTAACGAAGACCCAGACGAGGCATGAGTGAAGTTTTAGGACGTATTTACAGAAATGATTGGGTGACTGTTGATTGTTACTGTTCTTTAGCTAGCTCAAGCACTATAGCACTAGGGGGCGCTAGACCATAGACCAGGTATATTCCATATACTATCAAGAGGCATTTCAAGAGAGACTCTGAAGTTTGGTTTGAGGCACAATCTTCCCTCTTTCTTTCTTCAATCTCTCTCTGCCTCTCTTTCTCTCTGTTTATTGAATTATGCTGTCTGGCACTCAGGGCAGACAGTGTCTGGTGGTGGCCAGAGCTGTGATGACCTCATTAATATGATAAAGAGCCAATCAGCATGGCTACCTGGTGTAAAAATCGCAGGGCGCAGCACAGACCTCAGTACTGGCAACACCTGAGATGAAAAGCGCCCTCCAAACACCATAACTCTCAGCCCTGCTGCCTCTAGATAAAGCCATGCTCACTCAGGCCGCAAACAGCTCTCAATACACACACACACACACACACACACACACACACACACACACACACACACACACGGTGTCACTGTTGGGCTGACGCAGCTCTTTGACTGATGAGGGTAGCCTGCCTGGTGGTGAAGAGCTCACGGTGTTAAATACCAAGCCTTAATGGTGTATTAATGGTGTAATATACTGGACCTCATTCTTATTTCCGAGTTTAAATTTTAACACTTATAATTCTGTTCATACTCATTATTCCTCATCTACTTATTTGGCTATTTAATAAGTAGTAATAACTCAGTTCTGGCTGTTCTTACGGTTAAGTGCTCATTTAGTTACTACTTATTGATCAGTACTATTTACTATAATGTACAATTATTCAGTAAATACAAATTAATTAGTAGGTACTTATTTATTATCTTAGGTACTTAATTATTAGGTACTAATTATTTAGTATTTACCTATCTTTTCAATAAATACTATTAAACACAATAAACCCTAATGATTTAGAACATATATATTATTCAAAAAGAAGCAATTATTCCATAAGTACTAATTATTGTGTTAATTATTTAGTTCCCGTCCTAATTATTTTGTTCACAGTAATTACTTAATACATAGTTATTCATAAATAAGTAACAGTTTTCATTATCTACTTATTGTTCAAAAATATTGCTTTTCTGTATCAATTATTATTATTCTGTATTGTTATTTATTTAGAACCTATTAATTAGTAATTGGTAATAATCAGTACATATTAATTATTCATTACATTCTAGTTTTTCAGTATCTCCTTATTATATAAGTCTTAATTATTCCATACCTACCAATTATTCCGTGAGTAGTATTTATTATGTACCAGTTATTCAGTAAGTGCTAGTTTTTCAGTATTTACAAATGATTAAGTAATTACTAATTAGTCGATAACTACTAATTATTCAGAACTTACAAAATATTTAATTAGTTGTAATTATTCAGCATTTACTTATTATTTAATAAATACACATTTTTTGCTACCTACTAGTTTATTCAATAAGTGTTGCTTTTATCAGTATCTACTTATTATTCAAAAGGTTCTAATTGTTCAGTATTTATTAAGTATTAAATGGGAAGTAATTATTTATTAAATAGTAGTTATTTGGTATCTATTTATTACTGAATATGTGTTTTCCAACATATACTAATATTTTAGTACCTACTTATTCAACTTTAGGGTTGAAAGGATTAACTGGGATGTCCATTTTGACATGTGGATCTGTGTGTATATTTAGTCTGATCTCCTTCTGGCACAGCAATGCAAGACATATTACAAAGGGGGATGGGGGTTCTCCCCATTTAAAGAGAGAGACTGGGCTGAGGTTTGGAGATCATTGGTATCTGGGCAATGGAGAAAATGGAGCATGTGCACCCTCCCCCACCACACTTACTTTAATGACTACAACACATATTTTCATGTGCATTAACATTGAAAATGCAAGCAATCCTGTTTGAAATGATAAAAAACTCTTCAACTCTTCTTGGCAGCAGAATCTATATGGGCTTCTTTTTCATGTTACCGATATGGGGAATTCCCCTCCAGGATAAATGACCCTTTCTTTGCCCTACACTCATAATCAGGCCTCCGTGATCGTGGTTTCCATTCTTAATCCAAAAATGTAGAGTTGAAGCAGGCCGCTGCCGTGCTTGGCCCGCGGAGGTGAAGAAACTTGTCTGTTCAAAGATCATACAAGCATAGTAAAGGGAGCTTATATTCAGCATTGAGAGCTAATTCGGAGTAAACTGCCAGCAGAAACATTTACACACACTGAACAGTCCAAAAACATTTTTCCTTTAATCAATATTTGACTGCCTGGCAGCCAGTCAAAGCAGTCATCTCGCTCTTGCTAAGGGAGTCGACTTTAGAGCAAATTTGAACAATTTCCCAGCCCTGTTTACCAGCAAGTTCAGATACTTTTCAAAGGCTGACATTACAAACTGTCTGAAGACATGGAATTGGAGAAAAGTAACTACAGCTAAAGTAAGAGTGATGGGAAAGATGAATGCTGTTTGAGGCGGAGAGAGAGAGAGCAGGAGCCCAGCGTGGTACTGAGTACACAAGCATGAGAACAAAGTAGTTTGAGCAATTATGACTTTTGCAGCGAGGCCTGGATTTGGTACAGTGTCACATACGGAATGAAGCAGACTGCGTGCCGTCCACGACAAATTAAGAGGACGAAAATGCGATGCAAACGTAGCCTCATCACGTCTCAGTAATTGCTTGACTGGCTAGCATCAGCAGAGCAGGGCCTACTTGCTAACTGTCAGTCAGGGTCACAATTAACTGCAGTCCTACTCCTGTTGAGTTAACAGAAATCCAAGTATACAATATGTCCAAATGTTTGTGGACACCCCCTCTAATGAATGCATTCAGCTACTTTACGATGCACCAATTGCTGACACATTGCTGACATGGGTTAGAGGGGTATAAAGTCCCCCCCATCATTGAGCTGTGGCGCAGTGGAACTGTGTTCTCTGGAATGATGCCGCTCCATCCAGTACTTCTCAGATGAGTTCGGAACTGGGGGATGAGGTGGGGTCGGGTGGTGATCGTCCAACATCCTGACCTCACTGACGCTCTTATCCATGAATGCAATCAAATCCTCACAGCAGTGCTTCAGAATTGAATAGAAAACATCCCCTGGACAGTAGAGACAGTTACTCTAACAAAAGCAGGATTAAATATTTGAAATTGATTTCAGAAGAAACAACTATTAAGTAGTTCTCCCAAAAATTCTCCTAAAATCCAACAGCATCCTGCGAGCTCTAATGAAGGTCTAGAGGAAGAGCGACACAAATTGGGCAGAAACAGATGAGCTTCTGTCTCTGACTTTACATCTACACTGTGGAGCAACTGGAATAGATACTGAGTGGACAAAGAGTGGACACAGTGTTTTAACCCTCCAGCAACACTTGGTGTGTCCGATCCCCTTATACCAGCACAACACACACTAAGTCACCAATATCATGTCAGTGTCACTGCAGTGATGAGAAAGAACAACCACCTACATAATACCTGCTCTGTGATGGTCCTCTGGGGTCCTGATCATTGAACATCAGGGTGAAAGGAGGATAACAATGTATGCAGAGAAACAGATGGACTACAGGCAGTAATTGTAATTATAAAACTACATAGTGCTCCTTTATTGTAAGAGGAGCTGAGAAAATGGATATAATGGTCATAATGTTATGACTGATCTGTATATATGTGTGTGTAACAGAGTTAATATGGCACAGTTTCACCAAAATCATATTATTATCCTAAAAAAAAGGCTAAAAACCTGTAAAAAGTTATTTACAATTTCATGGAAAAAGTAATTTTTAGGGAACTTTTCTTTTTTACAGTGACGTCACTGCAGGTTATATCCCTCTGCTTTTGCTTTACCTCCATCAGAAGAGTGAGAGCTCTGAGATGGATGGTTTGTTGCTGCAATAGTTCTTCATTTGTGAAAAATATTCAAGCCCTGTTGTACCAAAACCCATATGTATATCTCATATGTATGTATATTTGGCCATAAAGGCTGACGTTGTCGAGTTATGGTTGAGACACGTGCTTCAGCTGACTGAGCGGTACTTGAGCACATGTGGCTGGATATGCTCGCAGGGGTAAGGGTTGCATATGCAATCTGCTAACTTTGTATTTTATTTGTATATGTTCAGCATGTGAAGCTTGCAGGATATTTTGCAAATGAAGAATGATATCATTTACACTCTGTTTCAGGCCTGTTGCTCTAGTTTTACTTTGTTGTGTGTGTTCTTTCTGTTATTAAAAGATGTAAAAAGCTATTCAATTGTAATTAGAAGGAAACTATACGATCACGTGTGCCCTAACAATCTGAAAAGTATTTTTTTTTTTTAAAGACAAAAAGCAATACTGTGAAATGCTCAGAGGAGTTAGAGCTCCGAGATGGATGCATGTAAAGCTTGCAGTATCTTTCGCAAATGAAGAACGATATCACTTAAACTCTGTTTCAGATTAAACAGTGGAAAGCGTCTGTTGTGTCTGACTGAATCCATGGGCCAATAAACATGGGTTATATATATATATATATATATATATATATATATATAAATAAATCCATCCATTGAAATAAAATGATGAAATGTTCTTTGAGCTACATTTGGGGCATGACCTTGAGGTTGAAGTATTAAAAGGTATGGACCTTCTAAAGTATGATTAGGAAATGCTTTAAGAGGCTCAAGCTGAAATGGCTCAGCTCAGTACTTCGTGTATGTGTGATAAAGGGGATGAAGAGGAGAAAACCCTGATAAACTGTGTGGTGACGGTGTAAGAGCCAACATTTTACAGTAGAGTCAGTGTTACAGGTTTGGTGGAGGAGCACAAAGGTTCATTTCAAATTTCCCCCCTCTATTTTAGTCATTTCTGATTTCAACTCACTAGCACGGAGTCCCTGATCACACAATTCCACCAACACTGGGAAGGTGACTGCTGTACTATATAGACAAAAGTATTGGGACCTTCTCGTTCATTGTTTTTTCTGAAATTAAGGATATTAAAAGAGTTTATACAGCTTTTGTTGGAGTAACTGTCTCTTCTGGGAAGGCTTTCTACTAGATATTGGAGTAAGCAATGCTGTGAGGATTTGATTGCATTCAGCAATGGGTGATAGTGAGGTCAAAATGATCCCATGTCATCCCTAAATTCCCAACTTATCCTTCTCAAAAGTATTGGATGTAGCACCATCATTCCAGAGAACACAGTTCCACTGCTCCACAGCTCAATGCTGAGGGGCTTTATACCCCTCTACCCCAGGACTGGCATTATGCATGATTTCATGATTGGTATCAGTACTGCTGCTAATGTCATTGCACAGCTCAACACCTAACTCACATTCTGTTACATCACCTGACCATCACCATGCTGGCTAGCATTGCACTAACTAACTAGAGTAATGGAGGAGAGGGAGGGCCACTCTACTCACCCAAGGCTAGTACTACAGTTTGACCACTGATGGCTGTGGCAATGTTGAGCAATATATTAATCATGGGGCAATAAGGTCAATTTTTACATTTATGGTCTGCAATCCAGAGGATTTCTGTCCTATTTTTTATTATTCGAGGTATAGGGTTCTGTGGTTGTGGGGTATGTGTTTTGTATGTGTGTTAGCGGGACACAATACCTATGACTCACCACAAAATACAGAAAAACTCCAAGGTGTTGTTAACAGGCTGTAGGCAATACATGGAACTCTCAATAGGATAACACAGGAATCCATAATTTGTTTTGGTTTATTTATTTTATTTATTACTTATTTAGAGAGTGAGGAGGGGGAGCCCCGAGCTGGAGTGCAGGGTTGTGTAAAATAAGAGATGATGAAATGAGGAGAGGGAGTTTAATACACTTTTGCAGGGTCGTATGCACAGTTGCAAGAGAATGATTCATAGCAATGTTGAATTTAATGAAGGAATGTAGAGACACACTGTGTGCCACGGCTTTCTCACATAGACCTGTTAAGCATTTTGGCCTCTAAGACAACGCTGAAGTTGAGCAGCTGCATCTGTTGAGCCCTTACATGAATGTTTTAATGAAACACTTCCACTTCATACGTTTTACACTTTTTACAGTTAATTGTCATAACTGTTTTACTTTGTCAGTGTTTTTATTTTTTTATTATTTAGGTTATTTTAATTAATTAATTAATTTATTTGTTTGTTTGTTTGTTTATTTATTTATTATTTATCTTATGCCTATTCCTATTGTAATTTCAAATTTAAATTATGAACGTACATAAAAATATTTATTATATTTTTCTCAAATGTATAGTTCTCTAAAATGTTAATTTTTATAGTGACTAAAAACAATTTATATCTCAGAAATCCTTTAGACAATCATCCAAATTGTTTAGCTGAAAATGTAAGAAATTTGCTGAATTATTTGTATAGATAGACTAGATAGATTTGTAGATTGAGACAGATTTTAGTAATATGTTCTTGACAGTGGCCCAAATAAAGTAAAACAACTGAATATCCTTTATTATTTTTATTATTTATATCTGTTTCAGTATTCAATTCTCAAGACTGAACACTGTGACCAAAGAAAGAACGCAAACAACCCCTCCCTTCTCATTTTCCTATATAACCTAATATCTGGGTCAGTGATGTTATTAGCCCCACCCCTTCTTGCTGATGAGTCAGAGTCTGCATACAGATTGAGCTTGTACATGTGGACAGAGCAGTAAACATGCACTGGAAGCTCCTTTGTCGTTTAAACTGGGATTTAATTCAGCTGGAATTGTAGCTGTTTTCTGAGCAGTAATGAAACCACCATGGTTAGATAGAGGATATCATTTGTTCTGATATGTGTATCATCTCTGTAGGCTATCAAAGTCAGGCTTTGATTCTGACTTTTGAAGCATTTAAAACAGCAAGTAACTGCCCACAAAGGTCTAATCTCAGGTTCTAACACACACACACACACACACACACACACACACACACACACACACACACCATGGAGCTCTGGCATGAAGACAACTTAGTGTGTATACAGAAGAAATGAGGATCAAATTCCAATTTGTTTTAATAGAGTAAAGAAAGACAAATAAATGAATGGACATAGTTGGTCATCATCATTCAGCTAAAATATATTGGGATGTGGATATGGACAAAAAGTTGGGATAATTTGTTGATACTGTCTGATAAGTAATTTATTTGAACTCAAAATTAAATCTATTTATTTAAAAAAA
The DNA here is from genome assembly GCA_034509495.1 of Acestrorhynchus altus. NCBI lineage: Eukaryota > Metazoa > Chordata > Actinopteri > Characiformes > Acestrorhynchidae > Acestrorhynchus > Acestrorhynchus altus. The sequence continues at coordinate 9,852,385 of CM067502.1, read as the reverse complement.
TCTGGATTTCTGATTTTCATGAGCTATAAGCCAAACTGATCAGCAGTGATCAAAATGAAATATTACACTTTACATGTAATGAATATAAAATATTACAGTAAATATTCTTGAATGAAATTGTGAACATTAATAATTTATGAAATTCATTTTTTTTAGATGCACTAGTATATTCTCATATTTTTACATTTTCTAATTTTTATCTCATTTTGGTTTTATTTTTACCTTTTAGGTTTAATTTTGTTTTTTGTTTTTGTTTTTCATTTACCTCCATTGATTTTAGTTGATTACTATTTTTTTTCAATCCCTGTCTACTGTCAATATTTGGTAACATTTGAAATGGGTCACCCTCAGTGTATTTTCTGAGGGAGAATAAAGGTCATTTGATTGATTCATTGACTGATTTGGTTGATTGATCTCTCCAGATGCTTGGAAACACCTCCACTATAGATCTGTTATGTCAGTGGACAGTTACAGACAGTAGCTCACCCGCTGTCATATGGAATTTGTCATAACTGCTCAGTTGACCAAATTTGGATGGAGGACCATTCTGAGTGCAGATGTCACCTCATATGGTAGTAGCATGGCTTTGTGTGTGTGTGTGTGTGTGTGTGTGTGTGTGTGTGTGTGTGTGTGTGTGTGTGTGTGTGTGTGTGTGTGTGTGTGTTTTTTGGGGTGGAGGTATGAGTCACAGGAGTGTTTCTAAACCGTATCTTTCCTTTAATGATGCATCCATCATTGGTTTCTAATTGAATATGAGTGTGACAGCGGCACAGAGTACGGGGTAGGTTTTATTCATCCTGGTTAATCAAATCTTTCCTTAATTAAACAAAATCAGTGAAGCTGCTGGTGAAACTGAACAAATCTGAACAATGAAACACAAAAATAAGCATAACCATAACCACAGGTTTACCATATACCACTTTTTTTTTTCACAAAAGGACACTGAGGACACACTGGTGTATGTCACGGTTAGGATGTTGTGTCTGGGGGGCTTCAAGTAGGTCTAAAATGTAGGGGTGTGTGTGTGTGTGTGTGTGTGTGTGTGTGTGTGTGTGTGTGTGGGTGGGTGGGTGTGTAAGAAGGAGTTGAATATCTCAGCTGTTAATAAGCAGTTTGATAGTAGCCCCATGGCCTGGGGACTGTTTCTGGAGGGCAAACTCTGATATTTTGGGCTGGAGTTCACACTGGCTTCTGGTAGGTATGTCTTAAAATAAAATCAGAAAAAAAGTTGGGGTTTTTTTTACACATCAAACTATGAAAATATCCCACAAAGCTGGGCCAGGTTTCTAAAGGTTAAGTCAGACTCCGTCTCAGGGTGATGCAGCAGTGATTTAAGGCAGCCGTCATCACTGTAGCCCAGCACACGTTTGTACTTTTATTCAAGAAAACAGGCTCATGACAAACACAGACACTCTGATATGGGTGTGTTCAAACACACCTGGCACTTTGAGCAGCTGATGTTCTCTTTTAGATCTCCCTGGAGCGCCAATTTAATCATTACCTCTCACCAGGAATTCCCACTGTCAGTCCTCTTGCTTGCCACTCGTTCCCATGGATACGTGCTCCAGAAGTGGAATTCAGGTGGGAGGAACTTTGCATTGGGATGAGAGATATTGTATTTGATTTAATTTGGCTGAAAGATCAAATCAGACTCTCTTTGTTGTACCGAATGCTCATAAGTACACTAGCAAGTCCCAATGTGTTAGCAAGAGTGTGGGCAGAAAGAGAATGAGGAATAACATTGCACAATTTGTGATTTATTTCCCGTAAGGTGGATGGATAGGCCTTTTAAAGTGTGGAAACCCAACCCCACCTCTTGTGAAGGTTCAGTATTATCAGTGTCTTCTAGGTCCACACCCAGTGGGAGATTTCCAAATTTCTTGAAGGGTTCCAGATATTTTTTTTTTTTAACATAAAAGATCAACATACTTTTGTCTGAGCTTATAGGCAAGTGTGTGTGTGTGTCACGTAGTGTCAAAAACCACATAAGGAGGTCAATTAGTGTTTAGTGAACAACAACCAAGTAATGACTGAGGCATGAAGTCTACACAGTACACTCACTATCAAAAAATAACAGATCAAAAAGGAGTTAATGGAATGGAATGAAAGTTTCTATATGCAATGTGCAGTAAATTGATACTGTGCAGTTGAAAGGAGGCTCTAGTACCCTGTCGGGCTGCCCATAGCTTGGACACAAGATGAGGCTGAACTGTTTGTGGCCTTCATATCTCAAAGGGTGACTGCCTGTCGTATATGATGGCTCCCCATATCATCACACCAGCAGTGGGGTACACTGGGTGACTGGCTGAATGTTAACGCTTCCACTGGATGTCACATCTGAAGCAGAAAATCCTCTGACTGGCAGCTTTCTACCCTGCCTGTGTCTCACTAAGCCCTGCCTCCACACACTCATTATCAACCACCTAATGTGCATTTTTCACACATGCTTGGGAAGAGAGGGAGGGTGGGGGACCTGGATTTCATTCTCCATGATCAAGGACCTTTAAAGACTGTTACAACATGACTACTTTTATGTCTTTCAAGGGGATGAAAGAATCTTCCGTGTCTTCAGGGGGTGGATTCATCTTGATTTGTGGAACTCCATTTTCATCAAACCTAATGAAACCTAATCATACCCTCTGTATGAGAAGAAAGCTTCAAAATAGATCGTTTTTTTCCCCTTTCTTCCGTTTTTTTAAAGCTTCTACAAACATAGACCATCTCCTCAATGCTGATGAGTTACGAAAGCATCTGTCTCTGTACTGATTTTCCCCTGAGGTTATTATTTTTATGGCCTTGTAGGAAACCCACAGCAAAGCCTGAATGAGGTGCAAGGTCTGTCTGAAGGAGAGAGAGAGAAAGAGGGAGGGAGGAAGGGATATTAAAGGGACTGTCATGCTGAAGAAGGAAAAGAGGTGGAAGTTATTGGGCCAAATATAGTAGATCTGCCAAGACATAAGCTGCATCCAAAGCCTAGGCTGCAGCCGAGCCACTGCGTCAGAGGAAGCTGTTCCAAAGTGAAGGATCCTTTGTATACAACACAAGAAATGCAACTTATGTTCAGAGCAGGACAGATGACAACTGAAGTATCCATTACCCACAGTTATGTACACCACGTGAAAGGAAAAACACCACCACAGAAATGGCAGAAAACAAAGTAGAGCAGAGTCCAGGAATTCAGGAACTGAATCTGAGGCCCCTCACAGGTTTCACACCGCAAATGCAGAGGCCGAACCTAGTTAGACTGACAGATTGATCCATTTGTGTGATGAATCAGTTATGAAGGAGTCTTAACAAATACTCCACTGAAGACCCATCCTATCTTGCTGCAGCCCAGGCTTTGAAATTCATGGTACAAATGTTGCCTTCAAAATGTCCCATGAATGTCGAATTTACAAGTGTACTACTGGGAAACCTGGGAATTTCCGATGATCTCCAACTTTCTGAGTTGGGGCTTGTCAGGAACAAAATATCATGATGACTGCCAGTATGTACAGATATGTATCTGTTGTGATTTAAATAAATAATTGATTTAGACAGTTTGTACTGTACATCGATTGTACTTCTGTTATTAAGCAACAAAATGTGAACACTTGAAGGTTAAAGACTTAATAACATTACTCATAATATTCATAAAAAAATGAAAAGAAAAAAATATATATTCCAGCTTATGTGATTCAGTGAATCTGTATTGGATACAAACAATTCACTTATTCATGTCATTTTCTCTCAGTAAGGCAACATAAACTTGTTTTTCATTATACAAAAACAAAACTATACACATATGCCACCATTGTGGTCAGATGAATACATATTTTCATCTGAATATAAACCACTTGAATGACCCCCAAACTAGTATGAAGGAATTTCTGAAAAGGACATGAAAGCAGCAAAAAACAATGTGTAATCATATTCTAATAGTATGAAATAGCAGTAAAAAGTTCAATTTTGCATGACCTTTGCAAAGTTTGAAGCCACAATAGTATTATGCTTCAACCTATCATACTTGACAGTTCATGTATTAAGAATGATGTTTTTCCACAGCAATCTGGGTAGCTTACCAACTTTCTCATAGGCCTTCCTCAAGAATCGACACCCCTTGATAAAACCAAAACGCACTAAAAATGAGTTGTTGGAATGGAATGAAACTTTATATGTGAGTGTAATGATATATGTGATTACAATATTAGAGTGAAAGGATAAGATTATTGGGGAAAACCATGCTATTAAAAGGAGGTTTTAGTATCAGGCCTCTAGCCTGGATACAAGATGAGATATAGTTAGGCATGAAGGCATACAGGTTCCATATTTACATTTACATTTACATTTACGGCATTTAGCAGACGCCCTTATCCAGAGCGACTTACAAAAGTGCTTTGCTGTTCACTCAGAATATCCTTAGCTAGTAGACGAGGCTGGAATCTAGAGATTCCTTATGATTAGATCCTGTTGAAACAAATGTCTTTATGGAGTTAAATACTCCTGAAACAGATGAGTCTTCAGTCTGCGTTTGAAGACAGTGAGGGACTCGGCTGTTCGGACTCCCAGGGGAAGTTCGTTCTACCTTTTTGGTGCCAGAACAGAAAAGAGTCTGGATGCATGTTTTCCTTGTGTTTTGAGGGATGGTGGGTCAAGCCGAGCTGTACTTGAAGTTCAAAGGGCTCTTGGTACAGCTCGAGTGCCATATGGCACCCTGTGTGACATTTACCCACAGATGTTGCAGCTGGACCTGTAAATCCTGCACACTCATTTAGCTGAAGCTGGTGTTCTAACAGGTCTCATAAATGCTGGATTGGAGATAAATGTGGGTAAAATAAGGAAGTGTTGCAACATGGCAGACGTATTCCTGCGAAACCCTTACTTTGGTAACTGTGGTACACAACGGCTCCCCAGATAATGCTAGCAGTTGGTGTAGTGTGTCACACCACAGCAATGACATTGAAGTGTTCACCACAAGGTCTCCATACCTGAGCCTCAGATCCGCAAAAGAAGGGGGATTTGTCAGTTCCAGTCCTGCTTACCATGTTTGTGTGCTCCCAGTACCTCCTAACAGCTCAGACAGAATGGCCTGGTAATGGCTGGATGGAGAGCAGGAGGTGGGTAAGTGTAGGTAAGGATTTATTTACAAAATTAACCAAACGACTCAAACCAAACAGACCAGGATACTCAGACAGCAGGACCAATTGCAATGATGCAAAACAGACAAATAATTGCACAACAACAGACAAAGAGCCACTGAAACAAAAGGGCTACAAGCAGAGACTAGAGACACCTGGAGATGATAATGAAAGGGCAAGGCTACAAAGGACCACTAATGACAGTGTGGAGCTCGGGTGATGACAAGACCAAAACAAAACAGAGCCATGTGCTGGAAAAGCAAATGGCAAACCAAAACAAGATAAACAAAGACAGGCAAGGACAGACAGAAAACAGAATGTAAACAGGACTGGACAGAGGGGTGACAGGCCTAGATGGGGCAATTAATCAAAATGACGATCCTGCATCTCTCTGTCTAATGATGTGCCTCTTCTCAAAGTCTGTTATCTGGGTAAAATGTCCTTGAGTGTATCATAAAGGCATGTCAAGCAGTCAATGAGCTTTCCTCAAAAGGTACACTACCCAAAAGTAGCCTCTCAGAGCCTTTAAAAGGAAATGTGGGAAGGCATATGCCTTCTTGTGCCATCACCCAATGTCTAATCACACCCCAATTCTAATCATTAACATATCAGCCCCATAGCTCCAAGACAAACCTTCAGACAGCCAAATATTTTGGCTGTTCAGCTGCTTTCTGGATTCATTTATGCAAATTAGATTTTCACCAAATTGTTCCTTTATATACTGAATTAAAGACAGAGCTACAAAATGGCTGAGTGTCTAATGGAGGTGGATGTGAGTGTGAGAAAGGACAGGGAGGATGGACAGTGTAATCGATGTGTGTCCCCTGCTGGGCTGAGTGATTGACGGTTTCTGCAGGAGGCCAATGGCCTCTTCCTCAGCTGGTCATCGGGGACAGGGCCACAGGTGGTATTGCGTCTGTTGACTTCTCTGCAGCAGGCTTGGCTACACACACATGCTCCACAGACATACACTGTAACCAAGATTGTTTTGTTGTTTGTGATTAGTCGTCATTAGCACTTGAAATAACAAAAGTATGGTATCATTTCTGTGGAAGTGCAGAATCTATTTGTCTACAGTCGTTTTCAAAACAATAGTTGCACTCCGAAGGTACTGTAGGACTGCAGTGCTATTGGGAAGGAAGATTAAGGTTACTAGGAACAATAAATGATTACAAATTTAAGCTGATATGGCCAATATTTATTGAACGACACATAAAAAGTAAGGCATTGGATGTAATGCAACATGCCAGACATCTAGCCTAATGTTCTTCTGCGATAATCCATCCACTCAGTTCCCGAGTCTGGTGATGTTACTGGCCATAGCACAGTGTCTGGGTCTTCAAAGTGAGCTTTTGAGACTGTAGCTGTATGTGGATGAGCATGGTTCTGTTGTAATTGTGTATCGGACTGTGCATTCAAAAAAGGTAGGACCACTGGTGGCAACACCTCATTAACGTAATGTTGGGCTGTCAATGCCTGTAATGAAGACCAAAGGTGATCTAGCATCATATGAAATTGCACCCCAGGCCTTCTTTTGTGATGCCTGACAACAAACCATTGATCTTAATGCTGTCCATCATTGGTTCGTCTTCATCAATACAAAAGCAGGACTTGTCACACGTCATGACTTGCTGTCAATCTGAGTGACTCCATGACAGTCTAGTGCAATCAGTTGTTTCCTTGTGAGGTAACTCACAATAAGGTTGACAATTTTTTGACCATGAGTGTGTATATCTATAGCAAGAAATATCAGCACCAAAGCAGTTCTGATACCATTCCACATAAATCTACAGAAATGGACTGGACAAAATTATCTGCACCTTTTAAAAGAATTGGATTCAATCAGAAACTTGTGATGCTTCTTTTTTTTGTGGCAAGAGATCACATGATTAATCAGTGTAAATTCTCCCTCAATATGGTTAAGCTATCTAGGGAGGGACTATTTAGTTTGTTAGGTAGCAGTAGAAATACTAATGAATTCGGACACTTCCTCATCATTAACATGCATCACCGGTCAACAAAACACACATAAATGGCTGAGCCATTTAAATCTCTGTACACACACAAGATGAATTCTAATGTTATTAGTGCATTTTTGCTGCTCGTGGGATAATCTTTGACCATTATGTTGCTTATTACAAGAAGCCTTTCATTAACAAACTAAAATATCGGAAATTGTAGTTGTACACAGTTTCCGGTAGAGAGTATGTTATACGTGATTGGTTGACGCTTCTTGCCAGTGTGTATTGAGTGCAAGTGTAAAGCATCTGTGGGTATCTAGAAAGGTGCAGTATGGGTAACCTGATGTATTCCTTTTTTGTGAGAAAAGTAATAGATCAAAGAATTGTCCGAGTTTGTGAGAAAGACAGTTGAGGGAAACTGGATAATCTTCAAGCTACGAGTCCAACTCAAGAAATCTTAATCTTCTTG